>CM035837.1:119512756-120112756 GCA_020510985.1 Pholidichthys leucotaenia | reverse complement strand
GTTTGGCTGTGCTTTTTTTCCCTGCCATTTCAAGAGGTAACTTGACGGAAATTGTTTACAACACAAATGATGTCACACCAAAGATTCTCTCGTCGCTCGTTTGACGTCACTCAAACAGGCTTACATGGTCAGTGTGCCATCTAGCTGTAGGGGGAGTGAATGACAGCGCCAGCCAAGCATTTTTGACGCATGTCATGTGACAGCTCCCGAAGAGCCGCATGAAACTAGTTAAAGAGCCGCATGAGGCTCGCGAGCCGCGGGTTGGCCAGGCCAGAGCTAGACAATAGGGGCTCCAGGAGCTAACCTCCCCTCTACATCAGTCTGTAACAAGATTATGAATTTTTAACCAGGGATGGCCAAGCACACCAGGTGATGTGGAGGCGGGAAGCACCAGAAATGAAATCTTCTCATTATGGTTACCAGAGACCATTAAAGATAATGGGGCAGTTTGTGTGATTACCTGGGAGAAATGCTGGCCAGAAAGGGCAATGACTGTTTGTGGTTGTGGCAATGGGACACAGGGGATTTTTAACTGGGTTACCAGACTTTCAGAAAGAAAATTTTGTTCAGCTCCGGAATCTACCAAAGCTGTACCAACATACTCGGTGTTCTGGAGCATCAGTCAGATGGGTAGCGCGAGATGTGAGCGTGAGGGGACTTGATTACCGCCCGTCAGTCCCCCTACTGTGCCTGATGGGCGTGATCATTTAACTTCTCGGGACAGTTTGTTATTATGTGACCCACTTGTCCACAGTAAACACACAACCCCTCTGAGAACCGTCGCTGACGTTCAGCTGGAGCGAGTCTAGAGTGGCCGATGGCCATTAGTTCAGAAGTCTCGTGGGATGCGCCGGCTGGTGGTAATGCGAGAAGCTGCGAACGTGGAAATGCATTGCGAGAGGAGGGGCGGAGCCCAGACTGTCACTCCCTGGCTCATTCTCGAAGCCGGTTGTCTAGTTTAGTCTCCAATGAAACCAAGTTATCTAAAGACTCAGGTTCATCCCGGAGACAGGCAAGCTTGTCATGGAGATTACAATTTAGGTCCAGAACGAACGTGGTCCACAGAGCTGAGTCATTCCACCCCGCTTTGGCTTCCACCGCTGCAGAGCTGGAGCCCTGGAGGAGATTAGCTAACTGTGTGGACACGCTTCCCTCCCGGTCAGAATGGTAAAAAACTGGGATAAATTCCTCGGTGAATTGGTCAAGGGTATACTGTAAGTGTGGAAATTTGGACCCGTAACGACGGGCTGAGCCCATGCAAGGGCATGTCCATCCAAGAGACTAGCTAAGAAGCTAATGTGGCTTTGATAATCAGGAAACTTGGGAGCATGGGCAAAAACTAAATGACAGTGGAAAAGAAACCATTTTGCTCACCCTAACTTCCCTTTGTAATGGGGGGAGGGGGTGAAGTAACCGACACTCTGCCTGGATGGATTACCGATGCAGATGGCGCCGTGTCCTGTGATGCAGCTAACTGGCCCTGAATGCTAGTATGTAGCTGAGTTAGCAGTGCTGACATTTTTGAGACTTGCTGGAGAAACATCTCTAGCTGGTAAGCATTCTGCTCAGACCAATGCTCCAAAGCATTGAGACGGGTGGCAAACGATTCCATCACAGTGTCCGCTGAACCTGAATACTGGCTACATTCTGACATGATGAAATAATCCCAGGCTCAAAAGCAGACATGGATGAGACTGTTTGAGTAGTTTTTAATAATGGTTTGTTTATTAAACAGTGCTGGTCAATAGATGTGACTGTGGGCTGGTAACCCTGGGGAGGGGAAGAGAAACACAGAGGTCAGTGTATGTGTCACGGGGTGGAAGTATTTTATTGTGTTTTTTGGGGTTTATATGGTTTTTAAGTTAAGTTTGCATGTTTTGCAGTTTTTGTATTTTAACTGTGTGCTTTTAGTTTGAAATGTTGTTTGCTTCCACCCTGTGCTTCCTCTAATTAATAATCAGCAGCACCTGTGTTGATTGGGGAAGTGCAGCACCTGTACATGATATAAAAGGTGCTTTGGTAGTCCAGAGAAAAGCCCTGCTTGAGGAGAGAGCCCTGCCAGAGGAGAAAGTTTTTTGCCTGGAGGAGAGAACCTGGCCAGAGGAGGGCCTGCCTGGATAGCCAGCCAGATGAGAGCCCTGCTGGATGAGAGGAGGCTGCTGGTGGCAGAGGAAATTGCAGAAGGAGGGTATGACTGAGGAGGAAGAGCAGTAATGGCCAGGATCACCATGATGGGGGAGGACACTTCTGTGTGGAGCAGTTGGGGTGCTGCAGGCGAGAGACAGCAAGAGGCAGATTGAGGAGCTCTGCCTTCGCTGTTTCCTGAGGGTGTCGGTGTCATGGTGGCAGGTGGAGCCTGGCCTGGAAGAGTGGATCCTCCTCCTCAGCTTTTGTGGACTTTCATTTGTTTTTAGCCCACTTTTAGTTTTTAGTTCAGGTTCTTTCAGTCAGTATTATATTCTAATTTTAGCTTATTTTAGTGTAATTTTAATTAGGTTTTATAGCTTTTTATTTAAGTGGGCACCTGTACATACTTTATTGTAAATAAATTCCTTTGAACATCCTCATTTTAAAGTTTCGCCTTTGATTGCTACCTGTGACTCTTCACCTGGTTTTAAAGAACCTTGTAAGCTGTGTTTTTAATCAACTACCCTCGGTCACATACTACATCTAAACAAAGAGAATCTAGAGGCTGAATTCTGGGAATTAATTGAGTGAGATTTCTGACAGTCTTTTCCAGCGGGTAGAAGTGTAGATGGGTTCTCCTTTCCTGGGAGACTGGATGCAGCATGAGACTCCAGGGAACAGGACCACAAAGAATCCTCCGCTGGAGACGTGTGGCAGGCTGATCAGGCCTGTGTGCTGGAGAGAGGAGTGGAGTAACTGTGGGGGAAAAGAGGTAAGTCGATTTACTGGTAGTAGCGGAATGTGCACAATCCGGGGAAGGCAAAATTGTCCAATCCATGAAGCAGAAACAGGGGTCAGGCAGGCAGAGATCAGCGGCACAGGAATCCAATCATAAACTCAGGCAAACAAGTCCAAACAGGCTGGCTGGCTCGTGGTCCCAGGGCAGAAGTCAGAGTCAGAAACACAGATAGGCAGATAAGAATCGCACAGAGCTCAGGTAAGATACAGGCAGGCAGTCGACTGTAACCAGGCAGAATGACGGGAGAGCGCACCTATATATAGGACCTCCCTAAATTGGCGACAGGTGGTGTAATCAACCACAGGGAGCATCTAATCAGAGGGGAACGAGCAAGGGATGAACAGGACAGACAGGAATCTCAACATATATATACAGTAATATAGGAGTTTTATTTTTTGAACTGAATTACAGAAAAAAATCAACTTTTTGATGACATTCTAATTTATTGAGATGGACCTATCACTGAGAGGATAGGTACAAACGTACAAGAAAAATCACGAAAATATGAAGAAACAAAGGTGAAACATGGCAAAAGAAAAAAAAAAAAACTTGCCAGGAAAAGCTGCAAGAAATACCTCACTAACTGTTGAAAAAATTGAACATTTAGACATTTAAGACGGAAATAAAAAGCAAAAAAAAAAAAAACAAACTTTAAAAATTGTGTGTGTGCGCGCGTGCGGAGTCCGCCCAGGGCGTCATACAAGCCAGGACTGCCCTTGCAGAGCGCGTCTTTGACTGATTTTATGGGCGTCGGAAAAGACTATTTCTATACATTATAGGCCTATATTGTCTTCTGTACAGATGGCTGAAATGACAAACAAAAGTGACAGATTTTTATGGATTATTTGATGTTTATGAGATGCATTTCTGTTTAAAAATAATAAAAGATAATGACTTTTAAAACAAGCAGCTATTCAACCTTTCACTGACGGTTGCGCTTCTCGTGAACGCTCATCTTAGGTGACGCGCGCCCAGGAGTGGCGCGCTCCCGCAGACGCACAGAGGATCCCGAGCCCAGCAGCAGCATCGCTGCGCCATCGCAGGGTCCCACTCACAGCTGCTTCTGCCAGCGCAAGTGTTTATTTTGCAGCTCCGTGTTGGTCACTGGGAAAGGAATCTGACCAACAGGATTAACCAGCTCTAGGTGAGAGAATGTTTTCTTCCTTTAAAACATTTGGCATTCAGTCAGACATCATGCATGCAGTTAACAGGTAATTACCAGCTTCCTGTCTGGAAAGCAAAGTCAGAATAAACACAGAGAATGTTCTGATTTTTTTTTTTTAAAAGAAACTGAACCTGAATGGGGACAAACTATGAGTGACACATGGGAGGAAAACCAACAGAAAGTGTGTAGTGACTGAAATGCGTCCTATATGTCATTTTTAGATTATTTTTTGCTATTTACTGTGTCATTCCTCGTTGCCTTCTTACATAAATGGCTGTTGGTATGTATCCATGAAAACAAAAATGGTCATTTTTTTACACTTTTTTTGTGCTGTCCAACAGTCAGAAGAATATTTTGAGCAGCATCACCCCTCATCCTGGATCCATGCTTTCCTAATATTTTAAGATAAGATACCTCTCATGCACCTTTGTTTTGATGATGAATGGGGTTTTGATGATAACAAGCACTGTCAAAAATATTGGTTATACCACCTCAATACCTATATACACTTCATACTTTTGCATAATTTTGCTACTTATCAAGTGATTCAGTGAACCCTATAGAATTATCCTTATTGTGGATCTTATTCTGCTGGTATAATGCCTTTTTTTCCCAGTTTTGCTACGAGTGTCTGTACACCAGTTATGGGTTTATGTACTGTACTTAAGTGGTTATTTGGACATAATTTATTTCAGCAATGCATTTTTTTCTTTAATAACAAGAATCACAGAGTTGTATAATCCCAGACCTTATTTTTACAACAAGGCTGCATCGATACCACGTTTTTTCAGATTCAGTGTGTTTACTTGAGTGTGAGAAGGCACAGATACAGAGTGCTCATGCCAGTAGTTGATAAATTACATTTTTACACTCTGTTCTATAATTATGTGCACCATAGCCTTCTTCATGTTATGCAACAGTGGGATATCAGTACAGAGTATCGGTGCTGAGGGTGGTGGTGGTGGTGGTGGGGTGGTATGTGGCCCAGCGTAGCCCAGCCCTCATTTTGGCATGCTTGACAAAATTGGGCCCTCAGAGAAAAATATTTGGATAATTCTGGAATAGATGAATGCCATCTATTCAAAAAAGACCACTCCCATCAAAGTATTGTTTCAGAACACAGTCAGGATAAAAGTGATCACCCAGAACAGATGTGTATTGATATGCAATGGAACGAAATCATGGTAGGAAAAAATATTGGTTTGGCCGAGCCACTAGATCATTAGACGATGAATGGAGTGTATATATAGGTATATATATATATATATATATATATATATATATATATATATATATATATATATATATATATATATATATATATATATATATATATATATATATATATATATATATATATACAGTATATATATATATACAGTATATATACAGTATATATATATATATATATATATATATATATATATATATATACAGTATATATATATATATATACAGTATATATATATATATATATATATATTTGGGGTCACTTAGAAATTTCCTTATTTTTGAAAGAAAAGCACTGTTTTTTCAATGAAGATAACTTTAAACTAATCAGAAATACACTCTAATATCTAATATACATTGCTAATGTGGTAAATGACTATTCTAGCTGCAAATGTCTGGTTTTTGATGCAATACCTACATAGGTGTATAGAGGCCCATTTTCAGCAACTATCACTCCAGTGTTCTAATGGTACAATGTGTTTGCTCATTGCATCAGAAGGCTAATGGATGATTAGAAAACCCTTGTGCAATCATGTTAGCACAGCTGAAAACAGTTTAGCTGGTTAGAGAAGCTATAAAACTGACCTTCCTTTGAGCAGGTTGAGTATCTGGAAAAAAATATTATTTCAAATACAAATCATTATTTCTAACCTTGTCAATGACTTGACTATATTTTCTATTCATTTTACAACTCATGGTGGTAAATAAGTGTGACTTTTCATGGAAAACACAAACTAATTGTCTGGGTGACCCCAAACTTTTGAACGGTAGTGTGTATATATATATATATATATTTATAGATTAGTTTATTTGACAGGGACAGTGCAATAAACATAGACAATTAATCAATGACAATCAATCTGATGTGTTGCACATAGAGTGTATAGCTATTAGCTAATTTGCAACTCTTGTCCCTGGACACACACACACATATACATATATGTGTGTGTGTGTGTGTGTGTTCATATGTGGTCTGTGTAGCTCTGCAGCAAGTTGTTCAAGTTGAAAGGTTTCTCATTTGCATTAAAAACCAAAAATTGGTATGGCTTCTGAGTTTAGTAACAAAGGCCCAATCGAAGAGATTGACCAGAGGAGTGACAGGAAGACAGCTAAGAGCATGTCTATAGGTACAGTCAATACAGGCAGTGGGTTCCTGATTTGCATAGCCTGAAGAGTTATTGGCCGAGTGGATGGACAGAAGAAGAGAGCAGTGGGAGGACAGAGCTCAAAGGTTTGTGCTTTCAGTTTTATATAAAGTTCTAAAATCCAAAAAGCAGCGCAATATGACATACATGTCCAGTCTGCAGAAGATACTGCGCTGAGATTAAAATTCTCAAATGATACTTACTTAAAAATTCAGATGTCACAGTAATGTTGCAGATTTTTGATGACTTACGACTGTAGCAGCATCATTGTGTTACTCATTCTTTCATAAATGTTATATCTCATTCACAATCAGAATCAGAATCAGAATCAGAATCAGAATCAGGTTAATTGCCATTGTTCATGTAGTACACAAACTAGGAATTTGTCTCGGTACAATGCTGCAACATTAAACATGATAAGATAAGAGAAATAAACTATACATGTAATAAAGTGTAGGATAAGATTAAGTGATACTGGTCAACAGTATCACTTAATCACAGGTGCACAATCACAGGTGCATAGAGTATCCAGAAATTATACACAAGTAATTAACAAAACAGTGTTATGTTGTTACAAAATACTTAATTTTATACAAGTAATCACCATAAATTACTTGGGAGTTGGGATGGAATGCAACCATAATTCCAGTGAAGTTGGGGAATTGTGTAAAATGGAAATTAAAACTGAATACAATGATTTGCAAATTCTTTTTAACCTATATTCCACTGAATACACTACAAAGACAAGACATTTAATGTTCAAACTGATAAACTTTTTTTTTCAAATGTTAACTCATTTTGAATTTGATCTCTGCAACAAAAATGCTGGGATAGGGGAAAGAAAAGACTGGGAAAGTTGAGGAATGCTCAAAAAACACCTTTTTGGAACATTCCACAGGTGAACAGGTTAATTGGAAACAGGTGAGTGACATGATTGGGTATAAAAGGGGCAGTAGTGGTCCGTGTGAACAGAAAGGAGTCCGGCTGGTTTCCCATCAACAGTGGGGTCCGACAAGGTTGTGTGGCTACTCCTTATCTCTTCAGTTGTGTCATAGACTTATCTGATGACCAAGGTCTGCGAGCAGGTCCCTGGCATGCAGCATGGCAACTACCATCTGGCTGACCTTGAATGCTGATGATACCATCCTGTTCAGCCGATCCTATAGTCAGCTGAGAGATGCTCTAGTTATCTACCACAAAGAGGCAGCAAAGTGGGCCTTCAGGCGAGCTGGATGAAGACTAAGCTAATGCATATCGGCAATGGACCGGACCCACCCCTGTTACAGCTCGGGAATGATGTCGTTGAGTTTGTCAATTCCTTTTTGTATCTGGGCTCCACCGTGACCAACAACGGGGACATGGAACGAGAGACCACGCAGACGTGGCCTCGCTGCGTCAGCCCTGCAGGCACTATGGAAACCTCTCTGGTGCCATCGCTCAATCTCCTGAAAGAAGACGCTCCGCATATACAATGTGTCAGTCCTCTCCATGCTACTCTATGGGTCAGAGACATGGCCACTGAATAAGACTCTGGCCTTGAGAGTGGATGGGTTTGATAGTCAGGCCCTCAGAACCATCAAGAACATCAGGTGGCCCCAGTGCACTTCTAATAACGCGCTCCGAGCCCACACACATCAGCCTGAAGCATCCCACCTTATTACACAGCGGCGTATCTGCTGGTTTGGCCATGTCCTCCACCTCCCATCAGAACACCCGACAAAGGCCATCCTCATGTTTGACACCAGGGCCTCAGGGTGGAAAAGACCTCAGGGTAAACCATGCACCAGATGGTTCGATGTGGTGGAGAGAGACCTCTTACAGCTTGGAGTTGCTGTTGATGATGCAGAGGAGCTGGCCCAAAACCGGCAATGTTGGCACGCACTGGTTAATCTGATTGGCTGTACACATGGTGATGGCCACCCAGCCCTCACCCCGCAGGAGTAGGAAGCAAGTAAGTAAGGTGGTCTAGCAGTTAAAGATCTGAACTTGTGACTGGAGGGTCACTGTTTCGATCCCTGGGCCGACAGGATCAGAGCAGGGTGGGACAGATGACAGCAGTCTTTGTTCCACTGTGGTGCCCTTGAGCAAGGCCCTTCACTCCAACTGCTCCAGTGGAACTGCTCAGTGGCCACAGGTCAGTCTTTGGTTGACTGGGTCATTTCCAGGTATGAACGTGTAACTGTCTGAATGTCAACAGGATGTCCTCGAAAAAGAGAGTTTGCCTCTCAGTGGACCTACCCTGTGTAAATAAAGGTTGAAAAAAAGAGCATCCCAAAAGGCTCAGTCATTCACAAACAAGGATGGGGTAAGGTTCACTACTTTGTGAACGACTGCATGGGTAAATAGTCCAACAGAAAATGTTTGTCAACATACAGTTGCAAGGAATTTAAGGATTTCTTCATCTGCAGCCCATAATATCATCAAAAGATTCAGAGAATCTGGAGAAATTTCTACATGTGACAAGACCGAAAACCAACATTAAATGCCCTTGATCTTTGATCCCTCAAGCAGCACTGCTTTAAACACCAACATCATTCTGTAACCTAACCTAACCTAACCTAACTTAATGTTAAGTTAATTGGCATCAACTGGGGATTCTAAATTGTCCTTAGGTGTGAATGTTAGAGTGAACAGTTGTCTGTCTTTCTCTGTGTTGACCCTGCGATGGACTGGTGATCTGTCCAGGGTGTACCCTGCCTCTCACCCAAAAGATGCTGGGATAGGCTCCGATCCCCGTGACCTGAAAAGGATTAAGTGGTTGAAGATGGATGGATGGATGGTTGAAGATAAATGAATGAATGAAAATGAATCATTCTGTAAAGGATATTACCATATGTCATATCAAATCAAATCAAATCAAACTTTATTGTCATATTGCTGTACATACAACTGTAGTGCAGGCAAGATGAAATTGCGTTTCTCTCGGCATCCATATAAATAGAAGCAACATGATTTAAGACACACTCACACATATTCACCCCTTCACCCCCCCCACCCCCGTCCATTCACACATCCCTGAGACATACTTGGGAAAAAAAACAAAAAACAAAAACAAAAAACAAAAAACTAACTATAATATACAAATAATGCACATAATATCCGTAGGTGCAGTAGTGAATATGAGAGATTCCGGGTCAACTGTTCAGCATCCTGACAGCTTGTGGAAGGAAGCTGTTGATCAGTCTGGTGGTTCTGCCTCTGATGCTCCAGAATCGTTTACCAGATGGCACAAGTTCAAAGTGTTTATGCAGAGGGTGAGAACGGTCCTTGACAATGTTCAGTGCCATGCTCCTACAACGGTTCTGAAAAAGTTCTTGGACAGAGGGGAGGGAGACTCCAATTACCCTCTCAGCTCCCTTGACTATCCTCTGCAGGGCTTTTTTGTCTGACATACTGCAGCTGGAGTACCATGTAGCAATGCAGTACGCCAGAACACTCTCCACCACACCTCTGTAGAAGGTCCTGAGGATGCAGATGGGGAGAGAGGCCTGTTTGAGTTTTCTCAAGAAGTGCAGTCTCTGCTGGGCCCGCTTCCTGATCCCCAAGGAATTCTTGCTACAGGCCAGGTCCTGCGAGATCTGCACTCCGAGGAACTTGATGTTCTCCACTCTCTCCACTAAACAGCCGCCAATGCTGAGGGGGACGTGTTCAGGCTGTGACCGCCGGAAGTCGATACTCATCTCCTTCATTTTGTCCACGTTGAGCACCAGATTGTTTTCCCTGCACCAGCCCTCCAGGTCTCTCACTTCTTCCATGTACATTGATTCCTCATCCCTCTGAATAAGTCCCACCACCGTGGTGTCATCTGCAAACTTAATAATCTGGTTCCCCTTGTGTCTGGATACACAGTCATGTGTTAGAAGTGTAAAAAACAGTGGACTGAGTACGCAGCCTTGAGGGGATCCGGTGCTCAGCGTGACAGAGTTGGAGATGTTGTTTCCAACCCGGACAGACTGAGGGCTCTCAGTCAGGAAATCCAGGATCCAGAGACATGTGGCGGTGTTCAGACCAAGAAGGAGTAATTTCTTCATCAGTCTCTGGGGAATAATGGTGTGAAATGCTGAACTGAAATCAATGTACAGGAGTCTGGCGTAGGTGTCTTTCTGGTCCAGGTGGGTGATGACAGAGTGTAGGGTGGTGACTATAGCATCCTCCGTGGAGCGGTTTGAACGATATGCAAACTGGAGCGGGTCGTGTGATGCAGGGAGGCAGGCTGTAATGTGTGGTTTGACAAGCCGTTCAAAACACTTCATCACAATTGGTGTCAGTGCAACAGGACGATAGCCATTCAAATAGGACACAACTGGTTTCTTTGCCACCGGTACAATGATAGAGGTCTTGAAGCATCTGGGAACGATGGCCTGACTCAAGGAGATGTTATAAATGCCAGTCAGGACATCCACCAACTCGCTCGCGCAGTCTCGGAGCACACGTCCCGGGATGTTGTCCAGACCTGCAGCTTTACGTGGGTTGACTCTGTCCTCCGTGTGTCCGCTGTGTTGATGGTAAAAGCTGGTCCGACCGATGGTGGGGGTGGGCCAGCCCTCCCTCTGGTTGTCGGGTTTGATGCTTCAAAACGTGCAAAGAAGTCGTTGAGCCTGTTTGGAAGCGAAGCGTCGTCATCATCAACCCCCTGCCTAGACTTATAGCCCGTCAGTGCCCGAACTCCCTGCCACATCTGCTTGGTGTTCCTAGTGTCACAGAGGTGTCCCTGGATTTTCTCCACATAGGTGCGCTTCGCCGCCTTAATTCCCTTTGAGAGCGCAGACCTGGCTGAGCGGAGGGCGATCCTGTCCTTCGCTCTGAAGGCTGCATCTCTGGCTGTAAGCAGCGAGCGCACCTCTGCGGTCATCCAGGGCTTGTGGTTTCCCCGCATAGTGATGATGGTCTTCACTATAATGACATGTTCAGTGCACTTCGCGATGTAGCTGGTGACCGTTTCAGCATACTCCTCCACATCTGTTTTGTCTTCCTGGGAGGCTGCTATTTTGAAGACCTCCCAGTCTGTGTGCAGAAAACAGTCTTAACATAGCATAAATATCATATAAATATCATAAAATATCATAAATTTGTGAGTTTTTTTGTCATGTATTTGACATATTTCTCTTAGTGACTTTTTCCAAATAAACGTATGACTCATGCTAGTTTGCAAGGTTTTTTTCTGTCAGTAGTCTGGGGAAAATAAAACACAATCTATCAACATATAGGTACTTTCTGATGTAATCCAAATTATCTAAAGCAACAGTAAATGATAATGCACTAAATATTTCCTGATCCAAAATAGAACAATGATCTAAGCTGTGATTTAAATTAAACCAGACCATCAAAGATGGAGTAGTGCATTCCCTTCTGCTCATGCCTGATGAAATCACCCCGAATGTGCTCCGATCTCCTGATGTTAAGCACATTCTAGATGAGCCTGCATTTCGGCTGTGCTAAAGGTCAGGGTCAATGGTTTAGGTGAAGTAATGTTTTTCATGAAACCATAAGTGGATATTGGCTGTGCCATGTCCTCACATTGCGTTATCTTTTGGGGTTTTATTTTGTTTGGGACATGAACACAGCCCATGGCTTCGCCTTTTGTTGTTGTGGAAACGTTCTTTGTTATTTTCATGGTCATTATGTTTTGTGTTTTTATTCCTGTTATGGTCTGGGTTTGGGCTTTTCTTTTGTTGTTAATTGTTCACGGCTAGTTTTGATTTCTTGATTACTGATTGTTCATGGGTGTTCTTAATTTTTGTTGCTCTATTTATAGAGGTCGCGCACTGCCTTTGGGACAGCGATCTTCACGCTACCATGCTCACGCTCCTGGCTTCACATCTAGCTCTTGTTTTCTAATCATGCTTTGGTAGTTTGTTTGTGTCAATAAATCATGCCGAAAAGAAAGCCTGTGCATAAGTTCAATCATTTGCCCCAGAGGGGCAGTCATGACAGAAGATTGCCATCAAACTTGGACTCAGCGGGCTTGAATGGTCGGGGAGAGTTAGGGGAGCTCGTGCTGGATTTGGTGGAGTGGCACAGGATCTATGAAGAGGTGGAGGAGTGGAAACCCATGGCTTTGGAGGAGGCTCGGAGGATCGCAGCAAGCAGACCAGAGGTGCTTCAGGTGGTTTCCCCGAGACTGTGGACCTTTCTGCTCACCACCGGACCCCTCCCATTCTCCGCGCCGGATGATCCCGCTGTTTGCCGGATTGGGTTTATGGCGTCTGTGCCCTTGGGTGCCGCTGCCACCGCCGCTGAGGAGCTGGAGGAGTGCCCGCAGGTTTTGCTATCAGAGGTCAAACTCCTTTTGAAATATAAGCCTTGGCTCCTCCCAGTGTATGCGGCCCAGCTGTGTGGGGGTTCATTGAGAAAATGGGAGTCTGAACAGACGAGGACGCGTCTCCTGGCTCCAGCATCTCGCCCACCACGCCATGCTCAGGCATTCTCACCTACACGCCGCTCTTCAGCATCTGATCCAGCGCTGTGGACCCCATCAGCTGTGGAGCACTCTTCATCGCCGGTTCCCACGGCAGCTGCCATATCACATGTCATCACGCCTGCAATTTTGCCTGTCGCCACACTCGCATCTCCCAGCCAGACAATCTCTGGAGCCACCCAGAGGGAGTCATCTGGACCATCAGTGGCAGCAGAGCGGGAACTCAGGCAAGTACCCTTTCATTTTTTTACATCAGTTAATGATGAGTCTTGTCTGGTTGCCGGTGGGGGGGGGGGGCTTGGCAGCAGCCGTCTGATGCTGCTAGACTCTCGCCACCTGCCTCTGCCATTCTCTCCACTGCTGTCTCAGTTCATCTACCCTCACCTGTATCTCTCCTCTCTCATCACCACATCAGAGAGGAAGGATGGCGTCATGCCCGGTGCTCCATCAGCAGCAGCTGCCTCCACATCTGATGGTTTCCAAGCAGCTGTAGCCTCCTGGACTGGTGGTCCATCAGCTGCAGCTGTCGCCACAGCCGAGCAGTCCGCATCACCTATTTTGTCTGAGCAGGTCGCTTCACCTGCTGTTCCGGAGGCCGGTGCGCCTTCACCTGCTTTTTGTGAGGCTAGCACGTCTCAGTCATTGCATCCAGGGTACGGCGCACCCCCGCCGTCTGCTGCTGAGGTTGGTGCTCCTCCACCTGCTGCTCCTGAGGCCGGTGTGCCTCTGCCGTTTGTTCCTGAGGCTGGTGTGCCTCCGTCATCTCTGAGGCCGGTGCGCTTCCACCATCTCTTCCTGAGGCCGGTGCGCCTCCATCATCCGCACTTGAGCCCAGTGCACTCCCATCATCTGCACCTGAGGCTTGTGTGCCTCCACCATCCACACTTGAGGCCGGTGTGCCTCCACCATCCAGACCTGAGCCTGATGTGCTCCCATCATCTGCACTTGAGGCCGGTGTACCCCCATCACCTGCACCTGAAGCTGGTGTCCTCCTCATCTGAGGCTGGTGCTCCTCCGTCATGTGTTCCAAGGTCCAGTGCACCCCTGCTGTGTGTTCCAGAGAGCAGTGTGCCTACTCTGTTTGTTCCTGAGGCCAGTGCGCCTCTGCCATATGCTCCTGAGGCTGGTACACCTCTGTCATGTGCTCCCAAGGCCAGTGTGCCTCTGTTGTGTGTTTCAGGCTGGTGTCCCTCTGCCGTTTGTTCCTGAGGCTGGTGCGCCTCCGTTGTCTGTTCCCAAGGCTGGTGTGCCTCTGCCGTCTCTTCCAGAGGCCAGCGCACCTCCGCCGTCTGTTCCAGAGGCTTGCGCACCTCCATTGTCCGTTCCAGGGGCCGTCGCACCTCCTCTACCTTTTCCAGGGGTCGGTGCATCTCTGCCGTCTATTCCAGGGGCCAGCACACCTCTGCCGTCTGTTCCAGAGGCCGGTACGCCTCAGCCGTCTGCTGCAGAGGCTGGTGCATCTCCACTCCCTGTTCCTGAGGCTGGTGCACCTCCGCCATCTGCTGCAGGGGCCGGTGCACCACCACCTGCTGTTCCTGAAACCGGTGAGCCTCAGTCATTACATCCAGGGGCTGGTGCAGCCCCGTCGCCTGCTGCTGAGGCTGGCACAGCTCAACCATCTGCTGCGCCTCAGCCATCTGCTGCTTTGCCGGCCGCCACGCCTGCTGTCTTGGCTGCAGTTCATCCTGAGGTCATCGTGGCTGAAGCAGTGGAGCCACCTGAGACCTCGTCGGCAGAGCTAAGGCAAGTCCCCTTCTGTGTGTTTTTAACATCTACACTAGAGAGGTCTTGCTTTGTGTAACGGGTCCCCTTTTTGGGCACCCCTAAACGGCCGTGATCGGGAACACCAATGCATACGTGTGGGCGGCATAGGGACCACGATGACACCAGACTGCTGTTTCCACAATTTATTTACTCCTGTTAATGAAACAAAACAAAATACATCACGCCTCGTCCGTACCTTGATCCCACACAGGCTCCCCCAGCAAAGCAACACGATACTGTGTGGGAAAGGGAGATCTACAATAATTTTACAATACATAAAATAAATTACATTTCAAATAAGATTTTTCAAAACAAACATACCTGTTAATGAAACAAAACAAAATACATCACGCCTCATCCGTACCTCGATCCCACACAGGCTCCTACATTTACAAAAATATGGGTTACACATCGGCACAAGCTGCTAGAGTCACCACAGAGCCTATCTTGGCGCGAAACTCTAAAATGGCGCCTAGCAGACTTCTAATGTGCGCCGAAACATCCATAAAACTCTTATTTACAACACAAATAACGAAAAATACACTACAGTAACATGTCAAATTAATAAGGAACAATTACAAAGCAAGGCTGCAGTTTAAATGATAAGACTAACGAACAATACAGTCATTTAGTGCCAGCAGCGTTTTAAACACGACTTACCCCCAGCAAAGCAACGCGATACTGTGGGGGAAAAATGAACTACCGGAGCCTCGGAAGTACAGGAAGAGCGGATGTGAGAAGTGTACCACCAAAATAAAAGTACACAAGTAAAATAAAATTCACAACAATATAAAGAAAAACATAACTGAGAAAAGAAATGCTCAAGGTACATTTTCGACTCCGTTACACCCACCCCACTGAATTTTATCAAACTTGAGCCATAGCTACACAGAACTCATGACAATATACAAAACACCCGGGGTTAGTTAAAGAACACCATCTGAAAGAGTGTCCCACACAAGGACGAAGTGGCATGACAGCAGCGCTTATCTCTCAACCCAACCACTGGTAATGGAGTGCCCTGTACACCCCACCAAAAACCCCAACTATTAGTGTAGTAAAAGCTCATGTATAATAAAATAAAATAAAATGGCTGATCACTAGAATTCAAGGTCAAGTCCACAAAAATATAGTCCACTCATGTAGCATTTAGTCAGTCAGGGTCTGAAACACAGACCTACAAACAGCCTTAACATTGAACTTGTCCTGAATTACATCTTGCCTGGACATTGTCAGCACTAGTCTATTTACAGGTCTAATCAGGCGACCAAATCTTGACCTGATTTGAGATTGTGCATTTGGACGGTCACAATGTGTACGTGACGTCTGGTCAACAGTACAGCGAACAAGGGGAGTGTCTGTCTGTCTCTCGGAGCCAGGAACAGAAACTAGTTGACTGTCAAGTGTTTGTCCACCATGAATATCAGTAGCAGCTGTAGTCACAGGTCTAGAGTCAGAGGACATGGGATGATCTACGCCTTGAGCAACAGGTGCAACTGAAGAGTTCTGGGGGTCAGAGGACACACTAGTCACATCAGAAACGTCTACCTGTGACACAGATGGTTCAGTGAGCTGCATGATCCACTCAACAGTTCTCCTTTCAGAGTCAACAGGTTCTGGATCAACTAATGGTTCACGTGTTTCTCCACCTGAAGACGGATCACCTGTACCAGCCTCACTCTCTCCCTCGAAGAGGTCCACAGATGTGTCTCCCTCATCACCAATGTCTGTAGCTAAGGTTTCTGGAAGTAAGGTGGATGAACCATGGTTGGACACATCGCACACTTCCACCACAGGAAGAAAATTTACCAGCATCAACAGATTCCTGTGGACCACTTTTGTCCGTCCAGTAAGGGTGTCACAAATTCTGTATGTATGGGTCTGTGGGTTCACATCCATTACAGTGTAAAGAGTTGATTCCCACTTATTAGCAGTTTTCTTTTTGCCTCTCTCCTTTCTGTTGGCCAAAAGCACCCTGTCACCAATCTCAATCTTGGATCCTGTCACTTTCCTGTTGTAAAGATTAGCATGTCTGTGTTGCTCCTTAGCAGCACGGTCCTGAGCAACCATCATTGCTTCTTTTAGCTCACAGGTGAGAGTTGCCACATACTTGTCGTAACTGGTTACATCAGCATCGCGAAGAACAGAACGAAACATGACATCTACTGGCAAACGGGGCACACGGCCATACATGAGGTAAAAAGGAGGAAAGCCAGTCATCTCATGGGCTGTACAGTTGTACATAAATGTCAAAGTCTGCAACCGTCGTGGCCAGTTAGCTTTCACCTCAGGGGACAGTGCACGAATCATCCCACCCAGTGTCCTGTTAAACCGTTCAACACTCCCATTTCCCATTGGGTGGTAAGGGGTAGTGTGAGATTTCCTGACACCGGACACTTTGTGGAGTTCACTGATTAATTGACTTTCAAAATTAGGACCTTGGTCACTGTGGATTCTTTCTGGGAATCCAAAGACACAAAAGTACTTGTTCCACAGAACATTTGCCACTTGCTTAGCTGTTTGATCCTTACAAGGAAAGGCCTGAGCCATCCTGGTAAAGTGATCTGTTATCACTAGGACATCAATAGACTTGTTCCTAGAGTCTTCAGTTGATCAAAAGTCAATGCAGACCAGCTCCAGCGGTCTAGATGACAAGATGCTCTCTAAGGGAGCTTGTCCCTCAGGTTCAGCTGACTTACTGAGGACACAATGCTGGCAGTGTCTGACATGGTCTCTAACATCTCTCTCAAGGGTCAGCCAGAAAAATCTCTGTCTGGATAAACTGAGGGTTCGCGACTGGGCTTGATGACCAGCATCATCACGCACGCCTTTCAACACCTCATCCTTAAGTGAGTCTGGGACAACATACTGAAGCCGTTTGGACTTGGTTCTCTGGTCTCTTGAAACTCTGTACAGAACACCATTGCTCACAGATAGCTTATCCCAGTGTTTCAGATATTTAATCACTGAAAATGATTCTCTCACCCTTTCTCTCCTTGAGGGTCTCCGATGTCTTTCAACATAAAACAGGACGCGAGAAAGAATTCCATCCTCCAACTGTTTGTCACGCAAAGCCTTTTCAGAATAGGCAGGCAACGGGTCTTGACCTGGTTGAACTAACTGGGGCAAAAACTGCAAGGCTTCAATTGCCCGGGCCCTCGGACCAGCGTCCCACTCAATGTGTGACTGCATCACAGCAGACACTTCTTCTGAATTCACAATCTGAGTGTCTACCCGGGAGGTATGAGCATTGTCACACATCGCATCCACGTGATCACTGGATGAACGAAAAGCATCCTGAACAGAGGCAGTAGACACATTTTTGACTTCACTGAGGAGTTTCACATATGGTTCATTGAACAGTCTGTGACCAATATTTTCCTTGACAAAAGGCACACGGCTTAATGCATCAGCCACAATGTTCTGCCGCCCTGGAACATACTTTATGTCAAAGTCATACGCAGCCAACTTGGCTACCCAGCGTTGCTCACAACAGTCTAACTTGGGCTTTGTCAATATGTGAGTCAAAGGATTGTTGTCAGTCCAAACAGTGAATTTGTGACCCTTTAGCCAATGACTAAACTTGTCAGTGATGGACCATTTCAAAGCCAGAAATTCCAGTCGGTGCGCTGGATAGTTTTTCTGAGACTGTGTCAGTGACTTACTGGCAAAAGCAATAGGTCTGGCACGACTTTCACCTTCCTGGACTTGGGATAGAACGGCACCTATCCCATCCAGAGATGCATCAGTTGAAAGCATGAAGGGACGGTCAAAGTTAGGATGAGCCAAGACCACAGTGTTAACAAGTGCAGATTTGAGACTTTCAAAGGCATGTATGTGCTCTTGGGTCCAATCAGAAGCATAAAGCTTTCTGCAAGCCATCTTGGTTTTCTTACATCTGCCTTTAAATTTTCCACCTTTCAACAGGCTGAACAATGGCTTGGCAAAGGCAGAATAACCTGGCACAAAATGCTGATAGTAATTAACCATCCCCAAGAAGGATCTAAGTCTTTTTTGGGACGGTGTCACACCATCAGTGTCCATAAGGTCAGCACAAGTCATTTTTGCGATGTTTTCAACCTTACTAGGGTCGGTTGAAACACCATTCTCATCAATTACGTGACCAAGAAACCTCACAGATCTCCTGAGGAAAAAACACTTTTTGGGTGCCAACTTCAAGTTGTGCCTACGCAGCCTGCTGAACACCATCTCAAGGCGCTGCAATGCACTCTCCTCATCAGATGCAAAAATCAGCAGATCATCCAAATAGCACAACAAAGTCAAATAATTCTGGTCACCAAAAATGGCAGTCATCACGCACATAAAACTAGCAGGACTATTGCATAATCCCTGGGGCAGGCGATTGTACTCATACAAGCCCATCGGAGTGGTAAAAGCAGAATACTTCCTGTCATCCTCATGAAGCGGCATGTTGTAGAAGCCGGACGTTAAATCCACTGTGCTGAAGAGGCAGTTACCTCCCAGTGCTGCCAGACAATCTGCCTGGTGAGGGAGAGGGTGAGCATCTTTCAGAGTCCTCTTATTCAGCCAGCGAAAATCCGTGCAGATGCGGAGGTCGCCATTCTTTTTCCACACAAGAACCAAGGGAGATGCATACTCGCTAGTCGATTTCCTGATAATGTCTTTTCCCTCCATTTCATTTAGCACCTGTCTTAATTTCTGATACTGACAAGGGGGTACACGCCTGTATGGGAGTCTGAATGGTTTATCATCAGATAAATGTATACGGTGTACAAAGCCCTTAGCTTCTCCACAGTCTAGGTGGTGGCGGGAAAAGACATCCTCGTACTGAAGTACCAAGTCAGCCATTCTCTTTTTGCAGTCCTCTGACACTTGGCATGAATTGATGTCTATGTCACAAAGCCCCACTGACTTGAGTTTTTCTTTTACAGATTCGATACCAGCATCACATGCCGTTGTAGACTGTGTGTAGCAGGTCACTGGTACACTAGACTGCTCAGCTGCGTCCATGTCTTCAAGGGCTACACATGTGTAGACGTCAGCTAGCTTCGCATTGCGCCGTAACAACACAGGCTTGTTGGACGTGTTGATGAGTTTGAGCGGGACCCACCTGTCACCCCACATAGGAGTTACAATCTTAGCTACTAGGACACCCCTAGGAGCTGAACGAGAAGATGTGGGCTCTGTCATGACTGTACTGCCTGGAGATACAACAGTGTCTTTAGGCAGTTTACCCCAAACAAGGTACTCACGCCCAGGTTCAAGGTAGGTGGCTGAGTTACATCTGACAGTACCAACTTTGTCAGGAATGTCATTTCCTTTCCAGGGGTTCAAACCAGTGAGCATAGACAAGAACTGCTCAGCTTCTGGTTCTGCAGTTGGGCAGGGGCCAGACACTGTTTTCCAATAGGACTTGCATTGTTTTGAATGGTGTAGGATGTGCTTTATGACATTGGTACCAATAATCAACTCATCATGCTGACCACAGACAACCAGAGTGGGGACCAGCATTTTACAACCATACACCTCCATCACAATGTCAAAAGCACTCTTTGGCCTGACACGCTGTCCACCACACCCAACCAGCATCACATTCACATCAATCTGGTTCTCATTTGTTATCACTCTAGCAGTTCTCAGTTTCTTCTCTGCATCCTCGTTGATACTGCAGGCCATGGAGCCACTGTCCAGCATGCCATCAATTATCACTGCACCACCAAAAGCTACTGGTGTGTAGAAAAGGCTGGAACTATTGCCAATTATGTGAATGTTCTGATACACAACAACTACATCATCGCATGAGCTTCTCACCAATGCAAAAATCGACTCAGCATCAGATGTGTCACTGCAGTGGGAGCTTGAGGTGAGACCTGCACTGCCTCCCTCCAAGTACAGGTCAGTTAGTTTTCCCTGAGACTGAGAAGGAGGCTGACAGTTGTTGTTGGGACAGGCCAGTCTGGTATGACCAGGGGAAAGACAGGTAAAACACAGTTTCTCAGACATGCAATGTGAAATGGTGGAGTGACGTGTGTCATTACAGACCATACAAGTTGCTTCTCTGGGGCGTCTCTGACGAGGGGCATGTTTAAATCTGTTGCTCTCAGTCGGGTGAGGAATTGTACACTGCTGCAACTTCTCCATCATTTCCTGAAACATATTAACCATGCGACCAAGGAGCCTCTCCTCTGACTGTTGGAGATTTTGAGCAACAACCAGCACACTAGCACAATCTGAGCTGAGTGCATTTGGGGTAGGGTCAGAGATGGGGAATGGAGAGGGACCCTGACATGTAAACTGTCGGGTTTGAGGAAGTGAAGAGGGAATGACTGGGGTGTGGCACTGTTCTGGCATGGTCATGGCTGAAGATGGCAACCTGGGTTTGTCAGATGTTACAGTGGCTGTGTGACTCATTAGCTGTGGACCGTCAGGTGCTCTGGCACTAGCTCTAACCTCTCTCTGATAATCATCAATTCTCAACTGAACATCACGTGAGGTCCATTCATGAGGTGGTTTCCACTTGAAAGTGCAAGACAGATCAGGATCAGGACAATTTTTTACGAACATGATAGCAATTTCTTTGCTCATGAACTCAGTCTGCTTGCCTTGTCTACGCAGGCCCCCGAGAGCCAGGTCTGCTGCTTTGTTCAGCCTTGTCCAGTAGTCCACTGGGTTTTCTCTGTGCCTGGGCAGGGTTGCATAAAAATCTGCGAGCGGAAGACATGAGGAGGCATCACAGAAGTAATGAAGAAGAACATCATAGATTATCTCAGGTTTCTTTTTAGCATCTAGCTCCAGGTCACTACGCGGGGCAACTTTCACAACATCTCTGGCTTTGCCTAGTAAATGACTCATTATTTCTCCTGCTTGCTCACACACAGGAATCTCTCTCTTCTTAAGGTCAGTCTTAGACAAGTCAATCCAGTCCCGAACTGAATATTTGTCAGTACTACGTCAAACAGGTTCATTTTGTCTTCTTTTAATTATTTATCCTTTTTTTTTTTTTTCCTTTGAAAGACAAAAGTAAAATAGAAAGATGTCTTTACCTTCTTTACATGTTTCAACTGCACTGCAGCCTTCATCAGAAGAGTCAACTGATTGCTGCCAGGTGACATTTATCAGCTGATTTTCGTAGGCGGGGCCAGCTCAGCAGATCTGTCAGATCCACTGAGCCGGCCCCGGCTCGGTGGATCTGACAGATCACAAGAACTCAAAGACATAAAAATAGAATCAGACGAGATCCTCATCTCACATGACGTCATCTCTTTATTCACAAAGACTCCTATTGACGTCACACTACATATAGTGCAAGAACGCCTCAACAAGGACAGTACCCTAAAAAGACGCACCAACCTCACAGTCCATGACATATCCAAATTACTACAGTTTGTTGCAAAATCCACTTATTTTCAATTCAGAGGAAAAATCTACAAACAAAAAGAAGGATTTGCAATGGGAGACCCACTATCAGCCATCATGAGCAGTTTTTTTATGGAGGATCTGGAAAATAAAGCCATCAACACAGCACCCACAATATGCAAACCCACCCTTTGGAAGAGATACGTAGATGACATTCTGGAAAAAATAAGGAAAGGACATACACAAGAACTCACTGACCATCTGAACAGTACAGACAGTACGGGGAACATAAAATTCACACACGAAGAGGAGGAAAATGGCACCATAGCCTTTCTGGACATGAAAATCCACCACAACGAGGACGGCAGCATAAAAATCACAGTCTACAGGAAACCAACCCACACAGATCAATACCTACTTTGGACATCGGAACACCCCACAGCACACAAGCTATCAGTCGTCAGGACATTATATGAACGAGCCACCATCATCACGGAACAAGAAGACAGACAGGAAGAGGAAAACCACATAAAACATGCACTTATACGCTGCCAATATCCAGTATGGGCCATAAACAAAGGGAAACAGCAAGTCAAAAACAAAGAAAATAAACAGGACACAAGACATAGAACAAAAGCTGAAATCAAAAACAAGGACACCATAACTATACCATACATACGAGGGATCACGGAACCAATTCAAAGGATCATGAAAAAATACAAAATAAACACAGCAGTCAAACCACACAAAAAATTAAGACAGTTATTAGTACACCCCAAGGACAGAATAGAACAAGACAATAAATGCAATGTATTATATGAAATATCATGCAGATCATGCAACAAAACCTACATTGGAGAAACCGGAAGATTATTCACCACAAGAAAAAAAGAACACCAAAAGGAATGTGAGAAGGAAACGCAAGGACGACTCACAAGATCACAAAAAGAAAAAGCAGAACAAGAAACATTAAAATCAGCTATATCGGACCACTGCAAAAGAAATAATCACATCATGGACTGGGACAACACAAAAATTATTGGATCGGAGAGCAACAGACACAAACGTTGGATCAAGGAGGCAATAGAGATCAGAAAGCGGGGAAAAGACACCATGAACCGAGATGAGGGGGCCTTTATGCTTTCTCACACCTGGGACCACATTCTCCAGAGACCATCTGACGGCGGGAGGCGGGGCCGGCTCGGTGGATCTGACAGATCTGCTGAGCTGGCCCCGCCTACGAAAATCAGCTGATAAATGTCACCTGGCAGCAATCAGCTGACTCTTCTGATGAAGGCTGCAGTGCAGTTGAAACATGTAAAGAAGGTAAAGACATCTTTCTATTTTACTTTTGTCTTTCAAAGGAAAAAAAAAAAGGATTTGTCAGTACTGTCACCTCTAAATATGGGTAGTTCTCTGTCTGACTTGACATGGACAGTCACGTGTGGAGGGTCATATTTGGTAACATCACAATGTGCAGTTCGATCAGTAGGAGAAGTCTGGTTGTCATTGGTCATATTCACAACACCAGCAGACATTAACTTAGCAACTATAGACTCACCAATTTGAGCACCAAGCTGCCCCACCATATCTGTAAGTTGTTCAATGGCACCAACATTACTGCAGGGTGTGGAAACATGAGGACCTTCACTCATGAACTCACCAACAGGAATACAACCTGGGCTCTGACCTAACCCTGTATCCCTACCACTATTCATAAATTTGGAATGTCCCACATCTCTACTATTAGCAATATCGCTGCGCCAAATACCTCTTCCTTTTGGCAAAACAGGTGTTGTATAATTATCTATGTCTTTTTTTTTTTTTTGGAACTACTTTACACAGTGAAATGTACTTGCGTTGTGAATAACTCCAAAATAAAGTGACATAAATTACAGTACAGGATCACAATTACCACTACTTCACATACCATAAATGTACTGTGGGTAATCAGTTAAAATGTGCTTCAACAGTCCTTTATATGTCTGACCACATATACGTCCTGGCGTAGACCTAATTTGGTGATGCAGCATCCATGGTGACCGGTGTTGAGCTGATCTGAAGATCCAAGGGTCACGTCACCAGTGTAACGGGTCCCCTTTTTGGGCACCCCTAAACGGCCGTGATCGGGAACACCAATGCATACGTGTGGGCGGCATAGGGACCACGATGACACCAGACTGCTGTTTCCACAATTTATTTACTCCTGTTAATGAAACAAAACAAAATACATCACGCCTCGTCCGTACCTCGATCCCACACAGGCTCCCCCAGCAAAGCAACGCGATACTGTGTGGGAAAGGGAGCTCTACAATAATTTTACAATACATAAAATAAATTACATTTCAAATAAGATTTTTCAAAACAAACATACCTGTTAATGAAACAAAACAAAATACATCACGCCTCGTCCGTACCTCGATCCCACACAGGCTCCTGCATTTACAAAAATATGGGTTACACATCGGCACAAGCTGCTAGAGTCACCACAGAGCCTATCTTGGCGCGAAACTCTAAAATGGCGCCTAGCGGACTTCTAATGTGCGCCGAAACATCCATAAAACTCTTATTTACAACACAAATAACGAAAAATACACTACAGTAACATGTCAAATTAATAAGGAACAATTACAAAGCAAGGCTGCAGTTTAAATGATAAGACTAATGAACAATACAGTCATTTAGTGCCAGCAGCGTTTTAAACACGACTTACCCCCAGCAAAGCAACGCAATACTGTGGGGGAAAAATGAACTACCGGAGCCTCGGAAGTACAGGAAGAACGGATGTGAGAAGTGTACCACCAAAATAAAAGTACTCAAGTAAAATAAAATTCACAACAATATAAAGAAAAACATAACTGAGAAAAGAAATGCTCAAGGTACATTTTCGACTCCGTTACATTTGCTCTTGGTGGGGGAGCCAGTTTCAGCAGCCATCTGCTTCTCATCCCTCTCCGCTGGGCTCCACTGGTGCTGTTTGTAGTGACCAGACTTATGTCTCTTCCTCTCCGTCTGAGGTGGCTGTGTCAGGGACGGATTTCCAAGCTCCAGGGTTTGAGGCCCTAAACCCTTCTCCACTTGGTCTAGCCACTGACCAGCCTGCATCATCTGGTTTCACCACTGGTCAGCCATCTTCATCTGGGCTCATTGCTGGCCAGCCATCATTGTCTGGTTTTGTCGCTGGTCAGCAGTCATCATCTGGTTTCGCCGCTGGTCAGCCGTCATCATCTGGTTTTGCCTCTGGTCAGCCATCATTGTCTGGTTTCGCCGCTGATCAGCCATCATCATCGGTGGTTGATGCTTCTCAGCTGCTGTTTCCGGGGGGGGGGCATCATGCTCTTTGGTCTGGTGCCCCAGGGATGCTGGGAGGCCACCCGATGCATCACACTCTCTGGTCTGGTGGCCCAAGGACACTGGGAGGCCACCTGACGCATCACTTTCTCTGATCTGGTCGAGTGACTCTGGGAGGCCACCCGTTGCATCATGTCCTCTGGTCTGGTGGTCCAGAGACTCTGGGAGGCCACCCGACGCATCATGTTCTCTGGTCTGGTGGCCCAGGGATGCTGATAGGCCACCTGACACATCATGCCCTCTGGTCTGGTGGTCCAGAAACTCTGGGAGGTCACCTGCCATATCACGCTCTCTGGTCTGGTGGTCCAGGGATTCTGGTCAACCGCCTGACTTGCCATGCTCTCTGGTTTGGGTGTCCATAGACTCTGGTTGGGCTCCAACGCATCATGCTCCTTGGCCTGGGGCCATGGACTCTGGTTGGCCCAGACTAACTGTCTTGTTTTGGTTTTTGTCTTTGTGATGAGGGGGAGGTTTTGGCCCACCTCTCCTAGGGCCCCCATCACCCACCCTGGGCAGGTAATCTTTGTTTGTTTTGGGGCATCTGGGTTCCGCCCCTTCAGAGGGGGGTTCTGTCATGATTGGGACATTGGCTGTATCCATGTCCTTGCTTTGAGTTATGTTTTGGGGTTTTGTTATGTTTGGGACATGAGCCCAGTCTGTGTTGTCGCCTTTTGTTGTTGTGAAGACTTTCTTTGTTATTTTCATGGTTTTACTGTGTGTTTTGTATTGTTATTCCTGTCATGGTCTGGGCTTTTGTGACAGTGTTATTTATTTGTTTCCGGTTTTGCATAGTGAGTTCTTGCTTTGCTGTTAATTGTTCATGGCTGTTTTTGATTTCTTGATTATTGATTGTTCACGGGTATTCTTGATTTTTGTTGCTCTATTTATAGAGGTTGCAAGCTGCCCTCGGCATGGTGATCTTCACGCTATCACGCTCACACTCACATTCCTAGCCTCGCATCTAGCTCTTGCTTTCTGATCATGTTTTGGTAGTTTGTTTTTGTCAATAAATCATGCCAAAAAGAAAGCCTGTGTGTAAGTCCAATCATTTGCCCCAGAGGGACAGTCATGACAATAGGTGCCCAGATCTACTGACCTTTGACAATGACCTGTCCTCGACTTCAACCTGGAGGCAGACCTACCTGAGGATCATTGTAAGTGAGTTTGGTGACCACTGGGGCAATTGCCTAGGAGGAGTAGCCATTCCCATGAAATTTGGGCGGACAGTTGGATGGACGGATGGACAGATGGACAAACACCATGTTGCAACATTAGCTCCTTTTGGCTTTGCCTGAAGGACCTAACAAAATTATAAAATCACTAAAATTACTAAAGATGCATTTTTTTCTGGTGAGTGCAAGTTATAAGAGTATAAACAAGCACATTTCTAACCCGTTTCGAATTGGAGAAAGTAACTGCAATATACCAAATCCACTTGAGTAATTTTTTTTTTCCAAAAGATGTACTCAGCTACTCAGTAAAGTACAGCCTAATGAAAGGTTACTTGAATACATGTACTTCAGTAAATGTAACTAGTTACTCCCATCCCCTCCATTCCGTATAATGAAACATTAATAATCACACCGTTTAAATCTAACAGAGGTTGTTTTACATTCATTTCTCCCTCAGGATGTGCGGCATGGATGTGGACCTGGATGATGGTGGATCAGCAGAGGAGGAGAAAGAGGAGGAGTTCTGGATTGGGGAGGGGGTCAAGATGCTGCCCCCACCCATGGCCCACAGCGAGGGGGCAGCATGGGGCAGTCGGAGGGGCAGATGCGGCTGTGTGGCCTGTGGGGTTGGCCTCATGCTGTGGAATTTGTGCGTGGTCTTGGCTGGCGCTCTGCTCCTGGCCGTGGTCTTCGCCGTGGTGCTGCTGCCTGCTGTGCTGCTGCTATACGCTGGTTTCCTCTGCCATTCCAGGGTGAGTCATAGAAGAATAAACACATATAGGGGTGAAAATTTGAGACATACATTCACCAGCTACTTCAGTGTCATTTAAACTGCATATGCAGTACAATCAGCCAATCACATGACAGCAGCATGATGCATTTAGGCATAAGGATGAGCTTCAAAAATTCAAACTGAGCATCATTATAGGGATTTAAATACATGCTGTTTCAATGGTAGATGCTCACATTAGAAACTTCTGCAGTTTTCCTGCAATTTCAGATTATTAATTCTGTAAAACAGTCTCAATAAACTGGGTTCATGCTCCTCTAAGCACTCAAGTTTGTTTAAAAATTTTCCACTCTCAGATCTGTATGATGTATCATGATATGAGATAAATACTGATTATTCTGAGCTGTGATTCTGGAAATATTCACAGGTACACTTTAATGCTATGGCGTAGGCTGTAGATTTTTCAAAACATAAAACAAAAAGTACTTTCACCCTCTCCAAATCCACTTCTCCAGAACACATTAACACTCTTCCTGAGCTCAGCTGGAGGACACATTATAGCGTGCCACTGAGGAGCAGAGAGAGTTTTATTACGAAAAAAAGCCATACTTGTGCTAGATGCATTCAGGCTCTGTCAATCTGTCCATTACACCTGATTTACTAGAATTACTGACAACAGTTTATTGTGTCTTGTCCACAAAAATCATATTTTTTTTACATGTGTAACGTAAGATTTATGTGTGCAACAATTTGAAACTGCTCTTACAAAGGCTTGAAGAAAACAAGCCCTTTATAAAGGGGAGCCCTTTATTACTCAGGGATTTTTCGATTTTTGACAGGAAGTAAAAAAGAAATCATACCAGCTGTGATTTTAAGGTGTGTTTCTTTTCTGTCTGAGGTTATCATTGGTTCTTGTTTATTCCTTTTACAACCTCAATTCCAGTGAAGTTGGGATGTTGTGTAAAACATACATAAAACAGAATACAATGATTTGCAAATCCCTTTCAACCTACAACGAGGAAAATAGGTATTGAACACCTCAACATTTTTCTCATTGAACATATTGTTTCTGATGGAACCTCTGACCAGAGATTTTCACCAGCTATCAGTAACAACCCAAGTAATCCACACATACAAAGAAATCAAGGCAACTGTGTTCACAAAACAAGTTATATTTAATAAAGTGGAATGACACAGGGAATACATATTGAACACATGAAGAAAAAGAGGTGCAAAAAGGCATACATAAATAAATACTTAAAGGCCAAATGTCACGTAATTTTTTTTTCTAAATGACAACGAATTTAGATAAAATACGCATAGCTTAAACCAAATATTCATACCGGAGACCATATCACCCACCTGTATTTACATAATTGCACAAAATACACCAGGTGAAGGCCCCACCTTGCTTGCTGGCTTGTGACAGCCAGTCCAGACCACGCCCATGTTTTTGACATCACCAGTTGTACCCTGGCTGCCCTGCCTATCCACATTCACACTTATCAACATTGGACAATCATGACGGAAAGTGACAGTGATTGTGAACAAATTAGTTTAGTTTTGTCTTTTTTTTTTTGTCTTTTTTTTTGTCAGTGGTTCAGACAGTGACAGAGGCATAGAACCTTACAGGTTCGAGCCGTCCGAGACGGAATCAGATGCTTTGTCTGATGACAACAGTTCCAACGATGACCAGAGAGCAGAACCAGTGGAAAATGTCATTGAACTGGACATTAATCGCCTCCAGAATTGCGAAGCCGAAGGGGGTCTGTCGAGGGCGCCCCATAAATATTGATTTTTCGGAAGCCATTATTATTACAGTGGAGGAGAGCCGCTGCTGTCAAGAAATTGACCAGATCAATATGAAAATGGAGGCGCATACCTGTCAAGTGAGACGTTTTCGCCGTATTTTGGTGCCAAGCGCGGCTGTGGGGGACGGCGGAGTGGTGGGGGACACTTTTCTGGGAAATGTTTTAAATGTAGTTCGTGTTGTTATTGTCAAATATTTTAAGGAAAATACGGGGAAAATGCAATTTTAGCAAAAACGGGCGTATTGCCATTTCTGTACGCCCAAAAGAAAAATATACGGGAAAAAAAATTGAGTGTGTTGAGGAGCACGTCCTGTGTGTGATCCCCCACAGCTGGTGCGGGCAGATGGCTCAGCGGGAGCTATTATCACTACAATGAGAAGTGTGGACTCAATCAGTCTGATGGCCGCGGCGGGCAGATCGCTCAGCGGGAGCTATTATCACTACTGTTCGAAGTGTGGACTCAATCATTAGTCTGATTGTCGGGCGGGCAGATCGCTCAGCGGGAGCTATTCTCACTACAATGAGAAGTCATTAGGACAATGGTTTAACACTTTCAGCTGTGCAGCGGTTGCGGAACAGAGAGAGATCGCCTTACAAATACAGAATTCTGCTTTTTTTTTAAATTTTGCGCCGGATGCTGAGTTGTGTTGTTATTGTCAAATATCCATGAATCCTTAAAATATTTGATAATAACAACACGAGTTGCATTTGGGGCATTTCCCAGAGAGGTGTCCCTTGTTGCTCCGCCGTCCCTTATAGCCGCTTTTTACGGTGTTGAAGTACGGCGAAAACGTCTCACTTGACAGGTATGAAAACATTTCCCAGAGAAGTGTCCCTTATTACCCAGCTGTCCCTGATAGTCCCGTTTTAAGGTATGGGTGAAATATCCAATTTTTTCTTTCTTGTTGCTCACTTCAACCTTCCAGTCTCCATATAAACAATCAATTGAAATACCCCAAGCGTCAAACTAGGGTACAATCTATTTCGTCACTTCCGCCTTCTTCCCCAGGCGATTCCAGGGGCCGTGTCAGGCCAAGCGCGGCAGTTTTAAATTAACGAATATTCCGTTGTTACTGAAGCATATGCACCAAGACCCGAACTGATTGGTTCCCTTTTATATTTAGTTTCAAGATATTTAAAGTACCCTGTTACGTGACATTTGGCCTTTAAATCAGACGTTTTGTGTATACGATTCAAGAGTCAAAGATTTTATTTGTCAGTACTATTATATGAACAGGACATACAGGAGAATTGAAATGGCATTTCTCTCCCTCTTCAGTGGTGTGCACAATATAAAAAAAAGAAAAGGAATAAAACTGGAAAAACAACAACAGCAGTCTATGTACATTAATGCTAACCGTAGTGCAAATGCCGACAAAAGATAGACCCAGACCTCCCATAGTGTAAATAAAGATAAATAGTGTAGGTGCAGATTGTGGCAGATAGGACTGCACATGATCAGTGTTGCAATGACAGACAACAGCAGATATACCATTTGTGCAAATGGTTGCAATAAAGTGCAGAGACATACAGCAGTAAATGTATTACAGTAAATGTATTACTGTTGGTGTGCCAGTCTTTCTGTGCCAACTTCTGAGATAGTTATTGTGCGGGTAGGGGGGAGCGGACAGAGTTCAGGGTCCTGATGGTCTTGTGAACAAAGCTGTTTAGCAGTCTTGTGGAGTGGGCCCGGAGGCTCTGGTACCTTTTCCCCGAGGGCAGGCGGCTGAAGAAGGAGTGTGAGGGGTGGGAGGTGTCACCTGCAATGTTGATGGCTCTGTGGGTGAGGTAGATGTCTGGGGAGTGGGGGGGGGGCACTGACAATCTTGCTGGCTGCTTTCACTGTGCGTTGCAGTGTCTTCTGGCAGGAGGCGGTGCAGCTTCCATACCACACTGTGATGCAGCTGGTGAAGATGCTCTCAACGGTGCCCTGGTAGAATAAGCACATGATGGGGGGCGGGACTCATGCTCTCCTCAGTTTGCAGAGAAAATGGAGGCAAGTTTGAGCCTTCTTGGCCAGTGATGTGGTGTTGTTGGACCAGGAGAGGTCCTCAGAGATGTACACCCCCAGGAACTTGAAGACAGCTAATTCTCTGGATTTTAGAAATGACTCACCTGTTGGAATGCATGGTTGAGAAAATCCTCATGTACTTTACTCAAATGTATCATAGAAAATGAAGTCTGGGATAAAATGCTGCTGCTGCCTTCCAGAATCTCAATATGCAATCGATTTAAAGAGTTATAATATATTACACAATGTTTACATTTCACTGTATATTTATATTTATTGAGGGCAGCAGTAGCTCAGGAGGTAGAGCAGGTTGTCCAGTAACTTGAGGGTTGGGGGTTCGAATCCTGCTCTCCCCAGCCATACTGCCACTGTGTCCTTGGGCAAGACACTTTACCCACCTTGCCTCCGATGTTCATGACACTGGGTATGAATGTGTACAAATGTTCAGTAGTGGTTGGTGAGGCCGTTGGTGCGGAGTGGCAGCCACATTTCTGTCAGTCTGCCCCAGGGTAGCTGTGGCTACTGAGGCAGCTTACCACTATCAATGTCTGTCTGGAGTAAATGAATAATGGACTCACTGTAAGCGCTTTGAGATGTCACTTGACATGTAAAACGCCATATGAATCTAATCCATTATTATAAAACAGGAATTTTGCCAAATTGTCCTAAATGTAAAAGTCAAGTTGGTACAAGGCTTCACTGTCTGTGGGAATGTAACATCATTCAGGTATTCTGAATGATGTTACATTATCATGTAACATCATGATAATGATGTATGTACAAACATCAGTAAAGCAGTAGGTAAACAGGTGTCAGTAAACCCACTACTATGCTTGCTTGGAAGTGATCGTGACTGTTTGATACAACATGAAGAAGTTATTCAAACACTTTTAATGCTGGCAAGAAAGACTATCATGGTGAAATGGGTTGGAGATGAACCTCCCTCCATCTCCATATGGAAATCAATGATTTTGGAAGTTCTGACTTCAATAAGACTAAGATACTATATTGATGGAAGATCTAGTGTTTTTCTACAAAAATGGATGAAGCCGTTGGAAACTCTGGGACTGAACTGTAACCTGGACTCAAGTGGACATTAATAGTATGTTCAAGTGAAGGAATGGTTGTGTCCATATACAAAAAACTGTCTTCATTTCATTTTGTAATGTCTTTGTTTTTGTGCTGATGTGTATTTCTATTTCTGTTTGTCTGACCAGTCTTGTGTTGTCTTGTGAATTTTGATTTCAAATAAAGTAAAAAAAAAAAAAAAATCTAATAGAGGACAAACAATAAGTCAGTGAGATTTTTGTCCAGAGCAGGGATGGGCAGTGAGAGCCATTCCACTACAGATTTTCTGTTCCACTCAGTCTCTCCAGCAGGTGTTTGGATCGATGAGCTTCAAGGATTGCTAATTAGAGAAAGCAACCGCTGAAGAGTCTGGGTGGTGCAGGAAACCGGCAGTGAAATGGCCTTCCATCCCTGGTCCAGAGGGATAGGCGGATGGATTTCATTTACAAGTAAAGGCAAAACCAGGCACACTTGTTTTATATACTTGAATTTGTACTGAATTGTGGAGTTAGAGGGTGCACAGCAAATGTGCTCTCTGAGCCACTATAATTTTAGTTATTCCTTGGCCTAAAACCAGTAGTCTATAATTTTGGGCCCCCAAAATTTGTCTGTAAAATAACAATACATTTTTTTTGTGTAGCCAAGGGTCTTTGCACTTTGTTTATATTCAGGAGCGTTGAATGAAATGAAAACATGGAGGCATGGAGTTAGTCAGCAGAACTTTAACTGCCTTTCTGTAAAACAAAAGTAACTGGAATGTACTACTATTTCTGCTTCTTTCCTTCACAATAAAAACTCTAGACATGCATTGCAGAGCTCAACTTAAGTTAACTGCACATTCTATCAAGAGGCAATTCAGTAAAATGCCAAAGTTGTTTCGTTAATAAATTGTTTATATCATCGGATTTTATAATATACAATTAGCAGATCATAAAACATGCAAACTTTGTGTTCATATATTTGCAAATCTGACTTTTTGTTTGTGGGTGCCTCACCATCCACAAACCTCACCGCACGTCACTGCTGCATACATTGTCCATCCATCTGCTCATTTGTCCATTCACATTTAGGACAGATCACTATTCCTCCTAGACATTTCCCACAGATGCTCACCAGAGTCATACACAGTGATCCTCAGATGGGTCTGCATAAAGGTCCAAGATATCAAGCTATGAGTATATGTCATTTCAACTTTGGTTACATATATGGAGAGAGAAATGGGCTCTTGGTATCCTTAGGGTGTGTTAAAATCATTGAAATGAGGTACTTTATCATTTGATCGTCTGGTTTAGTGCAACTAGGCAGTGGATAATCTATGAATGGCTGCTTGCTTTCCAGATTACAGGCCCAGTGTCATAATTCACCAACCAAGGGCTCAAATGCAGGGCAAACAACTCCGGAAGAATACTCATACACAGAGTTACAGTTACACAAAGTTTATTAACAGAACACCCCAACCCAAAACACATTACTAAATAATTGGAAGACATGTTGGAAGCACACACAGCCTGTGGAAAGAGAAGAGAGGAAAAGGAGGTTAATAGGGTAAAATAAGGAAATGAGCTTGCTAAGAGGCTGAGAGGCTGGCTGAGAGGACTTACGAACTAAACAGAGAGCACAGCTGTGAGACCCAGCATGTGAGGGGGAAAAGGGAGCTGGATACTGACCAGAGGAGGAGGAGAACCAGACAGGATGGTTGACGGGAGGAGTAGATCAGACAAGATGGTGGAGAGCAGGTGTAGACCAGATGAGATGGTGAAGGGCAGGAGAGCATGCGCAGTCCTGTGGAGACACACCACTGCAATGGCAGCAACCTGAGAGGAGAAGGGAGAAACCGGTCAGCAAACAGTCACAGTTAAACATGGAAGAAATACTTAAGCCTTAGTTGAGGCAGCAATACCCAACGGTCCAGCGAAGGAGCATTCACACACTGGCTCTTAAATACGCTGGAGAATGAGGAAGCAGCAGGTGTGTCTGATCACGCAGGTACACTGATGCAAAGGCGGGAAACAGGCAGAGGGAACACACACAGGAGGGGAGGGGGAGCATGCTCATAAATTCATTTCACCCAGACACAAATTTCACCCTTCACCCTATAACGTTAAGGAGCTCCCAAACAAGACAACTGAAATGACATCAGCACTTACAGAGGGTGTCAGTTGTGAAGCTCCTCCATATGCCAGAGGAAGAATTGGTGACCACAGTGGTTGTATTAATGAAAAGAAAAGACTACTTTGTCAGAAGAGGTAAATAAGAAAACTTTGCTCCGTCATGGAGCGATGGGCGATGTCCGTCCTCTGTAGCGGGGGGGGGGGGGTAGTTGTTATCTTCTACATTACAGATATTTTAGTATAATTTTTACTGCACTGTAGGTTATTTTTTCTTGTAAAAAAAAGCCACACATTTTTTACGTGGCATGCTTCTTTGTGTGTGGGGCTTGTTTGTTCATTCATTCATTCATGAATGAATAAACAACCCCCCCCCACACACACAGCCCTTCACCTTTCATTAGAGCCCAAGATGAAGCTTCTATATTGAATCATTCAAAAGTTACAGACGTTTTTCCAAACTGTGCCATTTGGCACAATTTGGCACAGTTCAAAAATGCCTGGGAACAACCTAAGAAAAAAGCTGTGTAATATATTCATTTTTTGTGGTATTGTTACAAAATTTTGACCTCAGCTGGATAACACTTGGTTCTACATTTCTGTTGCATTTTCCAGCCCGGATCTGACAGCTGTGTGTTATTTGCAAGCATTTGTATCCAAAAAAACACCCAGGCGAAATTTATTTTCTTCAAGTTCAGTATGTTTAGATGACTGTTACTCAGTGGCAGGAGCACTTAGAGAGATTATGACTGTTTTGCCAAAAAAATCAAAGTGTTTTCTTTTAAATGAGACCAACCCCATGAAGATGCTGCAAAGGGTTGAAGAACAGCTTTTGATTTACTTTGGGTACGTTATTTTTTGGCGTTTTTAGGGAAATTGACCAGAGTGCAAGGGGTTAATGAAAGAAAAACCCACAATGGTCACAGAAATAACTTGAATCTGACAGAAGTGGTAATAAATAAAAATTCTATGAAAATTAACCAATGAAATTCAGACAATGCTTTTGAATTGTGGTTCAACAGAATTATTAAAAAAAAAAAAACAAACTCATGAAACAGGCCTGGACAAAAATGATGATACCCTAAACTTAATATTTTGTTGCACAACCTTTTGAGGCAATCACTGCAATCAAACGATTTCTGTAACTGTCAATGAGGCTTCTGCACCTCTCAGCAGGTATTTTGGCCCACTCCTCATGAGCAAACTGCTCCAGTTGTCTCAGGTTTGAAGGATGCCTTCTCCAGACGGCATGTTTCAGCTCCTTCCACAGATGTTCAACAGGATTTAGATCAGGGCTCATAGAAGGCCACTTTAGAATAGTCCAATGTTTCGCTCTTAGCCATTCTTGGGTGTTTTTAGCTGTGTGTTTTGGGTCATTATCTTGTTGCAAGACCCATGACCTGTGACTGAGACCAAGCTGTCTGACACTGGGCAGCACATTTCTCTCTAGAGTACCTTGATAGTCTTGAGATTTCATTGTACCCTGCACAGATTCAAGACACCCTGTGCCAGATGCAGCAAAGCAGCCCCATAACATAACAGAACCTCCTCCATGTTTCACAGTAGGGACAGTGTTCTTTTCTTGGTATGCTTCATTTTTGCATCTGTGAACATAGAGCTGATGTGCCTTGCCAAAAAGTTCCAGCTTTGTCTCGTCTGTCCATAGGACATTCTGCCAGAAGCTTTGTGGTTTGTCAACATGCAGTTTGGCAAATTCCAGTCTGACTTTTTTATGATTTGTTTTCAACAGTGGTGTCCTCCTTGGTCGTCTCCCATGAAGTCCACTTTGGCTCAAACAATGACGGATGGTGCGATCTGACACTGATGTACCTTGACCTTGGAGGTCACCATGAATGTGTTTAGAGGTTGTTCTGGGCTCTTTTGTTACCATTCATATTACCCGTCTCCTCCTGCGGCCACGTCCAGGGAGGCTGGCTACAGTCCCATGGATCTTAAATTTCCAAATAATATGTGCAACTGTAGTCACAGGAACATTAAGCTGCTTGGAGATGGTCTTATAGCCTTGACCTTTAACATGCTTGTCTATAATTTTCTTTCTAATCTCCTGAGACAACTCTCTCCTTTGCTTCCTCTGGTCCATGTTTAGTGTGGTACACACCATGTCACCAAACAGCACAGTGACTACTTGTCACCCTTTAAATAGGCTGACTGACTGATTACAAGTTTGTAGACACCTGTGATGTTAATTAGAGGACACATCTTGGTTGAACATGTGCTTATGGTCACATTATTTTCAATCTTTTCTAGGGGTACCGTCATTTTTGTCCAGGCCTGTTTCATGAGTTTGTTTTTGAAAATAATTCTGTTGAACCACAATTCAAAAGCATTGTCTGATTTTCATTGGTTAATTTTCATAGAATTTTTATTTATTACTACTTCTGTCAGATTCAAGTTATTTCTGTGACCATTGTGGGTTTTTCTTTCATTAACAGAGGGGTACCAACAATTTTGTCCACGTCTGTACCTGAAATGCTGGGGCAGTGAACTGGGAAAACTACCCATATTAATTTTAATCATACTTAAGATCACTTACTGTAAAGGACTCACTTTCTGATTTAAGCATTCAAAAATACAGTAGATCTGACAAAATGTTATCTGTAAGTTAACTAAATTATTCCTGTATTACAAACATATTTTGAAAAATTAATGTACTACATTGACTCGGTGCCTAAGAAAGCCAATTCTATTGAGTTCTTATAACCTTTTTTTTCTCGCAAACTTCCAGCTTAATTACTCTGTCCATTTGCTTTTTTTCTTGGCAAATATTCATTCAGTGTTATAACACATTGAACTGTGGGTAAGTGCTTTAGACAAGGTCTGCAGAACTAGAGGAAAGTGTCCATAAAAAGAACAAAAGGATCTCAATGTCAGAGAGCCCAGGTATACTTGATCATCTGACAGTGGGACTGCCCCACATGGTCTTAATGTGAACAGCCATCAAAGGATGTGAGGCTGGACTTTTGCATTTGGGTCCTATGTCATTGTTACACACACACACTGCTCGTAAACATGGTGAAGTATTTATTACGGAAAGAGACAGAAATTTCTCCCAGGAGGGCAGTGACAGATATTAATAGATGAGTGATAAAATGACTTCCACAGCAGATGCAGCTGGTGTTGCACTTTATCTGGGAGCTGAATAAATAAGCAGCAGCATGTTATGTTTGCAGTTTGTTCTACTGCTACTACTAAGAACCTCTGTATCATATAGAACATACACAGGATTTATTTTATTTATTTGGTTACACTCACCCTAATATTTAAGATGGGGATAAGGGGCCACAGACATGTATTTTCCAAACCACTGACCCAGCTCAGGGTAGCAGTGAGAGGGAGCCCATTAATAAGGCCACAAATAGGTTGCAACCTGGAAAAGCTCTTCTTTGCTTACTCAAATCAAGGTGGTGACTTTTTTTTGGGCCAGGTACTGTATTTGCCCAGGGCCGCCCAAACATTTTCTATATCACTTTGACCCAGATGGTTTTGTTTAGGTGTGCCGAAAGTTTAGGAAAGTAATCCCTTGTTATTTTGGGAGAAAATGATAATTGTGATTATTGTCATTAAGACCAACAAAAAGTACCCAGAGTTTGTGGTGGAGCAGAAAAGAATGCATTTAAAGCCCTCTTGGGAGTATAGTAGTAGTGCTAGTGCATCTCTAGAAGTAGAATATCATGTTTCAGTAATTTAATTCCAAGTAGCAAAATTCAAAACAGAAAATGCTTATAATAGCTCATTATTATGAGCTCTTATTGAGCTCTTATTGTGGTGTATATAAAACAATGCGAGCATGCACGCACGTGTGATGTCACGACACCTCAGGGTATATACTAGACGGTTGCCCAGGGCCAGTCGTCCTCTTGGTGCTCTTTGCTTTTCCCTGATCTTTCTGCACTGTAAATGTTTGCTGTCTTGGCCCAACAAAGCTAACCTCAACAGGTGGATGTGTCCGCCCTTATTTCCAGACTTAACACTTACGAGTTCTTATTAGAGAAGAGAAAAAGAATGATATTAAACTTTAACTGTTTTGAATTGAGTTATTTAAAAAAAAACTTTTTCACAGTATTGTATTTTCTGAGATGCACTAGCAGATACAGTCTGTCTACCCTTTTCTCAAAGGTATGTCAGACTTACTGTCTGAGTTTGCTGTGCACTACTGCAGAAATGCCTCTGTGAAACTACAGCTAAGATGAAATGTTGGAACTTGTTTGTTTGTTTTTTGTCTTTTTTTCCCCTGATTAGATAGTCAAGGCTCATTTCCTGGGAGTCGCATGAGGGGCAGATAGATCATCAGTATGGAGGAGCAGGTCTGAGCATCTACAGCTCTGTCCTTGGCTCACCTAACAGGCCTTAATATTTCAGCCCACCTTCAACAACCAACTGTGATTGATTTGGTTTTTTTTTATATATACAATATGTGAATGACACTGGACACAAATTGAGAACATGCATAACGTGTATATAGAATGTAATTTGGCCAGAGAGAACATCACTGAGGAGTAATCACAATTACAGAAGTCAAACCTCTGTCTATTGTGCTGACAGGCTGAACAAGGAGAGAGCGACCTGGGGAGGAGAGATCGGCCCGGGAAGGAGACATGACTGTCTGATTTTGTGCCAGCACCAGCTGTGCATAAATACACTGACAGCATGACAAGGAGGAAAATGTACTCCATGACAGCACAATGTGTTCTTTTTCAGTGGTGTCTATGTGTGCATGTTTGTACTTCAGACACTGTTATTGCCAGAGGACTTTTAACAAGAACCCTGAATGGAAAATTACTGGGTAAATATATTGTAGGTGTACACTGTTTTAAGGTGTTCTTTATATACAGTATATATATATATATATATATATATATATATAGTTTCCTTTAATTTGATAATACAAACTCAGAAAAAAGTCAAATAAACTGTTTTTACAATCAGCACCCAGCCCCTGAATCTATTTAATTAAAAGGTGATAAACCAGTAATAAAGTTGTAGTACGGTGGGTGGGGGCCCTGGGTTCTTTAAATGTAGATCATTTAATATTTTTTTTTCTCTTAAATTTGCAACTTTTTTCCTCATTCTTTTGCAACTTATTTTTTTCCCACAATATTTTTTATTGAAGCTTTTTTTTACAAACATGGCACAAACAATCAGACACTAACACAAAAGTAATTTAAAAATTAAAAAGAACAATAACAAAAAAAAGGTGTAATAAAAACAACAACAACCATTAACAAACACAAGTCAACAACAATGCTCCTCTGTTTAGTCTAGGTAATCTATTACATAAGAATACATAATATACATTCACCAGCTTGGAATCTGCAAGGTCCACACATATCATTCACCTTCTTCTTCAGACGTTATGTTTAAATTCTTTACATAATCAATGAAAGGTCTCCATATATTCTCAAACACATTTTCCTTTGATTTCAGTATATATGTTATTCTTTCTAGTGAAAGGTTTGTTAACATCTGTCTTAACCACTGAGTCACATCTGGTCTATGAGTCTTTTTCCACAGTAGTGCAATACATTTTTTGGCATTAAGCAAACCAAAGTCTATGAATACTCTTTCACTCTTACTAAAGTTATGTTTTTCTGGATACAGACCCAACAGAAACAGTTTAGGGTTCAATGTGATTTGTTTTGAAATTATTTTTTCAATTGTTACCCTCACTTCTTCCCAAAACATTCTGATTTTTCTACATTCCCATAAACAGTGAAATAGGGTTCCTTTACTTTCCATACATTTTGTGCATGAATCTGGTATGTTTTTATTATATCTATTTAATTCCACTGGTGTAACATACATCTGCATTAACCATTTAAAATGTATCAGTTTAAGACGTACATTTATTGATTTGGTTTGAGCTCCTGCACAAGCCATTTCCCATTGTTCCTCTGAAATTTCACTTTGCAGGTCTTCTTTCCAATAATTCAGTCTTTTCTGTGAGTTTTCACTTGAGAATAGTGTCAATGAGTTGTAAAACTCTGAAATAATACCCTTTCTCTTATTATCTTTCATCAAAATTTTTTCCAAAAATGAATAAGTAGGTCGGGTGAGAGCATTATTTTGATTTGATCGAATAAAATTTCTAAGCTGAAGATATTTAAAAAAGTGTGTTCTATTAAGATTGAATTTAATCCTCAGTTCTTCAAAAGACATTATGTTATCTGAGCGTGACAAATATAAGTCTTGAATTTTTTGAATCCCTTTTAAATTCCATATTTTAAATACAGTATCTGCTCTCCCTGGTGTAAAATATTGATTACCCCATATTGGGCTAAATTGTGACAGTGAATGTGGTTCTTTTAAATATTTTTTGGTTTCACACCATATTTTGGTCATGTGCTTTACAATTGGATTTTTAACTTGTTTCTGTAGTTTTTTAGCCGAGTCTGAGTATATGAATAAGGGAAGAGGTAAAGGTAAATTGTATGATTCCATTTCAGTCCAGTGAGGAGGATCATTTGATGAAAAATAATATGTCATAGACCTCAGTTGTGCTGACCAGTAATACAACATAAAGTTTGGACATTTCAGACCTCCACGATCAAATGGTAAGTATAGTAAGGACAATCGTAATCTAGCCTTCCTATTGTTCCATATAAATTCCACTAACTTTTTTTTAATTCTTGAGAATAGATCTGAAGGCGGTGGTAAAGGAATGTTTTGAAATAAATAAAGTATTTTTGGTAAGATATTACTTTTAAGTATATTAATTCTCCCAATCATCGACATTGGTAGTGACATCCATCTCTGAAGCGACTCATTAATATTTGTCATTAAAGCTTCATAGTTGGCATTGGTGACTGATTCTAGCTTAGGCAAAATTTGAATTCCTAAATATTTAAACTGATCTACAACATTGAATTGGTTTACCTCAGGAGATGAATGATTTCTCTGGGTCTCATTTAACATTAATATTGAAGATTTTGTTTTGTTTATTTTATATCCTGATATTTCCCCAAAGTTCTTTATTAAATTTAACAAGGTCGGAATTGATTTTTTAAAATTCGACATAAACAAAATTATGTCATCGGCATACAGGGAGATTTTATGTTCTGTTGGTCCTACTTTAATTCCATATATTTGTGGATGTGAACGTACTGCCATCGCTAAAGGTTCAATTGCCATAGTAAACAGTAAAGGTGAAAGTGGACAGCCTTGTCGACATCCTCTATTGATTTTTATTGATTTTGAAATATTGCTGTTTGTTAGGATTTCTGCTGTAGCATTATTGTATATTATCTGGACCCATTTTATGAAATTATTTCCAAGTCCAAACCTTTGTAGGACTTCAAAAAGATAGGGCCATTCGACCCTATCAAAGGCCTTTTCGGCGTCCAATGATAGGAGAGCTGTATCCGGTGCTTCTTTATTGGAATAAATAATATTAAATAGTCTTCTTACATTATGGAAGTCTTGTCTTCCCATTATAAAGCCATTCTGATCTTGGTTAATAATATTTGGTAATATTTCTTGTAGTCATTTTGCTAAAATTTTACAGATTATTTTAAGATCAGCATTTAATAGGCTTATTGGTCTCATGTTTTCACATTTATTAGAGGGTTTACCTGGTTTTGGCAACAGTATAATTAAGGCATTATTCATGTATGATGGTAACTTACCATTTTGAAATGCTTCTAAAACTATTTCCAAAAGTGGTTTTATTAATTTATTATTAATTTCTTTATAGAGGTCGACTGGAAGACCATCTGGTCCTGCTCTTTTTCCTGATTTCATATTATCAATGGCTTGCCCAACTTCTTCTTGACTAATTTTAGACTCCAGTATCTCCCTGTTTTCATTTGGAATACCTGGTATGGATAATCCACCCAAAAAACCATTTAGTTTTGTTAAGTCAGTTTCATTTTTTGTATCATATAGTTTTTCATAATAATCTCTAAAGGCACTATTAATTTCTAAAGGATCTATAACTACCTGCCCATTACTTATAATACTGGTAATTGGTGTTTTAGATTCTAATTGTTTAATCTGCCATGCCAATAATTTTCCACCTTGTTCATAAAAAGTTTGCTTCAATCTTAGAAGACTTGAGGCAGCTCTATTTGCTGATTTTTTGTCATATTCAGCTCTCAGAATCAGTAATTCGTTCTCTAACTGTGTGTTACTTCCTGCATACACCTTTTCTTGAAGAATTTTTATTTTACGTTCCAATTGGACTCTCTCCTCTCGGGTCTTCTTAGATTTTGAACCTGTATAACTAATAATATGCCCCCTAATAAAGGCTTTGAAAGCCTCCCACTTTATACATGCCGTTGTTTGTGTAGTATTGATATCAAAGAACTCATCTATCTGTTTTTCTATGTACTTAACAAATTCCTCATCCTGAAGCCATTTATGTTGAAAATGCCACCTAACTGGGCCCTTTGTCAATTTCTTATCTACATATACTAGACAGCAGGGTGCATGATCAGAGATCACAATGTTATCATAAAAACAGTTTTGAATCTTGGACCTTAATTCTGTAGAGATCAAAAAGTAGTCAATACGTGAGAATGTCTTATAGGTATTAGAATAACAAGAATAGGCTTTGACTTGTGGTTTCATTTCTCTCCATATATCTAGCAATCTCAGTTCTTTCATAAAATGATTAATGGTCATCCTACATCCATTGTGCGTACAGTCCAGTCCTGTTGATCTATTTATACTGGGATTCAATGTACAATTAAAATCCCCTGCTATTATATGTTGCCCTGTAAGTGATGATAAAGTGAGGAATAAATTAACAAAGAAGTTCTGATCATCAATATTGGGGCCGTATAAGTTCACCAGATTTATATTTTCTAATAACAAAGATCCTTGGATAATTAGATATCTTCCAAATTTGTCTCTAATTACATTTTTCGTTTGAAATGGGACTGTTTTATGTATGAGAATCATAACTCCCCTAGCTCGGGATGAAAATGATGAGGTGAACACATTACCTTGCCATCTTCTCCTAATTCTTTTTACATCCTCCTCTAATAGATGAGTTTCTTGTAAAAATACAATTTTTGAATATATGTCTTTTATTTTATTCATGACTTTGTTTAAGTTTTTTAAGATTTTGTAGACCTCTGCAATTCCATGAAGTTAAATTAAGATTAACGCTTTGATCTGTGATCAATAAGGAGTTTGAGATTACCTTGCAATATGAACATACTCTTACAGAGAAGCAAAAACATGGATGATAGAACATTCATCCTACAAACTAAACAAAAACAGATTCCCTTTCCCCACATTCGTGGCAATCCCCCCAAAATCAAAAAATTCCGTCTCCCGTTATAGGCTAATGACTGTTCCACACCTGCGAGGATCAGTCAAACCACTCTCTCTTTCTCCTCTAAATCACCCTGACTCTACTACTATTCTTATGACATTAACTCTCTTCTGTAGTTTTTTCAACATAACTTCGAAATTTTATAGCAACGTTGTACATCATAACTTTTTTTAAAATACAGTCTGTATTTTGTAGACATGTTTATGTTTCAGATCAATCAGATGTCTGTACATTTGCTTAAATGTTCTACCTTTGTCATGTTCATGCTTAGCTCCCACCAGTCTCCTTTTGGATTTTCTTGATGAGCTCCTGCACCTCTTGAGGGGTCTTGAAGGTGTGGGTTCTCCCCTTACAGTGGGGCAAAAAAGTATTTAGTCAGCCACCAATTGTGCAAGTTCTCCCACTTAAAAGATGAGAGAGGTCTCCAATTTTCATCATAGGTATACCTCAACTATGAGAGACAAAATGAGAAAAAAAAAATCCAGAAAATCACATTGAAGGATTTTTAATGAATTAATTGGTAAATTCCTCGGTAAAATAAGTATTTGGTCACCTATAAACAAGCAAGATTTCTGGCTCTCACGGACCTGTAACTTCTTCTTTAAAGAGGCTCCTCTGTCCTCCACTCGTTACCTGTATTAATGGCACCTGTTTGAACTCGTTATCAGTATAAAAGACACCTGTCCACAACCTCAAACAGTCAGATTCCAAACTCCACTACGGCCAAGACCAAAGAGCTGTCAAAGGACACCAGAAACAAAATTGTAGACCTGCACCAGGCTGGGAAGACTGAATCTGCAATAGGTAAGCAGCTTGGTGTGAAGAAATCAACTGTGGGAGCAATTATTAGAAAATGGAAGACATACAAGACCACTCATAATCTCCCTCGATCTGGGGCTCCACGCAAGATCTCACCCCGTGGGGTCAAAATGATCACGAGAACGGTGAGCAAAAATCCCAGAACCACATGGGGGGACCTAGTGAATAACCTGCAGAGAGCTGGGACCAAAGTAACAAAAGCTACATCAGAAACACACTACACCACCAGGGACTCAAATCCTGCAGTGCCAGACGTGTCCCCCTGCTTAAGCCAGTACATGTCCAGGCCCGTCTGAAGTTTGCTAGAGAGCATTTGGATGATCCAGAAGAGGATTGGGAGAATGTCATATGGTCAGATGAAACCAAAATAGAACTTTTTGGTAAAAACTCAACTTGTCGTGTTTGGAGGAGAAAGAACACCATACCTACTGTGAAGCATGGGGGTGGAAACATCATACTTTGGGGCTGTTTTTCTGCAAAGGGACCAGGACAACTGATCCGTGTAAAGGAAAGAATGAATGGAGCCATGTATCGTGAGATTTTGAGTGAAAACCTCCTTCCACCAGCAAGGGCATTGAAGGTGAAACGTGGCTGGGTCTTTCAGCATGACAATGATCCCAAACACACTGCCCGGGCAACGAAGGAGTGGCTTCGTAAGAAGCATTTCAAGGTCCTGGAGTGGCCTAGCCAGTCTCCAGATCTCAACCTCATAGAAAATCTTTGGAGGGAGTTGAAAGTCTGTGTCGCCCAGCGACAGCCCCAAAACATCACTGCTCTAGAGGAGATCTGCATGGAGGAATGGGCCAAAATACCAGCAACAGTGTGTGAAAACCTTGTGAAAACTTACAGAAAACGTTTGACCTCTGTCATTGCCAACAAAGGGTATATAACAAAGTACTGAGATGAACTTTTGTTATTGACCAAATACTTATTTTACCGAGGAATTTACCAGTTAATTCATTAAAAATCCTTCAATGTGATTTTCTGGATTTTTTTTTTCTTATTTTGTCTCTCATAGTTGAGGTATACCTATGATGGAAATTGGAGACCTCTCTCATCTTTTAAGTGGGAGAACTTGCACAATTGGTGGCTGACTAAATACTTTTTTACCCCACTGTATATGTGACCAGCAGTCTTGCCGGATGAATTACTCCATGACGAATCCCTAGGTTGCGCAGCTCTTTGCGGGCGGGGTCGAACTGTTTTCTCAATTGTTGTATTCCTGTGGCCAAATCTGGATAGAACCGCACCTGTTGGTCCTGGTATGTTACGACCCGAGCGCTGGTCCTGTCCACGCTCGGGCCACGCATAGCTCACTGCCGGCCTTGACAGCTGTGGGTTGTATTCTGGCCTCACCGGGCTCTTATTGTGAAGGCTCTCGGTGGGGCTTCCGCCTGTCAAGGCCGGTCAGCTGTCTGTCATTACTGCTCGTTGGCGTTCGCCCTTATAAGGCAGGCGCTGACGGCAGTCCAATTGCGGGAGCATAAGTCAACAATCGTCAAACATTCATCGTTCTGGTCTGGTCAGGTTCGTGTATATTCTCGTGCTTTGCTTGCTCATGTCATGCCATGTCATGTTTTAGATCGTAAGTGGCTGGGGTTAGCCTTACGGTCCCATGCTCTATGTTTAGTGTATCTTTGTCACAGTCTATCATAGTCTTGTGTTACGTCTTGTCTTGTTAATAAATCACCATCATTGCAAAACTCACTGGTGACTTGTGGCGCCTTATACTGGCCCGTGAGGGCCAGACATGACAGTATGCTCCCGCCAGATGTCTAAACGGAGACGCCACACCGAGACGCCTTTTTCACCGTGAGTTTTTGCTTTTTTTTGGACATTTGTTCTTTTTCTGTCTGAGTACGGTGTGCTGAAGGAATGCCATCGCGGAGGGGCCGCGCTCGGAGTCTGAGCCACGAGCTGGCGGACGTCCTTGAGTACGCGGATGAAACGCTCATCTCTGCTTCCCTCCTCGACTATGACAGCGAGGTACGCTGGTACCTGGACTGCGCTGAGGATGTGCTGAATCACCTTTCTCTCCGCTATGCTGACCACCCTGAAGTCGGCGCGAGGAGGGCTGACATCGCCGCACAGTGCGAGATACTCCGTATGGTGGAGGAGGACTACGGCAGGAAGCAGCGGAGGAGGCATCCTCGCTCACCGTGCTGGGATCCCGCTCCTGCCCTTGACCCGGTCCAGGAGTTCGCGCCATCTGGGGGCCGACGACGATGTCGGCGCCGCGGCTCAGGCAATCCACAGCAGAATCCCCGGCTGGACTCGCTGCCGGCAAAGCCCGTCAGCGAACTTCGGAGAGCGGCTCCACCTCGTCCTTCCAGGGGGCCCTCTGTCACCATCCAGCGGGGAGAAGGAGGAACAATGTCCCCTACAGCAGGAACCATCTCTTCTCTGGAAGAGAGGCAAGTGCGTGTTAATTTATTACATCATAATTGTAACCCGCCTTGTCTGACTCCTGGGGGCGGAGTTCGGGGTTTGCAGCCCCCTGAGCTTCCTCCACCTGCTGTAGAGAAAATGATTAAACCTGCTGCCTCTGTGCCCCCCCCGTTGAGCGGTCCGCAATGCCAGGCCAACGTCGTCGGATGAAGAGGGGGCCTGCAGTGCTGGAAAGCCTGGATCCGGCCCTGCAGCCACCTCGTGGACGGAGGAGAAGAGTGGACTGCGGCCCGGAGCCTGCGCCGACGATGAAGCGTCCCTGGGTCTCCTCGCCGGAGCGGTCCGAGCCAGTGGGTCGAGGGTTCCCTGCCCCCACGCCATATGGGTCATCCGCGTGGACAGCAGCATGGGAGGAACCTCAGGCTGCAAGTGACATCCTGCCAGCTGCGGAGCCCGACGCAGCTGAGTTTGAGCCTGCTGACGAGAGTCGCCGCCCTGAACCTGGATCGTCGGAGTCCTGGGTGGCAACAGAACCCGAGTGCAGGCAAGTGCTCACTCTTTTGTCTCTGTCCCCTGTGTTGGAGCATTTTTGCCTGCCTCTCGGGAAGGCGAGTGAGGAGCAGCCGTCTGCTGCGCCTGAGCTCGTCTCGCTGGGTTCTGTTGCTACCGGTGATTCTGATCCCGGTTTTCTTGTTTGTGAGCCTCGTTGCAGTGTCGCCGGCATGGAACCAGTCGGAGTCACTGGGTTGGAGGTCCCAGGTTCGGGGGTGGAGATCGTCAGCGGAGCTGCAGTGGCCCAATCGGGGTCCATCGTGGTAGCTGCTTTGGCCCAATCGGGGTCCGACATGGGTGCGCCCGGGGCCCAATCAGGGTCCATCCTGGGAGCTGCTTTGGCCCAATCGGGGTCCGACGTGGGTGCGCCAGAGGCTCAATCGGGGTTCACCGCAGGTGAGGTTCTGGCCCAATCGGGGTCCGACGTGGGTGCGCCAGAGGCTCAATTGGGGTCCACCGCAGGTGCGGTTCTGGCCCAATCGGGGCCCGACGTGGGTGCAGCTGGGACCCAATCGGGGTCCAGCGGAGGTGCAGCGCCAGTGTGGTCCGCTGACGGGGGAGGAGCTGCAGACCTTTCGCCGTCGGACGGATTACGGGCTCATCCTGGTCTTGTCCCTCTACTTGGTCATCGCCCCTGCGCATCATCGCCGGGGGCCGTGGGGGTCCTTGTTCACTCGCCCCGGCTCTCCCGAGTTTTGTCCTTATCAGGGAGGCCGCCGCGGGCTGTTTTTCCCCGGGACTGGTGGCTGAGGGACTGCTTCGCCAGTTCGGCACCCCGGGTCGGCCACCCGACGTGTTATGTGTTTCGTTGGGCGACCTGGTTCGGCCACCAGAGGAGCGGACGTGCTGGGCGTTGGACTGTGGTGAGCCGCCTGGTCATGTTCCGCCTCCCATGACCACCCGCCGGCCGTTGGACGCGGGGAGACCGCCGGAACTGTTCCTATGGCACCGGGTCTCCACCGGTTGGCATAAACTGTCGGGGGGGTAGTGGTTACTTTCTGGTGTTGTCCTGATCCAGTTATTGTGCGGTTTTGTTTTTCTTGATATTCTGTATTCCTTCATGTCTTGCAGTTGTGTATCTTTGTCACAGTCTATCATAGTCTTGTGTTACGTCTTGTGTCTTGTTAATAAATCACCATCATTGCAAAACTCACTGGTGACTTGTGGCGTCTTATACTGGCCTGTGAGGGCCAGACGTGACATGGTATTTAATTTCCTCTTTAGCTTGCGCCGCATTGGTGACTGTCATCTTGTCTCTGTAGTTGAGGAACTTCATAATCAGCATCCTCGGTGGTGTCTTATTGTCTCTCGGTGGGCCGATTCGGTGAGCTCTCTCTAAAACGACCGATGACTGCAGATCCGCGTTATTCAGCGCTTCTGGAATCCACTTTTCCAAAAAGGAACATGGGTCCCGTCCCTCCGCTCCCTCTGGGAGGCCCACCAGCCTCAAATTATTCCGTCGCGAGCGGGATTCCAAGTCTAGGACGTTATCTTTCAGACGTTTACATTTTAATTCCAGTGTTTGCAGCTTAGTTTGCAGGCTGGTGACGTCATCTTCAGCGCTTGAAATTCGGAGCTCCGCCTGCGACACTCTCTCCATGCAGTCATTTATTTCTTTTCTCATACCTTCTATCGCTGCTATAATCCCGTCGAATTTAGACGAAAACTCTGTTCTGATGGAGCTGATGGCAGTGAGCACTGCGTTTGTCCCCTCTTCAAATGTTCCCGCTCCGCCGCTGGCTACATCCTCCGCCATTGTCTCTGGAGTTTTTTCTGTTTCGCCTCGAGCGTGGAAGTCTGTTAGCTTAGGTTGTTTTGTCGAGTTACCTTTTCCTCCACCTAGTTTTCCAACCTTGGTCTTTACCATATCCGCGCCAAAATGCTGGGATGGGTTTTTGTTCCAATTAAGAGAGTTTTAGTAATTTTTTTTATTTTCAAGAGCAGAGCAGTGTGAAACACATCTTCCTACGTGGCCGCCATAACAGGAAGTCCTTTTGCAACTTATTAATTGTAAACCTGCAACTTTACCATCCCCAATTTGGGAGAAATTTCTCTTATATGAGTTAGTCTGAGGTTAATAACATTTATAAACCATTCACATGTACATTCTAAATTCTTTACATCTGGCCATCTGGAGCCGAGGAGAGAAGGATTTAAAAGGAGGACGAACCAACCGAGGCGGCGATTGGGAGCTCGGGCGCGGCGTTGGTGAGAGACGGGGGCCACCTGGATCCAGCAGGATAGTGGCCTGAACCGGTGCCCAATTGCGAGGCCCAGCCGAGGAACTACCAGACTGACGGCGATCGGTGACGGGGCCTAGAGGGGGCCTAGAGGAGAAGCCACCCAGCCGGACGACAGCGAGCGACGGTGATCGGCCACCGATCGGCGGAGGTGATCGGTGGATTAGAGCTGCGCCGGCGGAGTGCGACATAACTGACGGGGACGGGGCCCAGCGGAGGAGCCGCCTAGCCAGACGGCGACGAGTGGCTGTGATCGGTGGATTCCGGCTGCGCCGGCGGTGCACGACATAACTGGCCAGGTAGACGGAGGCAGGCGCCGGCGATAGATGGCGGTGATCTGCGGAGCTGAGCAGCGTCACTCGGCGGAGAAGCTGCGCAGGAGCGGCGGGTCCAGTAGCGACCGAGCTAGTTGAGGCCTAGCCGGATTCTCTGCTTATTTCTATCCACAGGTCAGTAAAATGCCACCCAAAAAAGAGGAAATGGAAGAAATTAAAAAAACTCTGAACTTTGTGTTAGAAGAACTGGCCAAAGTGACTAGCCAGCAGGACAAAATATTAGACCTAATACAGGAGGTACAAGCCCTACATTCAATAATAAAAGAAAAAGACAAAAAAATTATGGACCTGGAGCAACACGGGCGTCTTTTGGAGCAACGCGTCGAGGATCTTGAACAAGGTTCTCGCATTGATGACATAGTTATAAGTGGACTAGACATCAGATATCAGTCGTACGCCCATGCCGCTACAGGACTGAGTGGTGAACATGCTTCCATAAGTGAATCAATGTCCTTAGAAAACCAAGTGCTTCAGTTCCTTAATGATAAAGACATTAAGGTAGAAGCCAATGCGATCTCAGCCTGTTATGCTTTACCGAAGAAAGATAACAAAACAAAGAAATCAATTGTGATGCGCTTTGTGAACAGGAGGGTGAAAAATGACATACTGAGGCAGGCCAAAAAACTAAAGGAAACTCAAGTTTACCTAAATGAACACCTGACAAAAAAAAACGCTGAATTAGCACGGCAGGCACGGATGCTAAAGAAACATAATAAGATACAGACAACCTGGACAAGAAATTGTAGAATTTGGATTAAACTAAATGGAACACCTGAGCAAGCAAAAAGTATAATGATCAGAGATGCTACTGACTTAGATAAATACAGATGAACACTGACTATGAAACACAGAGTGAGGAAACTCAAACTCTAAAAATATGCCACTATGCTGAACATAAACCACAAGAGATGGAGAATGATATTGATCCTGATAACCACTTTTTCAATAATATTCATAACCTCTGTGAATATTACACTGAAAAGCAATTCAAAAGTCAAGTGCAATTAGATGGTAAACTGTCAATAATACACTTCAACAGCAGAAGTCTTAACAAAAACTTCTCACAGATTCAGGACTATTTAAAACAGCTAAACAGAAAATTCACAGCTATAGCAGTCTCTGAAACCTGGCTTAATGCAGACCAGGCTCCCCTGATGGCAATAGAGGGATATCAGATGTTTAACATTAACAGATCTCAAAAAAAGGGTGGTGGTGTTGCACTGTATATTGATGACCTATATAGATGTAAGCTTGTAAATGAAATGTCCTCAGCACTACCAGGGATTCTGGAATGTGTTACTGTTGAGATTGACCTAGACAAAACAAAAAATCTAATCATAAGCTGCATATACAGAACGCCGGGAACTTGCATTGAGACATTCAGAGATAAATTAGTCGAGCTGTACAATAATATTACTAGTAAGAAAATGGTAGCAATTTGTGGAGATTTCAATATTGATCTACTTAATCCACATCAACAAAATGTAGTTACAGAGTTCATGAACTCTATGTACAGCATGAGTCTATATCCCACAATAACACATCCCAGTAGAATCACAGCTCACTCTGCTACACTTATTGACAACCTGTTTGTCAACGTTCTCGACAAGAAAATAGAAAGTGGATTATTGATAAATGATATAAGCGACCACTTGCCAATCTTTGCACTTATCCATGGCCACACGGCGCCCAACCCAGAAAAAATCTCAAAATCGTTCAGACACAAATCACCAAACGCAATCAGTTCTTTCAAAGAGGACTTGCTGAAGCAAGACTGGACAGAAGTCTATGTATCAGATGTAAATGAAGCCTATGACACATTTATAAACATTGTAACCACTCTTTATGAAAAAAACTGCCCATTAGTTAAAAAAAAGCTTAAACACAAATTTACTGACAAACCATGGCTAACCAAAGGACTACAAAAGGCGTGTAAAAAGAAAAATTTATTATATAAAGCTTTCATAAAGAAAAGGACAAAAGAAGCAGAGCAGCGGTATAAAACATACAAAAATAAGTTAACATATATAATAAGATGTAGTAAAAGAGACTATTACAGTAAAGAACTGGAAAAAAACAAAGACAATATTAAAAATACATGGACAATAATCAACAGTATCCTTGGAAATAAAAGCAGAAATACCAGCTACCCAACTAACATTCCAAAAAATAATAAATCGACTCCGAATGTGAATATAGCTTCACCTGCAGATGAATTTAATAATTTTTTTGTTAACATTGGACCTAAACTGGCCCGAGAAATACCCACTACGGTGCCAACAGGTGATTCAATATGCAATAACACTGCTGTAAAAGACACCATCTTCATAAAGAACACAGACGAAAGAGAGGTCATTGAAATTGTTAAATCGTTCAAAAGTAAAACATCTACTGACTGCGATGGTATTGATATGCTACTAGTCAAAACTGTTATCGAATGCATAGTGAAACCACTGACGTATATCTGTAACCTGTCTCTCCAATCAGGTATATTTCCCAATGCAATGAAAATAGCTAAAGTAATTCCAATTTACAAGACAGGCGACAGAGGGGAACTCTCCAACTACAGACCAATTTCACTATTACCGCAATTTTCCAAGATACTTGAAAAAATATTCTATGAGAGAATTGACAACTTCATACTGAAGAAGGATTTATTGTGTGAGCAGCAATATGGGTTCAGACACAAAAGGACAACAGCATATGCCTTAATGGAATTTATAGAAAAAATATCAACAGCTATTGAAAATAAAGAGTATTCAGTTGGAGTTTTCCTGGATCTTAAAAAAGCATTTGATACAGTAGATCACAATCTATTATTAAAGAAACTACAAAATTGTGGTATTAGAGGGGTAGCACTGTCCTGGTTAAGAAGTTACTTAAAGAATAGATATCAGTTTGTATGTGTTAACAACAAAAACTCAGAGCTACTGAAGGTCACCTGTGGAGTCCCACAGGGTTCAGTTTTGGGACCATTATTATTCAATATGTATATAAATGATATATGTAAAGTTTCAGAAAAAATGGACTTAATATTGTTTGCTGATGACACTAACCTGCTATGCAGTGGAAACAATTTGGAACAACTTCTGGATACACTCGGAAAGGAATTAGGAAAGCTGAAACTGTGGTTTGATTCAAACAAATTAACGCTCAATTTAAGCAAGACAAAATTTATAGTCTTTAACAACCATCACAACTACCCAGTACCCAAACTCAGTGTAAATGGTGTAGAGATTGAAAGGGTATCCGAAACTAAATTCCTTGGAGTAATAATTGATAACAAACTGTGTTGGAAGCCACATATTAATTATATAAAAGGTAAAGTATCCAAATCAATTGCAATATTACACAGAGTGAAAAATTTGCTGAATCAACCCACACTATACACCTTGTATCATTCATTAATACTCCCATACATGACATATTGTAATGAAGTATGGGGAAATACATATAAAACAAACATATATCCACTCTTTATGCTTCAAAAGAGAGCTATTAGAATAATCAACAAAGCAGCTTACAGGGAACCAACAAACCCACTTTTTCTTAAACAAAAAACTCTCAAGTTGAAAGATCTGATCGACTTTAAAACCGCAATAATAATGTTCAAAGTGAAGAATCTATCACTGCCCGCAAATATCCAAAAGTTGTTCCAAACAAGGGAGAAACGATATCACTTCAGAGGAACATATATATTTCAAAAGCCTACAGTGAGAACAACCACCAAGCAACACTGTATTTCAGTGCAAGGTGTCAGATTATGGAACGATTTTGGACCTGAATTAAAATCATGTACAAAGCTTGGACAATTTAAACAAAAACTAAAGGAAGAAATACTCCAAACATATTTACAAAACGACATGTAAACTCACATAAGGATTGATAACATCTTCCCAGAATTCATGAAAAATCTTGGCCCCCGAGCCCTAACCTGGTTGACACAATTCTACACAAGGATCACACAAACGAACTCGATCCCAAAGAAATGGCGGGCAGCAAAGGTCATTGCCATCCCAAAACCTGGCAAAGACCACAAACTACCAGCAAGCTACCGCCCAATCTTCCTACTCAGCGTTCCTTACAAAATCATGGAGCGCCTAATACTGCAACGCATTTCCCCAGAAATAGAGGATATTCTAAGTGTGGATCAAGCAGGTTTCCGCAAGGACCGCAGTACAGGAGAACAAGTACTGGCCCTAACCACCTTCATTGAAAATGGCTTCGAGAGCAGACTGAAGACAGGGGCTGTGTTTCTCGATCTTACAGCCGCCTATGATACGGTCTGGCACAAAGGCCTCCTCCTGAAACTTATAAAGGCGATCCCTGCTTGGGCAACAGCAATTATAAAAACGCTGCTGACCAACCGAAGGTTCAGAGTCCACCTCAGTCAGAACACAAGTGCATGGAGAATGCAGAAAAACGGACTCCCACAAGGCTCAGTTCTAGCTCCAACTCTGTTCAACCTCTACATAAACGACCTGCCTACTACAAAATCCCGCAAATTCATCTATGCAGACGACATCTGTCTGGCATTCCAAGCACCAGACTTTGAACCACTGGAACGGGTGCTCACGGAAGATCTTGCTAAACTGGACCAGTTCTGCAAAATCTGGCGCCTAAAACCAAGCCCAGCAAAAACCGTCTCCAGTGTATTTCATCTCCACAATGCAAAAGCTGCCAGAGAACTAAACATCCACCTGAGCGGACTCAAGCTTAAGCATGCCCCAAATCCAACTTATCTTGGAGTGACCCTTGATAGGACCTTATCCTTCAAGGAACATCTAAAGTGGACGGCTGCTAAGGTGAAAGTACGAAACAACCTGCTCTGCAAGCTCGCTGGTGCAAAATGGGGGGCGGCAGTCTCCACCCTGCGCACCTCAGCACTGGCCCTTTCATACTCTGTAGCAGAATATTGTGCCCCTGTCTGGTCCAGGTCATCTTACACACACCATGTAGACACCCAGCTCAACTCAACCATGAGAACTATAACTGGAACAATCCGCTCAACACCACTCCCCTGGCTCTCTGTACTGTCAAACATAGCCCCTCCACACATCCGGCGAGCAGCATTAACTCAAAGGATGCTCCAAAAAGTTAAAGATTTTCCTCACTTACCAATCCATGCAGATATCTACACCCCACCCACTGCCCGACTTTCATCCAGACGGCCGATTTGGAAAAACCCTCCCCCAGCTGACTTTACCATCCAGACAGCTTGGCAAGAGGAATGGGAGACCAAGGAGGTCCCAAACAAACAGCTGGTGATAAACCCCAACCAACAGGTCCCGGGCACCAACCTCCCAAGGAGACAGTGGTCTACACTCAATCGCTTCAGGACTGGACATGGCCCCTGCTTGGCCAGCCTTCACAGATGGGGCAGTAGCCCTAGCCCACTGTGCGCATGTGGAGAGGAGCAAACTATGGAACACATCATAGAGGCTTGCCCGCTCCAAAGACTGGAAGGAGGATTACACACCCTCCATACAGCAAACCAGGAGGCAACTGCTTGGCTTAAGGACTTTGCATTCGCTAAATAAATAAATAAATAAGGATTGACATTTCCAGCCTGTGTTGTGATATAGCTTAGTTTTTCTTTTTTCTCTGTGACACTATGTCTTAGATTTGTTTTTGAATAGTAACCGCTTAACTTAGACTAGCTCAGTTTTCTTTTTCTCTCAGTCATATTTTGTCTTAGCCTTGTTTTAAATTGTAATCGCTCTTGTCTTGTTTTCTCTTTTTTCTCCTTTGAATTCTTGGATGGAATATGGGTGGGCAATATAAGCTGCGGCTTCAGCCATCACCCATTTCGGATAACTCACGTGGAATTGTATAGTAGAAGGAGTCTTTGTCTAATTTGACCTTGTTGTTATATTATACAGTTTCTTTTAACCTGTAATGTACTATCCGAAATAAACAAATTCATTCATTCATTCATTCATTCATTCAAATCTTTTCAAAAACACAGTCACCCAAGTAGTGACAAATTTAACATTTCCTGAGCCATAAAAGAAGAATGATGATTTAAGCACTGATTTAAATTATATAGATGTGTACAAATTTGTTGGTACCCTTCTACAAAAACCAAAAAACACAACTGTCTCTGAAATAACTTGAAACTGATGAAAGTTTAATGGAATACCTTACTGTTTACATCATATTTAACAGAAATCAGATGTTGTTTTTGTTTACTGATTCAGTTGATTTGTATAATTAAGCAAATTAAAATGGCATGGACAAAAAAGACCATACACTTAATTTAATATTTTGTGGCACCACCTTTTGCAGCAATCACTGTCAACAAGCGATCTTAATTAGTATCACAGGTGCCTTCAACCTTTTCATCTGCCATTCAGCCTAATTAAAGGAGCTAAAAAAAACATGCTACTGTGTGGTTTGGCATTATTGCATGTGCCACACTGTCACGTTCTGAGCGCGGCGGGACCCCACCGGGCTCAGATTGTCTACCTTTTTTCTATATTTACACTGTGTTGTTATTTTTGATTGTTATTTTTTTTTACCTTGTACCCTTAGTTTGATTTATTTTCCCGTGTATGTTCATTATAGTTTGTTTATTGTATTTTTGAGTTTGCCTGTTCCAATTTTTTCTGTCTCATCATTATGTTTGTATTTGATCATGTTTTTTTTCTCAGGGTTGACAGCTGTCATTGGCCTTCTGGGGTTTTCCCAGCGTGGGCGTGCCCTGCCAGCTGGCAGCCCTGATGACTTTCTCATTATTCCCAGCTGTGTATCATTGTTTTCTCCTACCCGCTCAGGTTTACCACACGTGTTACAACTTGTTTTATTTTGAGTCTAGCCTTATTTAAGGGGCTGCACACTTTTGTCCAGCGCAGCACCCTACTTTCAAGCCTTTTCTACAAGATGTAAGTTCCTTGTAATATACCTGTTTCTCATTTGTGCATATTCCCTACTCTGTTCCCCAGGTTAGCTGGCAATTGCCCTCGCCTTAGCGGTTCGCTATTTTTCTTACCTGTGTTCTTCTGGTTCACGAGTTTGGCCTAGTCCAGGTCCACCGAGGGTGCTGCTTCCCTTCTGGTGGAGGCTGTCGTGGGTGCTCTGTCCCAGCCCGGGTCCTCCGTGGGTGTAGCTTTGGCCCAGCCCGGGTCCACTGAGGGTGCAACCCTGGTCCAGTCTGGACCCACCAAGGATGCAGCTTTGATCCAGTCCGGGCCCACCGAGGGTGCTGCTCCCCTTCCGGTGGAGGTCGTCGCGGGTGCTCTGTCCCAGCCCAGGCCCTCCGAGGGTGCAGATTTGGCCCAGTCCGGGTCCACTGAGGGTGCAACCTTGGCCCAGTCCGGGACCACCGCGGGTGCAGCTTTGTCCCAGTCTGGGACCACCGCAAGTGCAGCATAGCTCCAGCCCGGAGCACCGCAGGTGCTGCTTTGCTCCAGCCCGGAGCCAACGCGGGTGCTGCTTTGCTCCAGCCCGGAGCCACCGCGGGTGCAGCCAGCCCAGAGCCACCACGGGTGCAGCGTTGCTCCAGCCTGGAGCCACCACGGGTGCGGCTCCGTTCCAGCCCGGAGCCACCACGGGTGCAGCTCCGTCCCAATCCGAGACCACCAAGGGTGCTGCTGGCCAGCCCAATGCCATCATGGTTCCTCCTCTGCTGCCAGTCACTGTCGTGGTTCCTCCTCCGCTGCCAGACACTGTTGTGGTTCCTCCTCCACTTCCAGATGCCGTCATGGTCCCCTATCCTCCGCCTGACGCCGTCGTGGTTCCCCTTCCTCTGCCAGTCGTCGTTGTGGTGCCTCATCCTCCACCTGACATCGTCGAGGTCCCCTCTACCCTTTGTCCTTCCTCATCGCGGATCATCCTGGTTGAGTGGCCGCCCCCTGGACCACCATCTCTGTGGTGGTGGCTAAAAAACTACGGCTGACCACCTGACAGGCATTGCCATAGGGTTGGGTGGTTTTCATTCTCTGGCAGGCCACCCGACTCATACCACCTCGCCGTCTGTCAGGCCTGGGACTTCAGACGACCACCTGAACTGCTTTGTTCTTTGGATTAAGGGGGCCCAGGCGCCCAGCTCTGTGTGGGTCCTGAGCAGGTTTTGTTTTGCTTTCCCTCAGCATGGACCTTGCTGGAAAGCTGTCCTAAGGGTTATTTCTTGTTCCTTCTGGGTTGGTTTGATCCCTCCGTGCCTGGGTCCCCCTACTCCCGCCCGGGGTGGGATTTCTGTATGTGGGGGTTCTTTTCTTTTGATGTTACCCCAGGGTGTCTGGTACCCACCCCTTGAGGAGGGAGCTCTGTCACGTTCTGAGTGCGGCGGGACCCCACTGGACTCAGATTGTCAACCTTTTTTCCATATTTACAATGTGTTGTTATTTTTGAATTACCTTGTACCCTTAGTTTGATTTATTTCCCCGTGTACGTTCATTATAGTTTGTTTATTGTATTTTTGAGTTTGCCTGTTCCCATTTTTTCTGTCTCATCATTATGTTTGTATTTTATCATGCTTTTTCTCTCAGGGTTGACAGCTGTCATTGGCCTTCTGGGGTTTGCCCAGTATGGGCGTGCCCTGCCAGCTGCTAGCCCTAATGACTTCCTCATTATTCCCAGCTGTGTCATTGTTTTCTTCTACCCGCTCAGGTTTACCACGCCTGTTACCACTTGTTTTATTTTGAGTCTAGCCTTATTTAAGGGGCTGCACACTTTTGTCCAGCACAGTGCCCTACTTTCAAGCCTTTTCTACAAGACGTAAGTTCCTTGTAATTTACCTGTTTCTCTTTTGTGTATATTCCCTAATCTGTTCCCCAGGCTAGCTGACGATTGCCCTCGCCTTAGCGGTTCGCTATTTTTCTTACCTGTGTTCTTCTGGTTGACAAGTTTTGTAATTCTGTTTTCTCTAATAAATTTGCAAACTCACAGCCTGCACGTGGAGCCTTTTATCCTGCCCTGAAGGGCATTTATGACACACACTGAACATGGACCAGAGAAAGCAAAGGAGAAAGCTGTCTAAGGAGCTCAGAAAGAAGATTAAAGATAACCATGTTAAAAGTAAATTCTATAAGACCATCTCCAAGCAGCTTAATGTGCCTGTGACCACGTTTGCCAATATTATTAAAAAGTATAAGGTTCATGGGACTTTTCCCCAGATCCCTCTGGTAGTGTCAGAAGTTAGAGTTTTTTTTTTTTGCATTTTATATTAATTTTGGAGATTCTGTATTAGTCTCTTAATCAAACCACGTTACTTATGAAAAACAAAATAAAAATGAATTTTGAAGTCAAGACCAAATCTCACATCCAGGTTTCTCCTAGACAACATGGGCATCATCCACCACACTGTCATGAATAATAGCAGATCCAGGTGGAAATGGTATCAGTGGGGCAGCAAATGTATTTTTGCCCAGGGCTGCTGCTGGATGGATGGTAATGAAAAATTTTCTAGTCCTGTTTTTATGTGGGATATGTATAGTCTGGGAAGCTTGTAGCCAAAATTAATGTGAATGTGAGATGATGTGTCTACATTTTATATCTGCTGGTGTTGGCTCGTATAACAGTGTCATGTCATGGTGTCCTTACTGTTGTGTCTGAATATAGACCAAAAGGATGAGACCAGGTGTACAGCTGAATGCAAGTTTATTAACAAGTATAACACCACACTACGACCACCAGGCAGGGGTGATGGTGAAGAGACCTGCCCCTCCTGCCTGCTGCTCTTTATAGGCACAGGTGGTAGCAGAAACGGAAGTGTGTGCCACCACACCGTGCCCCACAAATGAGAGCACAAAACAAGAACAATATAAATAACTATATAACCCCCCCATAAAAATCCAAACACACACACACAATTCAGACCCTCCCCAATTTAGGACCCGAATCATGCAGTAAAATAATGGAAAACAATGAACTATAATTAGCCTACCACATTCACACCAAAGCAACTGAAACTAGGGGGAACGGGTGGACTGCTGTCCCACCCCACACAGCAAGGTGGATTATTCTGCCACCTGTACTAAATAAAAATCCATTTCTAAATTAAAATAGCTGCCGTGTTCCTAAACTAAAATAAAACATAAAATGATCCACAGAACAACATACAACACACATAAACAACAAAACACTTTACCCTTTTTTTTTTTTTACAAACATGCACACCAACAAACATGGGTTAATCCCAAACCAGTTTCCAGAAAAGAGAACTAACGAGGCCATTTCTACAAATCAACATACAATACACACGGCTGAGAAAAAAGGGAGAAACTAGCCTGTGGGCTCCCCAGACCGTCCCACCATAAGTCCGCTCCTGGAGGCAGTCTGCCTCCCGGGCCACAGCTGGTCGCGTCGACACTGGTGCGCCTTCTCTTCCTCACCATCGGTCGTCTCTCACGTCCAGGCCCACCACTCACAGTCATCTCCTGGGCACGCCGCAGCTCGTTCGGGTGCCTCCGTGAACCATCCGACCGCTGAAGATAAGCGCCATCCCATTTGGCCACGATGCGCAGCCGCCCCTGGTGCTCTTCAGACTGCTGTTTGGCCCGTACACGCTGTGATCGCCCCCTTCCCAAGGGCGAACCAGGTCCGTGACTCCCAGAAGGGTTCTGCTCAGCTTGCAGGGTCTCTGCCTGGCACGCAATTCCTCCATGCCTAACGGTCTTGCCCCGACCTCTTGTAGAGCCGCTGCAGCCATCGCCATTGTACCCCCATGTTCACTGGTCCACTTTAGCTGAGCTCTGGGAACAACTGGAGCCAGCTCCTTGGCGTTGCTCATTGTTGCAGGCGCCCCGCCGTGCCGCCCAGTATCCTTGTCTGGGGCGACTTGGGCTCTGGCACCGAGACCCTCCTGCAATGACTCTGAGCGAGATTGATCCTGCTCACGCTCCAGGGTGCTTGGTAATTCCTCATCCCACACTGCACCGTCCTCCACTCTCAGAACCAGCTGGTCCCACAGTCCACAGCCTGACCACTCCTCCCCAGTGCCACTCTTGATGGCAAAACCCAGACCATAAAAAAGGTTGCAGCCCATGATATTATTGCCATGGGCTGTCACGGTGAACTCAAGGTTGGACATCTCCACTGACTTGTACCAGGCCATCAGTCTCAGTGTTCCCACCATGGACAGCCATCCGCCTCCATAGCCGTAAAGTGACGCTGGATCACCGTCAATCCTGTAGTGCGGGAAGAATTTTCTCACCGTAGCCCAATTCAGCAGGGAGCCTTCTGCCCCTTTATCGATCAGCAATGGCACCTTCACACCATCCAGCCCCACTGTGCAGAATGTGTATCCATTGGTGTTTGGGGACACAGTGTGGACAGCCGTCGGGGTGGGAGGAGACGCTTTCTTCTGCGGGCTCCCCTGCTTGGGCATCTGGAGAGTTAACTCGATGGCCCTGGTTAGCGTTAAGTCACCTGGAAAAGTGAGCAGCTTTGATCATATTGCAGCGCTGTTGGTATGCTCCGCCAGCTGCTCGCAAACCATCTCATCCTTCAACGGTTCGAACCGACACTTGCTAGCCAGTAGCCTCAAGTCAGCTACGAACCATTGAAAGGGCTCGCCCACCAGTTGGCGGTGCTGCTGAAACCTGATTCTTCGGACAATGATGTTGTCTGGGGTGTGAAAATGACACACCATCAGCTCGACCACATCCTTGAAGCTGTCAGAATCACCGAGCGTGCTCAAAATTTGCTGGCCCTTGATACCCAAGTTGTGCACCAGCAACGCGCGTGCCCTCAACTTGTCCATTCTGCCCTGGTTTAGCGCCACCATGTACGTCTGGAAGGCGGCGTACCATCTCGGCCAGGGGACAGGTGGCTCGCCTGGGAGTTCCAGAAACGGCCAAATTGGAGACCCACACGCTTCCATACCTCCTTTATCCTCATTGCCAAATGTTGTGTCTGAATATATACCGGGAAGGATGAGGCCAGGTGTACAGCTGAATGCATGTTTATTTACAAGTATCACAGCCCACTATGACTGCCAGGCGGGGGTGATGGCGAAGAGACCCGCCCCTCCTGTCTGCTGCTCTTTATAGGCACGGGTGGTGACAGAAACGGAAGTGCATGCCACTACACCGTGCCTCACAAATAAGAGCACAAAACAAGAACAATATAAATAACTATACTGTGGCCCCACATATGTGACCTACTTTGTGACTGATGTAAGGCCTCACATTTTAGATCAGAACAAAGACAGAGCTTCCTTGGAGATAACAGGAAGCTGCGAGGATGTTAGCTTTGGTATGCAGGGCTTGAGACTGTGGGGGTGATATTAGAGGATTAGAGAGGAGATGCATTGTTACTGGCGATTATAATGCAATGTGACCTGTGATGCAATGAGACTTGTGAACTGTGAGAGTCCTGGTATTTAAGGACGAGAGTTCCCTGTAATGTCCTCTTTCTTCTTTGAGATATTGGCGAATGTGAATAAAGCAGCCTTGAGAGAAATCTGTCTCATCATTTTCACATTCCCACAATACAACACTTACACAGCTGCAAGCCTCACATGTTTTCTCTGTATGAGCTTTTCCAGGTTTCCTCCATCCATTGTCTCATTCTTTGTCTTTTGCTAAGTTTCCACCTCTTTCTTGTTCCCCACCCTATCTTAGCCTCTCCAGCTCTAACCCACCCTCACACATTGATTGACAGCTCAGAATCTTAATGTCAGCACTGAGCCAATTCTTATCTCATGCAGAGGGAGAATCTCTGTCACACCTTACTACTCACACAGTCCCACTTCTGCAGCCTGAGCTTGCATTTACACACCGGCATATTTGATTCTCAGCAAATCTGATCTATTAGCTTTCTAGATGAAGAGAAGCCAGACATTCATCCTATCAGTCAGCTCTACTACCCTCTTTAAATCAACCCTCCATGTTTGTGCTCGTAGGTTCTTGATGCCCCCTCAGCCATCTGCCATTACCTCGATGACAACAGCTGCTCTGCCCTCATCATCCTCGGCTTCATAATGATGTCGCCACTTGTGGTTGTGGCAGCCGCTGTGTTCTGCGGGCTGCTCCGAAGGTTTCGCCTCCTGCTTTTCATTCAGCCCATCACACGTGCCTGGTACAGAGGGAGGCTGCTGGACTGGGCGGGCAGTGTCCACGCCTGGGTTTGATTTAGAAGAAGGTGTCAAAGGTTTTATGATATGATAAGTGACCAGAAAAATAAACACAAAATGATCTGTGCAAAATCAACACAAGAATAATCAGAGCAACAATGGTTCATTCAGTCAGTTATGTCTTTGTTATAGTGTTCTGTTTTTGCCAGATGTGCTGATCAAGGCAGATCAAAGAGTTCTGAGAAACTGTTTGACATTTTGGGAAATATTCTATATTTTTGTTGATTAAAATTTGGTGATCAGATAAATATGTCATGTCTGTAGAAATGGTGCCATGACTATCAGTTGATTTGCTTCGCTTATCATCAAAACTAGACTACGAAGGTCAGGCTCAGCACTAGTGAATGCTGGAGGGCGTGATTCTAAAGAGTTTGTAAGCAGTGTTGCCAGATCTTGTGAGAGAAACAAGCACCCAGCTCTATGGTAACAAGCCCAAAAAAACCCAACAGGCACCCTACCACATTGTGTAAAAGAGAGGCTCCTCGCCCTACCTAGGCTGGAGTCCCCAAGCCTGACTCCAGTCCCTTTTCAGCAGAAGGTTTCACCCTCGCTATTTATATGTAAGTGTTTGTATTTTCTCTTTTATGTCTCACGTTATCTCCCTGCAAGGTCGTGCGTATAGTTGTTTGTATTCTGCCTATCGTGGCACGTTCCTTTGTTCCCTTTTCTTTAATAAATAAGCAAACTCACTGCTGGCAATCGGTGCCTCATTTCTGCCCTGAAAGGGGCATTAATAACATAACAGTCATCCCTATCGGAGGTGAGGCAGAGTTATCAGAGAACTTCTGTAGATGGCAGTGTGGTGTGTTATGTGAAAAGTCTGCAGTGTAGAGGGTGAAAAGGAAGGGAGCCAGAACTGTTCCCTGGGGGCCCCTGTATGACAGATGATGGTGTCAGACACACAGTCCTGGGTTCTCACAAACTGGTCGGTCTGTGAGGTAGTCCAGGATCCACGATGACAGGTGTTGGGCCACCCCTGCATGCAGCAGCTTGTCCCTCAGGATCACTAGTTGGATGGTGTTGAAAGTGCCGGAGAAATCAAGGAACATGATCCTTACAGTGCTCCCAGGCTTCTCCAGGTGGGACAGGGAACGATGTAGAATGAAGATCACTGCATCCTCCACCAAAATGCTATGCTGGTAGGCAAACTGAAGTGGGTCCATTGTTGGTCCCACCAGGGGGCGGAGGTGGGTGAGGGGCAGCCTCTTAAGGGTCTTCATTAGGTGTGATGTGGGGGCCACTGGTCTGTAGCTGTTCAGGTCCTTGGGGTGCTGATTCTTTGGCATGGGTACCACGCAGGATGTTTTCCGCAGCTGTGGTACCCTCCCTAGCTTCAGGCTCAGACTGAAGATATGCACCATGATCCCGCACAGCTGGTCTGCACAGGACTTGACAAGCCTCGAGCTGATGCTGTCCAGACCTGCAGCCTCCCTTTCCTTAATTCAGCTTTATTTATATAGCGCCATTTCACAACAACAGTCATGCCATAGCACTTTCAAACTGTAGGGGAAACTCCACAAGTGCAGAAAGACCCCAGCAATCAGGCGATCCCCTGTGAGCAAGCACTTGGTGACGGTGGAGAGGAAAAACTACCTTTTAGCAGGAACAAACCTCCAGCAGAACCAGGCTCAGGGAGGGGCAGTCATCTGTTGTGACTGGCTGGGGGCTGAAGGGATAGAGAAGAAGAAGAAAAGAACAGACATGCAGAGAGCAACAGCATGACGGGGACTCAATCTATGGGAGAGAACAAACAGATGTTCATGACCAGCAAAAATATTTCATTGAGAGTGAAGAAAAGAGTGAAGTCCAGTACATTGTGGTCCCCCGGCTGTCTAAACCTATTAGCAGCATAACTAAGGGAGAGTTCAGGGTTACCTGATCCCACCCTAACTACAGGCTATGTCAAAAGTGAAGGTTTTAACCCTATTCTTAAACACAGAGATCGAGTCTGACTCTTGAATCCAGATTGGCAGCAGGTTCCAAAGGAGAGGAGCCTGAAAACTGAAAGCTCTGCCTCCCATTGTATTAGAGATTCTAGGTATTATAAGTAATCCTGCATTTTGGGAGCATAGTGCACTGTTAGGATGATAAGGTACTATCAGATCTTTTAAATAACAAGGGGCCTGATTATTTAGAGCTTTGTAAGGCAGGAGAAGGATTTTAAACTTAATTCTAAATTCTATGGGAAGCCAATGAAGGGAGGCCAGAACTGAAGAGATGTGATCTCTCTTTCTAGTACCTGTTAAAACTCTAGCTGCAGCATTTTGGATCAGATAAAGACTTTTTAAAGATAATTTACTGCAGCCTGATGATAAAGAGTTACAATAATCTAATCTAGAGCTAACAAAAGTGTGAATTAGTTTCTCAGCATCAATCTGAGACAAGATGCTCCTAATCTTGGCAATATTAAACAAGAATCAGAATCAGAATCAGAATCAGGTTTATTGCCATTGTTCATGTAGTACACAAACTAGGAATTTGTCTCGGTACAATGCTGCAACATTAAACATGATAAGATAAGAGAAATAAACTATACATGTAATAAAGTGTAGGATAAGATTAAGTGATACTGGTCAACAGTTAAAATATATATTAGCCAGCAGCAGATACTGTGGAGAACTATATAGTGCAGTCGGTAATGCAGGAAGAAAACAGTGATGATTGACATGAGTCTGGTTGAGCTGCTGTACATGGTGCACGAGAGTCACTTAGTGTTCAGCAGTCTAATGGCAGAGGGGAAGAAGCTGTTCATGTGACGGGAGGTTTTAGTCTGGATGGACCGAAGTCTTCTACCAGAGGGGAGGGGGGCAAACAGTACGTGACCAGGGTGTGAGGGATCGGCTATGATCCGGCCAGCACGCCTCCGGGTCCTGGAGATGTACAGATCCTGGAGAGATGGGAGCTTGCAGCCGATCACCTTCTCAGCAGTGCGCACGACGCGCTGCAGCCTTAGTCTGTCCCTGGCAGTGGCTCCTGCGTACCACACGGTTATGGAGGTGGTGAGGATGGACTCGATGATGGCTGTGTAGAACTGCACTAACATCTTGATCATCTTGAACATCAAACAAATGATAGAAGGCAGTCTTAGAAACAAATTTAACATGTGAATTAAAGAACTGATCTTGATCAAAAATAACTCCAAGGTTCACAGTACAATTAAAAGAAAGAGTAACCCCATCCAAACTAAGATTTTCATTTGGGAAGGTATTTCTAAGTTGTTTTTTTTGTTTGTTTTTTACCAACAAGAATGACTTCAATCTTATCTGAATTTAATAGCAAGAAATTACAAGTCATCCATGCTCTGATTTCCTTAAGACAAGCCTCTAATTTGGCTAACTGATTACTGCCATCTGGCTTCACTGACAAATATAATTGTATGTCATCTGCATAAAAATGAAAATGTATGCAGTGCTTTCTAATAATATTGCTTAGCAGAAGCATGTTGTATCTCACAAAAGTGAGTACACCCCTAACATTTTTGTAAATACTTTATTATATCTTTTCATGGGCCAACACTGAAGATATGACACTTTGATACAATGTAGTCAGTGTGCAGCTTGTATAACAGCGTGAATTTGCTGTTCCCTCAAAATAACACACAGCCATTAATGTCTAAACCACTGGCAACAAAAGTGAGTACACCCCTAAGTGAAAATGTCCAAATTGTGCCCAATTAGCCATTTTCCCTCCCCAATGTCATGTGACTTGTTAGTATAACAAGGTCTCAGGTGTGAATGGGGAGCAGGTGTGTTAAATTTGGTGTTATTGCTGTCACACTCTCATACTGGTCACTGGAAGTTCAACATGACACTTCATGCCAAAGAACTCTCTGAGGATGTGAAAAAAAGAATTGTTGCTCTGCATAAAGATGGCCTAAGTCATAAGAAGATTGCCATCACCCTGAAACTGAGCTGCAGCATGGTGGCCAAGACCATACAGCAGTTTAACAGGACAGGTTCCACTCAGAACAGGCCTCGCCATGGTCGACCAAAGAAGTTGAGTGCACGTGCTCAGCGTCATATCCAGAGGTTGTCTTTTGAAAATAAACATAGGAGTGCTGCCAGGATTGCTGCAGAGGTTGAAGGGGTGGGGGAGTCAGCCTGTCAGTGCTCAGACCATATGCCGCACACTGCATCAAATTGGTCTGCATGGCCGTCGTCCCAGAAGGAAGCCCCTTTTAAAGATGATGCACAAGAAAGCCCGCAAACAGTTTGCTGAAGACAAGCAGACTAAGGACATGGATTACTGGAACCATATCCTGTGGTCTGATGAGACCAAGATAAAGTTATTTGATTCAGATGGTGTCAAGCGTGTGTGGCGGCAACCAGGTGAGGAGTACAAAGACAAGTGTGTCTTGCCTACAGTCAAGCATTTTGGTGGGAGTGTCATGGTTTGGGGCTCCATGAGTGCTGCTGGAACTGGGGAGCTACAGTTCATTGAGGGAACCATGAATTCCAACATGTACTGTGACATACTGAAGGAGAGCATGATCCCCGCACTTCAGAATCTGGGCCACAGGGCAGTATTCCAACATGATAATGACCCAAAACACACCTCCAAGACGACCACTGCCTTGCTAAAGAAACTGAGGGTAAAGGTGATGGACTGGAGTGGTGGTGATGGACTTAGGTCTCCACACCTAAACCCTATTGAACATCTGTGGGGCATCCTCAAATGGAATGTGGAGGAGCGCAAGGTCTCTAACACCATGATGTCGTCATGGAGGAGTGGAAGAGGATTCAGGTGGCAACCTGTGAAGCTCTAGTGAACTCCATGATTAAGAGAGTTAAGGCAGTGCTGAAAAATAATGGTGGCCACACAAAATACTGACACTTTAGGCACAATTTGAACATTTTCACTTGGGGTGTACTCACTTTTGTTGCCAGCAGTTTAGACATTAATGGCTGTGTTAAGTTATTTTGATGGGACAGCAAATTTACACTGTTATACAAGCTGTACATTGACTACTTTACATTGTATCAAAGTGTCATATCTTCAGTGTCGCCCCATGAAAAGATATAATAAAATATTTACAAAAATGTGAGGGGTGTACTCACTTTTGTGAGATACTGTATATTGTATTTTACTAAGGTTTTTAGTTTTGACTGGCACATGAAGTGTGTCACTCTTCCACAAAACCAGTTGCTTCTTCTAGGCTATGCCTCTTTTGATTCCAGCTTTATACATGACAATAGTATTGCTCTTCACATTGGATTACGCTGATAAAATGAAAATAGATACATTTTCTAAAAGGTCAAACTATTCATTCAAGGACAAATACTGTGATGTTGTATTGCAAACTGAAAGCTGTCTTTATTACTTTACCACCTCTGAAGATGTTGTGCTTTGAGTAGAAAAAGGTGGAACATTAGTTAATGGTGAAAACTTTCCATTCAAGTGTAATTTGAATGGAATTCCATGCATGCATGTTGTAGAATTGTGTTGTTTTAAATGCTTCATAGAGAAACACAATCCTGCACACACAGTATTATTTGAGGGAACAAAAGATGAATTGTAAAAGCAAAAGTAAAAAATGGAAGAAGAATCTCTTTGGAAACCAAATGATGAATACAGTAATTTTTACCATAGCCACAACTTGTTTTCATTCTCCACAATGACATATCACATTGTTCAATGAAAATAAAATTACTTAGCATTTATACTGTATATAAAACAAACCCATTTGTGATTTTGTATTGCTTGTTTAGAAATCGTGTTAACATGTTTACACAAAGAATTTTCACTGAAAACTTTTAAGTTTCGTGTCACCGCATTTGAAGTTCAGCAAAAAGTCAAAACATTACAAACTTCAATTGTTGTAATCTCCTGTGAGTGATCAATATGGTCCAGATGGTACTACAGAAAGTAAATGCAGCTAGAAACACATACTACACAAATGAATTTTCAAATGAAAATTGGAGTAGTTTAACAAATGGGTTCCAAAAATTAGTGTAACCTCGAGGTGGGGATAAAAAATCAATACAATGTAGTATCGTGATACTTTGCGTCCACACTACAGTATCAATTCAGAGAAACCCATATCACAATGCTTAAATAAAAGTATTAATAAATGTTGCAAATACAAATTTGGGCTTTGGAGTACAAATAATAAACAAATACCTTTTTAATCAATTAGATGGTGCTAAATTATCACTGTCTTTTTAGGTCAGTACAGCAAAGGAGTGACTCATGAGATCTAGCCAGGGGATGAACAAGGCAGAGATTGGAATGGGAAATCACAATGTAAAATTGCAATACTCAACATATCGCAAGACTGTGATAATATCGTATCGTGGCCCAAGTATTGTGATAATATCATATCGTGGTGTCTCTGGTGAGTCCCACTCCTAGTGTAACCCATTCAGTTTCTGACCGAAATTTAGGTCATGACTGTCATTAGACAAAATATGGCCAAACAGTTGTACAGGAACTTCAAGCCTTCAAAGACTTTTTTGGGGGGAGTTTTTACCTATTAATATGACAGTTTTTATAGTAATGATTATAATCACAGCAACCAGAAGGAAACTGTCATTATGGGAGCTGTGTCTTTTTTTTTTTCTTTGATGAGTAAAAAATTCAAAGTTTTCTGTCTGAATAGTTATTAATCCCAGCGGTTATGAGCAGATCAAGAAGAGGGAGCTGTAACTTAATGTCTACATGATCCACTCACTGTAACGTGACTATACTGATACTCTGATACTGAATGTGTGTGCCACAGACAAGGAAGCTGCCCCGATGCAGGATGCAATCTGTAGCTTTTCACTTTAGTTTCTTCTTTTTTGTTCTACAATGACTCATTTTGTGAAGATATGTCCAGAACAGCAAGCTGAGGGGAAGAGTAAATTCCCTTTAAGTGGTGAAATCATCTTTTCCTTCATTTTTTCCATTTCAGCAGTTACTTACACAGGTGATTGTTAATGTGTTTTGATAATCTGCTATATTACAGCTGCTGTATGAGTGAGACTGATGTTTGTGGGATCAAACCCAGTTGTAATTCCTTCATCCAACATATGATTAATAAACCTGCACCCATTCTTCATTTTTTTTAAATGATATTTTACTTAAATAACTGATTAACTGGTTTATGAATAACTGGTATACTGAATAACTGGTTTCTGACCATTTAAATGTATCAGTGACATACTTGTTAGCACATCCTTTTATCAGCATCTTTGTTTGGCAATTGAGTGTTCAAACTTAAAGTTTAATATCTCAGAATAAAGAATTTAATCATTTTTATGAGTGTAGTACTTGTCTTGATTTGCTTTCATGTACAGTAAGTATATTATTTTAACATTTAACTGTTTATGTCTGTCCCAGTACTGTTTAAATACACAATGTACATATTCCACAATGAAGTACTGTACACTGAATTTGAAGAACTGCAGGCAAAATAGAAATGCATTTTGTTTTCATGTCACAAAATTGTATGCAAGTGATTGTCACACCTGGAAAAAAATTCTTTAGAAGATGGCAAAAGCTAATCAAGCCTCTTTTTTTGTTGTTTCGTCTTCCAATTTTCTGTCATCAGCCACACAGCAGGCTCTGATCATCAACAAAAAAATGAAGCCTTTTTTTTCTCAGCCTGTCTGTTTTGTACTGTGATCTGTGTCTGAACATTGAAAAGCTTTGATGATTAAAATGTTGACATTCACTTCTGACTTTCTATCACAGACCCATGGATAGTGCATATCACACTACAGTATTGGCAAGGCTAAAATTTCTAATCAAAACAGTGTTAAAGTCCTGAAAGCTGCTTATCAATTTATATTTACAGTCATGTGGAAAAATTAGGACACCCAATTAAATATTCAGTTCTTTATTAAGAAATGTTCACATTGGAGTTGTGTGGCATAGCTTCTCACTTCTGGGCAAATCTCTACATCCACCTCTGGATCTACCAAGCCAAATGACTGAAGTAATTTGTGTTTGTCCAAAGGTTTGGACAGGAATGCAAGTCCTGTGAACCATGTTGTGTGCACTAAGCGTGAGGCAGGAACTGATCTTGATGTGTGATCCACAGGGTTGTCCTTTGTGTGCACGTAGTACCACTGTTCAGATCTTGTGGATTGGAGAATACGGTGCACCCAATTATGAACACAGACATAGAAGCATTTGGATTTATTGTAAAGGTAGCCAAGGACCACTTTACTATCTGTGTAGGATCTGGTGGAATCTAGTTTCAGGTCCAGTTCATCTTGAATCAGTTCTGCCATTTCCACAGCCAAAACTGCTGCACAGAGTTCCAGTCTCAGAATAGTAGGTTCAGACTGAAGCATAAGTTTTGCTTTGCTCATGACAAATCCAATGTGAATTTGTCCATCCTCTTGAGTGACTTTCAGGTATGCCACAGCACCTATGGCACTGACAGATGCATCTGAAAACACACAGAGTTCAGTGTGAACTGTCTTGGTCAGAGAGGTTGCTGTGCATGCTCTGAGCACGCGCAGATATTTCAGTTCTTGAAGTGAGTCCCGCCAGGCCTTCCATTTGCTGAGCTTGCTCTCAGGTAGTGATATGTCCCATTCCGATTGCTCTGTTGTGAATTCTCTGAGTGGCGCTCTACCTTGGATCATGACTGGGGCTAGTAAGCCTAGAGGGTCAAAAACACTGTTCACTGTGGAAAGAACTCCCCGACGAGTGAATGGCTTAACATCTGCTGACACAGAGAAAGTGTCACTTCATATCTTTTAGAACATGACCTACCAACTTGTCCTAGGCCACAGACTTTGGTGCAGCTCAAGCTGATGACAGCTTTGGGGTTGTTGTTTTCTTCTCTCGCCCCGCCATTGTGTGGTGTGGTTAAAGGAGCCTTGGCTTGAGGTGCAGGGCCAGGATGCATAGTAGAGTCATAATAAGTACTTTCACACTCTACACACTTTACTTCCGTTGCACAATCCTTTGCAAGATGAGAAGTTGAGCCACAACATTTAAAACAGATTCCCCTCTCTTTGAGAAAGCTTTTCCTGTCATCCAAAGCTTTAGCTCTGAAGGCCTTGCATCTCTTTAGGGGGTGTGGTTTATAAGGAATAGGACAGCTTTTGTTTGGATCGTTGTTACCTTTCTCATGGCCATTCTTGCTTGGATTGGTTGTGGAAACGTCTGTCTTTTGAACCATAACAGCAGCATTTGTACCACTAAGGAAAGATGTTTCAGATTTTTGGGCTGAGCTTTTGATGCTTGGAAAGGTGAAACTTGGGTTGTTCTTCTTCCTTGCCTCATAGCATAAGAACTTGACAAAGAACTTGAATGGTGGAAACTGTCCTCTATGTTCATTTTTGTACTTTTCACCAGTAGACATCCATTTGTCTTGAAGTCCGTAGGGCAGTTTGGACATTACTGGCTCGATGCCCCGAGCAGTATACAGATGGGACAGGGCTTGAATGTATCCGTCCTTCTCGGCACCCTGCAGTTCCATTAATAAATCAGCTAGTTCTCTTAGCTTTATTTTATTCTTCACTGAAACTCTTGGGAAGCTGTCAAGTCTGTTAAAGAGAGACGTCTCGATGATTTCAGGCACTGCATAACATTCCTGGAGACGTTCCCAGACCTTACTGAGGGCTAAGGCTGGATTAGTTATGTGCACTGACCTGAAACACTTGACATGACTACTGGATTCTTTGCCGAGCCATTTTAATTTTTTTTTTAAATTTATTTTTATTTGACCTTTATTTAACCAGGAAAACCTCACTGAGATTTAAAATCTCTTTTCCAAGAGTGTCCTGGCCAAGAGGCAGTAGCACATTTAACAAAAATTACAAACAGCAGCCATACATACTATAAAATTATAAATAAAACATTGTTATTAGCATAAATTGCTGTCTAAACACCATCATAAAAACCCTGTAGACTGTGCAGAACATTTACAACCAGATGTTTCTGCCTCCAAATCCTCCAACACCCCTTTAAAAGCAACCAAAGAGACCAAGTCATTAAGTTTTAAGCCTTTTTGTAGTTCATTCTAGACAAAGGGAGCAGCAAACATGAATGCCTTTTCCCCCAATTCAGTTCTGACCCTTGGGACAGACAAAGAAAGAACATCCTGTGAACGGAGATGATAAATTTCAGAGCTCCTCTGACTGATGAGGGTCAGAAGGTATGAAGGTAGAAGACCAAGGATAGCCTTGGAAACAAGGACATACCAGTGTCTTTGTCTACGTGTGGTGAAAGAAGACCAACCAACATGCTCATACAGCACACAGTGATGGGTGAGATGTCTGAAGTTGGTGATGAACCTCAGCGTTCCGTGATACACTCTGGCCAACGCACGTAGACTCTGAGATGAGGCATGCATGTATAAAACATCACCATAGTCCAAGACCGACATAAAAGTAGCAGCAACAAGTGCCTTTTTGGATTCAAAAGAAAGACAGGATTTAATCCTGAAATAAAAACTCAGTTTCACTCTCATCCTTTTGAAAAGCCGATTAATATATGAAGTAAAAGAGAGATTTGTCAATTAAAATACCAAGAGATCTGTAACATGATACTATCTCAATCTCTGAACCGTGAGTGGTGACAGTTGGTGGCAGGTTTTGTGGCTTGACCTTGCCATTTGAGACCAGCACGACTTTAGCTTCATTTGCATTTAATAAAAATTTTAAATCATAAAAGTTCTGCTGAACAATACTAAAATCAAGCTGTAATTTAGCAAGTGCCTGGGTTGGGGTGGGGGCTGTGCAGTACATCACCGTGTCATCAGCATAAAAATGGAACTTTGCATTAGACACGTTTTGGTCAATGCTATTAATATAAATGATTAAAAGGAGTGGCCCTAACACTGACCCCTGAGATACACCTTTTGTTACTTTAAGAGGCTTGGTGGTATGACCTTCTGCTTGCACACACTGCGATCTGTCTGACAGGTAGTTTTCCAACCAATAAACAGTTTCTGGAGACAGACCTGCTGATGTGGTCCACTATATCAAATGCCTCGGAGAGGTTGATTAAAAAGGGCTACACAGTGTTGTTTATTATCAATAGAAATAATAAAATTAAAAATTTTAAGAGCTGCTGTTTGACATGATATCTGGCCCAGGAAACACGCACGCAGGCTCGGGTGAGATTTAAAAGTTTTATTCAACAACAGCTGTATGTATCCTGTATGTCCTGAGTGAGGAATGTAAATGTTTTCTTGGGGACTGGAAAGCACCGAGGGCAGAACAGAACACCGTACAGCCAGGCAACCTTGCAGACGTCTTGGTGGCTGGCGTTGGCAAGAGATGCTCCCGCCTGGGAGACAGCGCCCTGCTGCGCTCGACGGAGAGAGACTGAAGAGGTGAGGCGATGAAAGGATACTTCCGCCGCCGGGAGGATCCACCTGTGCACAGGGGAAGATCTTTGGAGAGCAGGTAAGTGATAACCTTACGTGAGGATGACGAGTTGCGGCGTTGGCCGAGAGGAGTAGGCAAACGCAGAGCTTGAGCATGGAGATGAGCTGACGGCTTCAGGCCGAGGCTGCGGGCAGAGCAGGTTAAATAGAGGCAGCCTAATGAAGCACAGGTGTGCACACGGCTGGAGCGGATGACAGGCGGGAGCGAGTTGTGGCAGTACTCCCCCCCCCCCCGAGCAGCGCCTCCTGGCGCTGGCTTGTCTGGGTGCGCCCGGTGGAACTCCTCAACGAGTTGCTTGTCCAGCACGAAGGAGGGGGGCACCCAGGATCTCTGCTCCAGGCCATAACCCTCCCAGTCCACCAAATACTGCAACCCCCGGCCCCGATGTCGGGAGTCCAAGATAGCAGTGATGCTCCACGCTGGGTGTCCGTCGATCATTCTAGGAGGGGGTGGCGCCTTGGAAGGAGGACAGAGAGGATTAGACACCACAGGTTTGACCTGAGAGACGTGAAAAGTGGGATGAACACGGAGGGGGGGGGGAAGAGCCAAACGCACAGCCACCGGATTAACCACCTTCGTAACAGAATAAGGTCTGATGAAGCGTTGAGCCAGTTTATTCTTTTCCCCCTTCAGATTAATATTCTGTGCTGACAACCATACCTGTTGACCCACCTGGTAGTGTGGCGCGGGCCTCCTGCGGTGATTAGCAGATTTGGAGTTGCGCGATGTCGTGTGTATCAGGGCCTGGTGCGTCTTAGTCCATAGCCGTCGACACCGTCTCAGGTGGGCCTGGATGGAGGGAACTGCCACCTCACCTTCTTCCTCAGGGAACAGCGGGGGGTCATAACCTAGGGACGCCCGAAAGGGGGACATCCCAATGGTTGAAGACAAAGTGGAGTTATGGGCATACTCCACCCAGGGAAGATGAATGCTCCAGGAAGAGGGACTGGAGGAGGCGACGCAGCGCAGAGCAGCCTCCAGCTCCTGGTTGGTGCGCTCGCACTGCCCATTTGACTGTGGATGATGTCCCGAAGACAGGCTAACCGTGGCTCCCAGAGCATTACAGAAGCTCTTCCAGACTTTGGACACGAATTGTGGCCCCCTATCAGAGACGATGTCAGCTGGGATGCCATGCAGCCTGACCACATGCTGCACCAAAAGATTGGCAGTCTCGTGCGCCAAGGGGAGCCCGGGGAGAGGCACAAAGTGGGCCGCCTTGGAGAACCGGTCCACAATGGTCAAGATGGTATTATATAAGTTGGAGACAGGCAGGCCGGTGACAAAGTCCAAGGCAATGTGGACCAGGGCCTACCGGGGACCGGCAAGGGGTGGAGAAGACCCGCAGGGGGAGAATTGGACGACTTATTCATGGCACACTGAGGCAGGCGCGCACATAGTTGGAGACGTCTTTCCGGAGCCCGGGCCACCAAAAGGACCGTTAGAGGAGATCCACCGACCGGGAGACACCAGGATGGCAAGCGAGCTTTGAGGTATGTGCCAAGTGAATGACGTCACCTCGGACCGATGAGGGCACAAACAATTTCCCCGCTGGCCCGCCGCCAGGGTCAGGTTCAGATTCCAATGCCTTCAGGACCCTGTCTCTGATGGACCAGGAAACAGTCCCCACGACGCATGAAACAGGAACAACGGTATGGACCCCCTCTTCCGGTGCTTCTGGGGCGAACAGTCTGGACAACGCGTCTGATTTCTTATTCTTGGATGCTGGGCGGTAAGTAATAGTTAACCTGAACCTAGCAAAGAACAGCGACCAGCGCGCCTGGCGGGCATTCAGGCGCTTGGCCGTCCTGATGTATTCCAAGTTCTTATTGTCGGTCCAGACCACGAAAGGCTGAGCTGCCCCTTCCAACCAGTGGCGCCACTCCTGCAGCGCAAGCTTCACGGCCAGGAGCTCTCTGTCGCCGATGTCGTAATTACGCTCGGCCGAGGAGAGGCGCTTGGAGTAGAAAGCGCAGGGGTGCAGCGCCCTGTCCGTCGGGGAGCGCTGAGACAAAACCGCCCCGACCCCAGTGTCAGACGCATCCACTTCGACAAAATACTGCAGCGCTGGATCCACAAGAGAAAGGACCCGGGAGGATGCGAATTCCCTTTTAAGGGTCTCGAAGACCGTCTCCACTTCCGTCGTCCACTGGAAGCGCACCTTAGGCGAGGTGAGGCGGGTCAGAGGGGGAGTGATGGAGCTGTACCCTGGAACAAAGCGGCGGTAAAAATTAGCGAACCCCAAGAATTGCTCAACCTGCTTCCTCGAGGAGGGGGTAGGCCACTTAACCACTGCTTTAACCTTGGCCAGGTTGGGGAGGAGCTGATTGTGCGAGACAATAAAGCCCAGGAAGGAGGTAGTATTAGTGAAGAATTCGCACTTTTCAGTCTTGACGTACAGCTTATTCTCCAAAAGGCGTTGGAGGACCCGCCTCACATGGACAAGATGCTCCTCCCGGGATCGGGAGAAGATCAAAATATCATCCAGGTAGACGAAAATGAAGACCCCCAGGAAATCACGAAGGACATCACTGATCAAGCGTTGGAAGACGGCAGGAGTGTTGGTGAGCCCAAACGGCATGACAAGGTATTCAAAGTGGCCGCTGGGCGTTCGGAAGGCCGTCTTCCACTCGTCACCCTCCCGGATCCGGACGAGGTGATAAGCACTGCGGAGGTCCAACTTGAAGAACCAGGACGCCCCCTGGAGGGAATTGAAGGCTGAGTCCATTAGCGGCAGACCAGGACGCCCCCTGGAGAGAATTGAAGGCTGAGTCCATTAGCGGCAGAGTATAACGATCCTTCACAGTGATGTCATTAAGGGCTCTAAAGTCAATACATGGCCTTAAGGACCCGTCCTTCTTCGCCACAAAAAAGAACCCAGCACCCAGGGGGGATGAAGAGGGGCGAATGATTCCGGCACTGAGGGATTCCCGAATATAGGTGTCCATGGCCTCCCGTTCCGGGGCAGACAGGCTGTAAAGGCGGCCAGATGGGAGAGGCGCCCCCTGCAGGAGATCGATGGCACAGTCATAAGGGCAATGGGGTGGGAGGGACAACGCCTTAGACTTGCTGAACACAAGACCCAGGTCGTGAAACTCCGGCGGAACTGCAGAGAGGTCCGGCGGGGCGGGGTCAAGGGCGGGGTGGGGTGGGGCACAGATGGGGCACAGGCCGCAGACTGGAGACAGGTTCCCAAACAAAAGGTGCTCCAAGATAGGATGCAACCGGTCTGCCAATCAAACACAGGGTTGTGGAGGCGTAGCCATGGGTAGCCTAAGATGATGGGTGCCGCAGAGGTGGGAAGGACATAAAAACTAAGGTCCTCACGATGATTGCCGGAGATGATGACGGAAATGGGCTTGGTTATATGAGTGACCTTCTCCAGGGGAAAACTGGTGAGAGCGACGAGATGAAGAGGAGTGGGCAAGGCTTGGCATTGGATGCCCAGGCGGGTTGCCAGACACTTAGAAATAAAACTTTGTTCGGCCCCCGAGTCCACCAGTGTGTGACCAATGGAGTTGTGGCAAAGCCTAGTTGGAACCTGACATTTTGAGAGGGGATCTGACTGGGTTACGTCCGCGAGGCCCCCCTACAGTGACTCGCGGACTTCCCCTTTTGGCTTCACCGGGCAGGCTTCCGAGGGATTTTTTTTTGTTTTTTTTTTTTGTTACTTATTTGTACCCGTAGGTAGACTTGGTTTGCAGTCTGGTGACAAGCCACCGGCTGCTGGTCGCTGCGTGCGCGAGCGCCCTAAACCTACATGTTTTTGGTGTGCGGGAGGAAACCGGAGAAATCCCGGAGTAAACCCGCGCAACACGGGGAGAACATGCAAACTCCACACAGCTCACTGTTGGTCGGGGGCTGGGATCGAACCCACGATCTCATGATCCCCGCGATCCCCCGGCCGAGGGTAAAACTGTGCTGCCACAGTGCTAAACCACTGCGCCACCGTGGGATGCTGGTCGTCTCTGGTGATGTCTCTGGTCTCTGGTGACGTCTCTGGTGATCAGGGATGCTGGTCGTCTCTGCAATACATGCAGAGACCCAGCTCCCGGCGGCGCTGTTTCTCCGCTAAAGAAAGTCTAGCCCGCCCGATGATCATAGCATCGAGATCGTTGGCGACCTCCGGAGGAGGCAACGCCAGGGGGCGAGACTGAGGAGCGCGGATAGGAACTCCGCGCAAGCGGCTGAATGATTTCCGCTCGGCGGCCCGCTCCCTCAGCCTGTTATCCAAACTAATGGCCAAAGAAATTAATTCTGGCAGCCGATCCGGCTGGTCCCGGCTGGCCAGTTCATCCCAAAATCAGAATTTAGACTACGGATGAATAGGCTGCAAAAGGCAGCATCACACCAACCAACCTCTTCCGCCGCCACCCGGAAGTCGACAACGTAGTCAGCCGCTAAGCGGCTACCCTGGCGAAGGCTAAGTAGCCGCTCGGCCAACATGCTATCGCGATCCGAATGATCAAAACCCTCAAAAAAATCTTGCACGAACTGGGTATAGGTCAAGGTTGCGTAGCTGGGCTTCGCCATAACGGCGTAAGCCCAGGCTAACGCTTGCCCTTCCAGAAGATTTGAAACGTACCCAATTCGGCTTTGGTCTGAAGGTAAGTCCCTGGGCACGCGCTGGAACACCGTCTCACACTGTAGAATAAACCCACGCGCTCTGCCGAGCTTTCCGCTAAAGCACGCGGGGGTGGGAATAGGAGTGAGATGGGTCGGCGGACCCGGGCAGAGGAGCTGGCTTGAGGAGCGGGAGGAACTGACCCGCCGAGCTGGGACGGAGGGAGCGCCTGCGGAGGATCGAGGCGGTCCAACCGGTTAGTTATGGTGGTTAGCTGATTTAGAATGACCTGCTGTTGATGAACAATTAAGTCCACCCGAGCCTCGAGGTTGGAGAGTCGGCGTACGTACCCGCTGTTCGCTGTGCCGCTGTGCTGGAGCCGTACTGACATGATATCTGGCCCAGGAAACACGCACGCAGGCTCGGGTGAGATTTAAGAGTTTTATTCAACAACCCGCTGCCAATGGTGCACATACCTTGTCGGGGTGCAGCGGCTTGCGTGCCTCAGCAACCCCCGGAGCTATGTCGACGGGAGCCTAGTACTCCCAGAAGGTTCAACCATGTCGAACAGGTCCATGTGGGGTAGAGGCCAGACTAAAGAGTGCACCTTGGTCCTCCAGGTTGGGGGTTGTGCAGCATGTAACAAATCACTCACGTAAAACCCAAGTTTTGTTACAGTAACAAATGTCCCAACGGCGGAACAGGTGGAGAGGAGAGCAAACTCCCAACGGCTGTGAAGGCGGAGGAGGACAGACAGTTGCACGGGAAGAAGGGTCTCGGAAAGCCTTGGCAGGCAACCTTTCTACAGGGTGGACCAAGCTCTCGACAGCCCAGCCATGGAAGGCAGTTGGTCTAGGGGAGGGACCCCCAACAAACGTCCATGGCTGAAGACGGAGATGCAGGACCCCTGTGGTGCCACAAACCTCTGCATCACGCATATTCGCTTCATGATGAGTCACACTGATATTGCATGTGATGGTGCTCGTCCTCTGGGGATCCGCCGGGGAGGAAGAGTGCCAGGCTCTCAGCCTCAAAGGGGCCCACCCTCAGCTACCGGAGGTCACCTCACCTCGTCCTGCATGACCAGGGGATGGGGAACGAGGAATGCTACTGGCCGAAAAGAGACGCCAAAGGAGAGGAACGTCAACATCCTCCAGTGGAATGCAGAAGGAGTCTATAACAAAAAAATATCCCTTGCCGAAAGACTCCACTCAGAAGACATTGATGTAGCCTGCCTACAGGAGACACACCTGAAGGAAAACCAACGCTTCAGTGTTAGGGGATACCAGGTCTTCAGGAAAAACAGAAAAGGAAGAACAAAAGGAGGAGTGGCGATTCTTGTCAGAAATGCCATACCAGCACAAGAGTTTGACGTCAGTACCAACAACCAGGCAGAAATAAGATAAGATAAGATAAGATAAGATAAGCCTTTATTAGTCCCACAACGGGGAAATTCCAGGATTGCAACAGCACAGGGATAGCAACACTCAGAGCAACAATCAGAAGGCAAGAAAAAACAAGCAAGCAAGAGCAGCTAATATACATATGTACATATTACTATAAAATATATATATACACACACACACACACACACAGACACACAGTGCAGAGCATTGTAGCTGGATGGAATAAATATATGAATATATGAACACACAGTGCAGAGCATTGTAGCTAGATGGAATAAATATGTAAATATATAAACACCCACAGTATGGAGCATTGCAGCTAGGTGGAATAAATATGCAAGTATATAAACACACACAGTGCGGAGCAATGTAGCTAGATGGAATAATATGTAGATATATAAAAACACAGTGCGGAGCATTGTAGCTAGATGGAATAAATATATAGATATATAAATATAAACACACCCAGTGCAGAGCATTGTAGCTAGATGGAATAAATATGTAAATATATAAACACACACAGTGCAGAGCATTGTTGCTAGGTGGGATGAAACAGCATAACCGTCTATTTAGTTATCCTACATGGTATGATTATGTGCCCATACATATTCTCACCCTCCATAGCGACCGGTATGTTCCTAGTTGTATGCCGGAGAGGACCATTGTGTAAGTCTATTGCATCTTTTGCATTCAAAAAAAAAAAAAAAAACAAACAAAAAAAAAAAAACTATTAGTTTGTTACGTCTTTTTGCTATCTCTGCGAGCAGCCCTGCTTAGGTTGTACAGTCTGACAGCCGTTGGTAGGAAGGACCTACGAAACCTCTCGGTTGTGCACCTGGGATGATGTAGTCTGCTGCTAAATGAGCTCCTCAGTGCATCCAGTATGTCCTGCATAGGGTGGAACTCCATGGAAATCCATGGAGTTCGAATTATGGTTCACAATGAAAGCATCACGACCTTCAATGTGTACTGCCCCCCAGAGCGAGAGCTCTCACTTGACCAAATGGAACTCCCAGACCACCGATGCTTAGTCATCGGTGACTTCAACAGTCACTCAGAGGCATGGGGATACAGTGAAGCAGATAGAAGAGGAGAGGAGGTGGAAGATTGGCAAGTCAAAAACAGTCTTCTGCTAATGAATGATCCTGATGATCCACCAACGTTCTTCTCCAGGGTATGGCTGAGTAACACCACGCCCGATCTTGCGTTTGCCACCAACGATATGGCCAGGCTGGCAACAAGAACGGTACTTGGCCAGCTCGGGGGAAGTGACCATAAACCTGTGAAGATCGGACTGGACATCAGCTACAAACCACAAGAAGCTAAGACATTCCCCAGGTGGAATTACAAGAAGGCCAACTGGGTGCGCTTCTCAACACTGGTGGACCGGTACTCTGCGGAGATCTGTCACAAGCAGCAGAACCTCAACAAGAAAGTCAGGGTGCTGAACCATGCTATTCTGACGGCTGCAAATGAATCTATACCTCGGGGAGCCAGAAAGAACTATAGGCCTTACTGGACAGAAGAGCTCCAGCAGCTTGAAGACAGTGTGGCAGAGGCAAGGAAAAAAGTAGAAGCAGATCCTACAGTAGAAAACAACATTGCCTTGAAGGCGGCCACTGCAAAACACAGGCAGACATTTATACAGGAAGCTCGAAAGAGATGGCAAGAAAAGACAGAGCAGCTCAACTTGGACAAGGACGGCAACAAGCTTTGGAAACTGGCTCAAGCCCTCAACGACGAGAACAGCAAAAGCTTGCCGATCACAGTACAGGCAGATCAAGAACTGCTGACTGGCAAGAAAGCAGCAGACCATTTCATCAACCAGTATGTGAAGACGAGCCATCTTCAGATTCCACCAGAGAGAAGAAAGGTTGTCAGAGGAGCCCAGCGAATTCATCAGAACGCACAGATTGATCCAGTGATGAACTCGCCATTCATTCTCAAGGAGCTGGAGGATGCAATGACAACACTGAAGCTAAAAAAAGCCTCTGGGTCTGACAAGATCACAAATGAAATGTTGCTGAACCTTGGCCCCAAAACCAAGAAGAAACTTCTGCAGCTTTTCAACGACAGTTGGAGATCAGGGACTGTGCCTCAGATCTGGAGAGAAGCCACGATGATTCCAGTGCACAAAAAAGGCAAAGATAAGTTGAAGGCTGAAAGCTATCACCCCATAAGCCTTACAAGCTGCATAGGAAAGCTGCTAGAGCGTCTCATCAACACCAGACTCATGTGGCACTTGGAAGGAAAACAACACATCGGCCCAGAGCAAGCAGCCTTCAGGCAGAACCGGTCTACAGACGACCAAATAACATACATCTCTCAAGCCATAGAAGATGCCTTCCAAGAAAAAAAGCACACCCTCGCTGTATGGATTGACCTAGAAAAGGCGTTTACAGGGTATGGAAAGATGGCCTCAAGCTGAAACTGCGCCAGTGCGGTATCGCTGGGCGCATGTACAAGTGGATTGCCCAATACCTGCACAACAGAAGAGCCAGAGTCCAGGTCAGACAGTACTCCAGCAAGAAGAAGGTGTTGAGGGAAGGAGTCCCACAAGGAGGAGTGCTCTCTCCAACACTCTTCCTTGTATTCATTAAGGACATCATCCAGAGTTTGCCAAGGAACGTACAAGGTGCCATCTATGCCGATGACCTAGCCCTCTGGTGCAGTGAGGAAAGCATCGTGACTGCAAACTACAGAGTGCAGCAAGTTCTCCGGCTGATAGAGGCATGGACCAAGTCATGGCTTCTAAGCTTAAATGAGAGGAAGACTACATACACCGTCTTCACCCTGTCCACCCAACCCCAGAAGGTGAAACTGCAGATCAACTCCCATGAACTCCAGGCTGAATATGCACCCACATACCTCGGGATCACCATGGATCGCAGACTGACTTGGAAGAACCAGCTGCACAAGAACCAGGCAAGAGCAAAGATCAGGATGGCCCTAATGAAGAAACTGTCAGGAACAGACTGGGGTGCAGACCAGGGTGTCCTGAAGAAGCTCTATGTGGGGAGGATTCGGCCTGTTCTGGAGTATGGTATGGCAGCAACCTCAACAGCTGCCAAAAGCAACACTGAGAAGCTGGACAGACTCCAAAACCAAGCCATGCAAATGATGACAGGAGCCATGCGCAGTACCCCTATCAAAGCGCTGGAGACAACAACAGGCCTTGCACCACTGGAAGACAGAAGAAACGTCAAGGTACTGACCCAGGCCGCCAAATTCAAAAGACTGGAAAACCATCCCTTGAAGGACAGACTGAACAAGCCAACAAAAGGGAGACTTAAGAGATCGAGCTTCATCCACCAGAGCAGGACACTTGAAAGGAGAGACCCAGAACTGATGGACCACATACCCATACCAATACCACCCATAGCATCTGTTCCCTCCTGGAACCGACAGAACTTCCCAGCCATACGCACAGACATATCGGGCATTGGGAAGAAAGGAACACAGTCAGACCAAGAGAGGAAGTCGCTGGCCCTGGAGTTCATTCAGTCTGCCTACCCTAAAGAGCAGTGGACTCACGTCTACACAGACGGCTCTGCCATGGAAGCAACCAGGAATGGCGGAGGCGGCGTGTACATCAGGTACGCTGATGAGGAGACCCACATTCCCATTGCGACTGGAAAGTACGCCACCAATTTCAGGGCTGAGGCAGATGCCCTGAGAACAGCAGCGGCCCACGTCAGGGAACATCAAGACAAGGCACACAAGAGGGTCGTCATCTTCACTGATGCCCTCTCTGTCTTGGATGCACTTCAGGACCCCCGACGCAAAGAACTGAATGAACTCGCCCTCACTCTGTCTCAACTAGCAACACAGGTGAACATATCACTCCAGTGGATTCCTGCCCACTGTGGAATCTATGGAAATGAGACGGCTGACAGACTTGCTAAGGAGGGTGGGCAGCAAGACCAGGAAGACAGGCAGGTCTCTTACAGTGAGGAGAAAACCATTATTAAGGCCCTGTCTCACAAGAAGTGGCAGCAGCAACACCCAAACTTCTGCAAGGATGACAACTACTACAGTCTGAGCAGGGCTGACCAAGTCGTTCTGTTCAGACTCCGAACTGGACATAACAGAATGCATGCTCACATGCACCAGAAACTTAAAGTTGGACAATCGGACAGATGCCCATGTGGTACTGCCCAAATGACCAGCGAACACCTCCTCCAAGACTGCCCAGACCACGCTGCACTCAGACGAGCTACGTGGCCTGGCCCCACATCGCTGAACCAAAAGCTGCACGGGGACCACGGGGACCTCCGCAGGGTGGCAGCATTCGTCAGGGCAGCTGGTGTGACCATCTAGCGATCGACGAAGAAGAAGATTCAACAACAGGTGTATGTATGCGTGAGTGAGGAATGTAAATTTTTTCTTGGGGACTGGAAAGCACCGAGAGCAGAACAGAACACCGTACAGCCAGGCAACCTTGCAGACGTCTTGGTGGCTGGCGTTGGCAAGAGATGCTCCCACCTGGGAGACAGCGCCCTGCTGCGCTCGATGGAGAGAGACTGAAGAGGTGAGGCGATGAAGGGATACTTCCGCCGCCGGGAGGATCCACCTGTGCACAGGGGAAGATCTTTGGAGAGCAGGTAAGTGATAACCTTACGTGAGGATGACGAGTTGCGGCGTTGGCCGAGAGGAGCAGGCAAACGCAGAGCTTGAGCATGGAGATGAGCTGACGGCTCCAGGCCGAGGCTGCGGGCAGAGCAGGTTAAATAGAGGCAGCCTAATGAAGCACAGGTGTGCGCACGGCTGGAGCGGATGACAGGCGGGAGCGAGTTGTGACACTATTGTACTGTGTCCTTTTCTAAAACCAGATTGAAAATCAGATAAAACCTTATTACTGTTCATAAACTCCTTTAGCTGATTGTTAACAAGGGATTCAAGAATTTTCGCCAGTGTACAAAGCTTGGAGCTGGGTCTATAGCAGGGGTGTCCAGTCATGTGCCATGGAGGGCCAAGACCCTGCAGATTTTCTCTTCTACCCAGTCTCTTCAGCAGGTGTTTTCACTTATCAGCAATCAGTGGGAAGAAATTCAGTGGAATCTGCTGCTGAAGACACTGATTGGAGGTAAAGCCTGCAGGGTCTTGGCCCTCCATGGCACATGACTGGACATCCCTGGCCTATAGCTATTTAAAACAGTGGAGTCACCCCCTTTTAAAGGGGGAAGGACGTTCGCTGACTTCCATACAATAGGGATGACATTTGAGACTAGACAGAGATTAAAAATGTGAGTTAAAGGCTGGGCAATAAAATCTGCTGCCAGTTTTAAAAAGTAGGGCTCCAGCTTGTCAGGGCCTGCAGATTTTGTGGTATCTAAAAGCTTGAGGTATTTATGAACATCAGAGGTTAAAATAAGATTAAAATGAAAACATGGACTTGAAGGATCCTGACCAGCCGACTGAACTGAAGACACATGGTGACTGTTGGGATAAGAGGACTCAAATAAAAAAACAGAAGCTATAAAATGTTTGTTAAAACAATCAAGCATTTTTGACTAGTCTGTAATTTTTTTGGGAGCCATTTGCAATGCAAGGGGGAAGATCTTAGCCTTTATTGTTATCAGACATGGATTTAATTGTTTTCCAAAATTTTGTAGGGTTATTTAAATTGTTTGAGGTTTGAGTGAGGAACAAATCGGCTTTAGCTTTTTTGTTTTTTGTAGGGCATGCATTGCGAAGCTGCCTAAAAACCAACCAGTCAGAATTTTGGTTGTTTTTTCTAGCCTTAGCCTATGCCACATTGCATTAGTAAAAAAGACTTAACAATTGCAGAGTGAACCAGGGACTATTCATATACATATCTCTGGAGGGAATACTCACAGGGGATCTGCATTGTTATTTATGCAAATCCGACGGCGAATGCTGGGACAGCGAGTGACGTCATTCACTCAGTAACTGGCAGGCTGCTAACAGAACACCCAGATGCTCTTCTCCTCATCTCAGGTGATTTCAACCATATTTCACTGTCCCCCATTCTACCCACTTTCACCCAGTATGTCACAGGCCACACTAGAGACAATAAAACACTGGACTTATTCTATGCAAATACTAAGGAGGCGTACATCTCATCACCACTCCCCCCACTTGGGAGATCGGATCACAACTTGGTTCATCTCCTGCCGGTGTACAAACCCCTAGTACACAGACAACCTCCGGTCATGCGCACAGTGAAGTTATGGTCTGAGGAGGCAATGGACGCTCTAAAGGACTGTTTTGAAACCACTGCCTGGGAACAGCTCTGCGATCCACATGGTGAGGACATCGATGGCCTCACTCACACCATCACAGACTACATCAGCTTCTGTGTGGACAACACTGTACCCACCAAGACCATACGGTGTTGCTCGAACAACAAACCCTGGATCAACCCTGAGATAAAAACACTTCTGAGAGAGAAGAAGAGGATCTTCAGGTCGGGGAACAAGGAGATGCTGAAGTCCGTACAGAGGGAGCTGAGGAGAAAGATCAGAGAAGGTAAGGACAGCTTCAGGAAGAAGATGGAGGACAAGCTGCAACAGAGCGACATTGGCGGGGTCTGGAGAAACCTTAAAACCATCTCTGGGCTCCAGAATACCTTCCCCCAGGCCACGGGGGGCAGGGAGTGGGTGAACAATCTGAACCTGTTTTTTAATAGGTTTGACCAACCGCCCTCCCCCCCGACTGCACAACAACCACTGCTGCCTCTAAAGACATCGAGTCCTGCTGCCCACACCCCATTCCACCAACACTCCCCACTCCCACCACACAGCCCCCCAACCTGACCCTCACTAAGACCCAGGTGAGGACGGGGCTGAGGAAGATCAAGGCGAGGAAGGCGTCGGGACTGGACGGCATCAGTGCAAAGCTCCTCAAGTCCTGTGCAGAGCAGCTGTGTGGGATTGTGGAGCACATCTTCAACCTGAGCCTGAAGCTGGGGAGGATAACACAGTTGTGGAAAACATCTTGTGTGGTACCTGTACCAAAGACTTCCCACCCCAAAGAACTGAACAGCTACAGACCAGTGGCCCTGACATCCCACATGATGAAGACCCTGGAGAGACTGCTCCTTGCTCACCTCCACCTCCTGGTGGGACCAGCGATGGATCCACTCCAGTTCGCCTACCAGCATGGCATTGGGGTGGAGGATGCAGTGATCTTCCTCCTTCACCGTTCTCTATCCCACCTGGAGAAGCCCGGGAATGCAGTGAGGATCATGTTCTTCGACTTCTCCAGTGCTTTCAACACCAGCCAACCGATGATCCTGAAGGACAAGCTGTTGTGCGCAGGGGTGGACCAGCACCTGTCATCATGGATCCTGGACTACCTCACTAACCGGCCACAGTTTGTGAGAACCCGGGATTGTGTGTCCGACATGATCATTGGTAGCACGGGGGCCCCCCAGGGAACGATTTTGGCTCCCTTCCTGTTCACCCTTTATACTGTGAACTTCTCACACAACACAACGCACTGCCATCTACAGAAGTTCTCTGACGACTCTGCGATCGTCGGCCTCATCTCCAATGGAGATGAAGCTGAGTACAGAGGACTTATCCAGGACTTCGTGGACTGGTGCCATCAGAACTGCCTCCAGATCAACGCGAGGAAAACTAAGGAGCTGGTGGTGGACTGCCGCAGGCAAGGACAACCCCTCAGAGCACCAGTAAACATACAGGGAACAGACACTGAGATGGTGACATCCTACAAGTACCTGGGTGTTCATCTGAGCAATAAACTAGACTGGTCACACAATACCGACGCACTCTACAAGAAGGGGACAGCACAGGCTGTTCCTACTGAGGAGGCTCAGGTCTTTTGGTGTACAAGGGGCGCTGCTGAAGACATTCTATGACACGGTGGTGGCATCAGCCATCACTTTTGGAGTGGTCTGCTGGGGCAGTGGCATTACAGCAGCCGATAGGAAAAGACTGAACAAACTGATCAAGAAAGCTAGCTCTGTCCTGGGGCAACGCCTTGACCCAGTGGAGGAGATAGGAGAGAGAAGGATGGTGGCTAAACTGTCATCTCTGCTGGAGTCCGAGTCCCACCCTATGCAGGACATAGTGAACACACTGAGGAGCTCGATAGCAGCAGACTACATCATTCTGGGTGCGCAACCGAGAGGTTTCGCAGGTCCTTCCTACCTATGGCTGTCAGACTGTATAACCTAAGCAGGGCTGCTCGCAGAGATAGCAAAAAAACGTGACGACCTAATAGTATTGAATGCAAAAGACGCAATAGACTTACACAATGTTCCCCTCCAGAATACAACTAGGACAATATCAGTCGCTACGGAGGGTGACAATATGTATGGGTACATATTCATACTATGTAGGATAACTAAGTAGACGATTATGCTGTTTATTCCATCTAGCTACAATGCTCCGCACTGTGTGTATATATATTTATATATTTATGTGTACATATGTATATTCGCTGCTCTTGTTTTTTCTTTTCTTCTTGATTGTTGCTCTGAGTGTTGCTGTCCCTGTGCTGTTGCAATCCTGGAATTTCCTCATTGTGGGACTGTCACACGTGGCTCTAGGGAGCCACGCAATAAGAGAGCCAAGGGCGAGCCAGTCAGTTGTGATGTTTAATAGTGACAGGGGTAAGGGATGAGGAAAGCACAGATGCTCATACATAGTTACACTCATGGGCAGTACAGCAACAAAGTTAACAGTTATTAAGGTGGCGCTCCCAAGTGATTCGCTAAGACTAGTAGAGGGCTTGCGCCGGACATGGGGGCACAGAGGCACAAATACTTCTTACGGGAAAACACTTACGAGAGATGCTGGATGATGAGACAAGGGCTGGCACCAGACGAAGGGGCTCCAGCCTAGTAGTGCTTATGTCGCAGCGCCGAATGATCGTGGCTGCTCCTCTTTATACTCATTAGCAGCGCCCCAGCTGATGAGGATTAATTGGCCCCAGCTGTCCCCTGACACTGACAGCTGGGAGCCAGCTGAGGCGCTGCCCAATGAGAGGCAGGGATAAAAGGAGCATGGGCTGAGCGCCAAGCCGGCGTCTCACCCCATGGTGACAGGGACTAATAAAGGCTTATCTTATCTTATTCCAGCCTTTCACTCGATACTTTTTAAAGGGTGCATGCTTATTTACAATATTAGTAAAACCATCATAAAAGAAATCCCATCCATCCATCTTCTTCTGCTTAATCCTTTTTGGGTCGCAGGGGGGCTGGAGCCTATCCCAGCATCTTTAGGCGAGAGGCAGGGTACACCATGAACAGATTGCCAGTCCATCTCAGGGCCAACACAGAGAGACAGACAACCATTCACTCTCACAGTCATACTTAAGGACAATTTAGAATCCCCAGTTTGATGCCAATTAACCTAACCTGCATGTTTTTGGCACGTGGGAGGAAACCGGAGACATCCCGGAGTAAACCCACGCAGACACGGGGAGAACATGCAAACTCCTCACAGACTGAACCAGGGACTATTCTGGCCTTTCACTCGACACTTTTTAAAGGGTGCATGCTTATTTACAATATTAGTAAAACCATCATAAAAGAAATCCCAGGCACTATCAACATCAGAAATTTGACTAATTTTATCCCACTCATAATTAAACAGATTGTGAAAGAAACCTTGTTCTGAAAAGTGTTTCATATCACGTTTAAATGAAATTTGAGGTTTTGCTTTTTGAATTTTTGCATCTCTAACAGTTGCAATGATACATTGGTCGCTGATGTCATTTGCAAATATTGAGGCAGTTGAATTCTTGTGGGGAACATTAACGAGAATTAAGTCGATTAGGGATGATTTATCTGGGTTTGGATATGTGGGGCCATCAATACTCTGAGACAGATTTAATGAGTCACAGTAAGATTTGAGATTATTAGATACTAGCTGCAGCCAATTTAAATTAAAATCTCCCAGAACAAGTTCCTTAGAGTTCAACTCTGAAAGAAGATGTAATAAAGAAGACAGAGCACTGCTATCAGTTGAGGGTGTTCGGTAACAACCGGTTACATTTAAATTAGTAGATTTAGATACATTAAGATCGAGGGCTAAGCTCTCGAACTGTTTAGTAACAGATTTAGACATGTTGTTAATAAGTCCAATTCCTCGGTAGCCTCACAGCTACTGAGGCCCTTGGGTCACATTGTGGAAAGAAGCCTGCCAAATGTGATAGTTCTCAGGTCTATCGTCAAACTGATACAAGCTCGAGCTCACCAAGTTACATTGAGCCAAGTACTGGGCTAACTGTTCAGTTGAAGGTGCTCCATTGTTAGCTATCGGCATATACTGAGGATGTACAGGCAGTGCTGAACTGTTCAGGTGAGCTAAAAATATTTTTGAGTCTCCCTGATGTACGCCTTCTCCTGATGGAGCCTGATTCTCCATTTTAGCTTCTGACGGAACATAACCTTCATTACGGTAATTTCTTCCTGACATAGGGCTGCGAGTATGGTCAACATGTTGTGTCTCTTTAGGGGAAACAGGTTGTTGCGGTCTGCTGAAAGGATTGTTTGGGCTTAATGGAAAAAGGTCACTTGCAGTGAGCTGATGTAACAAGGCTTCAGCTTTAATGTTTGCTTGCGCTGCGTTAGCTACATGGCTTTCATTGTCTTGTGGGTTGAAGTGAGAATATACATACTCACTTGTCCTTCCATTTTATCTCCCTCTGATGGGCCTGTTTTGTCCGATACAATCGAACTTTCTTTTGCCTCTGCTGATTCCCACACAGCTGCTTCAGCTTCAGCAGCTGCTGCTTCTTTCCGGCTAGCTAATTCTTCCAACTCAGCATCTTTGAGTGCTCTTTCTAGCAGATGTTGAGCTTCCATGTCAGCTTTTTCCTTTTGTACAGTCATGTGAAAAAATTAGGACACCCCATTAAATATTAATTTTTTTATCAAAAAAATGTTCACATATCTATGTCTAACCATGTTTTTGTTTTTATTTGTATTTTTTAACATTTATTGTAGCCATTTTATCTGGGAATGAATGTGGGGAAGTCCTAAAAAAGATGGGGGGTGTCCTAATTTATTCCTCACTATTTGTTTAGAATTACATTTTACAGAAAATCTGAAAAAAGTCTTTAATTCTTTTTTAATTGTTTAGTTGTATTACATGACTCTCCCAGTATTTTTTAATATTGATATTAAATATCTATACAGTGTGTCCAAATATGTTAAAAAACACACAGGCTTATACAGGGTGTCCTAATTTTTTCCACATGACTGCAGTTTAGCTTCCTGTGCTGCGCTTTCCTTTTGTAGTTTAGCTTCCTGCGCTGCTCTTTCCACTTTAGGTTTAGCTTCCAAGGCTGCATATGCTGCTCTCATCTTAGCTGCCTCTGCTTTAGCATGAGCATGTGTCAGTGAACTGGCCGATGAAGAAGATGACCGTAAACTGCATCCAGTGACTGTTGTAAACTTATCACTCTTCATTTCATCCATCTTACACTGATGCACGACACCATTTCTCTCGTCTTTTCACTATGTTGTCTTCATTACAGCGTGGGAGCTGTAGTTATCCAACCAGCTAAACTCTTCCTCACATGAAAAAAATGACTTGAGTCATAGTAAGTTTCTATTAGCTGCTTACTGTGGCTCTTTTCAGCTTCATACAAAGGCAGAGTGAAAACTGCAAAATATGGAACACAATCTATCACCATTTATACAGCCACGTGCTCTCCAAACTATCCAGACATATGTAAAGAAAGTAGTTTTAACTAACCACAAATACTCATGAAATGCAGACGTTTTAATTTTAACTTATTAACTCTTCAATGAATTTATTTATGTTTTTCTTTAACCTACGGCATTGCATCATTGGTGTAAACAGTTAAGCAGCAGGTAATGACATTATCCAACTTTTCTTCAAGATGGCTGCCAGGATATGAGCTAAGCATGTCAACAAATGTCAAAATAAAATCATTTCAGAATAAAGGACAAACTAACACTATGGTTGAAGGGCAGCACAGTGACGTTTAAAGTTACGTTCTATGCAATAAACATTGCAATAAGAATTGCAATAAATGTGTACCTGTGTCATTGTGTGTTTTGTACAATTACTACTGCTCTTCAGGAAAGAAAGTTCTGCACATGCTGGTCAGTGCAAGTTCCTTTAAAAAGTATTTGTCATGGCGGCCGCTGGGCCGTCATCCAGCTCATCAGCTCCAGCCGTGCACAGATTAACAGGTATTAATCAGCGGCTCTTAAAAGTCAGCGTCATGGACAGCTCGGCACGGAGTCGTCTGTCTACCTCGTCAGAGTATGAGCCAGAGCTTCGTTCCACAGCCACGTCAAGAACGCCACGACCAGATCTACCACGTAAGAAGACTATCTGCTTCTCTACACCAAACCTTAACTCTTGTGCCCAGGTGGGCTTCCCAGGCGGCGGACCGGTACGCTCCCGGAGCTCCTCCTGGTCTACGGAGTCAGAGCCTCGTCTCATAGTCAAGCCAAGACCACCACGACAAGACCTACCACGTAAGAAGGCTATTTGCCTGTCTACGCCTAATCTTTACCCCTGTGCACAGGTGGACCTCCCAGGCGGCGGACCGGTATCTCCAACGGACGGAGAATTACCCTTTCCCTTCCGGAGCTCCTCCTGGCCTTCACTGATCCAGGAACTTTCTCCACTGCAGCTGCAGGTACTGTCACTCCCTCAGTCACAGGAATCATTGTCTCCACAGTTAATGACATTATCACTGTCACGGCTACGGGAACAGTCAACGTCACAGCTGTCAGTGCAGTCTTTGCTCTCACCACGAACTCCTCCACGGTTAGTGTAGTTATCACCGTCACAGCTTCAAGCACCAGAGTCACCACAGCAAGCGGACATCGGAGAACGGCTAGATACAGTCGGAGACAACCTAAAGTAAGCTGCACACCTGCACTTGTCCTTTTGTGCTGAACAGCCTTAACGGTTTCTGCTTGTGTGTTCTAGGGTTGCCAGGTCGTCCTCGGTATCGCTCAGCTCCGGTGACCTGGCCACGATATCAGCACTCACACTAGCACTACACTCACTTACACTTCACAATAAAGAATAACTATTTTGTATCTGCCCGTGTCTGTGTCTGTCTCTTGGGTCCTGAAACATAACAGTATTCAATTACTCGAGTAATTGTCATTAGAGTGGTTGATTACTTGAGCCATAAAAAGCTTTGGTGTGCTGTACTGAGGCAGAAAGAGGAGAAGCAAGCTAGATGTTTTAAAATGTAGGTCAACTATTTGTAACTGTTCTCAATTAAAATATAGAGTGGAGAGGAAAATTGTGGGAATACTGATTTATTTGCAGAGATTAAAAATAAAATATTATTATAATAAATCTAATTCCATTACTTATTAGTGTCCACTATTTCCAGTATTTCAGACGGTTAGAGTAATTTAATATTTAGAGTGTCATAAACTGCCCTTTCATGGGCGGACTGAAGACTCCAAACGCAGGCTGTGAGTTTGTCAGTTTAATAAATAAAAACACAACATATAACAGAAACACAAAACTTACGAATAACGGCTGGAAAAACAGGATACAAAATGGGAAAAACAGCTCGGAGGCTGAGGCGTACAACACTGGCGAAACGGGGGATACCCTTGAAATATAAAGTGAAGACAGACGGGGGATTCCCGCATGGACATGAGAAGAGGGAGATGTAGAATTAACGTCTAACCTTGAAAAGGATGCTGCGAAGAATGAACTGAGCAGGCATCCTTAAATAGGGCAAGCAGAAATTAACACAAATGATAAGCAGGTGTGGGTCAAATGAGCGAGGATAAACAGATCAATAAATGACAGGTGTGACCGCCCACGAACAGAATCTGACATACGGAAGTAAACAGACAGCTGTCACACACCGAGAGAAATAATGGCAACAAATGACTATGAACAAGAAATGTTTCAATACCAAATTCAGAACAATGACTACAAAAAAGAGAAAATAACCCCCAAGGTGAGGACAAGTGTAGGAAAAAGTCAATTTTGGACAACCTCTAGTAAACCCCCAGAAAACAGTGTGGATTAGATGCTAATGGCTAATATAAATATTCCCAATAAATGTACCTAATATACTGTGATTTAATTATTAATGGTAAATAGGAGCATTTATAGGGAATGTGATTAAAGGACTGAATCTGAATTGTTAGATGTAAACTGTCAGTGAAAGCAGCAGCATTTCTACGCCAGAGGTGGCACTCAGTAGTGATAAGACACTGTACAGTGTTAGAGAACAAGAGAAGGAGAGTAGCGAATGTTCCAGAGAAAGAGTGAAAAGAAAATGGTGTTAAGCGATGTGCTGTGTAATTGTGGGCCGTGCCGTGTGAGCTGGTAAAGTCAATAAAAGCCGCTGCAAAGTCTGACAGCTTGGCTTCCTCATCCTTCCTCCCCCCTTCGCCTTCCTGGGTGTAACACAAGGTAGCGGGAAAACAGAAAACAGAAACAAAGGACAAACTCAAATAACAAAATACACCAACCCATACTCAAAACAAAATAAACCAAGATGAAGAAATACAGAAAATGATTCTAAATAAACTAGAAGCATGAGCACGGGCTCCACCCCTCCGTGCTCAGCATCATGACATAGAGTTTAAAAAATATGAATATTTTCTTTTTTAAATCATAACAATAAAGTTTCCTGTATTCAAAATGAGTGTAAAAATGTCACAAAAATAGATCTGCTTTCACTGCATAGAGCTTATTGCATAAAGCTGATTTTTTTGTTGGTATGGACAGCATTTTAAACACCAGAATCTAAACTCTCATCTGTACTTAGCTAAAGTCTTAAAGTGCTCATGACACGATTTTGCCATTTTTTTAGCATGTTGTGTAAACCCAAAAGTCATTGTCGATGATCAATATAATAGTTACAAGCGCGCCTGCATAACATAGTTATCATCAAAAAACCGCAGCCGCTGACTGGACTGTGGCACCGCCCACCGAATGAAGAAGGAAGCTGAAATGACATCAACAAGAGAACGGACGCTGGTGTTGTTAACTGGAATGCCAGCAGCTTTGTAGCAGACAGTTTCTCTGGTTTCTTGTTTTAGTTTTACGGCTATGCCTTCGCGTTGTGTCGCAGGCTTAGATAAACAGCAGACCGTGAAAGACCACATCACAAGCTTCAGCTCCAACTGTCATAAGCTTCCTCGTGCGCTCCTGGTGCGCTTTTACGCAGCGCATGGAGGAGGGGAAGGATGAATGGATTTATGCACAGGATTCACCACAGCACATGTATTGAACATAAGACTGATGACAACAGTTCCCAAAAAGGTGAAAACTTACAAAGTTAAACAAAAACACTTAGAGTTGGCGTTCGGGGCCGACATTGCCCAGTGAACGCATGGAGAGGAGACGTGTTAATGATGGTTGTGCCCCAGGGCTGACATCGCTTCAAGGGGTGCAACAGAACCCAGACCCAGAACACAGACATAAAAACAACAAGAACTCAAAAGATAATACATAATAAACCCGATGCCTGAGCTACAGAGAATGGTCAGAACCAAGCCTACAGGATAACACGGGCTTGGTTCGTGACACCAACTGACTATATTGTATTCATTGCCACTAATTTGGCTTTTTCCTGTTATAATAATTAATTTAATATTTTTGATAGTTATAGTACATGTGTGCTATACCAGTTATGAGTATTGTTTTCCTTGTGACCAAACTCTTGAAAAAATGAGGACTATCACTTGCTTCTATTGCTTTTCTTATTATAGTTGAAAATAACATCGATGGCCTCACTCACACCATCACGGACTACATCAGCTTCTGTGTGGACAACACCGTACCCACCAAGACCATACAGTGTTGCTCGAACAACAAACCCTGGATCAACCCTGAGATAAAAACACTTCTGAGAGAGAAGAAGAGGATCTTCAGGTCGGAGAACAGGGAGATGCTGAAGTCCGTACAGAGGAAGCTGAGGAAGAAGATCAGAGAAGGCAAGGACAGCTTCAGGAAGAAGATGGAGGACAAGCTGCAACAGAGCAACATCGGCGGGGTCCATCTCTGGGCTCCAGAATACCTCCCCCCAGGCCACGGGGGGGGTGGGGGGAGGGAGTGGGCGAACAATCTGAACCTGTTTTTTAATAGGTTTGACCAACCGCCCTCCCCCCCGACTGCACAACAACCACTGCTGCCTCTAAAGTCATCGAGACCTGCTGTCCACACCCCACTCCACCAACACCCCCCCACTCCTAGCACACTGCCCCCCAACCTGACCCTCACTAAGACCCAGGTGAGGACGGAGCTGAGGAAGATCAAGGTGTGGAAGGCCTCAGGACTGGACTGCATCAGCGCGAAGCTCCTCAAGTCCTGTGCAGACCAGCTGTGTGGGATTGTGGAGCACATCTTCAACCTGAGCCTGAAGCTGGGGAGGGTACCACAGCTGTGGAAAACATCTTGTGTGGTACCTGTACCAAAGACTTCCCACCCCAAAGATCTGAACAGCTACAGACCAGTGGCCCTGACGTCTCACATGATGAAGACCCAGGAGAGACTGCAACTTGCTCACCTCCGCCCCCTGGTGGGACCAGCGATGGATCCACTCCAATTCGCCTACCAGCATGGCATTGGGGTGGAGGATGCAGTGATCTTCCTCCTTCACCGTTCTCTATCCCACCTGGAGAAGCCCGGGAATGCGGTGAGGATCATGCTCTTTGACTTCTCCAGTGCTTTCAACACTATCCAACGATGATCCTGAAGGACAAGCTGCTGTGCGCAGGGGTGGACCAGCTCCTGTCATCATGGATCCTGGACTACCTCACTAACCGGCCACAGTTTGTGAGAACCCGAGATTGTGTGTCCGACACGATCATCGGTAGCTCGGGGGCCCCCCAGGGAACGGTTTTGGCTCCCTTCCTGTTCACCCTTTATACTGCGGACTTCTCACACAACACAACACACTGCCATCTACAGAAGTTCTCTGACGACTCTGCGATCGTCGGCCTCATCTCCAATGGAGATGAAGCTGAGTACAGAGGACTTATCCAGGACTTCGTGGACTGGTGTCATCGGAACTGCCTCCAGATCAACGCGAGGAAAACTAAGGAGCTGGTGGTGGACTGCCGCAGGCAAGGACAACCCCTCACAGCACCAGTAAACATACAGGGAACAGACATTGAGATGGTGACATCCTACAAGTACCTGGGTGTTCATCTGAACAATAAACTAGACTGGTACCGGTACAATACCGACACACTCTACAAGAAGGGGACAGCGCAGGCTGTTCCTACTGAGGAGGCTCAGGTCTTTTGGTGTACAAGGGGCACTGCTGAAGACATTCTACGACACGGTGGTGGCATCAGCCATCACTTTTGGAGTGGTCTGCTGGGGAAACGGCATTACAGCAGCCAATAGGAAGAGACTGAACAAACTGATCAAGAAAGCTAGATCTGTGCTGGGGCAACGCCTTGACCCAGTGGAGGAGATAGGAGAGAGAAGGATGGTGGCTAAACTGTCATCTCTGCTGGAGTCCGAGTCCCACCCTATGCAGGACATACTGAACGCACTGAGGAGCTCATTTAGCAGTAGACTACATCGTCCTAGGTGCGCAACCGAGAGGTTTTGCAGGTCCTTCCTACCTAAGGCTGTCAGACTGTATAACCTAAGCAGGGCTGCTCGCAAAGATAGCAAAAAACGATGCAACAGACTTACACAAATGGTCCCCTCCAGTATACAACTAGGACAATATCAGTCGCTACGGAGGGTGACAATATGTATGGGTACATATTCATACTATGTAGGATAACTAAGTAGACGGTTATGCTGTTTATTCCATCTTGCTACAATGCTCTGCACTTTGTATATACGTATATTTATGTGTATGTATGTATATTCACTGCTCTTATTTTTATTTTTCTTATCTTCTTAATTATTGCTCTGAGTGTTGCTATCCCTGTGCTGTTGCAATCCTGGAATTTCCCCATTGTGGGACTAATAAAGGCTTATCTTATCTTATCTTATCTTATCTTATCTTAACATGCCAGTTGATACAAGACAAAAGCAGTTAATAAACAATGAAAACAAACAAAATTGCATTTTTTATGAGATATAAATAGTAGGGAATACATTATTTTTTCAGGATATTGCCATCAGTAACCCAGAGCATCATTTTAATTTCTAAAGGGGTTTTATGTCATGTGTGGCGAGCGCTCGCCCCCTCCTTCCTGTTCAATGGCTCTCTCATCAGACGCACCTGCTGATCCCTGCCTGCCAGTGTTTATAAGGAAGCAGTCTTCAGTAATTCAACGCTGGCTCGTTTGGGTATACTGCTCAACAGAAGGCTCTATAGTAAGCGGTTGTTTGTCTTATGGCATTGTCTTACGATCTCCTCTCTTCCACCTTTTCCAGGTTGCTGCTAATGGAGCGGTGCATCTGAGGGGATTTGGTCTGCTCGTCAGCCTGTTGGTCCACCTCAAAGCAGCCTTCCTTCTCTGCCCAGTCAGACCCATCCATCCAACCCGTCCGGCAGTTCCGCCTGCTGGTTCCTCTCCTTCTCTGGGTTCTGTGCTGGTCTCCTCCTATCTCCCACGTGAGTGGCATTATTTGTTTTCCCATTAAAATCTCCATTCCTCTCTAATCAGCCTCGTCTGTCCTCCGCAGGGCTCCTGCTTACTTGGCGAGTGATTGGCATTTTTCCCTCAAGATTGTTGTTTTGAACATTTTAGTAAAAGGTCAATCGGTTTTTGTGTGTTTGCTTGGTGATTGCACAATGCACTCAGGTGGCTTGTCCAGCCAATATGACAGAACGAGCCAGCCAGAGTCACCACCTGGCAGGTGCATCATCATCAACCGATCACTCTGCGCTCCACTGCCTTGACGCTATGGCTGCTCCACCTTTGCCTGCTCCTCCTTCTTTTATTATCTGCTAAACTCCTGATATTTCCACTCCTACGCCGTACACAGGGGAGGTGGGGAAAGGCAAGGATTTCTTATGTCAGATTCGGCTTTATTTTGGGCAGGTGCAGGGGGAGTTCCCAAATGACATTTCTAAGATTCATCAGTTCGTTCTTCTGCTTCGGGGCCGTGCTCTTAGTTGGGCGCGGGCTGTTATCGATAGTCAGAGAGCTTCGCCACCAATGTTTGACTAATTCATGGCCAAGATTACCCGCACCTTCGACTGTTCCGAGAGTGAAGGGAACATCATGAGTCGCCTGATGTCACTCCGTCAGGGCAGTCGGTCAGTGGCCGACTTCTCGATGGAGTTCCGGGTTGAGGCAGCAGATTCGGGGTGGAACGAGGTTGCGTTATGCAACGCGTTCCTCCACAGACTGAATCCTCGTCTCCGGGATGACTTGGCGGTCTATGCCGTTCCTGCCACCTTGGATGGCCTGATTGATCAGGCGGTCGGGTTAGATAATCAATACCATGAACGTGACCAGGAGCGCGGAGCCTCCTCTCACCCGCCCATCACTTGTTCTTTCCTGGTGTCTACTGACCAAGGTGAGCCCGACTCCACCCCCGAGCCAATGGAGCTCAGCTCTGCTTGTCTTCCGCAAGCAGAGGTTGAGCGACGGCGGTGGATCGGGGCGTGTGCCTACTGCGGTTCTTTGAATCATAAGTTGGACACATGCTGCCTACGGCCAAAAGAATCGGCCCATCAGTAGCAGTGGGGGGTCTGGCGGGCGGGACTCAATCTGATTCCCCCGGTAATTTCTCAATTTCAGCCCTCATCCAGATTCTGGGGGTCGAGAGGAGGGTCTCCGCCCTGATTGATTCCGGGGTGGAGGGTAATTTTGTCTCATCTATGCTGGTGCACAAGATGGAGATTCCGACGGTCAAACTGCTGGCTCTCCGCTCTATGTGTACTCTTTCTGGCCAGACGGTGGCATCCGTTACCCATTGAACGGCGCAGTTATCCGTCCTTTTGTCTGGTAACCACCGTGAGAAGCAGACTTTTTACATGTTTCCACAAGCTTCTCATGCGGTGGTACTTGGTTATCCGTGGCTCCGGAGGCATAATCCTATTATTAACTGGGCACAAAATTCCATCACCTCCTGGAGTCCTAACTGTTTGGCTATGTGTCTAAATTCGACCGAGTACTCCCCGTCCCTTCCCATCTCCTCGCCTCAGGTTGAGCCGCCGGACCTCAGCCTCATACCCAAGGTCTATCACGACCTCGGGGAGGTGTTTAGCAAGTTGCGAGCATTAGCGCTTCCATCCCATCGCTCGTACGACTGTGCCATAGACCTCCTTATGGGTGCGAGGTTGCCGTCCAGCAAACTCTATAGCATTTCTGGGCCTGAGAGAGAGGCGATGGAAAAGTACATTATGGATTCGCTGAACACCGGCCTCATTTGGCCATCCTAGGCTCCCCTAGGGGCCGGGTTTTTCTTTGTAGGCAAAAAGGATGGATCTTTGCGTCCGTGCATTGACTATCGGGAGTTTAATGCCATCACTGTCAAAGACAAATACCCTCTGCCCCTGATGAACTCCGCTTTCAAGCTCCTACAGCGTTCATGTGTATTCTCTAAGCTCTACCTACACAACACTTATCACCTAGTTAGAATATGCGAGGGGGACGAGTGGAAAACAGCGTTCAAAACTCATCTGGAGCATTTTGAATATTTAGTTATGCCTTTTGGTCTAACTAATGCCCCCGCTGTTTTCCAGCGTTTAATCAATGACTTCCTCCGTGATATGCTTAATCGGTTTGTTTTTGTCTATTTAGACGACATCCTGATTTTTTCCGCACGCCAGAGGAGCACGAGATCCATGTTAGAGCTGTGTTACAGCGGCTCTTAGAGAACCAACTATACGTCAAGGCAGAGAAGTTTCCTTGGCTTCATTATAGTGGAGGGAGAACTGAGGGCTGACCCAGCCAAGGTGAAGGCTGTGCTTGATTGGCCAACCCCCCACTCCCGCAAGCAGCTGCAACGCTTCTTGGGGTTTGCAAATTTTTATCGCAGGTTTATTGGAAACTATAGTGGGATAGCACAGCCTTTAACTAAGCTGACCTCTGTTAAGGTGCCATTTGTATGGACCGAGGCAGCTGAGCAGGCCTTTAACAAATTAAAGGTTCTGTTCACTGGCAATCAAGTCTTGGCTCAGGTCGACCCTCAGCTCCAGTTCACCCTGGAGGTGGATGCTTCAGAGACGGGGGTGGGCACAGGTTTATCTCAGCGTTCTTCCCAGGACTTGAAGCTCCACCCGTGTGAGTATTTCTGTCGGCGGCTCACCCCGCCCGAGAGGAATTACAATGTTGGGGATCCTGAGCTGCTGGCCATTAAATTGGCATTTGAGGAATGGAGACACTGGCTGGAGGGAGCTGCTCACCCGGTAGTTGTGTGGGCCGACCACAAGAACTTAGAGTATCTGCGGTCGGCCCGCCGGCTTAATCCTAGGCAGGCTTGCTGGGCCTTATTTTTCCAGTGCTTTAACTTTACTGTCGCTTACAGGCCCGGCTCCCGTAACTGATGCTCTCTCCAGGCAGTTCAGTCAGGACGTGGCTGACCCCCCTTCCCGCCCCCATTCCATTCTCCCACCTTTGTGCGTCCTGGGAGCCCTCACCTGGAAGATCGAGATGCGAGTCCACCATGTCCAGTCTTCTGACCCCGAATCAGCGGGCTGCCCCCCCAATCGCCTGTACGTCCCGGCTGCTCTCCGCAGCAAAGTCATCCAGTGGGGACACACTGAACATTTCACCTGTCACCCGGGGGTGGTGTGGACTATTGAAATCATCAGGCAAGCATTTTGGTGGCCTACGTTATGGCGGGACATGGAGGAGTATGTTAAAGCCTGTCAGATGTGTGCCCGAAACAAGTCTTCATCCAGCCCCCCCCCCCCCCCCCCCCCGCTGGTCTTCTTCACCCCCTTCCCATTCCCAGTTGGCCTTGGTCTCATATTGCCATGGATTTTGTCACTGGTCTTACCCCTTCCCACAGCAACACAGTGATTTTGACCATTGTGGACAGGTTCTCCAAGGCTGTACACCTGGTTCCCCTTCCCAAGCTGATGTCTGCCACCAAGACAGCGGAGCTTCTTTCCTACCACGTCATCAGGCTACACGGTATTCCTACGGACATTGTGTCTGACCGGGGTCCGCAGTTCACTCCACGAGTCTGGAAGGCCTTCTGTCACTGTCTGGATACCACCGTCAGCCTCACCTCCGGCTACCACCCCCAGAGCAATGGGCAGGCTGAGCGTGCCAACCAGTCCCTGGAGGCCGCCCTTCATTGTGTGGCAGCCAAAGACCCCGCTGCATGGAGCTCCCATCTCACTTGGGTAGAATATTCATTAAATTCCACGGTCTCCTCAGCTATGGGCCGATCACGATTCGAGGCGTCTGTGGGCTACCCCCCCCCCCCACTCTCTATGGCTGAGAGAGAGTTGCGGTGCCGTCCATAGGGGCTCACTTTCATCGCTGCCCCCGGGCCTGGAGATCCACCAGGGCGGCACTTCAGCGTGCTACCGAGCACAATCAGCACTATGCTGACCGCAAGACAGTTCCGGCGCTGACCTATGAAAAGGGACAGCAGGTTTAAGTAGCCACGGACCAGGTTCCACTGAAGACGGAGTGTCGCAAACTCACCCCCCGGTTCGTGGGCCCCTTTCCCGTCACTGGTAACGTTGGCGACTCTGCTGTCCGGCTCCAGCTTCCATGGACACTCCTCGCGCACCCTACCTTCCATGTCTCCAAAGTGAAACCTCTCTCTTCCAGCCCTCTCTGCCCTCCCCCAAAGCCGCCCCCTCCTCCCAAGGTCCTTGACGGACACGTCACGCACACTTTGAGCGAGATCTTGGATGTACGATTTCGGGATCGGGGCTTCTAGTGTTTGGTCGACTGGGAAGGCTATGGCCCGGAGCATTGGTCATGGGTCCCCTGGTCCAAGTTCCATGACAAGAGGATGGTCCGGGACTACCATTGTGCTCACCCGGAGAAGACTGGGCGACTGCCAGGAGGCGTTCCTTGAGAGGGGAGCACTGTCATGTGCGGCGAGCGCTCGCCCCCTCCTTCCTGATCACCGGCTCTCTCATCAGACGCACCTGCTGATTCCTGCCTGCCAGTGTTTATAAGAAAGCAGTCTTCAGTAATTCAACGCTGGCTCGTTTGGGTATACTGCTCAACAGACGGCTCTATAGTAAGCGGTTGTTTGTCTTATAACATTGTCTTACGATCTCGTCTCTTCCACCTTTTCCAGGTTGCTGCCAACGGAGCGGTGCGTCTGCGGGGATTTGGTGTGCTCGCCAGCCTGTTGGTCCACCTCAAAGCAGCCTTCCTTCTCTGCCCGGTCAGACCCATCCATTCAACCCGTCCGGCAGTTCCGCCTGCTGGTTCCTCTCCTTCGCTGGGTTCTGTGCTGGTCTCCTCCTATCTCCCACGTGAGTGGCATTATTTGTTTTCCCATTAAATCTCCATTCCTCTCTAATCAATCTCGTCTGTCCTCCGCAGGGCTCCTGCTTATCTGGTGAGTGATTGGCATTTTTCCCTCAAGACTGCTATTTTGAACATTCTAATAAAAGGTCAAACGCTTTTTGTGTGTTCGCTTGGTGATTGCACGTTGCACTCAGGTGGCTTGTCCAGCCAATATGACATTTTACAGATAACTGAACTTTAAAATGATAAGTTATGGCCATGAGTATGCTCTAATTTACTAAAAAAAATATTATATTTGCAAAATAAAAAAAAAATTCTATCTCTTGATCAAATACACAGGATTGATACAGGGTTGCATGCAACATCCCAATGATGACAACAGTTATGAGATTTTCAAGTATCACACTATAAATATTTTGTAATTTTATTTTTCTTGTAAAAATTGACAACAGTTATGGTCAGATAAACATTTATTGAATAAAAAACAATACCATGAAAACATAAAGGTCGCTTAAGTTAAGTTAATCAGCATAAGTAAAACCAACATATTGTCCTTCTTGTATTGGAAAGGTCTCTCTGATCTTGTGAACAACACAGGCAGGTATTGGTGTTACACCCAGGAGGGGCGAAGGGGAGGAAGGATGATTGAGCCAAGCTGTTAGACTTTGCAGCGACTGTTTATTGACTTCTCCCAGCTCACACGGCATGGCACGGCACGGCACGGCACATCACTTACACAGCACATCGCTAGACACCATCTTGTCTCAACACTCTCTCAACACTCTCTCTCGACTTCTCTCTCGAACATTCTCTGGAACACTCTCACTAGAGCGCCTACACTCTTCTTCTATGGTGTTCTCTAACACTACACAGTATCTTAACATTACTGAGCGCCACCTCTGGCGTAGAAACGCTACTACTCCCATTGACAGCTCATATCTAGACAGTGCATATTCAGTACTTTAATACATTCCCTATAAATGCTCCCATTTACTATTAATCATTAGATTATAGTCTCTTAGGTACATTTATTAAGAATATTCACATTTGCCATTAGCATCTAATCCACACTGTTTCTGAGGGTTCACTAGAGGTTATCCAAAATTAACGTTTTCCTACACTCACCCCTCAAAAAGTTAATGTCGTCCCGACATTACACCTTTCTGAAAACAGTAGTTTTTTTTCTCTTTTCTTCTGTCAGTTCACATTTGGTAATCATGCATTACATGTTAAGTAGGGTATCACTACACAGGAGTCAGAGTTCATTAAAGTCTATAAAGATGCAACTGGTAATTGTCCATAGTACAGCATGTATCTCCTATTCCATGCAATACATTTGCAGAAGAGGTCTTTGTGCACGATAACCTTCAACTGCTCCATCCATCATGGTGGGTATCTGCATCTTTCCTGAGAGTAAGGATACTCAATCTAGTCATAGCCTACCAAATAAACCTTGGTGTGATGCCTGTGCCTTTGTAACATACTGCAAGTCTCTTTTTGTGTTGTTTAAATTTTTTTGTTCTTTTTTCAATTTTTTTATCAACCATCACAGTAACTACCAAGTTACTTTTCAAGACATTTATGTCTGACCAATGGTTATCTTTAGCTTCTACACCTTTGTTCTAGACAGATGAAGTGCAATGAAGTGCTAGGTTGGCCTAACTTATCATAAGTCAGTCTCAATGGCTGTTTTCTTATTCTTGAAGGATACGTTTTAACAGGAATCTCGTCAGGTCCCTCCTGGTCACTGGAACTGGACTCCGACACCTCATCACTCTGGTCCTCGTCTGCCTCAGCTGGATCTGGAACCACCGGATCGTCGACCTCTGGTGCCAGCTGCACCTGTGTGACGTCATCTGGGTCCTGGTCCTCATCCTCTGGAGTAGTGTCATCATGCGGGTAGAACTCCGGTGCATCGGCTCTCAGTGGACGCTGCTCTTGATCCTTCCCAGCTTGTAATCCGATTATGGCATTCCAACCCTCTTCATCTTCATCATCATCCGTGTTGCTTTGTCTGTCCACATGCCTTTGTCTTTTAGAGTCTCTTTCTCTCATTTTCTTAGAGGCATGTTTCACTGTTTCCATGGGAAGAAAGTCACATGGTAACAAAAGGTTTCTGTGTATGACCCGAGTGCGTCCCTTGCCAATTTCAGGTCTGATTTCATATACTGGACTGTCTGGGTACTTCTTTTGGGTCACGACATACACCTTGTCTTCCCAGTATGATCTTAATTTTCCTGGCCCACCTTTTTCGGTCAAGTTTTGAACCAATACTCTGGATCCAGGGAGTAATTCAGCACCGTGAACCTTTTTATCATAAAGTGCTTTACTTCTCATCCCTTCTTTGTTTGCTGTTTTAGAAGCGAGTTTGTAAGCTTCAGTCATTGTAGCTCTCCACTTTTCAGCATAGTCTTGCTGAGAAACACTCTGCTCTCTTGTTGTGAGGCCAAACATTAGATCAATAGGCAACTTTGGACTACGACCAAACAACAGAAAATATGGTGCGTACCCTGTAGCTTCACTACGCGTACAATTATAGGCATGAACCACTTTTGCCAGAGAGGACTTCCAGTCTTCCTTAGCTGCTTCGGGCAAATTTCTGAGCATTGCCAACAGTGTACGATTAAATCGTTCTACCTGCCCATTCCCTTGGGGATGGTAGGGCGTTGTTCGGGATCCCTGCACACCACTGTACTCTTGGAGCTTTGCAAAAAGTTTATTTTGGAACTCTCTTCCCTGATCATGATGGAGTCGTGTGGGGAAGCCAAACTTGAGGGTAAAATCTCCAAAGATCTTCTCAGCAGCGGTGTGGGCAGCTTTGTTACGACATGGGTAAGCCTGGGCAAAACGAGTAAAATGGTCCATTACAACCAGGATATACTCATATCCTCCTTTGCACTTCTCCAAATGCAGGAAATCCACTGACACTAATTCAAATGGGTACGTGGTGACAATGTTAGTCAGTGGTGCCCTTGTTTTTTTGTTGGTCCAAAAAACCTTAGAAATTCCTTTCCAAATCAAACTTTCATTTTGGATGCAGTTACTCTTTCTCTTAATAGCTCTGTGAGGAACCTTGGAGTTATTTTTGATCAGGATTTGTCCTTCAATTCACATATTAAATTTGTTTCTAAGACTGCCTTCTATCATTTGCGTAATATTGCCAAGATTAGGAGCATCTTGTCTCAGAGTGATGCTGAGAAGCTGATCCACGCTTTTGTTAGCTCGAGATTAGATTATTGTAATTCTTTATTATCAGGCTGTCCTAAAACATCTTTAAAAAGTCTTCAGCTGATCCAAAATGCTGCAGCAAGAGTTTTAACAGGTACTAGAAAGAGAGATCATATCTCTCCGGTTCTGGCCTCCCTTCATTGGCTTCCCATAGAGTTTAGAATTAAGTTTAAAATCCTTCTTCTTACTTACAAAGCTCTAAACAATCAGGCTCCTTTTTATTTAAAAGATCTGATACTACCGTATCATCCTGACAGAGCACTACGCTCCCAAAATGCAGGATTACTTGTAATACCTAGAATCTCCAAAAGTACAATGGGAGGCAGAGCCTTCAGTTATCAAGCTCCTCTCCTGTGGAATCAGCTGCCAATCTGGATTCGGGAGTCAGACTCGATCTCTGTTTTTAAGAATAGGGCTAAAACCTACCTTTTTGATATAGCCTACAATTAGGGAGGGATCGTGTGTTTCTGAACCCTCCCTTAGTTATGCTGCTAATAGGTTTAGTCAGCCGGGGGACCTCCAGTAATGCACTGGGCCTCACTCCTTTCCTCACTCTCTATGAAATATTTTTTTTTTGCTGGTCATTAACATTTGTTTGTTCTCTCCCATAGATCAGAATCAGAATCAGGTTTATTGCCATTGTTCATGTAGTACACAAACTAGGAATTTGTCTCGGTACAATGCTGCAACATTAAACATGATAAGATAAGAGAAATAAACTATACATGTAATAAAGTGTAGGATAAGATTAAGTGATACTGGTCAACAGTTAAAATATATATTAGCCAGCAGCAGATACTGTGGAGAACTATATAGTGCAGTCGGTAATGCAGGAAGAAAACAGTGATGATTGACATGAGTCTGGTTGAGCTGCTGTACATGGTGCACGAGAGTCACTTAGTGTTCAGCAGTCTAATGGCAGAGGGGAAGAAGCTGTTCATGTGACGGGAGGTTTTAGTCTGGATGGACCGAAGTCTTCTACCAGAGGGGAGGGGGGCAAACAGTACATGACCAGGGTGTGAGGGATCGGCTATGATCCGGCCAGCACGCCTCCGGGTCCTGGAGATGTACAGATCCTGGAGAGATGGGAGCTTGCAGCCGATCACCTTCTCAGCAGTGCGCACGATGCGCTGCAGCCTTAGTCTGTCCCTGGCAGTGGCTCCTGCGTACCACACGGTTATGGAGGTGGTGAGGATGGACTCGATGATGGCTGTGTAGAACTGCACTAACATCTTGGTGGGTAGCTTGAGCTTCCTCAGCTGCCGCAGGAAGAACATCCTCTGCTGGGCTTTTTTGATGAGTGAGCTGATGGTCAGCTCCCATTTGAGGTCCCTGGTGATGGTAGTGCCTAGGAAGCGGAAGGAATCAGCAGTGGTGATGGGAGAGCCTGAGAGGGTGAGGGGGGGCAGAGGAGTAGTGACTTTCCTGAAGTCTACAATCATCTCCACTGTCTTCAGAGCGTTCAGCTGCAGGTTGTTATTGCTGCACCAGGACGCCAGCTGGGCCACCTCTCTCCTGTAGGCGGACTCGTCGCCGTTGGAGATGAGCCCGATGAGGGTGGTGTCGTCCGCAAACTTGATCAACTTGACAGACTGGTGGCTGGAGGTGCAGGAGTTGGTGTAAAGGGAGAAGAGTAGGGGGGAAAGTACACAGCCCTGGGGTGATCCGGTGCTGATGCTAGTATAGTCTGAGACAGTCTTTCCCAGCCGCACATGCTGCCTCCGGTCCGTCAGGAAGTCGATGATCCACCTGCAGAGGGAGTCAGGCACGTTGAGCAGGGACAGCTTGTCCCGGAGCAGAGCGGGGCGGATGGTGTTGAATGCGGAGCTGAAGTCCACAAACAGGATCCTGGCGTAGGTTCCCGGGGAGTCCAGGTGCTGCAGGATGGAGTGGAGGGCCAGGTTGACTGCATCGTCTACAGACCTGTTGGCTCGGTAGGCAAACTGCAGCGGGTCCAGGAGAGGGGTGGTGATGGACTTGAGGTGGGACAGGACCAGGCGCTCAAAGGACTTCATGACTACAGAGGTGAGCGCTACAGGTCTGTAGTCATTAAGTCCAGTGATCCGTGGCTTCTTGGGGACAGGGATGATGGTGGAGGATTTGAGGCAGGATGGCACGTGGCATAACTTAAGGGAGGTGTTAAAAATGTCTGTGAATACAGGAGCCAGCTGTTTCGCACAGAGTCTCAGGGTGGAGGGAGACACGCCGTCTGGGCCGGGGGCCTTGCGCGGGTTCAGTCTGGAGAACTGTTTGAGCACATCCTGCTCACTGATGATAAGGGGAGGGGGGGAGGTGGGGGGGTGCCTTAAATGAAGTAGGGAATGTGGAGGCTGTGGAGCTGGAGGGAGGGGGGGAGTTGGACACAGATGACGAGGTGTCAAAACGGGCATAGTGTTGGGACAGTCTCTGACAAAGGGCTTTGTCATCCTGACCTTTAGGAGCCTGAGGCCGATAGTTGGTGATCTGCCTCAGTCCTCTCCACACGGAAGCCGAATCATTAGCAGTGAACTGCTGCTGGAGTCTCTCTGAGTACACAGATTTAGCCCTCTTCAGCTCTCTGTTAAACCGGTATTTAACCTCCCTGTAGCAGTCCCTGTCTCCACTTTTCAGCGCTGCTTCCTTCTCCTTCCTGATCTGTCTGAGCTTAGCTGTGAACCAGGGTTTGTCATTAGAGTAACTCACCCTGGTGCGTGATGGAAGAATGTTCTGATTGAGTCCCCATCGTGCTGTTTGCTCTCTACATGTCTGTTCTTTTCTTCTTCTCTATCCCCTCACCCCCCAGCCAGTCGCAGCAGATGACTGCCCCTCCCTGAGCCTGGTTCTGCTGGAGGTTTCTTCCTGTTAAAAGGGAGTTTTTCCTCTCCACCGTCGCCAAGTGCTTGCTCACAGGGGATCGCCTAATTGCTGGGGTCTTTCTGCAACTGTGGGGGTCCCCCCTACAGTTGATAGTGCTATGAGATGACTGTTGTTGTGAAATGGCGCTATATAAATAAAGTTGAATTGAATTGAATTGAATTGAATTGAATTGAATTATCTTATTGGGACGTTTGTTCTTTAAACAACTGCAAACTCTCGTGATGTAGTGCTCCACATCTCTTTGCATATGAGCCCAATAAAAACGCTCTCTTATCAAGTTCATCACTCTCTCTACCCCTAAATGACCCATGTTTTCATGGAGCTCTTTGAACACGAGTTTGTGAAACTTCTGGGGTAGGAGTAGCTGGTCATGTGTTGCTGTTCTCCTGTAAAGCAGTCCATCATCTTCCAAGTACAGCTTGTGTTTCTGCCTGACTAGAGCTGCAATTTTACTGTTCTGCTGCTTTACACTTCTTGGCCATTGTTTTGACAACACATAGTGCAACACCTCTCCAATCACGGAGTCTTCTTCTTGAGCTCTTTTTATATCAGTCTTTGATATTTCAGCTATAGAGCTGGCTTCTTGGTCTGCTTCACTGATGAGAGTAGAAATGGTGACTGGGCAGAGCCATGGTTCACTTTCTTGTGACTTCACCTTGACTGCCTGTGTCACACAATTCATCACATCAGGATCAACATTCTGGGTGCATTTGTTCATGTACTGCTCCATATCTAGGGGCATACGTGAAAGTCCGTCTGCATCTCTGTTTGCTTTTCCAGGGCGATACTTAATCACAAACTGGAAATCAGCTAGTTCTGCTACCCACCTCTGTGTGGTTGCATTTAACTTCGCGGTGGTAAGCACATACGTTAGGGGATTATTGTCCGTATAGACAGTGAATGGTGGAGAATAGTACAGATAATCCCGAAACCTCTCACAGATGGCCCACTTCATGGCAAGAAACTCCAGCTTCCCTGAATGAAGGTGGTAGTTCTTCTCTGAATTTGACAATGTCCGGGAGCCATATGCTATCACCACCAGTTTGTCTTGTTGTCGCTGGTATAACACCGCCCCAAGCCCCGCCTGTGAAGCGTCACAGTGTAAAATGAAGGGTTCTTCAAAGTTCGGGTAACCTAACACTGGGGGCTGGGTAAGAAGGTCAACAAGCTGACAAACTACTGCTTGATGCTCTGGGTGCCACCTGATCACATGAGATGAGGGTAAGTGGCCTCCATCATTCTTTTTGACATGTTTCTTTAAGTTTTTCTTTGCTTTATCTGTGTGGTCGTTAGCCAGAAGATCGTAAAGAGGCTTTGCTATACGAGAGAAGTTTGGAATATAGCTACGGTAATATGAAATAAAACCTAGCAATTTCCTTAACTCTCCAACAGTGGAAGGTTGCTGCTGTTTGAGTGTCTGCACTGGGGCAATGTCCGCAGGGTCCATGGTGTAACCCTGTCCTGTTACCATTTTACCAAGAAAACGTACCTGCTGCTTGAATAACTCACATTTCCGGGGAGTCAACTTCACTCCATGACTTTGATAGCGGTGCAGGACGCTTCTCAGGTCTCGCAAGTGATCTTCAAAAGTCTGTGAATGAACAAGGTTATCATCGAGGTAAGGCAGACAAACATCATCTCTCAACCCCCACAAGCACTCCTCCATAGATCTTTGGAATGCTGCTGGTGCTGAGGACAAACCAAATGGAATCCTTACCCACTCGAACAAACCCCAGGGAGTGATAAATGCAGTGAGGGGCCTACTCGACTCTTCCAGGAAACCCTGATGATACGCCTTCCCTTGGTCGAGGACTGAAAACCACACACTCCCACTTAGACTGTTCAGCATATCCTGTATGTGGGGAATTGGGTGTCTGTCTGGGATAGACTTCTTGTTCAATTCTCTAAAGTCACAACACAAACGCAGACCTCCATCTTTCTTTCGCACACAGACAATTGGACTGGAATACGATGACTTGGATTTGGTGATCCAGCCCCTGTTAAGCAGGTCTTCTAAATACTCCTTTACTTCTTTATGAAGTGGTTTGGGAACAGAAACATAAGTCTTTTTGACAGGATCGTGATCTTTGAGTCGGATCTTCAACTGTAAAGAGGGAATTGTCCCTACATCATACTCATCACGGGAAAACGCTTGCCGTTCCTCCCGTAGTAGCTGTTTTACTTGCTCTTGCTGTATGGGCGAGAGATGATCAAGGGGAACTGGAGGGTCCCACATGTCCATAGTCTCTTTGACAGCACAGTTCATCTTGGTCTCTTTATTTCTTCCTGTCTCACTCGTCGTTGGGTCGACGGTCGCTTGGTTTACAGCAGGGGGTCTAATATCTGCCGGATAAGCAGCTTTAACTCTCTGCGTTTCCCCCAAAATGGTCTTAGCGGGCAGCTGGATATCACGGGACGTACTGTTTGTTATAGGTATTTTGAACATGGATCGCTTCCCTTTCCATAACTGCACCAACCCACTTTGCATCTGCAAACCCTCTGGTAATTGGGTGTACTGACTCGGCTCAAATAAGACGTCTTGTGTGTCTGGAAGTGAGCCTGCTCTGACACAACCTTTGACTGTTTTGGTTTGGCCAGCAGGGATGGTAACCAACTCACTGCCAACTTTTACCATTCCTTCCCCCAGCCTATCCTCCTCACTTTGCATCACTTTCAAAAACACCTCTGTTTTCTTACAGTCAAATGAGAAGGCTGCGCTAACAGCTTCACTGATAGCACAAGGGGATTTAATGCCCATCTTCAGGACATGGTCAATCACGTTGAACCCAATGATAGGCGGCTCTGCCACTCCGTCTCCCTTCACCACTAGCACAGGAACTAAGAGTTCCACCGGTGGGCGACTAACTGTCGGCAGCTTAAATGTGACTTCGACCCACCCTGAGAATGGAATCGGTGTCTGGTTCACTGCCCTCCCATTCAGGATATTTGGACCCACCAACTCGGCTAAGTCTCTGACGGTGGTGTGTGGCAGGTGCTCCTGTCTCCAGGTGTCATTCATTAAACAAACCTGTGACCCTGTGTCCCACAATGCTTGTGTCTCCTTGTCATCGAGGAAGCAGGTGATGACATATTTTTTCCCAACCAAATTGAGTAACTGTAATTGGCGATTAGGGGACAGTAGGTTAACACAGACCGTTTCTACAGGAGGTACCTCAGCCCTAGCTACCAGCCTTGCTTCCAACCTCCGAATACTGTCAGTAACAAGCTCATACAGTTCTTGTGTGTTAGCTTGTTCTGATGTGGTTGCGACAGTATTGGCCGCCGTGTCTACTTGCCCTGTTCTTCTTCCGAGTCTCCTCCCTATCCGACATTCCCTTGACATGTGGCCGCTAACTCCACACCTGAAGCAGTGGTTGCATTGATCGCCATTGCTGGTGGACTGACATCTCTTGCAGCCACGTGTCCTCCTGGCTCTTTGAGCGCGAGGTGCTCTGGGAGACTCACATATGGCCTTTTTGATCTCCTCCATGTCACTCTTCAGCTGCGTGACTATGTTCAGGAGCTCAGATTCTGTACGGGTCACTGTGCTTTGGGGTTTAAGGATTTTTCCTTTTGTCGATGGTAGGGGGCGCTCTTGGCCATCCACTTCTCTCTCGGTTGCATACTGACCCGTCAGATTTTCCACTCGGCATTCTCGAACCTTTAGTTCTTTTGTGTGCCTTTTAAATTTCTGATGCCGTTCCCATTCAAGACTGGCTGCTGCATTCATCTTTGAAATCAGTAGCTCGTCAGTGACGGCAGGATCCTCCAAATAATGTTTCAATTGATATTTCACATCAACACTGATCAGTCCTGTTTCCACCACCCTCAGAAACTTCCTCTGAATAAGATCAGAACTAAACTGCTCTTCAGTGCCAGGCTCTCTGGATGCTGCTAAAAGTCTTTCCTTTAGCTCAATGGCACGAAACAGGAAATTCTGAGGTGACTCATTACTGTCTTGTGTGAGATTTATCAGACGATGATACAAGTCAGTGGAACTATCTTCTTTATAATGTCCTCACAGGATTATGCGCAGCTGTGGCAGTGTGAGATCTGACTTAATCTCCAGCATAGCGCGCAAACTCAATCCAGGACTCACTGCTTTGACAACAGCCTCAATTATCTCAGCCTCACTGTGCTTTTTCTTTAAGCCCATATCGATCTGGTGAGTGAGATTGGAATAAGACAACTTGTCTTTTTGGCCCCTCTCCCCTATCTGCCCATTTATCTTAAACTCCCGTTTAATGATCACTTCTGGCGGTAGGGGCGCTGTGGGGACCGCGGGCTGTATCACAAAATGGCGGCTCGGTGGCGGCGCGGTCTCGGGCTGTGTCTCAAAATGGTGGCCCGGTGACGCCGCGGCCTGATCATCCGTCAGCCGTATTATTTCCTCTTCAACCCGTTTAGTTGAATCAATGATACTTTCATGCAGAGCGGCATACTGGCTCTGTAAACTGGCGAGTGCCTTCGCCTCGCGGCTCGTGCCGGCCGTTGTCGCTGCCTGCGTCAACGGTTCACTTAGCTTAGCTTTGTTAGCACATGCTATTAGCCTTAGCAGAAACTCGCGGACAACATCCTCCTCTTCGCGTTCAATGGCTTTCTCCACCTCCTCGATTAACAGTCGTATCAGCGTGTACTTCTTAGACTGTTCGGCTGGGCTTATCTTTGCAAATAAACAGACCTCATTTAACTGTTCGGCCCGTAATGGCACCAAGGCCTCAGTTAGCTTAGCTTGTAGCTGCTCCAGCTCCATCGTTACGGCCTCTCTTTTTCTTTTTTATTTGCTCACTCACCGTCTTATACACGGCTGAACCATCCTCTGCTACCAAGTTTTGTTACACCCAGGAGGGGCGAAGGGGAGGAAGGATGATTGAGCCAAGCTGTTAGACTTTGCAGCGACTGTTTATTGACTTCTCCCAGCTCACACGGCACGGCACATCACTTACACAGCACATCGCTAGACACCATCTTGTCTCAACACTCTCTCAACACTCTCTCTCGACTTCTCTCTCGAACATTCTCTGGAACACTCTCACTAGAGCGCCTACACTCTTCTTCTATGGTGTTCTCTAATACTACACAGTATCTTAACATTACTGAGCGCCACCTCTGGCGTAGAAACGCTACTACTCCCATTGACAGCTCATATCTAGACAGTGCATATTCAGTACTTTAATACAATCCCTATAAATGCTCCCATTTACTATTAATCATTAGATTATAGTCTCTTAGGTACATTTATTAAGAATATTCACATTTGCCATTAGCATCTAATCCACACTGTTTCTGAGGGTTCACTAGAGGTTATCCAAAATTAACGTTTTCCTACATTGGCACACAGACTTTTTTACCAAGGTAGTAGTAGCACCATTGGATGAACTGTCTGTAAGCTGTATATCACTTCCAATTGTTTCCATAATCCACATTCACATAATGTTTATAGGTGAAGTAGGCCACTTCCAACACATCTTCGTTCAGACACACCGCGGGGAAGTTGTGATGACCAGTGATACAATTTATAGCACCGTCCGGAATTTTCTGCTTCACCTTGTCCTGCTCCTGACAGCAAATACTCTCCTCCTCTGTTGTCATGCTCACACAAAGACCACACTGGCACCTGCAAAAATAAAAAATAGTATCTTTTGATTTGTTTATTTTGGGGGGAGGGGGGCGTTGACAGTATCAGGTAGATGTTTCAATTTTATTATAAATACACTGCTATGATTTTATTGAAAAATCGGGTTTAAATAAATTATATTTATGAACAAATAATTTGCTGAAATATCTGTAACAAAAGCATAACACTCGGTGTTCCCCTGCTGTGTGTTTGCAGCTGCTGCTGCGCAGGCATGTGTGCCTCACCACCGTCACTCTCTGAGTCTGACTCGCTTGGCATGATGTCCGCTTGGTACGGCTCAAACATATAAGGTCTGATGCCCCCAGATTCTTCATTGTCATCCAATTCTTCTGAACTATAATCGTCTGAAGATTGGACAACACAAACCAATTCCAGACTACATGTGCTGGAACCATTGTCGATGTTTTCTACCGCTTCAATCCTGCATGGTGTACAATGGGCAGCCAAGAGCTGTGTTCTCCTGATGATGTCACAACATGGCCGGGGGGTTTTCCAGCCACTGACACAACTGGTGACATGGCGCTCTTGGAAACGTCGGATATTGGTGTGAAACAAGCCTGTTTGACTTAGAACTGCACAGACCCACCTATTTTGTCATATTGAAATAATGTGTTGCAAAATTAGATGCAGTCAAAATCATGTCATCAGCTCTTTAAATGAAATTAAATCCATTGATTGGTTGGGTTAAAAACATAAATGATCATCACTTTCATGTTAATGTAACAGGTGATTCTGTGTTCACCTGTAATAATAGAATAACAGATTTCACCCTCCCCTCCCACTCATGGATCATCACCTTATCGTGGTGGGGGGGGGGGGGTTGTGTGCCCCAGTGATCCCAGGAGCTATGTTGTCCGAGGCAATGTGCCTCTGATAGGGTCACCCAAGACAAACTGGTTCTAGGTGAAGGGCCAGACTAAGAGCAGTCAAACAGACTGTCATGATAAATACTAGAACAAGGATTCAGTGTACCCCACCCAGTTTGGGGTTACCGGGGCCCCACCCTGGAGCCAGGCCTGGGGGAGGGGCTCAATGGCTAGCGTCTGGTGGCCGGGTTTCCACCCATGGGACCTGGCCGGGCTCAGCTTGAAGGAGTTACATGGGTCCGCCCTCCAGTGGGCTCACCACCTGCAGGAGGGATCATGGGGGTCTGGTGTTATGTGGATTGGGTGGTGGTCAAAGGTGGAGACCTTGGCGGACTGATCCCAAGCTTTCTAAACTGGCTTTTGGTACGTGGAATGTCACCTCTCTGGTGGGGAAGGAGCCTGAGATGGTGTACGAGGTTGAGAGATACCATCTAGATATAGTCGGCCTCACCTCAACACACAGCTCCGGTTCCGGAACCAGTCTCCTGGAGAGGGGCTGGAGCTTGGCCTTTTCTAGAGTTGCCCCGGGCGAGAGGCGACGAGCAGGGGTGGTTATTCTTGTATCCCCCCACCTTGCTGCCTCTATATTGGAGTTTTCCCCGGTGGATGAAAGGGTTGCTTCCCTGCGCCTTCAGGTTGGGAAATGGGTCCTGACCATCATTTGTGCCTATGCACCAAATGATGTTTCAGAGTACCCACCCTTTTTGGAGTCTGTGACTGGGGTGCTGGAGGGTGCTCCTCTTGGAGACTCCATTGTCCTACTGGGGGACTTCAATGCGCACATGGGCAACGACAGTGAAACCTGGAGGGGGGTGATTGGGAGGAACGGCCTGCCCGATCTGAACCCGAGTGGTGTTCAGTTATTGGACTTCTGTGCTAACCACAGTTTGTCCATAACGAACACCATGTTCAAGCATAAGGGTGTCTATATGTGCACCTGGCACCAGGACACCCTAGGTCACAGGTCAATGATCGATTTTGTTATCGTGTCATCACGTATGTCTTGGATACTCGGGTAAAGAGAGGTGCAGAGCTGTCAACTGATCACCACCTGGTGGTGAGTTGGATCCGATGGCAGGGGAGGAAGCCCATTCAGACCTGGTAGACCCAAACGTATAGTGAGGGTATGCTGGGAACGTCTGGCTGAGGCCCCTGTCCGGGAGGTCTTCAACTCCCACCTCCGGAAGAACTTCAACCACATTCCAAGGGAGTCTGGAGACATGGAGTCTGAATGGGCCATGTTCTCCACCTCTGTTGTTGAAGCGGTGGCCCAGCGCTGCGGCCGCAAGGTGGTCGGTGCATCTTGTGGTGGCAACCCCCAAACCAAGTGGTGGACACCAGTGATGAGGGGGGCCATTAAGCTGAAGAAGGAGTCCTATCAAGCTTGGTTGGCTTGTGGGACTCCCGAAGCAGCTGAGGTGTACCGGCAGGCCAAGTGGAGTGCAGCTCGGGTGGTTGCTGAAGCAAAAACCCGGGTATGGGAGGAGTTCGGTGAGGCCATGGAACAAGACTTTCTGTCGGCCTTGAAGAGATTCTGGCAAACTGTCCGGCGGCCCAGGAGGGGAAAGCAGCTCCCTGTCCACACTGTGTATGGTGCAGATGGGGCGCTGTTGACTTCGACTCGGGATATTGTCAGGTGGTGGAAGGAATACTTCAAGGATCTCCTCAATCCCACTGATACGCCTTCCACAGAGGAAGCAGGGTTTGTGGACAAGGGGGATGACTTGCCTATCACAGGGGCTGAGGTCACCAAGGTGGTTAAAAATCTCCTTGGTGGCCGGGCCCTGGGGGTGGACAAGATTCGCACTGAGTACCTTAAGGCCCTGGATGTTGTTGGGCTGTCATGGTTTACATGCCTCTGCAACATTGCGTGGAGGTCGGGGGCAGTGCCTTTGGCATGGAAAACCGGGGTGGTGGTTCCTCTTTTCAAAAAAGGGGATCGGAGGGTGTGCTTCAACTTTAGAGGGATCACACTCCTCAGCCTCCCTGGGAAGGTCTATGCCAAGGTACTGGAGAGGAGAGTCCGGCCGTTGGTCGAACCTCGGATTCAGGAGGAGCAATGTGGTTTTCGTCCTGGCCGTGGCACATCAGACCAGCTCTTTACCCTCTCGAGAATTCTCGAGGGTTCGTGGGAATTTGCTCAACCAGTTTACATGTGTTTTGTGGACTTGGAGAAGACACTTGACCGCGTCCCTCGTGGTTTTTTGTGGGGGGTGCTTCGGGAGTATGGGGTATCGGGCTTGTTGTTATGAGCTATTCAGTCTCTGTACGACCGTTGTGAGAGTTTGGTTCGTATTGCCAACACTCGGTCGGACTCATTCCCAGTGAGAGTTGGACTCCGCCAAGGCTGCCCTTTGTCACCGATCCTGTTCATAATTTTTATGGACAGGATTTCTAGGTGCAGCCAGGGAATGGAGGGTATCATGCTTGGTGACCACAGGATCTCATCTCTGTTGTTTGCAGATGATGTTGTCCTGTTGGCTTCATCCAATTGATGAATTCATCCATGGAATTGATCCAAGATGGCGCCCACAGTGGTCGCCATGGTGCTTTGCTACGCTTTTTTTTTTTTTTTTTTTTGTTCGTCAATTGTGTGTCTGCCTGCTCTTACACCCGTGAAGAGCTACTAAATATCAGGACTTTCCCTCCCACAGACCTACTCCCAGTTTTTTTGGGCTCCTGCCGCCAATCTGGTTCACTTTTTAGCTCAAAAAGTGAGACGGCGAAAGAGAGGAAGACGAGCGGGCGCCCTCGTGCAGCTTCGCAGGAGAGGCATGTGCACGGCTTTGCCTGGAATCTTTCTGTCCAACGTCAACTCTCTTTATAACAAGGTAGATGAACTGAGACTGCTGATGCGATTTAAGGACCGCTTCACCTCGTGTGCCCTCTGCTTCACTGAGACCTGGCTCAAGGAAAAGACACCGGACAGCGCGCTCCTCCTCGAGGGATTTCAGCTGTTTCGTGCAGACCGCGACACTGGGCTCCCCGGCAAGACCACAGGCAGAGGAGTCTGCTTCTACATCAACAGCAGCTGGTGCTCCGATGTAACTGTGATCTCCCAACACTGTTCTCCCGCTCTGGAATATTTATTCATCAACTGCAAGCCATTTTATTCCCCGCGTGAGTTTGCTTCATTCATCCTGGCCACTGTTTACGTCCCGCCCGACACGGACGTGCGCGAGGCTCAGCGTGCGCTCGCGGATCACATTCAGCAAGGGGAGCAGACTTTCCCGGACTCTCTGGTTATTGTGGTTGGCGACTTTAACCAGAGCAACCTGAGCCACGAACTCCCCCGGTACAAACAATTTATTAAATGCCCCACCAGAGGAGAGAACACGCTGGATCACTGTTACACTACAGTTAAGGACGCGTATCACGCTGTTCCCCACGCTGTTCCCCACGCTGCGCTCGGACTATCTGATCACGTGATGGTCCATGGTATCCCCATGAGGGGATACCATGATCCACCTGATTCCCACATACAGACAGAGACTGAAGCTCACAAAACCTGTTGTGAGCACTACAAGGAAATGGACCAGTGAAGCTGGGGAGGAGCTGCGCACGTGCTTGGAAATAACTGACTGGGACATGTTTAAAGGAGCCACACATGATCTGGATGAGTACACGGACACTGTGACCTCATATATCCACTTTTGTGAGGAGAGCATTCTTCCATCGCACACCAGGGTGAGTTACTCCAACGACAAGCCCTGGTTCACAGCTAAGCTCAGACAGATCAGGAAGGAGAAGGAAGCAGCGTTGAAAAGTGGAGACAGGGACTGCTACAGGGAGGTCAAATACCGGTTTAGCAGAGAGCTGAGGACAGCTAAATCTGTGTATTCTGAGAGACTCCAGCAACAGTTCACTGCTACCGACTCTGCTTCTGTGTGGAGAGGACTGAGGCAAATCACCAACTATCGGCCTCAGGCTTCTAAGGGACAGGATGACAAAGCCCTTTGTCAAAGACTGTCGCAACACTATGCCCGTTTTGACACCTCATCAGCTGTGTCCAACTCCCCCCCTCCCCCCAGTGCCACTGCCTCCATGGTCCCCACTTCATCAAAGGCGGCCCCCCCGTCCTCGCCCCCTGCCCTTGCCATCAGTGAGCAGGATGTGCACAGACAGTTCTCCAGACTGAACCCGCACAAGGCCCCTGGTCCGGATGGCGTGTCTCCCTCCACCCTGAGACACTGTGCGGAGGAGCTGACTCCTGTCTTCACAGACATTTTTAACACTCCCTGAAGTCATGCCACGTGCTGGCCTGCCTCAAAACCTCTACCATCGTCCCTGTCCCCAAGAAGCCACGGATCACTGGACTTAACGACTACAGACCTGTAGCGCTCACCTCTGTAGTCATGAAGTCCTTTGAGCGCCTGGTCCTGCCCCACCTCAAGACCATCACCACTCCCCTCCTGGACCCGCTGCAGTTTGCCTACAGAGCCAACAGGTCTGTGGACAACGCAGTCAACCTGGCCCTCCACTCCATCCTGCAGCACCTGGACTCCCCGGGAACCTACATCAGGATCCTGTTTGTGGACTTCAGCTCTGCATTCAATACCATCCGCCCTGCTCTGCTGCAGGACAAGCTGTCCCTGCTCAACGTGCCTGACTCCCTCTGCAGGTGGATCACCGACTTCCTGACGGACCGGAGGCAGCATGTGCGGCTGGGAAAGACTGTCTCAGACTCTGTTAGCATCAGCACCGGATCACCCCAGGGCTGTGTACTTTCCCCCCTGCTCTTCTCCCTGTACACCAACTCCTGCACCTCCAGCCACCAGTCTGTGAAGCTGATCAAGTTTGCGGACGACACCACCCTCATCGGGCTCATCTCCAACAGCGACGAGTCCGTCTACAGGAGAGAGGTGACCCAGCTGGCGTCCTGGTGCAGCCACAACAACCTGCAGCTGAACGCTCTGAAGACAGTGGAGATGATCATGGACTGCAGAAAAGTCACAGCCCCTCTGCCCCCCCCTTACCCTCACAGACTCTTCCATCACCACTGCGGATTCCTTCCGCTTCCTGGGCACCGCCATCACCCGGGACCTCAAGTGGGAGCCGACCATCAGCTCCCTCATCAAAAAGGCCCAGCAGAGGATGTTTTTCCTGCGGCAGCTGAGGAAGCTCAAGCTACCCACCAAGATGTTGGTGCAGTTCTACATGGCCATCATTGAGCCCATCCTCACCACCTCCATCACCGTGTGGTACGCAGGAGCCACCGCCAGGGACAGACTAAGACTGCAGCGCGTTGTGCGCGCTGCTGAGAAGGTGATCGGCTGCAAGCTCCCATCCCTCCAGGACCTGTACATCTCCAGGACCCGGAGGCGTGCAGGTCGGATCATAGCAGACCCTTCACACCCTGGACATGCACTGTTTGCCCCCCTCCCCTCAGGCAGAAGACTTCGGTCCATTTAGACTAAAACCTCCCGCTACATGAACAGCTTCTTCCCCTCTGCCATCAGACTGCTGAACACTAAGTGACTTATTAGACTCTCGTGCACTACGTACAGCAGCTCAACCGGACTCATGACAATTATCACTGTTTTCTTTTTGCACTACCGACTGCACTATGTGGAACTCCACAATATCTGCTGCTTGTTAATATATTTAAAAATTGCATAGATTAGTATTACTTATTCATATTCTACCTTTTATTGCATGCATAGTTTTTTATTTTTATCTTTAGTGCTACTCCATGTTTAATGTTGCAGCATTGCACCGAGACAAATTCCTAGTTTGTGTACTACATGAACAATGGCAATAAATCTCATTCTGATTCTGATTCTGATTCTGATTCTGATCCAGCCATGACCTACAACTCTTGCTGGGACGGTTTGCCACTGAGTGTCAAGAGGCTGGGATGAGAATCAGCACCTCCAAGTCCGAGTCCATGGTCCTTAGCCGGAAAAAGGTGGATTGTCCTCTCTGGGTTGGGGACAGGCTCCTGCCCCAAGTGGAGGAGTTTAAGTATCAAATCAAATCAACCTTTATTGTCATATGAGATTGCTGTACATACAACTGTAGTGCAGGCAAGATGAAATTGCGTTTGTCTCGGCATCCATATAAGTAGAAGAACATGATTTAAGACACACTCACACATATCTTCACCCCCCCACCCCACCCCCCCATCCGTTCACACATCCCTGAGACAAACTTGAAAAAAACTAACTAACTATAATATACAAATAATGCACATAATGTCCGTAGGTGCAGTAGTGAATATGAGAGATTCCGGGTCAACTGTTCAGCATTCTAACAGCTTGTGGAAGGAAGCTGTTGATCAGTCTGGTGGTTCTGCCTCTGATGCTCCGGAATCGTTTGCCAGATGGCACAAGTTCAAAGTGTTTATGCAGAGGGTGAGAACGGTCCTTGACAATGTTCAGTGCCCTGCTCCTACAACGGTTCTGAAAAAGTTCTTGGACAGAGGGGAGGGAGACTCCAATTACCCTCTCAGCTCCTTTGACTATCCTCTGCAGGGCTTTTTTGTCTGACATACTGCAGCTGGAGTACCATGTAGCAATGCAGTACGTCAGAACACTCTCCACCACACCTCTGTAGAAGGTCCTGAGGATGCAGATGGGGAGAGAGGCCTGTTTGAGTTTCCTCAAGAAGTGCAGGCTCTGCTGAGCCCGCTTCCTGATCCCCAAGGAATTCTTGCTCCAGGTCAGGTCCTGCGAGATCTGCACTCCGAGGAACTTGATGTTCTCCACTCTCTCCACTAAACGGCCGCCGATGCTGAGGGGGATGTGTTCAGGCTGTGACCGCCGGAAGTCGATAATCATCTCCTTCGTTTTGTCCACGTTGAGCACCAGATTGTTCTCCCTGCACCAGCCCTCCAGGTCTCTCACTTCTTCCCTGTACATTGATTCCTCATCCCTCTGAATAAGTCCCACCACTGTGGTGTCATCTGCAAACTTAATAATCTGGTTCCCCTTGTGCCTGGATACACAGTCATGTGTTAGAAGTGTAAACAACAGTGGACTGAGTACGCAGCCTTGAGGGGATCCGGTGCTCAGCGTGACAGAGTTGGAGATGTTGTTTCCAACCCGGACAGACTGGGGTCTCTCAGTCAGGAAATCCAGGATCCAAAGACATGTGGCGGTGTTCAGACCAAGAAGGAGTAATTTCGCCATCAGTCTCTGGGGAATAATGGTGTTGAATGCTGAACTGAAATCAATGTACAGGAGTCTGACGTAGGTGTCTTTCTGGTCCAGGTGGGTGATGACAGAGTGCAGGGTGGTGACTATAGCATCTTCCGTGGAGCGGTTTGAACGATATGTAAACTGGAGTGGGTCGTGTGATGCAGGGACGCAGGCTGTAATGTGTGGTTTGACAAGCCGTTCAAAACACTTCATCACAATTGGTGTCAGTGCAACAGGATGGTAGTAATTCAAACAGGACACAACTGGTTTCTTTGCCACCGGTACAATGATAGAGGTCTTGAAGCATCTGGGAACAATGGCCTGACTCAAGGAAATGTTATAAATATCAGTCAGGACATCCGCCAACTTGCTTGCGCAGTCTCGGAGCACACGTCCCGGGATGTTGTCCGGACCTGCAGCTTTACGTGGGTTGACTCTGGTTAGGGTCCTCCGTGTGTCCGCTGTGTTGATGGTAAAAGCTGGTCCGACCGATGGTGAAGGTGGGCCAGCCCTCCCTCTGATTGTCGGGTTTGATGCTTCAAAACGTGCAAAGAAGTTGTTGAGCCTGTCTGGAAGTGAAGCGTCGTCATCATTGACCCCCTGCCTAGACTTATAGCCCGTCAGTGTCCGAACTCCCTGCCACATCTGCTTGGTGTTCCTAGTGTCACAGAGGTGTCCCTGGATTTTCTCCGCATAGGCGCGCTTCGCCACCTTAATTCCCTTTGAGACCGCAGACCTGGCTGAGCGGAGGGCGATCCTGTCCTTCGCTCTGAAGGCTGCATCTCTGGCTGTAAGCAGCGAGCGCACCTCTGCGGTCATCCAGGGCTTGTGGTTTCCCCGCTCAATGATGGTCTTCACAGTAGTGACATCCTCTGTGCACTTTGCGATGTAGCTGGTGACCATTTGAGCATACTCCTCCACATCTGTCTTGTCTTCCTGGGAGGCTGCTATTTTGAAGACCTCCCAGTCTGTGTGCAGAAAACAGTCTTTCAGTGCAGCGGTTGCACTCTCTGGCCAAATCCTGATTTGTTTCACTACTGGCCTGCTGCGCTTCAATAAGGGTTTGTAGGCAGGCACCAGCATCATGGATATGTGGTCAGAAAGGCGGAGGTGGGGGCGGGGTATGGCCTTACATGCATCTGTGTTTGTGTACACTAAGTCCAGCACATTCTCTTCTCTGGTCTTAAAGTCTACACATTGTTTAAACTTGGGGAGCACAGTCTTTAAGCTGGTGTGGTTAAAATCCCCCACAACCACCACAAAAGTGTCCAGATGTGAAGTTTGGATTTCACTAATCGCATTGTGCAGTTCCCCGAGTGCCTTCTTAGCATTAGCGTTAGCGTTAGTGCTCGGCGCTATGTAAACAGCCGCTACAAACACGTTGCTGAATTCCCTCGGCAGATAATAAGACCGACAATTTACAATAAGGAACTCCGCCAACGGAGAGCAGTGTTTAGACACTAACGTGGCATTAACGCACCAGTTCTTGTTAACATAGATGCATAGCCCACCCCCACGGCTCTTACTGGAGCTCGCTGTTTCTCTGTCAGCTTGGAACACCTCCATATCTTTCAGTTGAATGGCCTCGTCAGGGATGTTGTCGTGGATCCATGTCTCCGTGAACGCAAGCACACAGCAGTCCCTCCACTCTCTCCGGGTTCCTCTCAGCAGACACAGCTCGTCCAGCTTGTTGTCGAGGGAGTGGACGTTAGAGAGAAGGAACGACAGTACTGCTGGTCTGGAGGGGTTAGCCTTTAGCCTAGCATGGATCCCGGCCCTTTTTCCACGCTTTTGCTTGCGTTCACACCGTCTGCACTTCCTCCTCTCTCGAGTAGCTTCCAGCGGGGACTCCGCCAGAATTCCATGCTGGCGTAGAATGTCCAAATCACAACCGAGCGCCGTGATTCTTGCGGCATGCAGTACCTTGATGTTTAATAAGGTCTCACGGTTGTAAGTTTTACAGAATGTACGTCTGGGAAAACACTCAAAACTTTCACACTCGCTGATGCGAAGAGGGGCTGCTGCGTCCATGTGCACCGCCGCCGATCTTGGGGCCTTATTCACAAGTGAGGGGAAAATGGAGCAAGAGCTTGACAGACGGATTGGAGTAGCATCTGCAGTTATGCGGACATTGTACCGGTCTGTTGTGGTGAAGAGGGAGCTTAGTTCTAAGGCAAAGCTGTCGATTTACCAGTCAATCTACGTTCCTACTGTCACCTATGGTCACGAGCTTTGGGTAATGACCGAAAGAACGAGATCGCAGATACAAGCGGCTGAAATGAGCTTTCTCCGTAGGATTGCTGGACTCACCCTCAGAGATAGGGTGAGGAGCTCAGTCATCCGGGAGAGGCTCAGAGTAGAACTGCTGCTCCTCCACATTGAAAGGAGCCAGTTGAGGTGGTATGGGCATCTGATAAGGATGCCTCCTGGACGCCTCCCACTTGAGGTGTTTCGGGCACGTCCCACTGGGAGGAGACCCTGGGGCAGACCCAGGACTCGGTGGAGAGACTATGTCTCCCAGCTGGTCTGGGAACGCCTTGGTATCCTCTCTGAAGAGCTGGAGCAGGTGGCTGGGGAGAGGGAAGTCTGGGCTTCTCTGCTTGAACTGCTGCCTCCGCGACCCAGACTTCTGGAAAAGTGGTAGAAGATGGATGGATGGATGGACAGATTTCATCCTTTGTGAAGTCAAAAAGTCATAACTGAAGAATACCCTCACTCAGCACTAAACAGCACCCAAACAAACTTCTTTAGCACCAACCATTTGTTTATTAACAGTGATAATAAAAACAACTAAAAGAAATGTAAAACCTTTTGACTGTCCAGTTTCTCAAAAAACAACAACAACAACAACAACAAAACACTGATAGCAGTTCCAATCTTATTTCAGTCTAAGTAAGGATGACACTTCCCTTCGAGTGCAACTTAACTTCAGTCCTGTCTTGGCTTAACTGTACCACAGGGATAAACAAACAACTTCACCTGCTTTATGGTGGGAGGTCTCTGGCTTTACAGGGTCTCCAATTCACGTTTCTGGATGATAGCCCCTCAAAATGGCGGTCAATGTCTGTCTCCCGCTGCTCACTCAGCAGAAGCCCCTGGTGCCGCACTTGCCGCTCCTGCTGACCACACAGCTCCCCTTGCTCGGTCACTCAGCTCCACAGGCAGTCAATGTCTCCCTCACCCGTCCGGAGCACCCACGCCAGTCACCTCTTCCTTCCCGGTCCTCTCCCTCTCAGCAGCCACGGCTCTCGGAATCAGACTCCCACCGGTCCTCTTCCTGTCTCGAGCCCCATCACGTGCGCCTCTCTGAACCAGTCTGTACAGCTGCCTCTCTGGTGCTTGCAAACGTGCGCTGTCGGGCTACCTTGTGGACCCAAGCCAAGGATAAAACACAGAGATCACTTACAGCAGCCATCTCAGACCCGTCTCTCTGGTCGGCTTCCCGCTCCTCTCTCCGTTTTCGCGCTGTTTTTCCCCTTCTCTTCCGCACTAAACTGGAAAGCAAACACACACTCACTCCGTCCCACACCCTTAGTTGCATTCAGGAGCCGGCTCGGAAAATACAAAACTTCATGATACCCCTGGGAATTTGTAACAAAATGCACCAGAGACCTTACATTGTAACTTCACTGTCACATTAAGCAAACAACATTGATAATCATAAATGACACCTCTGTAACACCAACAATCTCCAAATCCTCCTTCCCTACATCCATGAATCTTTTCTCCAGTATTCCTCTTTTCCTCCTGCCTGGCAGCTCTACCTTCAACATCCTTTGTTCAATATATCCACTATCCCTCCTTTGCACATGTCCAAACCATCTCAGCCTTGCCTCTCTTACTTTCCGTTCAGCCGTTCAACCTGAGCTCAACCTGCCTGCGCGCAACCTGAGCTCCTCCAATCCATGACATATGGGGGGTGGGGGTTGGCCTTACAATGCCTGGGGCCCAGGGGTGGGTGTTGGCCCTGCTGGGGGGGGGGGGAAAGACTGGCCAGTCCAGGGGCGGGGGTGCGCTGCACTATGCCGCATCACGCTGCGTCGCTTGATGGCCCGGCCTCCCTCAGCCATCCCTCCTGGGGTGAATGCCTGGCTGTCCTGGGGCTTGCTGGCTTTGGGAAATTTGTGCTCTGTGGGGGTTGGTGGTCTGTCTTGCTTGCTCAGGTTTTCCGGTGGGGAAAAAGGGGTGTTGCTGTGACCTGCCACCCTCTTTGTATGTTTCCTGGCAATCCACTCACACGCACACACTTACTTTGTGCACGCTCTCATACACACGCATACACACACATGCACACACAGACATACAGTGGGGAAAATAAGTACTGACCACATCAACATTTTTCTCAAACATATTTCTGATGGAGCCATTGACCCGAGATTTTCACCAGATATCAGTAACAACCCAAGTAATGCATATATACAAAGAAATCAAGGCAACTGTGCTCACAAAACAAGTTATATTTAATAAAGTGGAATGACACAGGGAATAAGTATTGAACACATGAAAAAAGAGGTACAAAAAGGCATAGAAAGCCAAGAAACCAGCTGAAATCCATCAAGTCCTGACTGATAGCCTTTAAAAAGATGTGTGAATATCAGATTGTCACACCACAAAGAACTCATGATGGGTAGAAGCAAAGAGCTCTCTCTAGACCTTCGCAACCTTATTGTTGTAAAACATAATGATGGCATTGGTTACAGGTGCATTTCTAAACTGCTGAATGTCCCAGTGAGCACTGTTGGAGCCATCATTCAGAAGTGGAAAGAACATCATTTTACCATAAACTGGCCATGACCAAGATTCAAAATTCAAGATTCAAAGGCTTTATTATCATGTGCACGGTTAAAAAATGCTACATTTCCTAGCAGGAGCTCCTCACAAGATTTCTAACAGAGGAGTCAAAAGAATTATCAGAAGAGTTATCCAACAGCCAACGACCACTCGTGGAGAGCTCCAGAAAGACCTGAAATTAGCAGCTATTGCTGTTTCAGAGAAAACAATAATTAATGCACTCAACCAACATGGGCTCTATGCACCCTCACCTCGCAAGACTCCATTGCTAAAGAAAAAGCATGTTGAAGTTCTTTTAAAGTTTGCTGTACATCATTTGGGCAAGCCAGTAAAATACTGGGAGAATATAGTCTGGTCAGATGAGACCAAGACTGAACCAAGACTGAGACCAAGACTGAACTTAAGACTTAACACAGCATATTTGGAAGAAAAATGGCACTGCACATCCCATCATGGTGTGGGGTGTTTTTCAGCACGTGGTACAGGCAGACTTCATATGATTGAAGGAAAGATGAATGGACAAATGTACAGAGACATCCTTGATAAGAACCTGTTGCCACTTGCCAAGATGCTGAAGAGGAAACAAGGGTGGACATTTCAGCAAGACAATGATCCCAAACACACAATCAAGGAAACTCTCAACTGGCTCCAGAGAAGGAAAATAAAGCTGCTAGAATGGCCCAGTCAGTTACCGGACCTGAATCCAACTGAAAATCTATGGAATGAACTGAAAATCAGAATTCATAGAAGAGACCCACAGAACCTTAAAGATTTAAAGACAGTTTGTGTGGAAGAATGGGCTAAAATCACTCCTGAGCAATGCCTGCGCCTAGTTTCTCCAAACAGGAGGCATTTGGAAGCTGTTATTACCAACAAAGGCTTTTCTACTAAATATTAAATGTATTTCACCAAGCGTGTTCAATACTTATTCCCTGTGTTACTCCATTCTATTAAATAAAACTTGTTTTGTGAAGACAGTTGCCTTGATTTGAATGATTGCCTTGATATGAATGGATTACTTTGGTTGTTGCTGATATCTTGCGAAAATCTGAAGTCAATGGCTCCATCAGCTATATGTTTAATGAGAAAAATGTTGACAGGTAGAATACTTATTTTCCTCTCTCGCTCTCTCTATATATAAAGAAGAGTTCCTTTGCAAAAACAGTGTCATTATTCGCACCTTCGGGGCAGAGAGACAGGCCCAGGCGCTGGACTGCAGTTTGTGGTATTCATTAAAGGGAACACAAAATCCCTTAAGTGCACAAAAATAAACTTACAAGTTGACAGTGGAATAAGCTCAGGAATAAATGTCAGGACAAAAGAGGGTCCTGACGGGAGTAGGTTGGTATCAGATGAGGAAGATGAGACTCTGACAAAGAGTAGATGAGCAGGCCCATCTTAAATAAGGCAAGCAATCAATTATCACAAATGCCATCAGGTGTGAATCACATGAGCGGACAGAAGGTGAAAGTGATTGCAATCAGCTGTGAGTCATGAGGAGAGGAGACGGGGCTGACAGCTTGACAGGGACACCGCCCACAACCAGGGTAAAACCCGGAAGTGCCACTGACAGCTGCAACCCCGGAGAGAGAGAGAGAGAGAGAGAGAGAGAGATAGAGATTTTGATTTTTAAAGGATCTTTAATAAACACACTTGTCCATCATCAATACAATTTCTATGTCATGCTATATTACACAGAAAATTATTCCCCCAAAAAACACCCCCAAAAAAGCTGTCCATCACGAACTGAACAGAGGACATTCTCCAGGGACCAGAGGGTCCTGAAACCTTCCACATCCCCATTCCCCATAAAAAACTGAAAGTCCAGCCTGATTCTGGCTTTAAGTAGCCTCACAAATAAAATTTTGACATCAACATCATTCTCAACATTTTCAAGTTTTCTTCTCCGGCTTACATAGATAGCCAACTTTGCCTGCCCTAAAACAAAGTTCAGTAGTTGACACTTCTGCTTAAAACGACGATTGTACATAAAACCACAAATGAAAACCTGCTTAGAGAAAACTTCCTTAAAAATGTGAAAAAGTTCTGTGAGAAGTTCAAAGAGGCCACTCAGGCGCTGACATTCAATAAAACAATGAAAAACTGTCTCCCTGGAGGAACAAAAAACACACTGATCACTGACACTGCTGTTAATCACAGAAACAAAAGCATTGACAGCTATAATACCATGCAGGACCCTCCACTGTAAGTCTCCATGCCTCTTAGGGAGAGGGGCTTTATAAAGAGTCCTCCAGGCAGGCCGATGCCCTTTTCCTAGTCTAAAATAGGCTCTCCAAGGAGTGTCCACACAGGTGTTCAATCTGTCTTTGTTGAGTGCCATCACCACCAGTCTGTAGAGTGCCTTACCACTGGCTCCTCCAAAGTCCACACCAGTGGGAGCACAGAAAGCCAGTAAGGAGCAAGGAGAGACGTCAAAGTCTATACAAAGCGTGAGAGAGGGAAACGGGTCCGTGCTTTCCGGCTGCAGCGTGCCATTGCTAAAGTCCAAGAGTAGGGAGCGCTCAAGTCCATGAAGCTCCTGTTTCCAGTGTGCAAGAAGACCATCGATGAAACGATTTGACCTGACACCAAGATGAGCTGCTAAAGCTGAGGCGTTGTTGAGGCCAGGACCAGCCAGTTCCACCACTTGCTTCAGAGTGAGAACGTTCCTGGAACACAGCCTATCAAGGAAGGTCCTTCCAACTCCCGGCAGGACACCAAGGCGACCACCAAAAACCAGCGGCTCCCTCAACAACCAGTAGAGGGAATCGCATGGCCCTCTTTGTTTTTTAAAAAGAGTCCACACTGAAAAGAGACTGCAGTAAAAACTGGGCAAAGACAGTGCATTAGAGTTCTTAAAATCCATTAAAAACACAGGGAGGTCTAGCCCAAGTCCAAGGACTCTCTGTAAAATAACACAGGCCAAAGGCCTCCATACCAGGTCCTGGGGGCCCGTCAGCAGTCTCTGTATGAAAGTCAATCTAAAAGCAGCACCTCTACTAGCTAAATGAATCACTCCTTGCCCCCCCTCCTCTTTGGGAAGAAATAACAGGGCTTGAGGGACCCAGTGGAGTCCACCCCCCCAAAAAAAGTCCACCAAAACAGACTGAATTTTGGACAACAAACCAGCAGGGGGGGTCCATGCACATGAGGCGGTGCCACAGGGATGAGGAAACAAGATTATTTAAAACGAGCTGTAGGATGAAGAGCCTATAAAATTATTTGTCATAAGGTACAGGAATTATTTATTTTATTTAATAGTGGGTGTGAAAGGGGGCGGAGTTGAACCATCACTTCTACACCAGCTAAATTAAATAAAAGCACTCGTAAAAGGGGCACCAGTCCTAACGGACAATAAAATTAACTTTAGTTTTAATTAATTTTGTACCTTAAATTGCTTAATGAATCAGTCTCAAAGTTTCAGTGAGTTTTTGTCCTGCCGTGATTTGGAAACCTGTATATGCGAAAGAAAAACGCTTCAACTGCTCTCATTCACTCGTTTATTAAAATCATTCAGGTTACACGACATGGCATTCAAATGATGAATAAACAGATTCAGATGATGACAGCGTAAAATATCACATCAACTGATATTGAGTTCCTGAACATAAAATCCAGCGTTACACCTCTGCAGAACCAAGGAGTACTAGACTTATGTTTCAACGGTGAGACTGGAATGTTTTAACAAAACATTGCAATTTTATGAGGAAAATTCATAAGCTAATTATCTAAAAATGACTCCTGAATTAATCTACAAAATTTAAGGGCAGTTACTTAAAAATTTACAGCTCTATCCTGCGGCTGAGAGACTAATTGAGCCCTGAAATACGGGCCATATTCAATTGTAATTTAATTGTTAGGACATCACGTTTTAACCCAGAAATAGGAGAAATAAGTCTCACTCACACACGGCCGTAGGTCCAAATCCCGCTGGTCGGTACCGCTGGGTTTTTTTGAAGCTCGGACGTCGGGAGGAAGCGGCTGCTTTCCTCACTCACAGCCGTGGGGCGATAACTCAGCTGGGGGCCCTTCAAAGAGACATTTGCAGCCGTGGGTGATTTTGTCTCAGGGCGGCGTGAAAAGTCCTTGGGAAAAGAATCCAAATTTGGGGTCTCTTGTAGCGGGATAGACCAAAAAAACTGAAGGAAAATCTTCTCAGTCTCTTCACTTTAAACTAGGCAAATTAAAGGTCCACTTTAATGGCGTGAAAAGTCATTAAAAAAAAAGTGTTAGAAAAACATTTACTAGGATAAGAATGGCTTCTGAGGTGAAAGAAAAAGTTTGAGAATTTGATTCTCTAAAAAGGGACGAGCTCTAAAGAAAAATGGTTTCTCCTCAGTTTCCAGAATATAAGAAAAGATTTGACAAACACAGAGAATAAAATAAAACTTCACAGGGCCTTGAAACGGTGGAATAAAATCTTCTGAGATCTAGATTACTATTCTGCTTCTTTAATCTTAATTTAGTTCCTCTAATTCTTAATTCTATTTCTAGCTAATCTTCCTGCCTGTTGTCTGATCTCTGACTTTTTTAAAACTCTTAACTGTGCTGTACTGTGTCTCAACTGTTTACTGTTTTTTCTCTGAGTTTTTTTCTCTCTCTACTCAAATCTAACTTCTGTCTTTTAAAGTTACCTCGCCGGGTCGTAAAACTGATGAGGTCAGTCGTCAAACGACCAATCTACTCTTTCAGAATCAGTTTGAAATGGCTGTTATCCAATGTGAAAACATTTCTTTGTTTGAGAGCAGCCAACCAAATGGAGACACCATCCCATGAATTTTCAGAGGGAAAAATCAACAGTCAGTTCTTATAAGATAAATGCTCAATATAAAATCTAACTAAATTAAATGACTTGGCTAATATATGGTGATCATGCATTTATACCATTACTCCAATAACACTCATGAATATAACATTTCTTATACATAATTATAATACATGCATTCACATTTAGATCAAGATTAGAACAGCAGAACATGCAGCAAACCATGGTTGGTGATAAGGGGGATGATTTTCAGTGTCCTTAGGATCCAGGATAAGCTGAAAGAAACTTAATATTTAGAACAAATTAAAAGTCATCCTACGTACTGAAAACACATTCCGTAGGTATCCGCTAGGAGGTACTGTTGAGCTGTAGATGATTTCCTTAGTATCTGGCGAAGGCCTGGACAGCATAGGCTATAAAACCGTCAGATTAAGTGGTTTATGACTCTTTTAAAAACATTGGTTTCCTGTGAAAAGGTACGTTATCAAATGCAGTGTTCATGTTGAGAGGTCTGGTCTCCTGAGTTTTATGTTCCTTTGAGCCTTTAAAAGCAAACTCTGATCCTTACAATCTCTGCAAGCGGCAATTGTTTACATTGGGGTCCTGGGAAAGCAAGCATCTTTGGTCAGGTCTGGAAGAAGCCTGCATGAGTCAGCAAAAAGCCAGTGATATTCCTGAGAAGGCAGAAAGGTGATATTCCTGTGTAATGAATAAATTGAAATTCCTGTAAACTGGAGAGAAGTGATCTTGTCTTGGTTTTGAGGAGGACGATGATGCTACAGAGCACTCTTCCTCTAAAAGATATTCTTGGCATTAGCCACTTCCACTTGTTTAGTCTCCCGTTAATTTTCTCTTTGACCCCATCCCAATTTTTTTGCTCAAACTGCTGATTTCCAATAAAGACACCAAGATACTTAAACCCTCCTTTTTTCCAAATCAGCCCACCAGGCAGCGTAAGCTGATTTCCTAGTTTCTCCCCCACCATCAGAGCCTCGCTTTTTCCCCAGTTTATTTTTGCAGAGGAAAGTTGGCCAAAAAGATTGACACTCCTAACCAAAACGTCAATATCACTCTGCTTGTTTAGCAGAATGACTACATCATCTGCATAGGCCGACAGCTTGAACGTGGTGTCACAGCCAGGAAAAGTAACTCCTGATAGATCCCTTCTCAGGCAGTGAAGCAAAGGCTCTATGGCGAGGGAGTACAGCATCCCTGAGAGAGGGCAGCCCTGCCGAACCCCCCTCTGGACTTTTAAAGGGGCAGACAGGCCCCCATTTATCTTCAGCACACTCTCAGTGTCACTGTACAAGACCCGTATCCTGGCTATGAAGCCTGGGCTGAACCCAAAAGCAGCTAAAACTGTCCATAAATATTGGTGTTCAACCCGGTCAAACGCCTTTTCCTGGTCAATTGAAATCAAACCAGTTTCTACCGCCAATGAACCAGAGACCTCCAAAACATCCCGAATTAAAGTGACGTTGTCACTAATCAGCCTGCCAGGCACACAGTAAGTCTGGTCTACATGAATGAGCTCGCTCATCACCTTTCTCAGTCTTCGGGCCAGAGCTTTTGAGAGAATCTTATAGTCTGTGCAGAGCAGAGAGACTGGCCTCCAGTTCTTTACGCTCTGGAGGTCCCCCTTTTTCGGCAACAGTGTGATGATGGCCCTCCTGCAGGTCGTGGGTAGGGTCCCCCTTTCCAAGCTATCTTGGAGAACCTCCAGCAGGTCTGGACCAAGCAGGGGCCAGAATTCCTTAAAAAAGTCCACAGAGAGACCATCTATGCCTGGTGATTTTCCATTCTGGAGGCTCATTAGCGCCATATGCAGCTCAGACAGAGACAGTGGAGCATCCAAGCCGGCAACAAGGTCCTCTGAGAGCACTGGAAGACCATCAAGGAAGACCTGGCCCAGTGACATGTCCTCCCTCCACTCTGCTCTAAACAATTCACTGTAAAAGCTAGCAGCGTATTTCCTGATCTCTGCTGCTGTGGAGATTGTTCTCCCGTCATCGCCCAACAAGGAGGGAATAAGCTTTCTCTGTCCATTTTTCCCCTCCAGTCCAAAAAAGTACTGGGAGGGCGAGTCCATCAGAGCTACATCCATGTAGCGTGAGCGGACCAGAGCACCCTGTGCGGTGACCCCTAGCAAGCTAGCCAAGGCTGACCTTTTTGACTTGAGAGCCTCTAAGTGCTCTTGTTTTCCTGTAGAACTGAGCAACTCCTCTAGTTCTACCACCTCAGTCTCCAGAACTTTCAAGGATTGGGTCAAGCTACAAGTGACATTTTGAGTGTACTGTTGGCAGAGTTGTTTGATCTGGGCCTTACCAAAATCCCACCACAATTGGAGAGAACTAAAAGAGGGTTTTTGTTCCCTGTGTGACTTCCATACATCATGAAAAACCTCTTTAAAAAGCACATCATTTAAAAGTGTATTGTTAAAATGCCAAAAAGCACTCTTACACTTTACATTTTCAATAAACACAGAACAAAACAGCAGGCAGTGATCAGTGAAACCAACAGGACAGATACAACTATTTTTAAAAACACTCATTTGATGTTTAAAACCATAAAAACGGTCTAACCTAGCCATAGATAAAAGGTTATCTTTGACATGGCTCCAGGTGTACTGCCTCTGGTCCCCATGATGTGATCTTCACACATCGGCCATTTCATGTGTTTTCACCAGTTCCCTCAGCCTATTGGCAGAAGAAGGGTGAGGCTCCTGATGGTTCCTGTCTAGTCTGTGGTTTAATGTACAGTTAAAATCACCCCCCCAGAAATAAAAAACTATTTGGATCACAGGACCTAACCATATCCGAAAGCACGTCAAAGACCCTGATCCTCTCTGCTCTCTGTGTTGGCACATACACGTTTATAAAAACGAAGTTCACGTTTTCAAACTGTGCCTTTAATAAGAGGAAATGACCTTTCACCACCTCTTCTACCTCATAAGAGACAGGCACACAACCCCTAGAGAAAAGTACAGCCACCCCCCCACTGCTATTGGATTTGTGGCTAAAAAAAATGCAGCCATCCCACTCTTTTCTCCAATGGCTCTCAATGTCCACAGTGCTGTGAGTCTCCTGGACCATCAGCACGTCAAGTTTCTTTAAATTAAAAAGCTTGTATAAAGAGGCCCTTTTTACATCATCCCTGGCCCCATTAATATTAAGAGTGCCAATTCTAAGGTGGGGCATTAAAAAGGATAAAAATAGGGTACAGTAAAAAAACACACACATAGCATAAAAGGGAAGAAACAAACTAAGAGTCAACATGACTGTTAGTAATTTGCGATTTCAGTTTAACAACCAGTTTCTTTAAACGATAAATTTCCTGATCAGTGAAAGTCTCATTCCCATCATTCAGTTTCATAAATTTGCGAGCTGATGCCACGAATAACTCCAGATCTGGAAAGTAATTTTCCACTTTCACAGCTCTGCTCCCCCTAGTCACCTGGAGAAACTTCCTAATCTTGGCAAAACAATAGGAGCCTTGCTCCTCCTGCGTCTGCATCAGTTCAGACTCAGCTCCACTTTCGTCAGAAGCGCTCTCATCCAGTAAATCTAAATCCCCAACCCTACTAGATTTAGCAGAGCTCTGCAAGTTTTCAGCACTTTTTCTTTTTTGTGCAGCTTTAAAAGGATCCTCTTCAACAAAACTACATTCCTGCATTTCTTCGTGAACTGCAACGTTTGTCATGCAGTTTTTACTCTGTGTGTCCGCTACAGCCTCAAACCGCTCCTCCCCCGCCTGCAAAGTCTGTTCATCCACGTTCCTTCGTTTAACTGCACTCTTGCTTACACCCTCCACCTCTTTACTCCGGGTGACAGGCACGTCACAATGATCAGAGCTGCTGCCAGACAGAAATTCCCCACCATCACTGTTTGGGGGGGGCAACTACCGCGCCCGCTGCGGCCACCCCAGCAGAGGCGGCCGCGGCTGCCCCAGTACAAGCGGACGCAGACGCCCCCGCAGAAGCAGAAGCAGAAGCAGAAGCGGACGCGGCTGCGACCGCCCCAGCAGAAGCGGGCGCCGCAGCAGCATCCGCCGCACCACATGTAGCGCTACCCTCCGGACCACCAGAAACAGCGGCGTCACCTTTCTTACCGCCAGTGCTCTTTGTGTTTGCCTTTTCAGGACATGATTTAATGAGATGGCCCTCTGCACCACACGCAAAACACCTCATGGTTTCAGATGTTGCAAACACCAAGTAGCTAAAGCCGTCAATCCTAAAGTTAAAAGACGCGTTCAGTTCAGCAGAGCTGTCTTTTAACACCATGAAACACTGCCTCCTGTGACATATAACATGCTTCAGCAGGGGTGATTTACTACCCAGAGAGACCATTCTGATAGGGGAAACAACTTGGCCAAAACGGGACAATTCTCTTATCAGCTGATCATTTTTAATGAAAGGAGGAGCGTTTGAGATGGTAATCCTCCTAGACGGGTTCGCCAGCGGTAAAACGGGAGTAAAAGTGTCATTTATGACCACTCCCTATGCCACCACCTGATCAGCTTTTTCAGTGGAATCCAGAAAGATCACAATTGCGCTGTTCATCCTCGATGCTGACTTTATACCGTCATGCCCAACCACCTGTCCTACAGCGAGGCCGGCCTCCTCCACAGAACAGGGAACTGTCGGCAGGATTCTCACGCCATGTCGCCGGGTCAAACGCTCAAACTCCACACCACCATCAAACACCGGCATGATGCCGGCCGGGAAAAACAGGCAGCAGAAGCTACCGTTCCCCGACACACTCACACCAACACTCACACCCCAGCACACACACACTCAACCCACTATATAAAACACACACACCTCAAACACACACAATAGAGAAAAGTTAGAAAAAACAAAGTTTAAAGTACTCACTCGACACCACTCCACACCCCTGCTCCCACAAACGCTCACGCATGCACACGAGAGAGAGAGAGAGACAGAGACAGAGAGAGAGAGAGAGAGCAAGCGAGAGAGTTTGAGTTTTAAAAAATGCCTTTATTGCACAATTCAAAAAAAATGTAAGAGCACCAATATCATTCCACCAAGTGTCTCACATTGGAAAAGTGCAAACATAAGTCATCCCCCCCCACACACAACACAAAGTATTCCCTGCAGTCCACCTATTCCACGTTGCCAGTGGCAGTAGTCCGAGTCTTCCTTGTAGTTCGTGAAAAGACGAGCCACAGGCATCCAGTTCTTAAGCAAGGCCAAGTCCCCTTCCTCCGGCAGCAGAGATAGTGCTGCGTGCCCGCAGCCAGTTCCGTTGTACGTCCCAGAGACATTTTCCTCATCTCAGATGGATTGTAGTCCTTAGACCATGCGGGGTTTTTAAGTAAGTCATCTTTGCAGCAGGCTCGTCCAGATTGTAGAAAGAAAACGTTGGGGCATCCATGCCCTGCAGGCGAGTAAACCGTGACCTTGTAGTCCGTGCAAAGAAGAGCCACAGGCCTCCCGTTTTCAAGCCAGGCCAAGTCCCCGTCCTTGGGCAGCAAAGATAGTGCTGCGCACCGGCAGGAGACCGGTGAGAAAGAGAGAGAGAGAGAGAGTGAGAGAGAGAGAGAGGGAGAGAGAGAGATTTGATTTTGATTTTTAAAGGATCTTTAATAAACACACTTGTCCATCAGTCAATACAATTTCTATATCATGCTATGTTACACAGAAAATTAATCCCCCAAAAAACGCCCCAAAAAAAGCTGTCCATCATGAACTGAACAGAGGACATTCTCCAGGGACCAGAGGGTCCTGAAACCTTCCACATCCCCATTCCCCATAAAAAACTGAAAGTCCAGCCTGATTCTGGCTTTAAGTAGCCTCACAAATAAAATTTTGACATCAACATCATTCTCAACATTTTCAAGTTTTCTTCTCCGGCTTACATAGATAGCCAACTTTGCCTGCCCTAAAACAAAGTTCAGTAGTTGACACTTCTGCTTAAAACGACAATTGTACATAAAACCACAAATGAAAACCTGCTTAGAGAAAACTTCCTTAAAAATGTGAAAAAGTTCTGTGAGAAGTTCAAAGAGGCCACTCAGGCGCTGACATTCAATAAAACAATGAAAAACTGTCTCCCTGGAGGAACAAAAAACACACTGATCACTGACACTGCTGTTAATCACAGAAACAAAAGCATTGACAGCTATAATACCATGCAGGACCCTCCACTGTAAGTCTCCATGCCTCTTAGGGAGAGGGGCTTTATAAAGAGTCCTCCAGGCAGGCCGATGCCCTTTTCCTAGTTTAAAATAGGCTCTCCAAGGAGTGTCCACACAGGTGTTCAATCGGTCCTTGTTGAGTGCCATCACCACCAGTCTGTAGAGTGCCTTACCACTGGCTCCTCCAAAGTCCACACCAGTGGGAGCACAGAATGCCAGTAAGGAGCAAGGAGCGACGTCAAAGTCCATATAGAGCGTGAGAGAGGGAAAGGGGTCAGTGCTTTCTGGCTGCAGCGTGCCATTGCAAAAGTCCAAGAGTAGGGAGTGCTCAAGTCCATGAAGCTCCTGTTTCCAGTGTGCAAGAAGACCATCGATGAAACGATTCGACCTGACACCAAGATGAGCTGCTAAAGCTGAGGCGTTGTTGAGGCCAGGACCAGCCAGTTCCACCACTTGCTTCAGAGTGAGAATGTTCCTGGAACACAGCCTATCAAGGAAGGTCCTTCCAACTCCCGGCAGGACACCAAGGCGACCACCAAAAACCAGCGGCTCCTTCAACAACCAGTAGAGGGAATCGCATGGCCCTCTTTGTTTTTTAAAAAGAGTCCACACTGAAAAGAGACTGCGGTAAAAACTGGGTAAAGACAGTGCATTAGAGTTCTTAAAATCCATTAAAAACACAGGGAGGTCTAGCCCAAGCCCAAGGACTCTCTGTAAAATAACACAGGCCAAAGGCCTCCATACCAGGTCCTGGGGGCCCGTCAGCAGTCTCTGTATGAAAGTCAGTCTAAAAGCAGCACCTCTACTAGCTAAATGAATCACTCCTTGCCCCCCCTCCTCTTTGGGAAGAAATAACAGGGCTTGAGGAACCCAGTGGAGTCCACCCCCCCAAAAAAAGTCCACCAAAACAGACTGAATTTTGGACAACAAACCAGCAGGGGGGTCCATGCACATGAGGCGGTGCCACAGGGATGAGGAAACAAGATTATTTAAAATGAGCACTCTTCCTCTAAAAGATATTCTTGGCATTAGCCACTTCCACTTGTTTAGTCTCCCGTTAATTTTCTCTATGACCCCATCCCAATTTTTTTGCTCAAACTGCTGATTTCCAATAAAGACACCAAGATACTTAAACCCTCCTTTTTTCCAAATCAACCCACCAGGCAGCGTAAGCTGATTTTCTAGTTTCTCCCCCACCATCAGAGCCTCGCTTTTTCCCCAGTTTATTTTTGCAGAGGAAAGTTGGCCAAAAAGATTGACACTCCTAACCAAAACGTCAATGTCACTCTGCTTGTTTAGCAGAATGACTACATCATCTGCATAGGCCGACAGCTTGAACGTGGTGTCACAGCCAGGAAAAGTAACTCCTGATAGATCCCTTCTCAGGCAGTGAAGCAAAGGCTCTATGGCGAGGGAGTACAGCATCCCTGAGAGAGGGCAGCCCTGCCGAACCCCCCTCTGGACTTTTAAAGGGGAAGACAGGCCCCCATTTATCTTCAGCACACTCTCAATGTCACTGTACAAGACCCGTATCCTGGCTATGAAGCCTGGGCTGAACCCAAAAGCTGTTAAAACTGTCCATAAATATTGGTGTTCAACCCGATCAAACGCCTTTTCCTGGTCAATTGAAATCAAACCAGTTTCTACCGCCAATGAACCAGAGACCTCCAAAATATCCCGAATTAAAGTGACGTTGTCACTAATCAGCTTGCCAGGCACACAGTAAGTCTGGTCTACATGAATGAGCTCGCTCATCACCTTTCTCAGTCTTCGGGCCAGAGCTTTTGAGAGAATCTTGTAGTCTGTGCAGAGCAGAGAGACTGGCCTCCAGTTCTTTAGGCTCTGGAGGTCCCCCTTTTTCGGCAACAGTGTGATGATGGCCCTCCTGCAGGTCGTGGGTAGGGTCCCCCTTTCCAAGCTATCTTGGAGAACCTCCAGCAGGTCTGGACCAAGCAGGGGCCAGAATTCCTTAAAAAAGTCCACAGAGAGACCATCTATGCCTGGTGATTTTCCATTCTGGAGGCTCATTAGCGCCGTATGCAGCTCAGACAGAGACAGTGGAGCATCCAAGCCGGCAACAAGGTCCTCTGAGAGCACTGGAAGACCATCAAGGAAAACCTGGCCCAGTGACGTGTCCTCCCTCCACTCTGCTCTAAACAATTCACTGTAAAAGCTAGCAGCGTGTTTCCTGATCTCTGCTGCTGTGGAGATTGTTCTCCCGTCATCGCCCAACAAGGAGGGAATAAGCTTTCTCTGTCCATTTTTCCCCTCCAGTCCAAAAAAGTACTGGGAGGGCGAGTCCATCAGAGCTACATCCATGTAGCGTGAGCGGACCAGAGCACCCTGTGCGGTGACCCCTAGCAAGCTAGCCAAGGCTGACCTTTTTGACTTGAGAGCCTCTAAGTGCTCTTGTTTTCCTGTAGAACTGAGCAACTCCTCTAGTTCTACCACCTCAGTCTCCAGAACTTTCAAGGATTGGGTCAAGCTACAAGTGACATTTTGAGTGTACTGTTGGCAGAGTTGTTTGATCTGGGCCTTACCAAAATCCCACCACAATTGGAGAGAACTAAAAGAGGGTTTTTGTTCCCTGTGTGACTTCCATACATCATGAAAAACCTCTTTAAAAAGCACATCATTTAAAAGTGTATTGTTAAAATGCCAAAAAGCACTCTTACACTTTACATTTTCAATAAACACAGAACAAAACAGCAGGCAGTGATCAGTGAAACCAACAGGACAGATACAACTATTTTTAAAAACACTCATTTGATGTTTAAAACCATAAAAACGGTCTAACCTAGCCATAGATAAAAGGTTATCTTTGACATGGCTCCAGGTGTACTGCCTCTGGTCCCCATGATGTGATCTTCACACATCGGCCATTTCATGTGTTTTCACCAGTTCCCTCAGCCTATTGGCAGAAGAAGGGTGAGGCTCCTGATGGTTCCTGTCTAGTCTGTGGTTTAATGTACAGTTAAAATCACCCCCCCAGAAATAAAAAACTATTTGGATCACAGGACCTAACCATATCCGAAAGCACGTCAAAGACCCTGATCCTCTCTGCTCTCTGTGTTGGCACATACACGTTTATAAAAACGAAGTTCACGTTTTCAAACTGTGCCTTTAATAAGAGGAAATGACCTTTCACCACCTCTTCTACCTCATAAGAGACAGGCACACAACCCCTAGAGAAAAGTACAGCCACCCCCCCACTGCTATTGGATTTGTGGCTAAAAAAAATGCAGCCATCCCACTCTTTTCTCCAATGGCTCTCAATGTCCACAGTGCTGTGAGTCTCCTGGACCATCAGCACGTCAAGTTTCTTTAAATTAAAAAGCTTGTATAAAGAGGCCCTTTTTACATCATCCCTGGCCCCATTAATATTAAGAGTGCCAATTCTAAGGTGGGGCATTAAAAAGGATAAAAATAGGGTACAGTAAAAAAACACACACATAGCATAAAAGGGAAGAAACAAACTAAGAGTCAACATGACTGTTAGTAATTTGCGATTTCAGTTTAACAACCAGTTTCTTTAAACGATAAATTTCCTGATCAGTGAAAGTCTCATTCCCATCATTCAGTTTCATAAATTTGCGAGCTGATGCCACGAATAACTCCAGATCTGGAAAGTAATTTTCCACTTTCACAGCTCTGCTCCCCCTAGTCACCTGGAGAAACTTCCTAATCTTGGCAAAACAATAGGAGCCTTGCTCCTCCTGCGTCTGCATCAGTTCAGACTCAGCTCCACTTTCGTCAGAAGCGCTCTCATCCAGTAAATCTAAATCCCCAACCCTACTAGATTTAGCAGAGCTCTGCAAGTTTTCAGCACTTTTTCTTTTTTGTGCAGCTTTAAAAGGATCCTCTTCAACAAAACTACATTCCTGCATTTCTTCGTGAACTGCAACGTTTGTCATGCAGTTTTTACTCTGTGTGTCCGCTACAGCCTCAAACCGCTCCTCCCCCGCCTGCAAAGTCTGTTCATCCACGTTCCTTCGTTTAACTGCACTCTTGCTTACACCCTCCACCTCTTTACTCCGGGTGACAGGCACGTCACAATGATCAGAGCTGCCGCCAGACAGAAATTCCCCACCATCACTGTTTGGGGGGGGGCAACTACCGCGCCCGCTGCGGCCACCCCAGCAGAGGCGGCCGCGGCTGCCCCAGTACAAGCGGACGCAGACGCCCCCGCAGAAGCAGAAGCAGAAGCGGACGCGGCTGCGACCGCCCCAGCAGAAGCGGGCGCCGCAGCAGCATCCGCCGCACCACATGTAGCGCTACCCTCCGGACCACCAGAAACAGCGGCGTCACCTTTCTTACCGCCAGTGCTCTTTGTGTTTGCCTTTTCAGGACATGATTTAATGAGATGGCCCTCTGCACCACACGCAAAACACCTCATGGTTTCAGATGTTGCAAACACCAAGTAGCTAAAGCCGTCAATCCTAAAGTTAAAAGACGCGTTCAGTTCAGCAGAGCTGTCTTTTAACACCATGAAACACTGCCTCCTGTGACATATAACATGCTTCAGCAGGGGTGATTTACTACCCAGAGAGACCATTCTGATAGGGGAAACAACTTGGCCAAAACGGGACAATTCTCTTATCAGCTGATCATTTTTAATGAAAGGAGGAGCGTTTGAGATGGTAATCCTCCTAGACGGGTTCGCCAGCGGTAAAACGGGAGTAAAAGTGTCATTTATGACCACTCCCTATGCCACCACCTGATCAGCTTTTTCAGTGGAATCCAGAAAGATCACAATTGCGCTGTTCATCCTCGATGCTGACTTTATACCGTCATGCCCAACCACCTGTCCTACAGCGAGGCCGGCCTCCTCCACAGAACAGGGAACTGTCGGCAGGATTCTCACGCCATGTCGCCGGGTCAAACGCTCAAACTCCACACCACCATCAAACACCGGCATGATGCCGGCCGGGAAAAACAGGCAGCAGAAGCTACCGTTCCCCGACACACTCACACCAACACTCACACCCCAGCACACACACACTCAACCCACTATATAAAACACACACACCTCAAACACACACAATAGAGAAAAGTTAGAAAAAACAAAGTTTAAAGTACTCACTCGACACCACTCCACACCCCTGCTCCCACAAACGCTCACGGATGCACACGAGAGAGAGAGAGAGAGAGAGAGAGAGACAGAGAGAGAGAGAGAGAGCAAGCGAGAGAGTTTGAGTTTTAAAAAATGCCTTTATTGCACAATTCAAAAAAAATGTAAGAGCACCAATATCATTCCACCAAGTGTCTCACATTGGAAAAGTGCAAACATAAGTCATCCCCCCCCACACACAACACAAAGTATTCCCTGCAGTCCACCTATTCCACGTTGCCAGTGGCAGTAGTCCGAGTCTTCCTTGTAGTTCGTGAAAAGACGAGCCACAGGCATCCAGTTCTTAAGCAAGGCCAAGTCCCCTTCCTCCGGCAGCAGAGATAGTGCTGCGTGCCCGCAGCCAGTTCCGTTGTACGTCCCAGAGACATTTTCCTCATCTCAGATGGATTGTAGTCCTTAGACCATGCGGGGTTTTTAAGTAAGTCATCTTTGCAGCAGGCTCGTCCAGATTGTAGAAAGAAAACGTTGGGGCATCCATGCCCTGCAGGCGAGTAAACCGTGACCTTGTAGTCCGTGCAAAGAAGAGCCACAGGCCTCCCGTTTTCAAGCCAGGCCAAGTCCCCGTCCTTGGGCAGCAAAGATAGCGCTGCGCACCGGCAGGAGACCGGTGAGAAAGAGAGAGAGAGAGAGAGTGAGAGAGAGAGAGAGGGAGAGAGAGAGAGAGAGAGCGAGAGAGTTTTGAGTTTTAAAAAATGCCTTTATTGCACAATTCAAAAAATGTAAGAGCACCAATATCATTCCACCAAGTGTCTCACATTGGAAAAGTGCAAACATAAGTCATCCCCCTCCCCCACACAACACAAAGTATTCCCTGCTGTCCACCTATTCCACATTGCCAGTGGCAGTAGTCCGGGTCTTCCTTGTAGTCCGTGCAAAGACGAGCCACAGGCCTCCAAGTTCTTAAGCCAGGCCAAGAGAGAGAGAAGGAATGGGCAAAATACAAATATAATGTGATAACTAGAATGATGACAAATAAAGACTGAAGGAAAAATACAAGTAAACCCAAATATATAAATAACAAAACTACAATGAATGTAAACAGGAAAATAAGTCACACTAAGAAACAATACAAGAAATGTGAAACCCAACCAAGGATAAAATAACAGGAACTAGAACTAAAAAATACAATGAATATACAAATATGGAAAAAGGCAATGAGACTGAGCATGGCAGAATCCCCCATGCTCAGATCATGACAGAGCCCCCACCACCACCACCACCACCACAAGGGGTGGATTCCAGACACCCAGGGTAACATCGAAAAGAAAAAAAAGCACCCACACACATAGAAAACCCACCCTACAAAAAATAAGAAAACAACCCCACCCCGGGCGGAAGGAGGGGGACCCAGGCACGGAGGGACTGAAACAAACCAAAGAAAATAAGAAAAACCTTCATGACTCACACCCCAGCAAACCCCAGGCTAGGAGGGAACAAAAAACAACAACCCTGCTCATGATCCAAACCAGGCAAAACCCAGGCACCTAGGCCCCCTGGACCGGAGAGCTGGACAGTTCAGGTGGTCGAATGAAGTCCCAAACCTGGCAGATGGTGTCATGGAAAGAGTTGGGTGGCCTACCAGAAAACGTGGGCCACCCAACCTACAGTAGCAGCACAGTCTGTCCGGCAGCCTCCCAGAGTCCTTCAGCCACCTCAACACACGGGAAAGTCCAGGAGGCGGCTGACCAGCAGGGATGAATGGTGGTGGAGTAAGTTGGATAATTGGGGAACAGAATGGAACAGATGGCCGGCCAGCAGGAACCTCAGGGACAGGAACATGAGCCCCAGTGGCCACAGGGAAAGGGGAACCCCTGATGACTTCAGGCGCAGGAGAGTGAACCACGATGGCCCCAGGCAATGAAAAGGGAACCACAACGGCATCAGGTAGAGGAGAGAGGACCACAATGGCATCAGGCAGAGGAGAGGGGACCACGATGGCCTCAGGCAGAGGAGAGGGGACCACGATGACCTCAGGCAGAGGAGAAGAGACTGCGGTGGATTTGGGTGAGGACTGAGGGACCACAGTGACTCTGGCCTGGCCTGTAGCACCTTTGGTAGCCCCGGGCTGGGGCATGGTAGCACCCGCAGGGGCCCCAGGCTGGGGCATAGCAGCACCCATGGTGGCTCCAAACGGGAGTGTAGCTGCACCCGCGGTGGCTCCAGACGGGAGCACAGCTGCACCCACGGTGGTCCCTGACTGGGACAGAGCTGCACCCACGGTGGACCCTGGGCTGGAGTGTGACACCCACTGTGGACCCAAGCACCCACGTAGGTCTGAGGCTAGGACGCAGCACCCACGACAGCCCCCGACTGGAACACAACACCCATGGAGACCCGGACTGAGGAGGAGCTGCACCCATGGAGGTCCCGGGCTGGGACGGAGCACCCACAAAGACTTCAGCAGGAGGGGGGCAGCACCTACGGAAGCCTCGAGCTGGGACGGAGCACCCGCAATGACCTCAGCTGGAGGAACTGGACCTTTGGAGTTCTCAGGTGGTGAGGCTGGAGCCACGGAGACCTCTGGCGAAGTTGGATGCTCCTTGGTGGCCCTGGGAAAAGACTCCAACAGGAGGGACAGAGAAAGGGGGTCAGGGTCACCGGTGGCAGTGGAGCCTGGCGAGGTGAGCTCAGGTGCAGCTGACGGCTGGCCCTCCCCGCCAAGAGCCAGACAAGATCTCTCCAAAACAGAAACAGTGAAAACAAAGGAGAGCACTTGCCTGATCTCAAGCTCCACTGCTGTCCAGGACTCTGTCGATCCAGGTGACGATGTCTCGGGCCTGGGCCTCTGGAGGTCCAGCTTCTGCTTTGCTGTGGTGGCCCCGGCAGCAGGCATGGTGGAAGATGCAGTCCCAAGACCTCCCAGTGAAGTGTCCCATGCAGGTGGCTCACCCAATGTAGCGACAGGAGGTCAGTTCCCTGCTGGCACTGGATCCTGCACTGCTGAAGCCAGGGGATGCTCAATTGTCGGCACAGGCTCCAGCTCACTGGTAGCACTCTCCCTCCGTCTGGACCGTGGCTGCGGGGCTGGAACCAAGTCCTCCAGGGCTGCAGGCTCCTCTAACATCCGGTGGCTCAATCCTGGGGCCGGCGGACACTCAGAATGCAAAGGAGGAGACACGGAGAGAGCAGGTGAACAGCCTATAGCTGCAGCAGGTGGTGAGGACTCAGAGGACTGCATAGTCTGAGCCTCACCACCAGGAATCAGGCAAGATAATTTATGTTTTGGTGAATGAGGATGAAAAAACACTTGCCTGAGTTCCCAGGGTATGATGTTCTCTGCTGCAGCTGGTGTAATTTCAGCCCTCTTCATGAGTTCAGTGGCTGAGAGCCCCCTAGTGGAAAGTAGAGGAGCCACCCCTGCAGACACATGCAGAACCGAGAAGGAGGTGACTGGACCTTCAGCAGTGGGAGGAAACGCTGAGGTGACGGGAGTTGCAGCAGCAAAGGAGGAGGAGGAGGCTGATGGGACAACCTGCGAAGAAGAACAGGAGAGAGGAACTGCTGCGGGGATTGTATGGCTTGGTGCAGGGGAAACTGCTGGCTGAAAGGCAGAGGCGTTCCTCCGACAGTGTTTCACTGGGCAGCGGCGGGAAATGGGAGGTGGCTGACCCAGGCGGCTCTCCTCTGGGCAGTCCAGTCCGCCGCAACCCGAGGACGAGTGGAGGCAGACCTGGAAGAGCAGTGTCTTGGAGCAGGTGAAGCAGACATGGGACTGGGCGAGCAGAGGGAGAGGGGGAGGAGGAAGATGTCTCTCGCGAGGAGTGCTTCCTTGTTGGCTTTGGACCTGCTGAGCGTGGTCCCATCATCAGCCCGGGGAAGGACAGCTGGAAAGCTGAGATGGTGGACAACAAATCCATGAACCGGGTATACTTCCTCAATCCGGGATGTGCCTCTATGATGCACATTCTCTCTACATGCTTCACATTCTCTCAGACTCTTTTTGGACCATGGGAGGTAAGAGCTTCAGTCTCGAATTCCTGGATAAATTCAACAGCCTATTCCTCCTCTAGGTTCAGGGTCCCAGTCACCGATCCCCCTCTGTTGGCTGAAGGCCGGCGGGCTGGGGACATGGTATATGCTCCGGACAGACAGGTGAGTGAAAACAAAAAAACACAAACTACAGCAGCTTGGTCTCAAATTGGTCAGAGTCTACTGTCATGATTCACCCCTTCGGGACAGAGAGACAGACCCAAGCACTGAACTGCAGTTTGTGGTATTTATTAAGAGGAACACAAAATCCATAAAGTGCACAAAAATAAACTTACAACAAGTTGACGGTGGAATAAGCGCAGGAATAAATGTCAGGACAAAAGAGGGTCCTGACTGGAGTAGGTTGGTACGAGGTGAGGAAGATGAGACTCTGACAAAGAGTAGATGAGCAGGCTCATCTTAAATAAGGCAAACAATCAATTATCACAAGTGCCATCAGGTGTGAATCACAATGAGCGGACAGGAGATGAAAGTGATTGCAATCAGCTGTGAGTCATGAAGAGAGGAGACGGGGCTGACAGCTTGACAGGGACACCGCCCACAACCAGGGTAAAACCCAGAAGTGCCACTGACAGCTGCAACCCCGGAGAGAGAGAGAGAGAGAGAGAGAGAGAGAGAGAGAGAGAGAGAGAGAGATTTTGATTTTTAAAACCAACTTTATTTACAATCTTACATAATCACAGACAGACCGGTGTGAAGAAGTAACCAAAAAAACCCAGAGGCTTACCCCCCCCCCCCCAAAAAAAAGGACTAAAGTTGATCTCATTTTCTGACACAGAACAGATTATATTCTTATAACAGCACTTGGAGTTGAAATCCTCTAAATTGTCCATAGCTTTGTAAAATTTAAACTCCATCTGAATTCGGGCTCTAACCATAGAAGTGAACAGCATTGTAACCTTTTGACCCTGCTCCCTATTCCTGCTCATGTAAATGGAAAACTTTGACCAGACAAAAAATTTAAGAGCTGCCATTTCATTGCATTGACCCGTTTGTATCCAGCACCAAATATAAAAATCATGCTGGACCACATTACATCAAAACTGTTGCTCAAAAGCATGAACAGTGGTTTCAGTCTAGGGCACTCATCAAAACAATGAAAAATGGTTTCAGTTGACCCACAGAAAGAGCAGTCTTTACATGTTCTAGGATTGATGCGGGAAATTAAAGAGTTGACGGCCACAGCTCCATGCAGAATCCTCCATTGGAGATCACCTGCTCTTTTATGTAGAGGGGATTTGTAAAGGACCCTCCACACGGGCCTGACATTGTCTGTGATCTTCAGTCTCTTCCTCCACACCGTGTCCACTCTGTCGTTTAACTGCCTTCTATTAAAAACCTTCACACAATAGTAATAAAACAGTTTAGTCTTTGCTGAGTAAAGACTTGTGCATTTATTACACAACATGGGCCCCTCTGCACCCTCCGATCTCACAGCAAAGCCCAACTCAGGAAATGGGTCACCTTCATCAGGCTCTTCTCTCTTGTAGCAATAGTCCCTCACCATCTTCCTCTCCTCAGCTGTCAGTTGGAGCCGCCACAACTCCAAAACTTTGCTCACAAGGCGTGCAAACTTAATGCCAAGAACTTCAGGAGTTGCCAGAACATTGTCCAGCTCTGGTCCTGCTACGTCTATTATCTTACGCAGTGTAATACTGCCAGAGGAAACCAAGATGTGTGTCAGGGCAGGTAGGGACCTGACCTGGAGTTTCAATCTAGCTCTGAAGATCAGGGGTTCCTCCAATAGCCAGTGCAGTGAGAGAGCAGGTTCCAGTCTCTTCCACGCAAACAAACTCCATATTTTAAAAATGCTCTGATAAAAGGTAGGCAGGGTGGACAGGTTAAAACAGCCAGGATCCATTAAAAAGAGTGACGAATCAAGACCTAGTCCGTTGACCTGTCTTAAAAATACTGCACAGGTCTGCAAACCACATCTTGAGAGCCAGTGAGAAGCTTCTGAATAAACTGAAGTCTGTAGCATGCCACTCAGCTGACCAGGTGAGCCAGTCCTTGCCCCCACCCTCCTTTTAGCAGAAACAAAACACACTGTGCAGCCTGTTCCAGAAAAAGTCAATCATGCAGTTTTGTATTTGCTTCAGTAGGTTGTCGGGGGGGGGGGGGGGTCCACACAGGCAAATTTATGCCACAGTCCACTGGGAACCAAGTTGTTAATTATCAATACCCTTCCCCTATAAGACATCTGTGGCAACAGCCATTTCCATTTTTTAACTTCCCTTTAACTTTTTCCATCAAACCCTCCCAGTTTTTATTTACAGTAGCCTCATCCCTTAAAAACACCCCAAAATATTTAAGACTATCTTTTTTCCAGTATAGGCCTCCTGCCAGTGTAGGCAACTGCTTTGATTTAAAATGGACTGCAAGGGCTTCACTCTTGGACCAATTCACCTTCGCTGAAGATACTGTACCAAAATTTTTGACTACTTTTTGTAAACAGTTTACTTCTGTCTGTTTTTTTTTTTACCATCACAATGATATCATCTGCATAAGTTGAAAGTACCAATTTTTTAACAAATCATCACCTTTCGCCCGAAACGGGTATATCCACAGTTCCTTCCTTACTCCTCTCCGCTCTGCGTCGAGCCCGTCTTTTCTCGTGAGCCATCACTCTCTTTGTATTATGCGCCCTGCAAACTTTCCTCGTGAGGAATTTTAAGTCTGTTAAATTTTTTAACAGAGTTAGATAAAATCAGCCCCTCCATGGTGGACTGCATCTTACACAGCATGGGTTCAATGGAAATGGCATACAACATGCCTGACAGAGCACAGCCTTGCCTTGTTCCCCTTGTTATTTTAAAAGGGGCGCTCAGTCCTCCATTAATTTTCAACACACTCTCAATGTCCTGGTACAAAACCTTGATCATAGCAATAAGACCAGGGTTGAGGCCAAACCGCTCCAAAATTTTCCAGAGGTAAGGGAGCTCAACCCGGTCAAATGCTTTTTCTTGGTCCAGTGAAATCAAACCAAACCCATGTCCAATGAGCTAGAGATGGCCAAAATATCCCGAATTAAAGACATGTTGTCAAGAATGGACCTACCGGGCACACAGTAGGTCTGGTCCTGGTGAATGATCTGGTCCATAATGTTTCTCAGCCTGTTGGCCAGGGTTTTGGAGAAAATTTTATAGCCTGTACAGAGCAGGGAAACAGGGCGCCAGTTCTTAATCTCCATTAGATCACCTTTTTTGGGGAGTAAAGTGATTACAGCCCTCCTGCAACTGATAGGTAGGAATCCTCTAGTCAGACTTTCATTCAAAACTTCCAGCAGGTCTCCACCCATATCGTGCCAGAAGGCCTTGAAGAAATCAACAGGAAGTCCGTCAATCCCAGGAGCGTTCCCATTCTCCATACTCTGCAAAGCGGTGGACAACTCTTCAAGGTGTAGGGGCTCCCCCAGTAGCAGATTGAAGTCTTCAGAAACTTGGGGAAGTCCATCACTAAAGGAAGCTAACAATTGTTCATTTTCAACATACTCAGACTTATACAGGTCTGAATAAAACTCCACAGCACGTTTCCTGATGTCACCAGGCTTCCTCAGCTCCTGTCCGGATGCTGGCCGTAGAGAGTGAATGCACCTGCTCTGCCCATTTTTCTTCTCCAGTCCAAAAAAAAAAAACTTTGAGGGGGCATCCATCTGGTTTACACTCTGGAACCTGGATCTGATGAGGGCTCCCTGAGCCCTGGTGCCCAGCAAGTCTGTAAGAACTTTCTTTTTTGCTTTGAGGACTTCAAAGTATCCTCGATTTCCTGTAGAGTCTAACAAAGACTGAAGCTCTACAATATCACTCTCTAGGTCTTTTATTAATCTGGTTATGTCCCGAGTGACATTGAGAGTGTATTGTTGACAAAAATTTCTTATTTCCATCTCCCCACAGTCCCACCATTGCTGTAAAGAGCCAAACTCAAGACGTCGCTCTCTAAAATTCCTCCATAAGAACCTAAAACTTTTTTTTTAAATTGTTGTCCAGAAGCAAGGAACTGTTAAAATGCCAAAAGGCACTTCGATACTTAAAATTACTAATAAAAACTTGGCATAATACCAAAGAATGATCAGTAAAACCAGCAGGTACAATAGAACAGTTTGTAAAAAATATTCCTTTGATGTTTAAAATAATAAAAACGATCCAATCTTGCAAGACAAATGAGACCATCTCTAATGTGACCATTAGAAATGACCATCTCTCACACTTTTTCAGCGCTGAGACAAACTCGCTGATTTTCCCATTAAAAGTACCTAACCAACAGCGATCGGCGCTCGTGACGGACACCCACGGGCTGAATTTCCACCTCCGTCAGAATCCCGTTGGAATGCCCCTTTAATCGGGTAGAACTGCTGCGCTCTACCCGAAGCGATTGCCAAGCTAACGCTAGTTAGCTTAACGCTGGCCCCAGTGCGCCACCTAACTCCGACACGAAGCGGCTCAGTCCCCGGTGAGGGCTTACCGGAGGAACCAACCGTGGCGGCGGTTGGGAGCTCGGGCGCGGCGTTGGTGAGAGACGGGGGCCACCTGGACCCAGCAGGACAGTGGCCTGAGTCGGAGCCCAGTTGCGAGGCCCAGCTGAGGAACTACCAGACTGACGGCGGTCGGTGACGGGGCCTAGCGGAGGTGCCACCCAGCCAGACGGCGGCGAGCGGCGGTGTTCGGCGGCGGTGATCCGTGGAGTTCGGCTGCGCCGGCGGTGTGCGGCATAACCGGCCGGGCAGACGGCGGCAGGCGGCGGCGATCGACGGCGGTGATCTGCGGAGCTGTGCAGCGTTACTTGGCGGAGGAGCTGCGCAGGAGCTCGGTTGCGGCGGGTCCAGCAGCGGCCGGGCTAGTTGAGGCCTAGCCGGATTCTCTGTTTATTTCTATCCACAGGTCAGTAAAATGCCACCAAAAAAAGAGGAAATGGAAGAAATTAAAAAATCTCTGAACTTTATGTCAGAAGAATTGGCCAAATTGACTAGCCAGCAGGCCAAAATAATAGGCCTAATAGAAGAGGTACAAGCCCTACATTTAATAATAAAAGAAAAAGACAAAAAAATTATGGACCTGGAGCAACACGGGCGTCTTTTGGAGCAACGCGTCGAGGATCTTGAACAAGGTTCTCGTATTGATGACCTAGTTATAAGTGGACTAGACATCGGATATCAATCATACGCCCATGTCACAACAGGACTGAATGGTGAAGATGCTCCCATGAGTGAATCAGTGTCCTTAGAAAATCAAGTGCTTCAGTTCCTTAATAATAGAGACATTAAGGTAGAAGCCAATGCAATTTCAGCCTGTTATGCTTTACCGAAGAAAGATAACAAAACAAAGAAATCAATTGTGATGCGCTTTGTGAACAGAAGGGTAAAGAATGACATACTGAGGCAGGCCAAAAAGCTAAAGGATACTCAAGTTTACCTAAATGAACACCTGACAAAAAAACCCCGCTGAATTAGCACAGCAGGCACGGATGCTAAAAAAACAAAATAAGATACAGGCAACCTGGACAAGAAATTGTAGAATTTGGATTAAACTAAATTGATCACCTGAGCAAGCAAAGAGTATAATGATCAGAGATGCTACTGACTTAGATAAATACAGATGAACACTGATTAAGAAAATTATGAGTCAATGATAATCCATATTCATACACACGATAAGAATAGTTCTTTTGATACACCATGCCAAAGTACTTTAAAAAAAATAAGCAAAATAAACAAAAACTTATGACCGACTCGAGTAGACATCAATTATCCCCAGTTGGAGGAAGTCATTTGACACAGAGTGAGGAAACTCAAACTCTGAAAATATGCCATTATGCTGAACATAAACCACAAGAGATGGAGAATGATATTGATCCTGATAATCACTTTTTCAATAATATTCATAACCACTGTGAATATTACACTGAAAAGCAATTCAAAAGTCAAGTGCAATTAGATGGCAAACTGTCAATAATACACTTCAATAGCAGAAGTCTTAACAAAAACTTTCCACAGATTCAGGACTATTTAAAACAGCTAGACAGAAAATTCACAGCTATTGCAGTCTCTGAAACCTGGCTTAATGAAGAACAGGCTCCCCTGATGGCAATAGAGGGATATCAGATGTTTTACATTAACAGATCTCAAAAAAAGGGTGGTGGTGTTGCACTGTATATTGATGACCTGTATAGGTGTAAGCTTGTAAATGAAATGTCCTCAGCACTACCAGGGATTTTGGAATGTGTTACTGTTGAGATTGACCTAGACAAAACAAAAAATCTAATCATAAGCTGCATATATAGAACGCCGGGAACTTGCATTGAGACATTCAGAGATAAATTAGTCGAGATGTACAATAATATTACTAGTAAGAAAATGGTAGCAATTTGTGGAGATTTCAATATTGATTTACTGAATCCACATCAACAAAATGTAGTTACAGACTTCATGAACTCTATGTACAGCATGAGTCTATATCCCACAATAACACATCCCAGTAGAATCACAGTTCACTCTGCTACACTTATTGACAACCTGTTTGTCAATGTTTTCGATAAGAAAATAGAAAGTGGATTATTGATAAATGATATAAGTGACCACTTGCCAACCTTTGCACTTATCCATGGCCACACGGGGCCCAACGCAGAAAAAATTTCAAAATCGTTCAGACACAAATCACCAAATGCAATCAGTTCTCTTAAAGAGGACTTTCTGAAGCAAGACTGGACAGAAGTCTATGTATCAGATGTAAATGAAGCCTATGACACATTTATAAACATTGTAACCATTCTTTATGAAAAAAACTGCCCGTTAGTAAAAAAAAAAGCTTAAACACAAATTTGCTGATAAGCCATGGTTAACCAAAGGACTACAAAAGGCGTGCAAAAAGAAAAATTTATTATATAAAGCTTTCCTAAAGAAAAGGACAAAAGAAGCAGAGCAGCGGTATAAAACATACAAAAATAAGTTAACATATATAATAAGATGTAGTAAAAGAGACTATTACAGTAAAGAACTGGTGAAAAACAAAGACAATATTAAAAATACATGGACAATACTCAACAGTATCCTTGGAAATAAAAGCAGAAATACAAGCTACCCAACTAATATTCCAAAAAATAATAAAACGACTCAGAGTGTGAATACAGCTTCACCTGCAGATGAATTTAATAATTTTTTTGTTAACACTGGACCTAAACTGGCCCGAGAAATACCCACTACGGTGCCTACAGGTGATACAATATGCAATAACACTGCTGTAAAAGACTCCATCTTCATAAAGAACACAGGCGAAAAAGAGGTCATTGAAATTGTTAAATCGTTCAAAAGTAAAACATCTACTGACTGTGATGGTATTGACATGCTACTAGTCAAAACTGTTATCGAATGCATAGTAAAACCACTGATGTATAGCTGTAACCTGTCTCTCCAATCAGGTATATTTCCCAATGCAATGAAAATAGCTAAAGTAATTCCGATATACAAGATGGGCGACAGAGGGGAACTCTCAAACTATAGACCAATTTCACTATTACCGCAATTTTCCAAGATACTTGAAAAAATATTCTATGAGAGAATTGACAACTTCATACTGAAGAATGATTTATTGTGTGAGCAGCAATATGGGTTCAGACACAAGAGGACAACTGCATATGCCCTAATGGAATTTACAGAAAAAATATCAACAGCCATTGAAAATAAAGAGTATTCAGTTGGAGTATTCCTAGATCTTAAAAAAGCATTTGATACAGTAGATCATAAGTTATTATTAAAGAAACTACAAAATTGTGGTATTAGAGGGGTAGCTACTTAAAGAATAGATATCAGTATGTATGTGTTAGCAACAAAAACTCAGAGTTACTGAAGGTCACCTGTGGAGTCCCACAGGGTTCAGTTTTGGGACCATTATTATTCAATATGTATATAAACGATATATGTAAAGTTTCAGAAAAAATTGACTTAATTTTGTTTGCTGATGACACTAATCTGCTATGCAGTGCAAACAATTTGGAACAACTTCTGGATACACTCGGAAAGGAATTAGGAAAGCTTAAACTGTGGTTTGATTCAAACAAATTAACGCTCAATTTAAGTAAGACAAAATTTATAGTCTTTAACAACCATCACAACAACCCAGTACCCAAACTCAGTGTAAATGGTGTAGAGATTGAAAGGGTATCTGAAATTAAATTCCTTGGAGTAATAATTGATAACAAACTGTGTTGGAAGTCACATATTAATTATATTAAAGGTAAAGTATCCAAATCAATTGCAATATTACACAGAGTGAAATATTTGCTGAATCAACCCACACTATACACCTTGTATCATTCATTAATACTCCCATACATGACATATTGTAATGAAGTATGGGGAAATACATATAAAACAAACATATATCCACTCTTTATGCTTCAAAAGAGAGCTATTAGAATAATAAACAAAGCAGCTTACAGGGAACCAACAAACCCACTTTTTCTTAAACAAAAAACTCTCAAGTTGAAAGATCTGGTTGACTTTAAAACCGCAATAATAATGTTCAAAGTGAAGAATTTATCACTGCCCGCAAATATCCAAAAGTTGTTCCAAACAAGGGAGAAACGATATCACTTCAGAGGAACATGTATATTTCAAAAGCCTACAGTGAGAACAACCACCAAGCAACACTGTATTTCAGTGCAAGGAGTCAGATTATGGAACGATTTTGGACCTGAATTAAAATCATGTACAACGCTTGGACAATTTAAACAAAAACTAAAGGAAGAAATACTCCAAACATATTTACAAGACGACAAGTAAACTCACATAAGGATTGACATATCCAGCCTGTGTTGTGTTGTAGCTTAGTTTTTTTTTTTTTTTTCTCTGTGACATTTTGTCTTAGATTTGTTTTTGAATAGTAACCGCTTAACTTAGCCTAGCTTAGTTTTCTTTTTTTTCTCTCAGTCACATTTTGTCTTAGCTTTGTTTTAAATTGTAATCGCTCTTGTCTTGTTTTCTCTTTTTTCTCTTTTGAATTCTTGGATGGAATATGGGTGGGCAATATAAGCTGCGGCTTCAGCCATCACCCATTTCGGATAACTCCCGTGGAATTGTATAGTAGAAGGAGTCTTTGTCTAATTTGACCTTGTTGTTATATTATACAGTTTCTTTTAACCTGTACTGTACTATCCGAAATAAAAATTCATTCATTCATTCATTCATTCATTCAATGTGGGACCATGTGTACTATCTATCCATATTATGGAAAGACCTCCAAACATCTACCAGATCATGAGTCTTAATAACTTCCATTAAAAGGCGTTTAGAGGCTGGATGAGGTTCTATATGGTTCCTATTGAATCATCTGCAGTGCAGTTAAAATCACCAGCTAAGAACACAAAGTCATCTGGGTTGCAGTTGTTAAAAAGGTGTTTAACTCACTAAGAAAACCCAACCTGTCCGACCCTAAAGTTGGGGCATACTGTAACACCTACTTTAGGTGCAGTCTTGTACCCTTTTGGTAGTACTGGGTATGGCAGTGTAGTTACCTTTAACCTTACTACCTGGACAGAAGGGACAATTGGGCCAGGTCAGATAGATTCTAGGTTCGTAGGAGCCTGGAGGGTACAACAACAGATGACACACACACAGCAGTATGAGAACTTGCAAATATGTGTATTTTGACAGTGGTGTACACTTAAACAAAAATACAGCGCTTGTAAGAATAGTGGAAAAAAATAAAAATAAAATACCCCCAAAATATATTTACAATATGTACAGTCCTCTAATTTTGTTTCAGTCTTTGAATGTTTGTTCAGTGCGATAGTGACCAGTTGGATCACCTCTACCAGTTAGTTGGGTTCGGGCTTTGGCTCGCCATCCAGATCTGGAGATCCATGTTCTTCTCAATCCAGGCCAAAAAAAAGAACCTGACGTACAGAATAGGCCAGACAAAAACTTAAGCTATGATCTATAGCTGGTTTCATATATTTCTAATTATTTCTAGGTTGTACAACCATAATTCAAATTTCTTAAATCACTAAATGTGCATAAAATGAACTTAAACACATATAAACCACAGGTGTAACATGCATTTCTAAGTAACAGTCAATAGCAAGGGAATTGGAACCTTTGCTATTTACCACAGCCTTGAAAAATGACTTTCTCCCATGGAAAACCTAGCCGGAATTAGCATCGGAGGTTAGCATTTTGAGCTAGCAGTTAGCATTTCACATACACAATGAATGGCACTCACCATGCCTAGCAACATGTGCTTCAAAGGAGATTCCTGCACTCACATGAATTCACAGCCTTTGGATTCAAATCTTAAAATTTAACAAAAGAGGTGTTAGAATTTGACAATACAGCAATACCTCGTTTCTCATGTTGGTTTAGGCTTACCAATCTCAAGAGTTTTATGCAGGCAAAGGCTGCCACTAGCACGTTAGCTCACCGTCTCAGTAAGGGATCTCTCTCTCTCTCTCGGTCGGTGTCTCTGCCGTGACTGAAAGCGTTCTGCAGGTTACACCAAGACCGAGCGAGAGAGCGCGTGACCCTATTGGCTGATGCTGCCAACAAACAACGCAGCCATTGGTTGCTCAATATACCAAATAAAAATATTAGGAACCTTATCAGAGCTTTTTAAAAATGTTTTTAACTAGTTATGAATATATTTTATGAACTTATATTTATTTATGTATTTATCTTCAAAATATTTATTCCCATTGTGAAAGGAGTGTTTTTTCTTTTATTTTTAAAGCGGTGTCGATATTTATAATTTTATTTACATTTTTAACACTGGGTTACACTATCCCCCCTTAGAATCATGCAAGTCCCTTTGCATGGGATTAGCTAGATAGTAATGACGAGAGAACCAGTGTTCATGGGAATAATCTTAGGATCTGGCTCTGTTAAGGCTCTGGTAAAAGCCAGGTTTAGTCCTTGAAGCAGGGACTGGGCAACAGTTATGAGAGGATTTCCCAAGTGACTATACTGTAGTCTTTCTGGCTGGGAGGTTGTCCTCTCGGAGCGTCTCACAGTCTTTGGGATTTCTTTTTCAGATTCTTTTTCTTCCACAGGTTCATCACAGGTACTTTTATCAGGTAAGTTGGTTTCACTTTCAGTCCCATTCTCATTGTTTGATTGTTCCACATTTGTTTCAGTTTCCTCCAGGTTTCCATCATTCGGTAAGTTGTCACATCCAGGTGAATTGTCATTTCCAGGTAAGTTGTCACATCCAGGTGAATTGTCATTTTCTATTTGGTTGTCATTCTCAGGTAAGTGAGTTTCAGTAGGAATGTCTTCTTTACAAAATGTCTTTGGATGGGGAATTTCATAGACTTGAGTGAGCTTTATGGGCGTTTGGATTGGTCTTTTTCTGTACCAATAGACATCCTCATTTTCCGGTTCTGAATTCTCACATTCCTCACTTTGTTCAGGTGATTGTCTTGTCTTAGGTTTGTGGACACATTTTGGTTGGACAGGTTCTTCTTCAACAGGGGCAAGAAAACCACAGGGAGGCAAGAGGTCACGGTGAACGGTGCGAACAAGACCATCTTTTGTCTCAGGTTTTATAGTGTAAACAGGCAAGTCACCTGCTTGGTTCACCACAATGTGGATTTCAGCTTCCCACCTGTCTGCTAGTTTGTGCTTTCCTCTGGGGCGGACTGCACGTACCAAAACTCTGTCGCCTGGTTCTACTTTTGAGGGTTTCACTTGTATATCAAATCTTGTTTTGTTTCTTTCAGCCATCTTGTTAGCATTTTCTGTTGCTAGTTTGTAGCTTTCTTGTAGAGTTGTCTTCAGTTTTTCAATGTACTGGGAATGTGACTTGAAACTTTTGTTGCGAAATGGGAGCCCGAATGCAAGATCGATTGGCAATCTCGGCTGACGACCGAACATTAATTCATACGGGGCAAAACCAGTAGTGTCATTTTTTGTACAATTGTACACATGTACAAGTGGTTTTAAATAGTTGTGCCAATGAGATTTGTTCTTTTTCTCCAGAGTACCCAGCATGCTCAATAATGTTCTATTGAAACGTCCTACCGGGTTACCTCTGGGGTGATAGGGTGTCGTCCGGATTCTGCAAATGCCCATGATTTTGCAAAGTTCTTTTATAATATGGGACTCAAAATTGGGACCCTGATCACTATGTAACCGTTCGGGTATCCCGTAGTGGACTAATAAAGTTGTCCCAAAGCACATTTCAAGTTGACTGAGCTCTCGGAGTAACAAGTTGATGTCAGGAAGTTCAGTTCGTACAGTTGGTGGAACTTTTAGCCCAGTTTCAATTTGTGCAATCACTTCTCTTAAACAGGGATCAGTTCTTTGTTCGTTTTTGATCTGTTCAGGGGTCATGTGGGGTACAACTGGAAGACCACCACAGTCTTTTTCATCGGCATAGCCATCTGGAATGGCGGCTACAGAGAGGGCTAACGAGTGAACCAAAGGGAAGGTGTTATCTGGAGAGCTACAGACAAGGTGTTTTTCACATATAGCAGACATTACCTCGGAACTTAAACTGCTTTCAGGAAGAGACAAGTGAGTTTGAGTGAACTGCTGTATGCGGTCAAGCTCCTTTTGGGACACTGCGTCATTAAGTAACTCGCCATGTGGCCGTCTAGAGAGGCTGTCTGCATCTGAGTTAAGCTTGCCTGCTCTGTATTGGAGTTTAAAGTTAAACGTCGACAGAGCAGCTAGCCACCTATAACTCATGGCATCCATCTTAGCAGTAGTTAAAATATACGTCAGAGGGTTACTATCTGTCACGACAGTAAAATGATTGCCATATAAATAGTCTGCAAACTTCTCCGTTACTGCCCACTTTAGAGCTAAAAATTCTAATTTATGGGCGGGGTAACGGGACTCACTTTTAAACAACCCCCGGCTTGCATAAGCTATGACCATAGTCTGGCCCTCCTGCTCTTGACAGAGGGCGGCGCCAAGCCCTGTAGTGCTGGCGTCAGTATGGAGTGTATATGGCAACTGAGGGTCAGCGAAACCCAGGACAGGCGCAGTACTGAGCTTTTCAATGATGGTTTTGAATGCAAGATCACAGGAAGAAGTCCATCGCTCGCCAAACGGTGTCTTTGGGTCGTGGTACTGGGCAGGCTTAGCTTTGGGCTTTGTGCTTTTGCACAAAGGAGGGTAGCCTGATGTTAAGTCAGTGAGGGGCTTAATGATGCTGGAATAGTTCTTAATGAACCGCCTATAGTACCCTGAAAAGCCTAAGAACGAGCGGAGCTGTTTGAGATCACGGGGCACAGGCCAGGTACTTAGGGCTTTCACTTTTTCGGGGTTGGTCTCAACTCCCTTATTGGACACAATGTGACCGAGGTATCTGACAGAAGTTTGAAAAAATCTGCATTTCTCAAGGGAGAGTTTAAGCCCGTAATCTTTTAGGCGATTAAGAACTTTCATTAAGCGAGCCTCATGTTCTTCGGGCGTCTTGGAGAATACAATGATGTCATCGAGGAACACAATCACCTCATGCAGATTCATGTCACCCATACATTTCTCCATTAGGCGTTGGAACATGCTGGGGGTGTTTGTAATGCCTTGGGGCATTCTATTGAATTCCCAAAAGCCCATGGGACATACGAACGCCGTCTTTGGTTTGTCCAGCTCCTCTACCTCAATTTGGTAGTACCCCAACTTTAAATCGAGGACGGAGAACCACTGCGAACCGGTCAAGGTGGAAAACGTTTCCTCCAAGTTGGGGAGGGCGTAAGCATCTTTTACAGTCTGCATGTTAAGCTTCCTGTAATCAATACAAAGGCGGACATCGCCATTTTTCTTTCGCACCATTACAATAGGTGAAGAAAATGGGGAAGTGGACTCTCTTATCACGCCTGCTTGTTGGAGTTCTTTGAGATACTTACGGACCGCTTCCAGGTCATTTGGGTGTATGGGACGTGCTCTGTGTTTGAACGGTGTTTCATCTGATAATTTGATTGTGTATTTCACTTGATCTGTTTTGCCAAAGTCAAGATCATCTTGTGCAAATACTTCGGGCATTTGACTGAGTTTTTCTGTTAGGCGCTCCTTCCATTCAGCGCTAATGGGGGAAGAGTCAAAGTTGAACTTCAGAGTGGACTTTTGTTCAGTTTTGGACTCTGTAACTTTCACGGAGTGTTCTTGCGATAGGACTCGTTGATATGCACACATTTCTCCAATGACACACTTCTGAGGGATTGTCACGTCATGTTCCGATTCATTGGTAAGTATAACTGGAACAAGGTAAGGTGCTCTTTCAGGTAAGTCTATGAGACATGGTTTTACTAGGATACCACCAGGTAAGGCTGACATTAACGGGTGTTCTAACAAGACAGAATTTTCACTGTTGCTGGCTGACACAGCTACAGCGCCATCTAGAACAACTGTTTGGCCTGCAGGAACTAACTGTGGCTCTTTGTTGTGCATGGTCACTAAACCAAGGCTAGTGTCTTGGGACTGTCTGTGCCGTAGTTCAAGGACTTTTAACACTGCCCTATAACCAAGTGACATGGTTGGCTGCAGTTCAGAACATGCATCAGAGTACAGCTCGTAAAGTACATCTAATGTGTTTGTCCCTATTAACACTAAGGACTGATCAGCTGCACGTACATCGGGAACCACTAAGGCAAGTGTTGGCACTTCGGCTTCAATACCAAGAAAGTCTTTTGGGAAAGTGACATGCATTTCAATGTAGCCTAAGTAGGGTACACTCTGACCGTTAGCTTCCTCCACTTCTAACAGCTCAAAAAGTGGCTTAATCTCATGGTTGGATAAGTACTGTCTGTAATAGGACTCAGGGACAGTAGTCACCTGGGAGCCTGTATCTAACAAACAGCTCACAGTACAGCCATTCACTTTCACTTGTGCTGTACTTTTGGTACCAATTAGATCATTAGGAAAGTTAAAGAGGTCTGTTTTGGAGTGTGACTTCAGTTTAGCATGTGTCTTGGATAGAGCTTTTGGTTTGGGACAGGTCATCTCTGAACTAGCCTCTGTTTGTCCCGCAACAGGGGCAGACTTCAGTTTTAAAGAGGATTTGGGGTTCTGACTGTCCCAAATCTGTCTTTTTACTCTTAATTCTTTGCGTTTTGCAGCTACAAGTGCAGGGTTTGGCTCTGACTCACAAGTGGCTGCAATATGCCCATCTTCGCCACAGCGGAAGCAATACCATGGTTTGGGCCTGGTACTGGGACGGCTGGACGAAGGTAAGTTTTCAGGTTTGTCATGGTCAGGTTTTTTATTTTCAGATTTCTTAGTTGGGTCTTTCTTCGGTGGTGCTTGTTTCTTTTGTTTCACGACAGCAGCTAATTGGCTTTTTAGATCAGCGACTTGCTTTTTCAGTTCTTTCAGACTGTCAGACTCTACTTCACTATTTGTACTTGTTTCGGTGACTGTTTGTTCGTAGGAGGCTGCTTTTGGTTTTGTGGTGCCCAAGTGTTTTTTCATGCAGTGTTTTTAACTCCTTGTCTGTTTTCAGCAGTGCGAAGGTGAAGCAATAACTCTGCATACGCAGGTGGATGTTTATCTTTTAGTTCCAGCTGTAGCTCCAATAGCAGATTATCATCCCAACAGCCTCTGTTAAACTGCTTGAGAAGCTGTTTGTCCACTTCCTGTGGCTCTAGACCACCTCTACGCACTGTGAGATTGCGCGCCACCTGCAAACGATGCAGATATGCAGAGGGTTTTTCACCATAATCTTGGAAAGTGTTCATGAAATTGCACAAGCAGTTCCTCACCGTCTTCAACAGTCCCAAAAGCTGAGTCCAAAAGCTTAAGATAGTCGGCAGAGGTGACTTCAGGCCCAAGAGGGCGAATAACATCAGACGCAGGAGCAAGAAGACTTTCAAGGATCTTGCGAGATTTTTCCAAGTCAGACAAAGAAGTATCTTCCATCATCAAGTCAACATGTGAACGCCATGTTTCATAATCAGCTTCAGTATATGGTCTTGGCGTTTTGCCAGAGAAAGCTCTGATTCTCCAGGAGGAGTGGGCGTTTGACGGCTTCTCTGCATTTTTAACGACATGCTCGACTACGATTTTCTGAACCTCGGGTGGGTTAAAATCAGCTGGACTCAACATTTGAGGTGTCAGGTTTGGTCTAAGAGGGCTTTGGAAGAGTGCTTGAGTGGTTTTAGGGGTGCGAGGCACTTCAACTTGGAGTGGAGGAGAGACTCCACTTTGTGTGGGTTCTACAGTAGGGGAAACAGGATCAACGTCAGCAGAGACCGTTTCAGCTGTCTCAGCAGCTTCAATAAACTTCCCTATTGTGGACATAACCTCCCGCAACACCTCTTCGGAACCTTTTCCACTTAACTTAGCTAAGCCCTTCAGGTTGCTAAGATAAGCCTCAGTAACACTGCCCCCTACAGTTTTAGTGTACACATCAGTTAAGGCTTGAATGCAGTACTTAACATCAGGATTGTCAGTGGATGGAAAGAAGTACGGCAACGCAGGTGCTAATGTTTCAACAGCTAATCCAGACTCGAACTCTACAATGTGACTTTTGTCAAATTCAGACGAGTTATCATCAATGCTAAGTACCCTACGAATAGTGCCATGTTGCTCTAGGAACTTAAAAACGCCTTTGTCTTTTTCTTTGTCAACCACACCACTGACAATGACTGCATTTAGAACTTTGACACCATATTTTGCAACAAAATCCATTTTGACAGTATATGAACTGTTTGGTCAAGGGTCAAGACAGAATCCACATCTGTTGTCGCAACGCTCCAGGCTCCTGGCTGCCTCGCCAGATTTTTGTAACACCTACTTTAGGTGCAGTCTTGTACCCTTTTGGTAGTACTGGGTATGGCAGTGTAGTTACCTTTAACCTTACTACCTGGACAGAAGGGACAATTGGGCCAGGTCAGATAGAGTCTAGGTTCGTAGGAGCCTGGAGGGTAAAACAAGAGATGACACACATTCAGCAGTATGGGAACTTGCAAATATGTGTATTTTGACAGTGGTGTACACTTAAACAAAAATACAGCGCTTGTAACAATAGTGGAAAAAAATAAAAATAAAATATCCCCAAAATATATTTACAATATGTACAGTCCTCTAGTATTTGTTTCAGTCTTTGAATATTCGTTCAGTGCGATAGTGACCAGTTGGATCACCTCTACCAGTTAGTTGGGTTCGGGCTTCGGCTCGCCATCCAGATCTGGAGATCCACGTTCTTCTCAATCCAGGCCAAAAAAAGAACCTGACCTACAGAATAGGCCAGACAAAAACTTAAGCTATGATCTATAGCTGGTTTCATATATTTCTAATTATTTCTAGGTTGTACAACCATAATTCAAATTTCTTAAATCACTAAATGTGCATAAAATAAACACATCTACTATTCAAATTTATCACATGGTACCAAAAATAAATAAGTCAAGTGTATTGGAAAGCACTTGACAAGGAAAAAAAAAAAAGAAAAGTGTGCTAGCACAACAACTTATTTCAATTGGACACTTTTAAACACATATAAACCACAGGTGTAACATGCATTTCTAAGTAACAGTCAATAGCAAGGGAATTGGGACCTTTGCTATTTACCACAGCCTTGAAAAATGACTTTCTCCCATGGAAAACCTAGCCGGAATTAGCATCGGAGGTTAGCATTTTAAGCTAGCAGTTAGCATTTCACATACACTTTTCTGCAACTGTGGGGGTCCCCCCTACAGTTGATAGTGCTATGAGATGACTGTTGTTGTGAAATGGCGCTATATAAATAAAGTTGAATTGAATTGAATTGAAATTGAATTGAATTGAATACACAATGAATGGCACTCACCATGCCTAGCAACACGTGCTTCAAAGGGGATTCCCGCGCTCACGTGAATTCACAGCCTTTGGATTCAAATCTTAAAATTTAACAAAAGAGGTGTTAGAATTTGACAATACAGCAATACCTCGTTTCTCATGTTGGTTTAGGCTTACCAATCTCAAGAGTTTTATCCAGGCAAAGGCTGCCACTAGCACGTTAGCTCACCGTCTCAGTAAGGGATCTCTCTCTCTCTCTCGGTCGGTGTCTCTGCCGTGACTGAAAGTGTTCTGCAGGTTACACCAAGACCGAGCGAGAGAGCGCGTGACCCTATTGGCTGATGCTGCCAACAAACGACGCAGCCATTGGTTGCTCAGTATACCAATTAAAAATATTAGGAACCTTATCAGCGCTTTTTAGAAATGTTTTTAATTAGTTATGAATATATTTTATGAACTTATATTTATTTATATATTTATCTTCAAAATATTTATTCCCATTGTGAAAGGAGTGTTTTTTTTCTTTTTTTTTTAAAGCGGTGTCGATATTTATAATTTTATTTACGTTTTTAACACTGGGTTACAATACACATTGATGAGAGTAAGTGTACACCGACCAAAACAGCCTGAATCACCAGTAGTCTCCCTTGTACAACTTCAGCGATACAATATGAAACGGGAACATCTTGGGGAGAAAAGGACGGCCACTCCCCCACTACTACTGCTACTGTGGCTCAGTACAACCTGCCCTCCCCGCTCCCTCTGCCAGTCTATCTCATTAGATTTATCACTGTGTGTTTCTTGGACAAGCATAATATCAACATTATTCAGGATCATGAAATCAAACAGCATAGCTATTTTTCTTGCCTCTCTTGCACCATTCAGATTCAAAGTCCCTACTTTAAAATTGCTCATGGAGGGAGAGGCAAAAAAAGTTAACAGAACAGTTAAAAAGAATGCTAAGGCAGAGAATTTACAAAGCCTCGCCATTATCGTCATCATCATTCTCAGCATCATTATTAAACAATTCTTGCTTAAGTCTAAAAACTACTTTTTTCAGACGATAATATTCTTGGTGGGTGAAGCTCCCCTCTTTCATTAAGACCCTCACTGAATCAAGGAAGCCCTTTTTATCTGGGAAGTAATTTTCAATTTTTACTCCTCTCATGTTCTTGGTCTTTTGTAAGAACATTATTATTTTTGCTGCACTGTACTCCTTCTGGACTTGGTGATGTTGGGAGGACCTACAGTCAGACAGCTCACTGTCAGTCATCAGAGGGGGTGAATCTTCACCTTCACTAACCTCTGAAGCTAAGGCTGCTCACTCATGTTCATCTGCCACTTTGCATTTTACCCTTTTAGATGATCTTGCCTTCTCCTGTAAAACCTGCCTACCATTTTTAGTTTTTCTCTTAAGCTGAGAAGCATTAAGAGGGGTCTCTCCTTCCTCATTATTCTCCTCTGCAGCTCCAGCACCAATCAAAACTGATTTACAGTCCACATCACCACACACCATCGTCTCCACTTCCCCCTGATCACCTGTTTGACCACCAGCTCCATTTGTCCTGCATCCATCTGGCCATCAGCCCCACCCTCCTGTGCGCCCCCCTGTCCATTTGTCCTGTTTTTCTGAATGCTTGTCAGATCATCAGTACTACCACTTTTCCTTTCACCTTCATTTTCCTCCTTGGTGCCCAATTGTCCACTCACTTCCTCCCCCTGCATACCTGTCTGCCCATTAAAGCCACCCCCCTCTGCACCTGCCTGCTCACCTTCTCGTCTGTCCCCCTCACCCTGCTTGTCAGACTGGTCACTAGCCCCCCCACATTGTGCCTGTCTCCCTGAAGCTGAAGTTGAGGCACTGTGTGCACAGGCCCTGATGAGGTGTGCTTCTTCCCCACATGCAAAACATTTCATGTTTTCTGATGTCCATCCATCCATCCATCTTCTACCGCTTTTCCGGAGGTCCGGGTCGCGGAGGCAGCAGTTCAAGCAGAGAAGCCCAGACTTCCCTCTCCCCAGCCACCTGCTCCAGCTCTTCAGAGGGGATACCAAGGCGTTCCCAGACCAGCTGGGAGACATAGTCTCTCCACCGAGTCCTGGGTCTGCCCCGGGGTCTTCTCCCAGTGGGACGTGCCTGAAACACCTCAAGTGGGAGGCGTCCAGGAGGCATCCTAATCAGATGCCCATACCACCTCAACTGACTCCTTTCAATGTGGAGGAGCAGCGGTTCTACTCTGAGCCTCTCCCGGATGACTGAGCTCCTCACCCTATCTCTGAGGGTGAGTCCAGCAATCCTACGGAGAAAGCTCATTTCAGCCGCTTGTATCCGCGATCTCGTTCTTTCGGTCATTACCCAAAGCTCGTGACCATAGGTGAGAGTAGGAACGTAGATTGACTGATAAATCGACAGCTTTGCCTTAGAACTAAGCTCCCTCTTCAGCACAACAGACCGGTACAACGTCCGCATCACTGCAGATGCTGCTCCAATCCGTCTGTCGATCTCTCGCTCCATTCTCCCCTCACTCGTGAACAAGACCCCAAGATACTTAAACTCCTCCACTTGGGGCAGGAGCCTGTCCCCAACCCGGAGAGGACAATCCACCTTTTTCCGGCTGAGGACCATGGACTCGGACTTGGAGGTGCTGATTCTCATCCCAGCCGCTTCACACTCAGCGGCAAACCGTCCCAGCAAGAGCTGTAGGTCATTGCTGGATGAAGCCAACAGGACAACATCATCTGCAAACAACAGAGATGAGATCCTGTGGTCACCAAGCATGACACCCTCCATTCCCTGGCTGCGCCTAGAAATCCTGTCCATAAAAATTATGAACAGGATCGGTGACAAAGGGCAGCCCTGGCGGAGTCCAACTCTCACTGGGAATGACTCCGACCGAGTGTTGGCAATACGAAACAAACTCTCACAACGGTCGTACAGAGACCGAATAGCTCGTAACAACAAGCCCGATACCCCATACTCCCGAAGCACCCCCCACAAAAATCCACGAGGGACGCGGTCAAATGCCTTCTCCAAGTCCACAAAACACATGTAAACTGGTTGGGCAAACTCCCACGAACCCTCGAGAATTCTCGAGAGGGTAAAGAGCTGGTCCGATGTGCCACGGCCAGGACGAAAACCACATTGCTCCTCCTGAATCCGAGGTTCGACTAGCGGCCGGACTCTCCTCTCCAGTACCTTGGCATAGACCTTCCCAGGGAGGCTGAGGAGTGTGATCCCTCTAAAGTTGGAGCACACCCTCCGGTCCCCTTTTTTAAAGAGAGGAACCACCACCCCGGTTTGCCATGCCAAAGGCACTGCCCCCGACCTCCACGCAATGTTGCAGAGGCGTGTCAACCATGACAACCCAACAACATCCAGGGCCTTGAGGTACTCGGGGCGAATCTCGTCCACCCCTGGGGCCCGGCCACCAAGGAGATTTTTAACCACCTTGGCGACCTCAGCCCCTGTGATAGGCGAATCATCCCCCTCGTCCCCAAACCCTGCTTCCTCTGTGGAAGGCGTATCAGTGGGGTTGAGGAGATCCTCGAAGTATTCCTTCCACCGCCCGACGATGTCCCCAGTCGAAGTCAATAGTGTCCCATCCACACCATACACAGTGTGGACGGGGAGCTGCTTTCCCCTCCTGAGCCGCCGGACAGTTTGCCAGAATCTCTTTGAGGCCGACCGAAAGTCTTGTTCCATGGCCTCACCAAACTCCTCCCATACCCGGGTTTTTGCTTCAGCAACCACCCGAACTGCACTCCACTTGGCCTGCCGGTACACCTCAGCTGCTTCGGGAGTCCCACAAGCCAACCAAGCTTGATAGGACTCCTTCTTCAGCTTAATGCCCCCCCCCCCTTAATGGCTTAATGGCCCCCCTCACCACTGGTGTCCATCACTTGGTTCGGGGGTTGCCACCACGAGATGCACCGACCACCTTTTCTGATGTAATAAAAATAATGTAGTCAAAGTCCTCCACCCTTAGTTTAAAAACCAAATTAAGCTCATCATTTCTGTTATTCAGGATCATAAACAGCTGTTAGTAGAGTCATTTTTGGGGGTTTCGTGACCAACCTCCCAGGACCTTTTTTTCTCACTGGATTTAGCATTCTAGACCCATTTTAATGAAAATAAGCTCCCATGTACCTCCCCAAAATTACGGGAAACCTTTTTTTTGCCCAAAATTCAAAATGGCCACCAAAATGCATACTACCACCTATATCTCAGTAACTAATTCAGCTAGGAGGTTGATTTTGGTGTCTAGACATAGGTTTTTGGGGTCAAGCATTCCATTAATGCTATTAGTTTACTTGTGAAACAAACCCATCACGATGAAATCCAATATGGCGCCAATATGGCCACCGATTAACATTTTTTTTGTTTCTTGACTACTAAGGCACCTAGAAAGCTGACGTTGGTGTCAAAACAGAGGTTTAAGGGGGTCATACTATCTGTTTATTCCAATAAAAGTGTGTTTAAATGATTACATAATCGAGAAATCCAAGATGGCGGCCGGCTGTCATTTTCACATGCAATGGACTTTTTCATATCCGTCACCAAATGAGCTAAAAATGTCAAATGAGGTATCCTTACATTCATTTTTAATAATTATTAGAAAGCTGCTGCATTGATTCAGTGATTTCACTGAGGAACACTTGGGTAATCCCCTTAGGATTCCCGGAATCCTATGCTTGATTCATTGATTCCTTTTTGCATAGCAAGAGAGAGGATGCAGTGATTTTGTAACGTCTGTGCTGCCATAATATGTAGTCCTAATCTTTCCAATTTAACCAAGGTTGCCAGGTATGTATAAATTTAGCTTTAAACTTATCTGGAGAGGTTAGAATTCTGAATCTTGTTCCATACTGTATAGTCAGGTAATGTTAGCATATTGATCATGCTGCTTGCTTAATGCTACCGTAATGACAGTAGACAGTACAAGGGCCTTTGACTCTAGGTCTTGTCATCCCTCCTTTTTCTCTCCTCTGTTCTGATAATGACAAATTTGTTTTTGTTTTCAGACACTTATTCATATAAAGTGAGGGATAAAATGGATACTGCAAGTGACAACGATGAATTACCATCAACGTCTTCCGGTGAATATGAATGCATTCTACGTTGTGGTCAACCATGTACCAAAAGTGACTCTTTGGATAATACCAAGGACCAAAAATGGAATTCAATTTGTGAAAAAACTCTACGATGGAAAGGACTTGATCGGTTTCAATGTGGGAATATTGATTGGGCCAAAGGGCCAAAAGGGCATCATATGCACCAGACATGTTACACCACGTTATCTAACAAGCGTTGTCTATCTCAAGCCGAGAAACGTAAGCATAAATTAGAGGTAGATCTTGAAAGAGACAATCAATCAGTTCAGGGGGATCCATCTCCATCTGCTTCTCTCTTTTCACCGAAGAGGCTCCGGTCCAGCATTGGTATTGTGGTATATACGAGACGCAGACAGTCTGCATCATCACCTCCTCAGGACAAACTACCTTGCGTACTTGCTGACGAACTTCCACCTTCAAAGTCACCCATCACCAATCGGTCATGGGTGGCATTTGGTGAATGGTCTATGTCTACCTGTACAATCGACTCAACCGCCACTTCCCCTGTCAATGCCGAAACCGAACACAGAAGTCAACAGTGAGGAGAGCAGCAGTGGTGAAGACAGTGCTTCAGATAGCGCAAGTTCATACAGTGACTCATTCATTGATAGTGAATCAAGTAGTGATAGTGATGTGTAGTTGGACATCTTAGTATGATGTGATGTGGTGATTGATAGTGGACTACATGTAATTGAGTTGGACGTTTGCGTGGCATTAACATAAGGTCTAGAGAAAATGTGCCTGCGTAAAGTGTATTCCAAGATGGCGGCTGGGGGCCATTTTGAGCTTGATAGACAATGAGGGCACTAATGAACACAATGGATGGTTCACAGGAGCCTCACTTGACTTTTTTTAGCTCATTTGGTGACGGATATGAAAAAGTCCATTGCATGTGAAAATGACAGCCGGCCGCCATCTTGGATTTCTCGATTATGTAATCATTTAAACACACTTTTATTGGAATAAACAGATAGTATGACCCCTTAAACCGCTGTTTTGACACCAACATCAGCTTTCTAGGTGCCTTAGTAGTCAAGAAACAAAAAAAATGTTAATCGGTGGCCATATGAGATGAGATTCAACTTTATTGTCATTACACAATGTATGAATACAAGGTAACGAAACGTGACTTGGCATTTGGGCACGCTGTGCAGAGCGCATCCAAGGCCGGGGCAGCCGCTAGGCGCCAGTCATACCAACACTATAGTATAGGCTATACTGTTGGTGTTATCACTAAAATTTTTTTAATGCGAGCATGTTGTGTATTGGCGGCCATATTGGATTTCATTGTGATGGGTTTGTTTCACAAGTAAACTAATAGCATTAATGGAATGCTTGACCCCAAAAACCTATGTCTAGACACCAAAATCAACCTCCTAGCTGAATTAGTTACTGAGATATAGGTGGTGGTATGCATTTTGGTGGCCATTTTGAATTTTGGGCAAAAAAAAGGTTTCCCGTAATTTTTGGGAGGTACATGGGAGCTTATTTTCATTAAAATGGGTCTAGAATGCTAAATCCAGTGAGAAAAAAGGTCCTGGGAGGTTGGTCACGAAACCCCCAAAAATGACTCTACTATGTCTTCTGTGAGACACGATATGACTCAGCTCAGGAGACTTGCAACCGGAAGGCAACTTTTTAATAGGAGACACTATCTTGCCATATCTCAGCAATTCCTTCTGCAAAACCTCATCACTAATAAATGGTGGGACATTTGATAATGTGATATTTTTAGATGGAAGAGAGAGAGGAGACACACTAACAAAAGTATCGCTGATGACAACGCCGTTTTCCACAACTGAGTTCACTTTTTCCACAGAGTCCAGAAACAAGACTACTGCCCCATTCAACCGGGCCGTGGATTTTATGCTCTGTGGTCAGACAACTTCTGCAACAGCCAGAGCGCACTCATTCACAGAGAACCGCGCTGCACTGGCAATCTTAATGCCATGTTTTCTGGTTAATTTAGTGAAACCCATAGTGAACAAATGTTACTTCCCACCCCGTGCACGCTGCACACACTGAGCCGACCAGCAAACGCTGGCCGGTAAGAGAAACCAAACAAACCAAACAAAAAAGCCTGCACCGATCTACACACACAACACAATAAACTTTGCAAAAAACACACTAAGAAAACACACAAAAGGATAGAAAAGTCAGAAAAATATCATTCACTCAGAGGTCCACTCACTCTGACGCCAACTCTCGCTCGCCACACCCACTCAGAGAGAGAGAGAGAGAGAGAGCGAGAGAGAGAGAGAGAAGGAACTGGCAAAATACAAATATAATGCGATAACTAGAATGATGCCAAATAAAGACTGAAGGAAAAATACAAGTAAACCCAAATATAACTAACAAAACTACAATGAACGTAAACAGGAAAATAAGTCACACTAAGAAACAATACAAGATATGTGAAACCCAACCAAGGATAAAATAACAGGAACTGGAACTAAAAAATACAACAAATATACAAATATGGAAAAAGGCAATGAGACTGAGCACAGCAGAATCCCCCGTGCTCAGATCGTGACAAACAGATAAGTCCGTGTTTTTAACAATGAGAAAAACAACTTTGTCTGTTTCAAAAACATGTCTGTTTTGCAAAAAAGTTGTTTTTGTCATTGTTAAAAAAATTGGACTTATCTGTTATTGCAAAGGAACTCTTCATATATATACAGTTAGGCCCAGAAATATTTGGACAGTGACACAATCTTCATGATTTGGGCTCTGCATGCCACCACATTGGATTTGAAATGAAACAACTACAACGGAATTGAAGTGCAGACTTTAAGGTTTAATTCAAGGGGTTGAACATGTGTGTATATGATTAAACATGTAGGAATTGTAGCTATTTTTATACAAACGCTCCTCATTTCAGGGGCTCAAAAGTAATTGGACAAATAAACATAACCCTAAGTAAAATGTTACTTTTCAATATTTTGTTGAGAATCCTTTGCAGGCAATGACTGCCTGAAGTCTGGAACCCATGGACATCACCAAACGCTGGGTTTCCTCCTTTGTGATGCTTTGCCAGGCCTTTACTGCAGCTGTCTTCAGTTGTTGCTTGTTTGTGGGTCTTTCTGCCTTAAGTTTTGTCTTGAGCAAGTGAAATACATGCTCGATTGGGTTGAGATCTGGTGATTGACTCGGCCATTGCAGAATATTCCACTTCGTTGCTTTAAAAAACTCCTGGGTTGCTTTTGCAGTATGTTTTGGATCATTGGTGAAGTACCGTCCAATCAACTTTGCTGCATTTGGCTGAATCTGAGCAGAAACTATATCCCTATACACTTCAGAATTCATCTGGCTGCTTCTGTCTTTTGTCACATCATCAATAAACACAAGTGACCCAGTGCCATTGGAAGCCATGCATGCCCATGCCATCACACTGCCTCCACCATGTTTTACAGAAGATGTAGTGCTTTGGATCATGAGCTGTTCCAATTCTTCTCCAAACTTTCTTCTTCCCATCTTTCTGGTACAGGTTGATCTTAGTCTCATCTGTCCAAAGAATGCTGTTCCAGAACTGGGCTGGCTTCTTCAAGTGTTTTTTGGCAAAGTCAATTCTGGCCTTTCTATTTTTGAGGCTGATTCATGGTTTGCACCTTGTGGTGAATCCTTTGTATTTACTCTCATGAAGTCTTCTCTTTATGGTAGACTTAGATACTGATACACCTACTTCCTGGAGAGTGTTCTTCACTTGAGTGGATGTTGTGAAGGGTTGTTCTTCACCATGGAAAGGATTCTGTGATCATCCACCACTGTTGTCTTCCATGGACGTCCAGGCCTTTTTGAGTTCCCAAGCTCACCAGTGCACTCTTTTTTTCTCAGAATGTACCAAACTGTTGATTTGGCCACTCCTAACATTTCTGCTATCTCTCTGATGGATTTCTTCTTTTTTTTCAGCCTCGGGATGGTCTGTTTCACCTCCATTGAGAGCAACTTTGACCGCATGTTGTGTGTTCACAGCAACAGCTTCCAAATGCAAACACCACACCTGGAATCAACTCCAGACCTTTTAACTGCTTAATTGATGACAGATTAACGAGGGAAGAGCCCATGCAGCCTTGTTATTTTTTTTGCAGCCTTCTGAGTCAATTGTCCAATTACTTTTGGTCCCTTGAAAAAGAGACGGCTACGTATTAAAGAGCTGTAATTCCTAAACCCTTGCTCCAATTTGGATGTGAATACTCTCAAATTACAGCTGAGAGTCTGCACTTTAAGCCCATATTGATTATATAATTGTATCCTGAATATGTTTTCGTAAACTGCTAAAATAACAAAACTTGCATCACTGTCCAAATATTTTTGGGCCTAACTGTGTATATATACATATCTTGTCGGCCTCCGTCGGTCTATGATGACCATGGAACAGAATCCTAAACGTCTACTCTGCTGGAACAGCACCGCCTGTGGCTGAACAGGCCGATGCACGAATGGCAGTCCCTGTCACACAGGTCGCACTTGTGGGTGGTCTCCGTGCTGCTGGGTCTGTGGCGGTTCTTCCTGCGGGTCCTATTTTCATCTGCTGCAGCAGTCAGTCTCTCTTCACCCGCCTTGAGCTGTCTGGTCAGGGTGCCTCTCCATTTGGAGCGGTCCGTTGCAAGGTCCTCCCAGCGCTCTGTGTTGATCGCCAGGGCCTTCATGTCTCTCTTGCAGACGTCTCTAAAGCGCAGCTGTGGGCGGCCAACGCCTCTCCTGCCAGTCGCCAGTTCTCCGTAGAGGACGTCTTTGGGGATTCTGCCATCCTCCATACGGTGAACGTGGCCTAACCAGCGGAGCCTGCGCTGCCTGAGTAGAGTGAACACGGAGGGAAGGCCGGCGCCGGACAGAACTTCTGTGTTGGGCACTTTGTCCTGCCAGGATATGTCCAGGATGTGGCGAATGCAGCGCAAGTGGAAGGAGTTCAGTCTCTTTTCCTGCTGGGCGTATGTTGTCCATGTCTCACTCCCATAGAGCAGTGTGCTGATGACGCAGGCGTTGTACACTGCCATCTTCGTCTTGACAGAGAGTTTGGGATTCTCCCACACTCGTGTGGTGAGGCGAGCGAGTGTGAAGGCTGATTTTCCAATCCTCTTGTCGATCTCTGTATCAAGGGACAGATTGTTGCTGATCGTGGACCCCAGGTACGTGAACTGATTCACGACCTCCGGCTCGTAGTCGTCGATGGTGATGGTTGGTGGTGCTTCCGTGCCTTGTGCCAAGACGTTAGTCTTCTTCAGGCTGATGGTAAGCCCGAAGTCCTTGCATGCCTGGGAGAAGCGGTCCATCAGGGTCTGAAGCTCCTGCTGTGTGTGGGTTGCGACTGCAGCGTCGTCTGCGAACAGCATGTCTCTGATTAGATCCTCGTGTACTTTGGTTCTGGCTTTCAGGCGGGCGAGGTTGAAAAGCCTGCCGTCAGATCTTGTGTGCAGGTAGATTCCCTCTGTTGCTGTGCTGAAGGCATGCCTCAGGAGCATAGCAAAGAAAACCCCAAAGAGGGTTGGCGCAAGTACATAGCCCTGTTTCACTCCGCTGCGTATGTTGAATGGCTCTGAGACGTTGCCGTCGTGCTGCACTATCCCCTGCATGTTGGTGTGAAACGATTCGATGAGGCTTTGCAACTTTGGTGGGCATCCTATCTTTGGCAGGATCTTGAAAAGGCCCTCTCTGCTGACCAGATCGAACCCTTTGGTGAGGTCGATGAAGGCGACGTACAGGGGCATGTTCTGTTCTCTGCATTTCTCCTGGAGTTGGCGGATGGAGAATATCATGTCTACCGTCGATTGCTCAGCGCGGAAGCCACACTGAGACTCAGGGTAGACACGTTCGGCAAGCTTCTGTAGACGAACGAGAACAACTCGTGCGTAGACTTTGCCAACAACGCTGAGGAGGGAGATGCCCCTGTAGTTGTTGCAGTCGCTTCTCTCCCCTTTGTTTTTGTAGAGGGTGATGATCTTGGCGTCCCTCATGTCCTGTGGTACGGCACCTTCCTTCCAGCACTGGCAGAGGACGTCATGCAACGGCAGCAGTAGGGCGGTCTTGCAGTACTTGATCAGGTCGGGGGGTATGCCGTCATTGCCGGGTGCCTTGCCAGCGGCCAAGCTATCAATGGCCTTGCTGAGTTCGTCGATGGTTGGCTTGGCGTCAAGTTAATCCATGGATGGCAGGCAGTCGATGGCATCAAGGGCTGACGGTGTCACGGTGTTCTGTCTGGAGTAGAGGTTGAAGTAGTGTTCCACCCATCTCTCCATCTGCTTGTTCTTTTCTGTGATCATCTCCCCAGTGGAGGATTTGAGGGGGGCCGTCTTGCTCTGAGCCGGACCAAGTGCTTTCTTGATGCCATCGTACATACCACGGATGTTCCCTGTTATGGCAGCGGTTTGAATGTCTTGGCTGAGCTGAGTCCAGTACTCGTTGGCACAGCGCCGAGCAATCTGCTAAACTTTGCTTCTCGCAGCCCTGAGAATCTGGAGATTCTTCTCGTTTGGGTGCTTCTTGTACTCAGCAAGTGCTGAGTGCTTGGCTTCAATGACGGGGGTCATCTCGGTCAACTTGGCATCAAACCAGTCCTGCGACTTCGAAGTCTTCCTCCCAAAGGTAGCCAAGGCTGTGCGGTGGATGGTGTTTCGCAGCTCTTCCCCCTTCTGCTTTGCAGATTCTCCTTCTTGTGGTACACCAAGTTCCTTCTCAAAGGTGGAGGCAAACTGCTCAACAAGTTCTGGTTGGGCCATCTTGCTGGTGTCAATCTGTGCCTTTCCAGGCTGTCTAGCACAATGGAATTTCTTCAACTGCAGTTTGACCTTGCAACACACCAATGAATGGTCCGTGTCGCAATCTGCACTCTGAAACGAACGGGTGATTAGCACGTTCTTCAGTGAGGTGCACCTGGTCAGGATCAAGTCCAGCTGGTGCCAGTGCTTTGAGCGCGGATGTCGCCAGGAAACCTTGTGTTGGGGCTTGGTCTTGAAGAACGAGTTTGTGATGCACAGATCGTGATATGTGCAGAACTCGAGCAGCCGCTGTCCGTTGTCGTTCATTCTGCCCACGCCAAATGGTCCAAGACAGGAGGGCCAGGAGTCGTGGTCAGCACCCACTCTGGCATTGAAGTCTCCAAGGAGAATGAGTTGTTCAGAGTTGGGGATGATCCTGACAGCTGTTGCGAGATTCTCGTAGAACTCGTCTTTTGCCTCTGGTGTGGCTGTCAGTGTTGGGGCATACACACTGACGAGGGTGACTGGGCCTTGAGTGGTGTTCAGGCGGAGGGTGAGGAGTCGTGCAGAGCCATTGCTGCCAGGTTCCACCATCTTCAGCAAGGTGTTCATCACTGCAAAGCCCACTCTGTGTTCCCTGTGTTCGTCAATGCTCTTTCCCTGCCAGTAGAACGTGTAGTCCTTCTCTCTCAGTGTGCCTGCGTCAGCAAACCGTGTTTCCTGGAGAGTGGCGATATCCACTTCCAGTCTCTTCAGCTCATTATTGATGATGGCAGTCTTCCTGGTGTCGTTGATGTCCTTGAGGTTAGCAGCGAGTCCTGTCATCATAGTGCGGATGTTCCAAGTTCCCAGTTTTAGAGTTGTTCTCTTTTGTTTTTTGTCTTGCCTGGTGCGAAGGTTCTCAGCCTGCCGTTCGGACTTCTCCTCATCCCCATGCACCCAATGAGGAAAGCAAGCTGTGGCGGGACAACACCTTATTGGCTGGGGGCTGCCCAGCTTGAGGCAGGCGGTAGCTGTCCAGTGAGTTCCGATGATCCCTCCCACCATCGGGAACAACCCCTGGCGCCACGCTCTACGCCAGTTGAGTGGTGGCTTATAACCGGTAACTGTCATTCCCCGTGTTTTGTCTACGCCAAAGGCGAAGCTGGAGTGTCCTCTCCAGTGATCCGGTGTTCTACCTTCGAGCGTTGGGCGTTGGTAGGATTCAAGCCTGGGCAGGAAGATATGGAGGACAAGATGTTGCCCATGCAGCATGTCCCCCTCTCCACATCACTGATGAATCCAAAGGAACAGCAGAGCTGCTACAGTTTGGCACCAGCGCCGTCGCAGGAGCTGCCAGAACGATGTTGAGCACAACAGAGAACTGCCTTAGGGACTCCGACTCCGGATTTTTCCTCAGGGTTGACTCCCGAAGCCTTTCCCGTGACTGGGTGTGCCTCAAGGCAGCGGAGGTTTGAAATCAGGGTTTACCTTCCCCTAGATGGGCTACCTTCCCAGGTTGACGAGCCACCATCTAACTGAAGCATCTGGTTTTAAGGCGTCAGAGATCTGCCCTCGCCCCTTCTCCTATTAGTAAAAGCAGTTTCGCCGGGCTTAGAGACTAAACCACACGGGCAGGCTAGGAGTTGGACTTAGTTGTCAGAGGCTTTTCAAGACGCACGCCATAAGGAGCATTTTATGAGCACTGGGAGCTTAACCCCATTGCTGCTCCTGGCTATGACAACCTTGGAACATATACACACACACACACACACACACACACTACTTCCAAAAAGTTAGGCTTATTTGGCTTTTGGGTGAAATTTATGTCAAATATAAAAAAGTTCATGCTACAGAGATATTATATAGTGAAAGTAGAGCCTTTAAGTAGAATCATGCAATGGAGATTTCCTCATCTCAAACAATTTATTGAAACAAAAGCCAACAACAATGGTGGGAAAACCACAACAAAAAAGGTCAATGTCTCATTAACTTGTCATGTGCCTTTGAGCATCAGTTACGCCTTGACAACAACGTGTCATGCTGGTCACAAGTCGACTTAGTGTCTGCTGAGGCATGGCATTCCACTTTTCTTGAAGGGCAGCCCTCAGGTCATTGAGGTTGTGGGGTGCAGGGTTACGAGCCTCTATATGGTGACTCAGCTGATCCCATATATTTGCTATGGGATTCAGGTCTGGAGAAAGTGCAGGCCACTCCACTGGAGGTACCCCAGCCTCCAGAAGCTGTTCCCTAATGATGCAACCTTGATGGCTGGAGCATTGTTGTCCATGACGATGAAACTGGGCCTGTGTTGTTCATGCAGGGGCAAAATGACTGGATTAATGATGTTATTCAGATAGTATCAGCTTGTCACTGTACCCTTCACAAAGTGTAGGGCAGCTCTGTATTGACTAGACACACCTGCCCAGACTGTACCATGGTGACAACAGTGGCTGATGCATAGCGCTCTCCTTGATGTCTTCAACATTGTTGGTGGCCATCATTTCTGCTCAAAGTGAATCAGCTTTCATCAGAGAACAGCTCTGAGGCCCATTGGCCACTTGTCCAGCGTAAATGCTGTGCCTGGCGGTGTGGTCAGGTACCCTTGCAGGTCATCCGCAGACCACGCTGATGTAAATGGATTTGAATGGTCTGATGTGACACTTGGGTGCCTCTCACCTCCTTTAAATGTGCCTGGAATTGAATGGTATTCATCATCTGTATCTTCAGAGCACTCTTCACAGTGAAGCAGTCATCAGCGTGGGATGTGGCCAAAGGACGTCCACTTCTATGCCTTTCTGTGACTCTTCCAGTCTCTCTGTATCTCTGTTGCAACCTGCTGATGACACTCTTTGACACTCTAAGCTCAGTGGCCACTTCCCTCTGACAACATCCCGTTTGAAGCCTCGCAATGGCGAGGTACTGTTGATCAATTGTTAGGTGTCGTCTTAGTCTCATGATGTCAAAATGTGAACAGCATAATGAATAGGACTGTTTTAATACCGATTCTAATTGAACCAGAAAATTTATTGGTTGATTCATGGATCAAACACCTGTTGTGAATTTTGCTGTTAAGCACCTTGTTAGAGAACAGCAAGTTATGCAAAAAGTACTGAAATATAACAGTTGGATATGTACATTCAAAAGTTTAGAGAAGGTCAAATTAAGTTCACCTGTAAAGGTTATAGTGCATTTTAGGTGCATCCTGAAATTTCACCTGAAAGTCGAATATCCCTAATTCTGTGAGTAGTATATCTCAGAGGTGTTGTTCACTGAAAATTGTCCTTTGACAGAATTTTTCCAGCAGTGACTCAAAATTCTGAAAGCTGTCTATCATTTGACAGATTACACCGAGGGTGATCTAATTAAAGTCAACTAGAAAAGCACTCATAGAGTGCATACCTCCGCTAAGTCTCCTTCCGTTTCTCATGGATCACCTCCAAATTGTAATGGGTTTGTGTGTAGGCCTATAGCCACTTGTGGTGAAAATGGCATCAAAGTCTGTCCCTCAGTTTTGGAGTATTGTTGCTAACACACTGTGAGAAGGTAAGAGCCTTGGCTGAGGTATGCATTCTCAGATCATCACCAAAATATAATGGGTTCCCCTCTAGACCAAGAACCACCTCTGGTGAAAATTTCATCCAAATCTATCCAGTAGTTTTTGTGTAATCCTGCTGCACAAATACAAACAAAGCCCTTGGTGGAGGTATGCACTCTCAGATCATCACCAAAATCTAATCATCTGTTCCCCGTGCCATTACACACCTTTCCTGAAAGTTTCGTCAAAATCCATTCATAACTTTTTGAGTTATATTGGTAACAGACAGACAAACAGACAGACAAACCCCGGTAAAGCATAACGTCATGAGAGCGACATTTGAGGCTGAGTTACAGAATTTCGAGCCACCATTTGCAAACATTCGTCCGTGAGCCAGCCAGCAAGCATGCGTCAGTATAAACAACAACGACAGAATGGCATCACAGAAATCACACCCACAGACATCAACATCACGGTCCAGCACAGTTTTCTGTGTCTTAAGATAAGATAAGATAAGATAAGCCTTTATTAGTCCCACAATGGGGAAATTCCAGGATTGCAACAGCACAGGGACAGCAACACTCAGAGCAACAATCAGAAGGCAAGAAAAAACAAGAGCAGCGAGTATACATATGTACATATAAATATAAATATATAGACACACAGTGCGGAGCACTGTAGCTAGATGGAATAAATATATAAACACACAGTGCGGAGCATTGTAGCTAGATGGAATAAATATATGAATATATAAACACACACAGTGTGGAGCATTGTAGCTAGATGAAATAAATATGTAAATATATAAACACACACAGTGTGGAGCATTGTAGCTAGATGGAATAAATATATGAATATATAAACACACAGTGCGGAGCATTGTAGCTAGATGGAATAAATATATGAATATATAAACACACACAGTGTGGAGCATTGTAGCTAGATGGAATAAATATATGAATATATAAACACACAGTGCGGAGCATTGTAGCTAGATGGAATAAATATGTAAATATATAAACACACACAGTGCGGAGCATTGTAGCTAGATGGAATAAATATATAAATATATAAACACACACAGTGCAGAGCATTGTAGCTAGAAGGAATGAAACAGCATAACCGTCTACTTAGTTATCCTACATGGTATGATTATGTACCCATACATATTGTCACCCTCCGTAGCGACCGGTATTTTCCTAGTTGTATACCGGAGGGGACCATTGTGTAAGTCTATTGCGTGTTTTGCATTCAATACTATTAGGTTGTCACGTCTTTTTGCTATCTCTGTGAGCAGCCCTGCTTAGGTTGTACAGTCTGACAGCCGTAGGTAGGAAAGACCTGCGAAACCTCTCGGTTGTGCACCTAGGATGATGTAGTCTGCTGCTAAATGAGCTCCTCAGTGCATTCAGTATGTCCTGCATAGAGTGGAACTCGGACTCCAGCAGAGATGACAGTTTAGCCACCATCCTTCTCTCTCCCATCTCCTCCACTGGGTCAAGGCGCTGCCCGAGGACAGAGCTAGCTTTCTTGATCAGTTTGTTCAGTCTCTTCCTATCGGCTGCTGTAACACCACTGCCCCAGCAGACCACTCCAAAAGTGATGGCTGATGCCACCACCGTGTCATAGAATGACTTCAGCAGTGCCCCTTGTACACCAAAAGACCTGAGTCTCCTCAGTAGGAACAGCCTGCCCTGTCCCTTCTTGTAGAGTGCGTCAGTATTGTGTGACCAGTCTACTTTATTGTTCAGATGAACACCCAGGTACTTGTAGGATGTCACCATCTCGATGTCAGTTCCCTGTATATTTACTGGTGCTGTGAGGGGTTGTCCTTGCCTGCGGCAGTCCACCACCAGCTCCTTAGTTTTCCTCGCGTTGATCTGGAGGTAGTTCCGATGGCACCAGTCCACAATGTCTTGGATAAGCCCTCTGTACTCAGCTTCATCTCCGTTGGAGATGAGGCCAATGATCGCAGAGTCGTCAGAGAACTTCTGTAGGTCTTTCGGCTGATGAGAGAATTCAGAGGGAAGTAGACGGAGCCACCCAAAATTAATTTATGGCCGTGGGAGCACCCAACCTCAGCAGCTGAAAGACGTGATATTAGGATATAGAGGATGGTGAGTGATGTAATATGACGTGATATTATGCATCTTTTACGTTATTTATCCCAGCAGTGGAAAGGTCACTTTGAACAGACAACAACGTTGTTGCTTGTGTGCAAACAATGAGCTAGCTAGTTAGCTGTCACTGCTAACTCCGTGCTGTCCTTGTATTTTGCGCTTGTGTCGACAATATCTGATGAAATAAGCTGTCATGGTCTGAGCGCCGATCTCGTCCGCGCTCGGGTCATGCAGTATTTTCCTCCCATTCTGTATTTAGTCCTGGTGGGCTCTCTGAGCTCTTATTCTGACAGCGTCTCTGCGGGGCTTCCGGCTGTCAGAACCAAGCAGCACAGCTGGTGTTGATTCAACTGAAGACACCCTCATCAGCTGATTAATTATCCTGCCCTATTTAAGGGAGCAGCTCCTGTCACTCAGGGCTGTGACCTCGCCTTATCCAGACTGGGTTCCCTACGTCCGAAGCCAGTTCCTTTCAGCATTAGATTCCTCCCTAGCTCTTGGTATGTAAGTGTTGTATCCTTGTCTCCCATCAGTCTTCCTAGTCCTCAGTTTATCGTCAGTGTCTAGTGAAGCCTTTATTTGTGTTTTGCCCCACGAGGCTCATTATTTTGTACTGTATGTTCTTCTTTAATAAATGTGCAAACTCTACGGCTGCCTATAGTGTCTCATTAGCGGTCTGCGAAGATAGCGGCCCACGAGGACCGCTCCATGACATAAGCTAGTTGTAATCCTGGTGAAAAAGGTGGGGGTTTTTTATATGTTGCACTTTCGTGCTGTGCATGTACTTAAGTTGTGTGTATTTTCGTTCTAGAGTCTGGCCAGCATCTGCTGTGACACTAACAACGGTTAGCTGTTATGAGTTGTAAGTTGCACATCCCGTTATTTTTACTAGTGGTGGACAAAGTACTCAAATCCTTTGCTTTTTAAGTTAAAGTATAGGTAAAGTGCCAAAATTAAAGAAGCAAAATTTCCACTTAGTATGAAAGGGACTGAACTGAGATTTATTTGATTGTGTGAATATTAATTACAGAATAAGTGAAAATGAATGGCCCATCCAGTATTAGTCACTGTAAAATAAACCACTTGTTTATTTTTTTGTCAGATCACTTGTGTACGGTGGCCCTGAAGTGCAAATCATGACAACAAATCATGTCACAACAAATTACTAATCACGACAACAAAACAAAAATCACGACAACAAATTACTAATCACAACAACAAAACAAAAATCACGACAACAAATTACTAATCACGACAACAAAACAAAAATCACGACAACAAATTACTAATCACGACAACAAAACAAAAATCACGACAACAAATTACTAATCACAACAACAAAACAAAAATCACGACAACAAATTACTAATCACGACAACAAATTACTAATCACGACAACAAAACAAAAATCACAACAACAAATGGCTAAAACGCCACAGCCAAAGAGAAATCACAATTACATTAACTCAACCAGAAAAGGCAAATGCCTGATGTTGACAAGGCTCATTGCTGATTGGATGGACAACCTGTCAATCTTTTAAGCAGGAAGTGCTGGATCTGCACGTAAACATGAGTGCTCCTGAAGATTCAACTCTTGCGGTTATCAGACATTATTTTGATGCAGGCCATACATATGAGGTGATACTAGACATGCTGTCAACTTTTCACCACATCACAATGAGTAGGTGCTCTCTGAAGACACGTTTAGCTGAAGCAAGGATGTACAGAAGAAAGAACTACAGTGATCCCTCACTTATCGCGGTTAATGGGTTCCAGAACCGACCGTGAAAAGTGAAAAACCGCGAAGTAGTGTCACCCCTAATGATGTCACCCATAAATAATACGTACGTTCATTCTCTCACTCTCTCTCTCATATGATACGTGTGTGTGTGTGTGTGTGTGTAAGTATACATACATACGTAGATGTAAATAAAGTGTATATAAATATGTTTTTAGAACTCTTTTATTCTTATAACAAGATACGTAACTCAAGATGAAGATGATTTACTGCACAGGTTAATGAGAGCTTTACTGCTCCTCAGGTGACGCCTCATCGTCAGGTGCTAGAGGCGCAGGATCGTCGAGGGCAGCTTCCGATAGAGCTGGAGAAGCTGCAGAAGGCGGCGTAGTGGCTCGACGGGAAGACTGTTTCGCACAAAAAGGCACAAGAGAACAGCGAACAATGAATGCGGTCTTCCTTCGCTGGGTATGGGCGCTCGGCAGGGAGAGAAGCTGGGTAAACGTCTCGGCCAATCAGCTTGCGAGGTAAAATGTCTCGGCCAATCAGCTTGTGAGATTCCCGAGCGGTGAAGAGGTGGGCGGAGAGGAGTGGAGCGGTGGTCAGAGAGCTGGATTTTGAGCTGTGCGGGGTCTCCGTGTTGATACCTGATGTTCTAATGTAGTCTCCCTGCCTTCTGCTAGCGCCCGCCCATTTTTTCTCAATTTTGAATTTTTGATGAATATTTTTGAAAAATCCGCGATGCACTGAGGGCGCGAAAGGTGAAGCGCGAAGTAGCGAGGGATCACTGTATTCCCCATTTACTGAAGTGAGACGTGCAATTCTTACAGAGCTGCACGGTCCTGGGCAACTGTTTGGCTATCGGACTATGTGGCAAGTACTTCAGCAAAAATACAAGCTATGTGTTAAACGTGATACTGTAATGAGATTGCTGAAACAATTAAATCCACAAGGGACGTATCTGAGAACGCACCGGAGATTTATATCCCTCTATGGGTCCAAACTACATATGGTATGTAGATGGATATGATAAACTGAAACCCTTCGGCTCAGGATGTATAGATGGCTTTTCACGAAGAATAATGTGGCTGGTTTGTGGAGCTACCAACAACAACCCATCTGTCATCGCACACAATTACATTAACTGTGTCAAAAGTGTTGATGTGATCCCAATGAGATTAAGAACTGACTTTGGAACAGAAAATGGGGCCATGGCAGCGATACAATGCACCCTCCGCCATGAGCACACGGATCACTATGCAGGCTCATCAAGTCACAGCTATGGGTCATCAGCAGGGAATCAGCGTATTGAGTCTTGGTGGTCCTTTTTCAGAAAAAGAAGGTAAGTGTGTTTCTTATTAAATTTTAAAAGTATTTAAAGTATATGGGGAACCGCTTGTAGAGTAGATTACTCCTGGTCAGCATGAACGCCGACCTGATGTTTTTAAACGTTTCATTTGTCATGCAAAGTACTATATAGCTGACAGCCCAGTACATAAAAGTATTTTTTCCTATGAGCTGTCATGTATGAAACTGCCCAAAATGTACACTGTAAGCAGAATACTCTAATTTGTATAAACAAAATTGTATAGGAATGACTGTTCAAAACTTATTGATCCATATAAGCGGCTGGTCACTGTAACTGACCATTTTCCACTGTTGTGTAACCTGTGGAATTAAAGACCCTGCAACATTAGTTGGCTACCTTTATGAGAATAAAATATTTTGCCATAGAAAATATTGCACAGTGCTGTCAGTGAAGCATCATATCAACTAGTGGTATTTGTAGTTTTAAGTTATTCTGTCACTATACGGTTTTCCTTTAGTGCAAGATAAGCAACTTTGCATTTAATGTATTTCTAGGGCCAGGTTTTGGATGGACCGGTTCGAAGATCTGAGAGACTCAGGACACATCAATGGCAGCCATGAACACCAGTGCGTACTGAGATTCTGCTTCAGTGATGTTCTCCAGAAAGACCTGGATGAATGTACCAACCTCTGGAACAGGCACAGAATTCGACGCTCCAGACTTGCATCATGTCCTGGAGGGATTCCAAATGAGCTCTATCTCTTACCTCACAGGTAAATCTACTCTGCATGAGTTTATGTAGGCTTCTACATTTGTATAAAATACAGTGCATTGTAACAACAAACCAGTTATAAGAATTAAATCATGGAGATGTTTTCCCTTGAGTGTTCAATTACACAATTGTCTTACTGTGTAGGTTTGGATCAAGGGACTGTGGCCTGGCTGTTGAACACTGACAACTAAATGTGTTTCCTGAGCCACAGATAACATTTTATTCATGTGGTGATCCAGTCATTCAAGATTACCTGACTGGGACTCAGCCTCAGAACTATATCTTGCTCTTAAAAGGAACCCCGATTATATTGGCATGTTAGCTCTATATGCTTTATTTTTATGTTAGTAACATAACTATAATATAATTTTTTTGAAAATAATTCCCAGTTTTATATATTTTTAAAAAACTTTATTACGATGTAAATCGCCATTTTTGTTTACGTCGCAATGCATTCTGGGTAGTGACGTAGAAGGGTTGCAGCCGTTTTTTCTGTCTTATACAAGCCAAGAAGCGAAGCTACTAACTACTGCCATTTGTCAGTGAAAATGCCACATTGCGCGGCTTTTGGATGTAATTTCCAATCAAAGGGAAATAAAGAGAGCGGGGTAAGCCTCCATAGCTTTCCTAAAGAGGGAAAGTGGAGGAAAAAGTGGGGCGGCAGTGGCTCAGGAGGTAGAGCAGGTTGTCTAATAACCTGATGGTTGGCGGTTCGCATCACGCTCTCCCCAGATATCCTGCCGTTGTGTCCCTGAGCAAGACACTTCACCCGCATTGCCTCCAGTGCCCATAACACTGGGTATGAATGTGTAAAAATGTTTAAATGCTCGGTGGTGGCCGGAGAGGCTGTTGGCGCGGATTGGCAGCCACATTTCCGTCACTCTGAGTGTCTGTGATCACGCGCTATAGCGCACGCCTGATAAAGCTGACATATGTATTAATCACGTTATAATAAAGCACTGTATCGCTCAAAGCGCGTGCATGAGACATGTCTATGATCATGCGCTATAGCGCACACTAAATATTCATGAACACAATTAGCCACAAACTAGAAAAATGTAAGTAACAATGAAAAACAGGAAATTTGATGTTTCCTGAGTGAACTGACTACATTATTTCAAGCATTTGAAATAATTCATGTCCAGAATTAGTTGATACCAAAAAAATATATCAGTTGCAATCAAATTGCTATGCGGCTTAGATTAAGAGGGTTGAGTTAAGGGGAAAAATGCTCACTAACTGTAAGCCTGTTTTGCTTACCTGGACCTTCTTTTTCCGCTTTTTCTTTGTCCCCAATTTTCCACAGGAAAACTTCTGTCTTTCCTCTGCTTTCTTCTTTCGGTATTCAAGAAAGGTGACTAATGTTGGGACTGTACTGGCTGGAGGAGTCCGTGATTCTACAGGGATACTGTGGCCACACATATGTGACCTACTTTGTGACTGATGTAAGGCCTCACATTTTAGATAAGAACAAAGACAGAGTTTCCTTGGAGATAACAGGAAGCTGTGAAGGTGTTAGTTTTGGTATGCAGGGCCTGAGACTGTGGGGGTGATATTAGAGGATTAAAGAGGAGATGCATTGTTACTGGCGATTATAATGCAATGTGACTTAAGATAAGATAAGATAAGATAAGCCTTTATTAGTCCCACAACGGGGAAATTCCAGGATTGCAACAGCACAGGGATAGCAACACTCAGAGCAACAATCAGAAGGCAAGAAAAAACAACAACAAAAAAAAAAAACAAGCAAGCAAGAGCAGCTAATATACATATGTACATATTACTATAAAAAATATATATACACACACACACACAGACACACAGTGCAGAGCATTGTAGCTGGATGGAATAAATATATGAATATATGAACACAGTGCAGAGCATTGTAGCTAGATGGAATAAATATGTAAATATATAAACACCCACAGTACGGAGCATTGCAGCTAGGTGGAATAAATATGCAAGTATATAAACACACACAGTGCGGAGCAATGTAGCTAGATAGAATAATATGTAGATATATAAAAACACAGTGCGGAGCATTGTAGCTAGATGGAATAAATATATAGATATATAAATATAAACACACCCAGTGCTGAGCATTGTAGCTAGATGGAATAAATATGTAAATATATAAACACACACAGTGCAGAGCATTGTTGCTAGATGGGATGAAACAGCATAACCGTCTACTTAGTTATCCTACATGGTATGATTATGTGCCCATACATATTCTCACCCTCCATAGCGACCGGTATGTTCCTAGTTGTATGCCGGAGAGGACCATTGTGTAAGTCTATTGCATCTTTTGCATTCAAAAAACTATTAGTTTGTTACGTCTTTTTGCTATCTCTGCGAGCAGCCCTGCTTAGGTTGTACAGTCTGACAGCCGTTGGTAGGAAGGACCTACGAAACCTCTCGGTTGTGCACCTGGGATGATGTAGTCTGCTGCTAAATGAGCTCCTCAGTGCATCCAGTATGTCCTGCATAGGGTGGACATAGCGTAGGCTGTCTGCGTCTAACTGCGACCGCCGAAAAGAAATTATGGAGTTAATAAGCTGGGCTTTGAACACAATTGACACTATTTTTTCAACAAGGAAAAGTGCTCCGGGGGAAGCTGTCTGCCCCGCTGGAACGGCTCCAGTGGGCTATCTATGTGACACAGGTAATTGGAAAATGCTGTGTCTCTCTAATCTCTCTATCGAAGATATTGAAGATTTGTTTATCTTCGTAATCTTGGTGATTGGGATAATTCTGATTGGGACGGGAATTGTCTTGGTTTACCGTAAATTGCTGAAGATGGATTCAACCTATCAAAATGCTGGCCAGGCGAGGTGCATCCAACAAATTGAGGAACTGGAGAAGACCCTGATAGCGACTACTGGAGAACTGTCTCGTAAGGTGGATTACATCATGGGTTCGCTCAGGTCTTTCCACAACGAATTCAAAGCTGCGCAAGGAAGGATTAATGTACTGAATCTACAGAAGAAATACAAGTCTCCTCTGTGATCAGTCCTATTTGGCATTATTATTCCCCATGGAAATTCCTCCTGGCTGTCTGCAGACTGTGTTTTTTCAAAATCATGAGCACAAGGCCTTGGACAGCCAGCTGCAGCGCCAGATAAGACTGGGCGCCAGACAGACAAAACATCTTCTGCCAAGGGTCCTTGGGTCTCTCTTATTATCATCAACACTGCTCAACACCGCACACACATTGATTCATGAACTGATTAAAGATATACTGTACACTGCTCTCTTGTGTCTTGTGAAATTCTGAGTTGTTGCTCTGTGCTATTGAGAGATTTTTTTTCATTGTAATCATAATCTGCTTAAAAATAAGCTGTATTATGATAACGAAGTTTTTTTTCTCCTCCCCCCTTGTGTCGTTCCCTCCCTTCCCCTCCCTTTCTTATCTATCTCTGTTTGATGAGGCGCCTATTATGGCTGCCGTGTCGTTGTGTCGCGCGCATGCGCACCAATGTCAAGTCAAGTTCCTCGTGTTTTTTACATGCTTGGCAATAAAGTTTATTCTGATTCTGATTCTGATTCTGATTCTGAACTCGGACTCCAGCAGAGATGACAGTTTAGCCACCGTCCTTCTCTCTCATATCTCCTCCATCGGATCAAGGCGCTGCCCCAGGACAGAGCTAGCTTTCTTAATCAGTTTGTTCAGTCTCTTCCTATCGGCTGCAGTAATGCCACTGCCCCAGCAGACCACTCCAAAAGTGATGGCTGATGCCACCACCGTGTCATAGAATGACTTCAGCAGCGCCCCTTGTACACCAAAAGACCTGAGTCTCCTCAGCAGGAACAGCATGCGCTGTCCCTTCTTGTAGAGTGCGTCAGTATTGTGTGACCAGTCTAGTTTATTGTTCAGATGAACACCCAGGTACTTATAGGATGTCACCATCTCGATGTCTGTTCCCTGTATGTTTACTGGTGCTGTGAGGGGCTGCCCATGCCTGCGGCAGTCCACCACCAGCTCCTTAGTTTTCCTCGCGTTGATCTGGAGGCAGTTCCGATGGCACCAGTCCACGAAGTCCTGGATAAGCCCTCTGTACTCAGTTTCATCTCCGTTGGAGATGAGACCAACGATCGCAGAGTCATCAGAGAACTTCTGTAGATGGCAGTGTGTTGTGTTGTGTGAGAAGTCCGCAGTATAAAGAGTGAACAGGAAGGGAGCCAGCACCGTTCCCTGGGGGGCCCCCGTGCTACTGATGATCGTGTCGGAAACACAGTCCCGGGTTCTCACAAACTGAGGCCGGTTCGTGAGGTAGTCCAGGATCCATGATGACAGGTGCTGGTCCACCCCTGCGCGCAGCAGCTTGTCTTTCAGGATCATCGGTTGGATGGTGTTGAAAGCACTGGAGAAGTCAAAGAACATGATCCTCACCATATTCCCGGGCTTCTCCAGGTGGGACAGAGAACGGTGAAGGAGGAAGATCACCGCATCCTCCACCCCAATGCCATGCTGGTAGGCGAACTGGAGTGGATCCATCGCTGGTTCCACCAGGGGGCGGAGATGAGCAAGGAGCAGTCTCTCCAGGGTCTTCATCAAGTGGGACGTCAAGGCCACCGGTCTGTAGCTGTTCAGGTCTTTGGGGTGGGAAGTTTTTGGTACAGGTACCACACAAGATGTTTTCCACAGCTGTGGTACCCTCCCCAGTTTCAGGCTCATGTTGAAGATATACGTCACAATCCCACACAGCTGGTCTGCACAGGACTTGAGGAGCTTTGCGCTGATGCCGTCCGGTCCCGACGCCTTCCTCGCCTTGATCTTCCTCAGCTCCGTCCTCACCTGGGTCTTGGTCAGGGTCAGGATGGGGGGCTGTGTGTTGGGAGTGGGGGGGGGGGGGTGTCGGTGGAGTGGGGAATGGGCAGCAGGACTTGATTTCTTAGAGGCAGCAGTGGTTGTTGTGCAGACAGGGGGGAGGGCGGTTGGTCAAATCTATTGAAAAACAGATTCAGGTTGTTCGCCCACTCCCTGCCCCCCGTGGCCTGGGGGGAGGTATTCTGGAGCCCCGAGATGGTTTTGAGGTTTCTCCAGACCCCGCTGATGTCGCTCTGTTGCAGCTTGTCCTCCATCTTCTTCCTGAAGCTGTCCTTGCCTTCTCTGATCTTTCTCCTCAGCTCCCTCTGTACGGACTTCAGCATCTCCCTGTTCCCTGACCTGAAGATCCTCTTCTTCTCTCTCAGAAGTGTTTTTATCTTAGGGTTGATCCAGGGTTTGTTGTTTGAGTGACGCCGTATGGTCTTGGTGGGAACGGATTTGTCCACACAGAAGCTGAGGTAGGCCGTGAAGAAGGTGTGAATGAGGCCATCGATGTCCTCACCATGTGGATCGCAGAGCTGCTTCCAGGCGGTGGTTTCAAAACAGTCCTTTAGAGTGTCCATTGTCTCCTCAGACCATAACTCAGACTTGTGATGCAATGTGACTGGTGAACTGTGAGAGTCCTGGTATTTAAGGATGAGAGTTTCCTGTGATGTTCTTTCTTCTTTGAGATGTTGGCGAATGTGAATAAAGCTGCCTTGAGAGAAATCTGTCTCATCATTTGCACATTCCCACACTGGTGACCCAAGACGTAGCATGCAGCGAGAGGAGAATTCCCCGGGGCCAGCCTCGTCAGGAGCCTCCAGCCAAGCGAATGCCGCTACGGTCCAGCTACCGGACTTTTGGCAGAACAATCCGCGCTCCTGGTTCCACACGGTTGAGGCACAGTTCAACCTCTGGGGGATATCGGTAGACGACACAAAATTCTACCATGTGGTCGCAAAACTGGACAACCACACGGCCCAGCATGTGGAGAGCCTTATCGAGCAGCCGCCAGACAGCGACAAATACGGCGCGGTGAAGGCTGCACTCATCCAGCACTTCACCCTCTCGGTTGAGGAGCGAGCAGAGAGACTCCTGGCACTGACTGAGTTGGGAGATGACACGCCCGTTAACCTGATGGAGAAGATGTTGAGGTTGAAAGGCTTGGACGATGACCACTTCATCTTCACCCACCTCTTCCTCAGGACCCTACCATCAGCGACAAGAGCGACCCTGGCCAGTTCGCCGTTGTTGGCCCAGCGGGACTACCGCGCGCTGGCCCGGGAGGCGCAGCGAATTGTCAAGGCCAGCAGACAGCGCGCGGCCACGGCCGCAGCAGCGGAACTCGGCGCGACGACCAGAGATGGCAGGGGGCCAGGGGCAGCAGTAGCAGACCCACCGACGACGGTGGTGGTGGGGGCCAGGGAACGCGGATCAGACGCCCTTTGTTTCTACCACCGCCACTTCGCAGAGAGGGCACGCAAATGTGTACCATCGTGCCAGTTCAAGCATTCGGGAAACGCCAAGACCGGGGGTCGGTAGCAGCCGCGGCCTTCGGGGAGGAGAACAAGCTGCTCTACTTGTTGGACGCACGCTCGGGGAGGCATTTCCTCGTGGACACAGGCTCCCAGTTGAGTTTCATCACAGCTTCCTACGCGGACAAGCTAGCAGGTTCCAGAGGTCCCGGGGTGGCAGCAGCGAACGGCTCGGAGATTAAGACCTTTGGTGAGAGGACTCTGCTTCTGTCTCTACACGGCCGTACATTTGAGTGGACTTTTGTTATAGCAGCAGTGAATTTCAATATGTTGGGGGCTGATTTTTTGTGCTCACATGGTTTGTTGGTTGATCTCGCTAACAGGCGCCTGGTTAATGCATTTTCTTTTGATTCTATTCCCTGTACAGCGTGAGTGGCCCCGCCAACAGCACAAGCCAACGCCACAGCTGCAAGCGGTAAGTTCCACACACTGCTCACTCAGTTCCCAGCACTCACGGTCCCCACATTTTCGGCAACCGTCGCTAAACACGGGGTGGAACATTTTATTACCACTACCGGACCGCCCGTTTTTGCAAAAGCTCGGTGCTTGGACGCAGCTTAACTGGCCATAGCGCGCGAGGAGTTCGCCAACCTGGAGAGGTTGGGCATAATCAGGCGTTCAAACAGCCCGTGGCTTCCCCGCTACACATGGTCCCGAAGGCTGACGGCTCGTGGCGACCTTGCGGGGATTTCCGCAGGTTAAACAACGAACGAATGAACTTGCACTTGCCTGCCTCCTGGGGAGAAGATGGTGCCTGCTGCAGCGGGTGGAGACCTCCTTCTATCCCTCCGGGAGGTAACGGCAGGCCCCTCGGGCCGACGAGGAGGAGCCGCTCGGGAAGGATTGCTGACGGGTCTCGCCGAAGCACGACTCACAGCACTCCCAGCTGCTGGGGATGATGTTGCAGAGGAGGACATGACAGCCGGGGCGACATGGGCACGAGGAACTGACAGCGCAGCTGGAACAGATGACCCGGGGGCAGCGACTGCAGGGGTTCCCTCCTGTCATCACGTAAGGGATGCGGCCAACTGGGAGGCTGGGTTCCTCCGATGACCCGGAGCTGGATCCGGACGGGATTCTCATTGGGACTTGGTAGGAGCATGGCGATGAGGCCAACTGGCCAACGGTGCGGCGTGGGACCCAGGAACACATGGCGCTGGGACTGGATGGGCGACAGGAGCTGGATTCCAATCCGCAGGTCTCCTGCCGGGTTTTCCCTCCAGCCTAAGAATCCCCACTCTCGCCAGGGATGCTGTCCTCGTGGGAGGTGGAGGGGTTTCCTGGAGTGCTCTAGCCATCACTTCGCGCTGTGCCACAATCCGTGATAACCTCTCGCTCCCCTCCGGAGTAGAGGTAAGGTGGTAACTGCGCAGGGCCCGCTGGGCGAGGCATAAGTGGTAGTCGGCCGCCTTGGAGGGCATGAGACGGGCGGCTTCCGCTAGATAGCTGTCACTCTCCTCCAGCCACTCCAGGCAAAAACCACACTTGCGGGCGGGCATCTCTCTACCAAGTCCAACAAACGGTGAAAACTCCATCCTAAGGCAAAAACTCACGGTGAAAGGCGTCTCGGTGTGGCGTCTCCATTTAGACGACCTTGGCTGGAGTATACTGTCATGCGGTGACCCTCGCAGGCCACCATAAGACGCCAAAAGTCGCCGGTGAGCTTTGCATAGATGTTTATTTTAACCAGACAAGACGAGACACAAAGCTATGAGCCACTGTGGGCAAAAACACACACTACTAAGTACAAGGGATCGTAAGGCTAACCCCAGCTACTACGACCTAAACTATGACATGAACTTATACTACAGAATACGAGGAATCGTAGGGCTAACCCCAGCCACTATGACCTTAACTATGGCATGAACAAGAACACGAACCTGACACAGACGAGGAATGTTTGACGATACTCCAGCATCAATCAGCTGTCAGCGCCCGCTAATAAAGCCGGCAGCTAACGAGCTGTGATGCCGAACAGCTGATCGGCTCTGACAGCAGGAAACCCCACTGAGCACAGTCACAATAAGAGCCCGGGGAGCCAGAATGTAATCCACTGCTGTCAAAGCCGGCAGAGATGATGCATAGTCCGAGCGCGGACGAGATTGGCGCTCGGGTCATAACAGAAACAGCTTTACATAAACAAGATACTTTTATGCCAGCATATTTAAGATTTTACCCATTCTACATGACACTCACATTATTTCTAGGCAGAAAGTAAAATAGCCCTCATTTATAGTATGACAGATCAACTAATAGCTACAGTTGCTGCAGTAAGTTTGTGACAAATCAAAAGTTCATTTCTATTCCAAGCACGTTTGGGATCCAAGTCTATCCTTGAAGACTGAGAACAGGAAAGGTAAATATCTCTTCAAGGTTATTAAACTAATGATTTAAAGATGCCTTGGTTTCACAGGAGATCGCTGATAATCCGAGATCAGTTACAGTAGTATTAATATGCAAGATAGTGAGCTACTGTAACTTTTACATAATGAAGTTTGCATGTGAGCTAGACTACTAGATGCCACATTACTGTTGTAAATACGTTATCTCACTCATTCACCGGTGTTGTGCTGAGAAAAGCATGTCTGCCGTGGAAAAAACATCCGTCCCCCTTTATTTACTTCTAAAACCATATAAAGGATTACAACACTGGCAGTATTATTTTTCTCGTTTGTGGTTTTACAGCATCGTTCCTCAGATGCGCTCTTGGGTGAAGGGGGATGCTTTCCACAGCAGACCCGCTTTTCTCTGCACAACACCAAGTTTTTGCTACCACTGCAACCCCCAGCCCACTTTTTCTATAAGTCTAACTTCAGTCAAACACAAAGCAATGTTGTCTAATGTCCTACTAATCTCTTTACACTCTAGAACATTCTATAGGCAACTCTCTGCTGTAAACTAGGACTATATAATTTTCAACATTACTTGAGCACTGGAAACACACTGCCACACACACTAACTTGCTCAGGTGAAGTATAAGCCTCCATTAGCAACAATAATGTAAAGTAATTTAAAATACCTGAAGGTGTGGTCCAGCGGTGGGCTCATTGTCGAGAACCTCGTTCAGTCCCTTACCACAAAAACTGCAAAAGTTTGGATGCAACTGTTCAGCAATATTTTTGCCACAGTAAGGGCAATACATAATTACTGGATCCTTTTCCTTCCACTGGGCCAAATGAAAGCACATGGCGCATTCACTTCCTGATTAAAAGATGGCCTGTTTAAAAGATGGACAGGTTGTCCATTCAATCAGCAACTAGGCTTGTCAACATCAGGTATCCGCCTTTTGCGGTTGAATTAATGTAATTGTGATTTCTCTTTGGTTGTAGCGTTTTAGTCATTTGTTGTTGTGATTTTTGTTTTGTTGTCGTGATTTGTTGTCGTGATTCATAATTTGTTGGCAAGAGGAAAATGATCCAACCCAAACTGGACCTTGCATCACTATTTATAGAGGGGCAGGCTGAAGATCTGGTGAACCGGGAGCGGCACATCCAGTTGCTTCTCAGTGAGGCAGCGTGGCCGGCGTGTGTGACCCATTCTAAGTTTTTTTTTACAGTTTGAATTTTGCACATTCTAAATAATCTGGAATTTGCTGCTGACTGTAATAAACAATTTAGTGACTTATGTGTTTGCATCATGATTTTCTATTTTGTCTGTTAAGACACCGGTGGGAAAAGAGTCAACAGTACAAACCATTTATCCATGACGTTGAAAATAATGGCTCATTTTTAAGAAAAAGTAACCAAAAACTATTTTATTTACTGAAGACTGTACTGTTGGATGTGCCACTGCAGAAGACACTGCACACTTTAGTGATAGTACCAGTGTATGGAGGAATTCTGGGCCATATTAGCATCTGTATTTTCTAATAATGGGTTAGGGAAGGGGTGTCCAATCATGTGCCATGGAGAGCCAAGACCCTGCAGGCTTTACTTCCAACCAGTGTCTTCTACAGCAAATTCCAATGAATTTCTTCCACTGACTGCTGATCAGTGAAAACACCTGCTGAAGAGACTAGGTAGAAGGGAGAACCTGCAGGGTCTTGGCCCTCCATGGCACATGATTGGACACCCCTAAGTTAGGGTTTAATGGGATTTAACATGCTGCTGAACTGTGCAACTGTTCAACTCTGCTTGAACTGCTGCCTCTGCGACCCGGACCTCCGGAAAAGCGGTAGGAGATGGATGGATGGGATTTAACATTTTAACACAAACTGCTTTACGGCTCATAATTCTGTTGGCAGACTTACACCAAACCAAAAGTGATTTCTCAAACTGCTGGATTGTTCTTAGACAGCTTTTCCAATCTTTCAGTATTTAATACGTGTCACTTGGTGGTAACCACACATAAAACAAAAGTGGAGACACATCTGCAAAAAGTACAAAGGTTTATTGTCAAAATTCCTCGTGCAATACTACATGAATGAAAAAAAAATACATGTATAGCTCACTGTTGATGCAGAGAATATATATTTATACAGTATCTACATGATACATGTCAGCAATGCTCGATATGATATATTCCAGTTAATCCACGTATTTCTGCATGTAACCTTGTGACTGCATTATTTTAATTGCTTTTAATCCTAGATCCAGTTTGTTTTGGCTTAAAATGCATCATAATTGTTAAATATATCTTATTATACCTAACTCAAATCAAATATCAAATCAAACTTTATTGTCATATTGTTGTACATACAACTGTAGTGCAGGAAAGATGAAATTGCGTTTCTCTCGGCATCCATATAAGAAGCAGCATGATTTAAGACACACTCCCACATAGCTCCACCCCCCACCCACCCATCCATTCACACATCCCTGAGACATACTTGGGGAAAAAGAATAACTAGCTATAATATACAAAATGTCCGTAGGTGCAGTAGTGTGTATGAGAGATTCCGGGTCAGCTGTTCAGCATCCTGACTCAGTACCGTTTACCTGTTGAAATATATATTTTATGGCTAATATAATCCCATAACTAAAATATGGCACCTGGTGATCAAGTTTTGTCACGACACCACAGGCTGGAGCAGGTACATTCCATGACGTCTCACCAGTCTCTCCATGATTTTCACACAGATCACAGCAATTTGTTGCACAGGAAGCTAAACATTTCTACAGACATTCTGAAGTTCTATAACCAGTGTGTGTTTGTGAAGCCGGGGTGACATCTCATCACTGGGAGCTTGTGTTGAATGCCCAGACCCACAGTTTGAAGCGATAATTTTGCCACAAGAGAGCCATCTGAAACACACACAGAGAATACATATTTTAGTACCGAATAGCGATAACTTGCGGACAATACAATGTAGTACGGCAGACTTAAATCAAAGTAGCATTTGCAATCATTAGCTTACCTTAATATGTGATTTAGTTTGTATCCTCATGTCTTCTGCTTTATACTGCTCTATATGGTTTCCTAAATGCTCCAGTACTTTTCCAGAGTGTGTCATCTCGCTGCCTATAGCCTTCTGCTCTCCTTTTTTGCCTTTACTCTGGCAAAAAAAAAAAAAAGCCAGTGACTGCAGTCACCTTGTATCCTGCCATCTTGTGTTTTGCCTGGGTCACTTGTTTTAAGTAATGGGAGGGTTGCGCCGCCTCCCTGTAACAAATCCTATCCACATCAAGCGGTACTCTGGTGTAATGGAAACGCAAGCGGACCGAACTGAACTGAACCATACTGTACTGGACCAAACAGGTACTAGTGGAAAAGGGCCAAAAGAGGAGCACACAGGAGCCAAGAGGTAGACAGCATGCTACAGAGTCTGACAATCCCACGAGTTGTGAGCAGCTGCCTCAGCCCTTTTAAGACTGAGTGGTGATGAGGCACAGGTGGAGTAATCAGTGCAGCTGCACCCAATCAGGGGAGAGGTAAACTGCAGAGAATGAATGATTGTGCTCCTTACCCCAGATCATAACAGTTTTCTAGTTTCTGTTTAATAGCACTGCGGCAGCACAGCAACTCACCCTTGGCTGGGGGATCCTGGGTTCGATCCCAGCCCCCGACCAACAGTGATCTGTGTGGAGTTTGCATGCATCCTCCCACATGCCAAAACCATGCAAGTTAGGTTAATTGGCATCAAACTAGGGATTCTAAATTGTCCTTTTGTATGACTGTGAGAGTGAATGGTTGTCTGTCTCTCTGTGTCGGCCCTGCGATGGACTGGCGATCAGTCCAGGGTGTACCCTGTCTCTCATCCAAAGATGCTGGGATAGGCTCCAGTCCCTCGCGACCCAAAAAGGATTAAGCGGAAGAAGATGGATGGATGGATGTTTAATAGTTTACATTGAGGTTTCCATGCTAATTTTTTTTAAATAATATCAAACAAGCATGAAAAAATAATCTGAATTTTAGTTAATTTTCTTTTTTAAGGCCTCATTCTGTTGTAAAATTTTAAACACTGTTATTTTAGTCTATCAAATGTATTCCAATTCTGATCTGCTCCTGTGCCAAAGACTATAATATTAAACTGTCATTTTTATGTCTGTGTATGTCTTGTTCCTGTAGCACATTAGGGACAGTTTGCCTCAGTGAAAGAATAGAAAGTACTAATCGTAGCAATTCAGACAAAGGGATGTCATTCAAAAGAAAGAGTGAAAATTATTTAATCATCAGTGAAGGGAATCTTTGTGGCTGTAAAATGTGCTTTAAAGCTATGAAGAGATGAGTTGACATTGAAATGCATAAAAGAAGTATTGCATGAGTTTTTATTAGTGAAACAGGTGTGAGTCAATCTTTGGACAGAGCTATCAGGTTCAATATTTCCCTCTGCTTAAAGGCTGAGCTAATGGACTCACTGTTCTGGTCCCATTCTCAAAACATCAAACTGTTCATTTGGCGCAACAGCTCACTGACCTCTTTGTTTCAGCTCCTGAACAGTGACAGGCAGAACCAGCGCTGTTTCCTGATTTTTCATGTCAAAGTCAACTTTACTGTCAATTCTGCCATATGTACAGCACATACAGAGAATTGAAATTACGTTACTCTGAGTCCCACAGTGCAGCAAGATAAACACTAAGTAGGAAATATGAATATAAAGTACAACATCTTACACCAAACATTAAACATCAAACATCCGTGCAAAGAAAACCAACCCCAACCAGAAGCTAACTAAAAATCCTAAGGGTGTGCAAAATAACTAAATATAATAAAAATTAAGACAGCATGTAGTGACTTAAGGCACATATCAGGGCACATATGTAGAGGGTTAAAGTGGCATGTAGTGCAAAGAGAGCAGTCCATTGCTGCATAAAGTGACTGGTGCAGCCCTGAGATCAGTGTGTGTGTATGTGTTGGAGCGAACAGTCCCTGGATGTTCAACAGGGGTGTAAATCCCCGGGGGAGGGGGGGATGCAGGGGTCATGCCCCCCCTTCCATAAAGTTGTCCCCCCAAACATCACATTGTAAACACAAGCATTTTTTGTTTGAATAGCATAGTAATGTTCATTGAAGGCACAATACAAGTGGTGCGACTTAAAAACACATTGTTTGACATTTATAACTATTAAAAGATTAGAACCCCCCAATCCTCAGTGGCTTAGTCCAATCTGTTTCTCCTCAGCAGGAGGGGCTGCTGCAGCTCCTTACACACACGCCGACAGAGAGGCAGAGAGTGGTTAGGAGTAAGTGCATTGAAAGCTTAATGTGTGAACGGTTAATAAGTTATTTATCAGTCCATGTTTTCAGCAATCACATACAGATCATGAAAAGCGATATTTCATCTCATTTGTCCAAAGTCTGCCGGCATGTTTTACCTAAACTCAGCATATAGCATATTAAGCTTGTGGAGGAATGATATGATGAGACACGAGAGCTGCTGATTCAAAACTTTATTCACTCCAACAAGAAGACCGAGCTCCGGGTGCCAAGGCATATACATTTATACCATCTACCTCCTTCTTCTTGGTGCCAAGAGCACATAAATTTACATCTGCGGTGTCAAAGCACATCTCTTTATAGATTTCTTGCCCCTTCCCCCTATTCCCCAAGTCACTGGGTGAGAGTAGGACCTCCTAGTGTTCCACCCCCCCCCCCCCGAACACCCAGAAGGGGCCTTTACCGTCCAGTAACTTGGGCTTGAGCAATCACCCATAACGGCTGTAACGTGGAGCAGCTGGGCTGGCCGAAGGACCTTCTTGTTGAGGTGGGGAGGGAAACACTCGGTCTCCTGCAAACAGTTCTCTGAAGGGGGAAAACCAACCTGTGAACCCACCGCAGCCGGGCGTTCATGCCGGGGAGCCTGGGCCAGCACTTCCTGCTCATCTGCCAACACATAAGCGGGCTTAAGTCTGTCTATGCAGATAGTTTCCCTGCATCCCCCAAAATCCAACACAAAATAATTCGCTCCTGTTTCCAAAACTCTGATAAGGGCCGTCGTAAGGCGGACGCAGCGGGGTTCTGTGGGCGTCGTGTCTGACGAAAACAAACTCGGCGTTCTCCAAACGCTTCGGAAAGAAAGTGTGGGGAAAACAATGGTGCACCGGCCCAGAATGCTACTTACTTTTGCCCTAGGAAAAAGGTGTGTGGATGAGTTGGTACCGGGCACAGGACTTTCCGGCAAAAATTTACCTGGGATCCGCAACGGTTGACCAAAAACGAGCTCAGCCGGGGAAGCTGCCACATCCTCCCTGGGTGCGGAGCACAACCCAAGTAGGACCTAAAGCAGGCAGTCAACCCAATTCGCATCAGTCAATGAGGCTCTGAACACGGCTTTAAGCAACCTGTGGAACCTCTCGCACAAGCCATTAGCCTGCGGGTTGTATGCGGTAGTGCGGTGAACTTTGACCCCCAGGCTCTCGGCCATAGCGGACCAGAGTTCCAAAATGAACTGGGGACACCTGTTGGCGGTGATGTCCACCGGTGAACTGAAATGTGCGACCCAGGATGACAAAAAGCGAGGGCAACATCGACAGATATGGTGGAGGCCAGCGGAACTGACTCTGGCCAATGCATGGTGCGGTCCACTATCGTCAAAAGGTACGTGAAACCCTGCAACAGCGGAAGGGGGCCCACGAAATCCATGTGGATGTGGTCGAACCTCCTGCTTGGACTCTGGAAAGGTTCGAGGGGGGCCTTGGTGTGCCTCTGAACTGTAGCCCGTTGGCACGCAACGCATGCCGCAGCCTACAACTTCGCATCCTTGCATAAGTGGGGCCAGACAAATTTAGACCCCACCAGCTTAACCAAAGCTCATACGCCAGGGTGTGAGAGAGAGTGTACGGACTTGAAAATGCGGTGGCGCCAAGAGCCCGGAACCACTGGGCAGGGATGGCCGGTGAAGACATCGCAAAGCAAGTGGGGGCAACCCCATTAACGGCTGCTAATGGATCCCCTATCAAAACTTTTGGAGAAAGGTCAGTGACTGTGTGTTTGCATGGACACAACTACAAGTGGGACTTTGTGGTGGCCGCCTGCTCGTTTCCTATCTTAGGTGCTGATTTTCTGTGTGGTTATGGTCTCCTTGTAGATATTGCTAATAGACATTTGGTGGATTCTATGTCTTTTTCTTCACTGCCTTGTATGATTCAGGGAGCTGGGCCACTAACACACGCTAATTTTTTAGCCTTGGGGGATGCATATGTTGCTCCCCTGGGTAGCGGTCCAGGAGGAGGAAATGTGCATGTGGAAGTTAACTCTCCAACCTGTGATAGAGAATCGGCAGAACACGTTTCGTTATTTCACACAAGGAGTTTATTCTTCGTCCTCCGGTGCGTGAGTCTACTCTCTATCACTGTGCGACATGCACCATCTATTGGTCGGCGTATGGAACTGCACTCAACTCACATGAGTTATAATGGAACCAGGTGGATTGCAAATGCATTGTAGAAAAATAAAACAATTAAAGAATAAAATAAAATTGTAGGGGTGCCTGTTTTACTTTAAATTTTCTTATCCAAATGTCTTTTTAGCAGCTCTTACATAACTATTAACTATTTCCAACCCTCTACACTCTCCCCCACTTCAAATAAATGTCTCCCGACATTTCATGTTCTAGGGTGACTTAATGCATGAGAGTGTACCAATTATAACCATGGGACTGAGGTTGGGTGAGGTGGTGGAATGGCATATAGTTTTGAGTTAGCGGCACAGGGGTAGGGAGTAGGACAGGTCTTACGTCTGCAGTCCAAGGCTGTTACGATGGCTGTCCCAGGACGTCGTAGATCAGTCTCTCTACTGGCCTTGCTCTACGCTGTGACCTTCTCAGTTCCTCCTGTTCTCCATCCATCACCTCCACTTGTCCTTGACGTTCTTCCTGCAGCAAAGCTGGTCAATCCATTTGCTCCTCAGCATCCCGCTGAACGGGGACCGGTTCCTGCCTTACTGGTGGGCAGAATTCTCTAGCTGTCGCACGAAGCCTTTGCTGATTTTGAGGATTTTGCTCTGGCATGACAGGTACTGGTTGCTGAGTGTTTTGGTCTGGGAGATTTGAGGCATTTTGCTGAGGATTTACGAGTCTGTAACATGGGATTTGGCTACGGAGGTTGTAGCGGTAAGTATTTTCCTCTTCTTCCTCCGAGCTGTCATTGTCTGTGTTGTCACTGTTAGGATTTGTCTCTGTCCTCTTCTTCCGTTTCTGTTTTGTCTTTTCTTTTGCAGGCAGTTCTTCTTCTAAAGGCAAGTCATTTACAGGCAACAGCAGGTTTCTGTGTAACACTCGTATCACTTTGCTGCCTCTCTCTGCTTGTACTTTATAGACTGGTCCATCTCCCACTCTCTCAACTACGCGATGTACTGCTGACTCCCAGTAAGCGCGCAGTTTCCCTGGGCCTCCTCTTTCAGAGAGGTTTCTGACCAACACCCTGTCGCCTGGTTGGAGTGTGACACCTTTTAAGCGTTTGTCGTACTGCTTTTTGCCTTTATCTGAAGACTTTTGACTGTTTTCTGCAGCGATTTTGTAAGCAACACGCATCCTATCAGCCCATTTTTTAGCGTAGGTTTGATGGCTGTGTGTGTCAGTGTCTTTTGTCTGGTTCAATAGTAAATCTACAGGCAACCTTGGGACTCTGCCATATAAAAGGAAAAATGGAGAATAACCTGTTGACCCGTGTCTTGTACAATTGTAAGCATGTACAATTTGGGGTAGGTGATCCTTCCATTCACTTTTTTCTCCTCCTGTAGGGTACGAAGCATTTGGAGTAGTGTACGATTCAGGCACTCCACGGGGTTGCCCTACGGATGGTATGGAGTGGTTCGTGAGTGAGAAATTCCAGACAGTTGTTGTAATCTGTGGAAGAGACTGTTTTCAAACTCACGTCCCTGATCGTGATGCAACTTCTCAGGGTACCCGAAACGAGGAATAAAATCCTGAAATATCTTTTCTGCAGCTGTTTTGCCTGATTTATTCCTTGTAGGGTATGCCTGTGCAAAACGAGTGAAATGGTCCACTAGTACGAGGATGTACTCATACCCTCCTTTACTTGGCTCAAGGTGTAAGTAGTCGATGGAGATTAACTCAAAGGGAGCACTGGTTGTGATAGATCCCATTGGAGCTCTCTGGGGAACATTTGGGCGTTTTTGTTTGATGCACGGACATTTTTTTGTTACATAATCTTCAACATCTTGTTGCATATATGGCCAATAGAGACGCTCACGGGCCAGATGTATCACCTTATCACACCCTATGTGACCCATGTCATTGTGTAAACTCTTTAACACCATCGGCTTTAGCTGTTCAGGTAGGACAAGTTGTTTGCTGTGCTCTGTCTTTCTGTACAATAATCCATTGTCAACTTCCAACTTGTTCCACTCATACAGTAGTCTCCGTGTCCGTTTACTCATTGTCCGTTTATCTTTATCGTTTGGTGTCCATCCTTTGAGTTTGAGTGATATTACTTCTCTAACTGACTCATCGTCTTGTTGAGCAGCGTTGATGTCTTTAGGTGTCATGCTCAAAACACTGTCAGTTGGCACATTGTTGTCATTAGAACTCAGTTGTAATGCAGCTATCCATGGCACATCACTGTTTTGTGCTGCCTTGCTCCCTTGCCACACTGCGAACACTACTTCCGGTAAAACTCTCTCTGTGAACTCATTCATTTGCTCTTGCAGATCTAATGGGTGTCTGGACAACATATCTGCATCTGCATTCCTTTTCCCTGGCCTATACTTGATATCAAAATGGAAGTCAGCCAACTCCCCGACCCACCTATGACCCACTGCATTCAACCTGGCTGAACTGAGGACATAGGTTAAAGGATTGTTATCTGTATAGACAGTAAAAGTCGGTGCATAATACAGATAGTCACGGAATTTGTCGCAGATGGCCCACTTGAGAGCTAGAAACTCTAGTTTACTGGAATGTAAGTGATAATTCTTCTCGGCCGGTGTGAGAGTTCTGGATCCATAGCCAATCACCTTAAGTTTGTTTTCTTGTTTTTGATACAAGACGGCTCCCAGGCCTTTGTTTGATGCATTTGTATGCAATACAACTGGAAGGTCCAAATTGGGATAGGCTAGAATGGGAGGATTAGTCAGAATGTCCACAAATCTTGACACAACTTCCTGATGTTCACTGGTCCATATTATTGGTGTGCGAGAAGGAAGCTGGTTTCTGTCTCCTTTCTTTGTTTGTCCTTTACTCCTTTTTGGTGCTGGTTTATTGTCATTGCTTGTTTCATTAGTGCTCTGGAGAAGTTTGAACAAGGGTCTCGCCAGACGTGAAAAATCTTGAATAAATGATCGGTAATAACTGAGAAAACCCAGTAATGTTCTGAGTTCTCCGACTGTGCGAGGGTTCTTGTCTTTCAGAGCGAACACAGCATCCAAGTCTTTTGGGTCAATCTGGACTCCTTCTCCTGACACTAGCCTACCCAGGTAGCGTACTTGGTTTTTGAACAATTCACATTTGGCTGGCCGAAGTTTTATGCCGTGTTGTCGCATTTTGCACAAAACCTGTTTAAGGTGTTCTACGTGTTCATCAAAGGTTTTGGAGTAACACAGTACATCGTCCAAGTAAGGCACGCAACACTCGTCTCTGATCCCTTCTAACACCCACTCCATACACCTTTGGAATGCGGCCGGTGCGTTTGACAACCCGAATGGAACCCGCACCCACTCGTATAGTCCCCAGGGTGTGCTAAAAGCAGTTAAATGTCTTGACTCCTCATTTACAAAACCCTGATGGTAGGCACTTCCCTGATCCAATATGGAAAACCAGGAGTTACCCCCAAGACTGTCCAGTAGATCTTGTATCCGTGGTAACGGATGCCTGTCGGGTATGGTTTTTCGGTTCAGCTCACGAAAATCAACACACAAGCGCAAAGTATTGTCCTTTTTACGCACACACACTACTGGCGACGAGTTGTTTGACACTGATTTCCTGATCCAGCCCCTGCTTAAAAGGTTTTGAACATACTCCTTCACCTCTTTATACAGTGATCTTGGAATGGAGTTGTAACTTTTCTGCACGGGTGTGTTGTCAGTGGTGTTGATTTTTAGCTGTAGTCCAGGAATACATCCAATGTCTCCTTCATCATGAGCAAACACATCAGACTGTTCATAGAGCATCTGCCGAACCACCTCCCGATCACCCTCTGAGAGATGGTCTAAATTGACATTAGGGTGCCATCTCAGGTGTGAGGGAGCAGTGCTTAATGTTTCTTCACCCTCACCTTGACTGTCACATGTCACTTGAGCAGAGTGACAAAATAGCTTGTCTGTAGTTTTGGTTGCATTTTCAGCACTGGAACAAACATTTACAGGTTTGTATTCAGTGATCTCTGAAATAAGTCCTAAAACAGTATTTGGATTTAGAAAATTGTTGTGCTTTGTTGAGTTTTGGATTGGGATTTTGACAGTTTTTGAAGCACCAGCGGGTACATCAATAAGAGCTGGGAATAACTCCAACCCATCCGGTAAGTTACATTTCGCAGCTGGCTCGAACAACATTTCTCCTCCTCCAGGAAATGCTCTGATGTGACATTTTACCATACAGATTTGGCTACTGTGAACAGTGAGTCCTTTTTTCCCAACTCTCACCACTGGACTTTCTGGTTCATTTTCTGTTGACTTGGTGTGGACAACAAAGATGAGTGACTCAACATTACCTTTCTGGACCTTTAAAGTCTCCGACAGTAAGCCCACTAAGCTAATATCGTCACTTTGTTCACTGTTTGCCATTATTATCTCTTGGATCATGTTAAAGCCCAGCAGCGGAGTACTTAAACGCTGCTGACTGACGAGCATTGGAACATACAAGGATACAGAACCATACTGTGAACTTGTGATCTCGAGCAGGACATCTATCCACCCCTCGAACGGAACATCCGTTCCATTGGCTGCGGTGATTTCGAGTGGATGGCCTGGGAGTAGGCTCTCGAGTGGCTGTATTTCCACATATGGTAAGGCTGCTTGTACCCATGACTTTTCAACAATGCTTACTTGTGCCCCACTGTCCAATAACATCTGTAGGTTTACTCCATTTAACTGGCAATTGATCATACACCTACCGCCAATGAGCTGTGCCACACGCTTTGTGTTGGGTAACTTTTGGGACTTGGCAGTAGTCTGTTCGGAGTTCAGTCTTTTAGTGTTGTGGGACTCTGCTGGTGGTTCAGTCACTGGTGGTCCCTCCCAAGCGACCTCCTCCAGTTTCCCGACACATTGCTTTTCTGAAGGCAACCTATAGCTCTGTGCCCCTCCTTTCCACATTGAAAACAGTGTGTGCAGCGCTCAGTCTCTTGGGCGATACACTTTTGGCACTTTCCTTTCACTGCGGGTCTCAGTGCTGACTGTTTAGGGACCGGTGCTGTGGGACTGGTGTTTACTGTATTTACCATTGGGGTTAGGGCCTTTTCTAAACTCTTGGTTAGGGAGGAGACCTGTGCCGTCAGCTCCTGGATAGCTACACGATTAGCTTGGACTTCAGTGTGCATTTTAATAGAGCTTTGATCTGTCTCTATCTGTGCTGCATTAACACTGGTGACTTTCTGTTTGTGACTTTGTCCCAACCTACTTAATCTCTCTGTCTCTTCACTAACAGAATTTGCTATGAGCTCCAGGATGGAGTCATCTGTGACACTGGTGTTGGAGATGTGAGGTTTAAGGTCTCTCCTGACATAAGAGTATTTTTCATTCAAACCCTGATACAGTGAATGGATAAACACACCTTGTACCAACTTGTTGTCATAATGAAGCCCACTACTGTTTTAGATGCAATCCACACACGCTGTTTTAGCCCCATTAGTCTATACATAAACTGTTGTGCTGTTTCTTTGTCATTTTGCTTTGCATTACTCAGCTCCTGAAATAATTCAGTGCTGCTTTTCTCGCGTAGATGTGTCCTTAAAAAACGTTTTAACTCAGCTACAGTGAGGCTATCTTTGGTTACAAGCATATCTTTAAAGGTACCAGGCTTAATTATCTTAAACACCGTTCTGATAATCTCAGCCTCTGTGAACCCTTCATTTAGCCCTTCATCAAGCTGTTTGCACAAGTTATTGTAACTCAAATCAGAATTAAAATCAGAGATTTGACCACCATAAATCTTGTACTCTCTACATGGCAACAGTGACGTAAGTTCAGTCAGTCTGACTAACCCTGGGTCAGGAACTACAGATGGTGATGTCGGATGGTTCTTCCCTGATGGTGCTGCAGCTCCAGTGGTCACAGGAACTACTATGACCGGATCATCGTCGGGTGACACCTCTGCATCCACTTCTCCAGCTGCTGTGGGCCGTTGTAGTTCAACGATGAGGTCACGGAAAGCAAGCAGGCGAGACATCCCCTGGTCCTCAAGGCTCTTCAGTTGTGGACTTCTCAGCGAGTCAACAATGAAGTCGACGAGTTCCACTTCGGTCGATTCTGCGCCTGGCAAATCTTCTCCCACCTCATCCTTGAACGACTCAGCCAGCTTGTAAAGAACGTTTCTGCAGCGGGCAATGGTCAGCTGGTGAAGCTCTTGCTGGATTTCCCATCTCAGGTCATGTAGAGCAGACATGGCTGTGGTCTCCCGTAGTCAGTCGCTTAGGTCAGTGGCTCAGGAACAGGTGGTCAGCATCCCTTGGTTCTTCAATGATTAGTGCCAGACCAGTAGGTGGCGCTAATCCCGGAAGAGCCCCCGAAATTGTTGTTTCCCTGGGTAGCGGCCCAGGAGGAGGAAACGTGCATGTGGAAGTTAGCTCTCCAACCTGTGATAGAGAATCGGCAGAACACGTTTCGTTATTTCACACAAGGAGTTTATTCTTCGTCCTCCGGTGCGTGAGTCTACTCTCTATCACTGTGCGACATGCACCATCTATTGGTCGGCGTATGGAACTGCACTCAACTCACATGAGTTATAATGGAACCAGGTGGATTACAAATACATTGTAGAAAAATAAAACAATTAAAGAATAAAATAAAACTGTAGGGGTGCCTGTTTTACTTTAAATTTTCTTATCCAAATGTCTTTTTAGCAGCTCTTACATAACTATTAACTATTTCCAACCCTCTACACGTATCAACGTTTGCTTTCTGAGTTTCCCGCGCTCACGGTGCCTACCTCTTCCGCTACTGTGACCAAGCATGGGGTTGAGCATTTTATCACTATGAAGGGCCCGCCCCTTTTTGTGCACCAGCGCCACCTGGACGTGGCTAAGCTAGCCCTCACGTTGGGGTCACCAGTGTGGGGGGATGATATGACGAGACATGAGAGCTGCCGATTCAAAACTTTATTCACTCCAACAAGAAGACTGAGCTCCGGGTGCCAAGGTGTATACATTTATACCATCTATCTCCTCCTCCTTGGTGCCAAGAGCACATAAATTTACACCTACTGCCCCAGGTGTTAAAGCACATCTCTTTATACATTTCTTGCCCCTTCCCCCTATTCCCCAAGTTACTGGGTGAGAGTAGGACCTCCTGATGTTCCACCACAAGCTAATTAGTAGGGATGTAATGTAACGATGCATCATGACATGGATACACTGTGTTATGAAGTTTAGACCGGACCATAAATCTGAATCTGAAGTCATGTGTTTTATACTGGATATTTAGTTCACAGTGCTCTGGACTTGTAGCCGACACATTCATGCCAAAACTTTTTTTTTTTTACTTAAGAAAAAATAAATCTAGGTTAATTATGCACATTATCTGAGGTTAGGTGTTTCATCTCTCCTAAATCTGAAAATAACCTGTGTGCTTGTGCTTGTCCAGTAATGGCAGAGAAAAGAAAAGTAACAGACATCTGGTCATTTTTCAGTGCACCGAAATGACAAGTAAGTAGAAAGATCCTAATAATATTAAGGCAGTTTGTTGAAAAATGTCCATATAAAGGAATGAGGAGTTTATGGAAATGTGTAGCCACTCGTGTGACTTATTTAATGCTTTGCATAAGGCCTCACATATTAGATAAGAACAAAGACAGAGTTTCCTTGGAGATGAATGAATTTATTTATTTATTTATTTTCGGATAGTACATTACAGGTTAAAAGAAACTGTATAATATAACAACAAGGTCAAATTAGACAAAGACTCCTTCTACTATACAATTCCAGGTGAGTTATCCGAAATGGGTGATGGCTGAAGCCGCAGCTTATATTGCCCACCCATATTCCATCCAAGAATTCAAAGGAGAAAAAAGAGAAAACAAGACAAGAGCGATTACAATTTAAAACAAGGCTAAGACAAAATATGACTGAGAGAAAAAGAAAACTGAGCTAGTCTAAGTTAAGCGGTTACTACTCAAAAACAAATCTAAGACATAGTGTCACAGAGAAAAAAGAAAAACTAAGCTATAACACAACACAGGCTGGAAATGTCAATCCTTATGTGAGTTTACATGTCGTCTTGTAAATATGTTTGGAGTATTTCTTCCTTTAGTTTTTGTTTAAATTGTCCAAGCTTTGTACATGATTTTAATTCAGGTCCAAAATCGTTCCATAATCTGACACCTTGCACTGAAATACAGTGTTGCTTGGTAGTTGTTCTCACTGTAGGCTTTTGAATAGATAACAGGATACTGGGAAGGGGTAACCTTTGGTATGCAGAGACTGTGAGGGGGATGCTATGCGATTTAAGAGGAAAGGCATTGCTACTTGTTATTATAATGCAATGTGACTTGTGAGCTGTGAGAGTTGTTACTTGTGATTATAATGCAATGTGACTTGTGAGCTGTGAGAGTCCTGGGTATATAAGGGACGAGGTTTTTCTGTGATGTTCTCTTTTCTACTTTGCTCATGTTGGAGCGTGTAATAAACTGCCTTGAGATAAAACCTGTCTCATCCTTACACACTCCACACTGGTGACCCAAGACATAGCATGCAGCAAGAGGTGAATTCCCTGGGGCCAGACTCATCGGGAGCCCCTAGCCAAACATATGCCGTTACAGTCCAGCTACCGGACTTTTGGCAGAACAACCCGCGCTCCTGGTTCCACTTGGTGGAGGCACAGTTCACCCTCCGGGGAATATCGGCAGATGACACAAAATTCTACCATGTGGTCGCAAAGCTGGACAACCACACGGCCCAGCATGTGGAGAGCCTTCTGGAGCAGCCGCCAGACAGCGACAAATATGGCGCGTTGAAGGCTGCACTCATCCAACACTACACCCTCTCGGTCGAGGAGAGAGCAGAGAGACTCCTGGCGCTGACCGAGTTGGGAGATGGCACACCTATTGACCTGATGGAGAAGATGCTGAGGTTGAAAGGCTCGGACGACGACCGCTTCATCTTTACCCACATATTCCTCAGGACCCTACCATCAGCGACGAGGGTGACCCTGGCCGGTTCGCCGTTGTTGGCGCAGCGGGACTTCCGCGTGCTGGCCCGGGAGGCTAATCAGATTCTCAATGCCAGCAGGCAGTGCACGGCCACGGCGGCAGCGACTGAGCTCAGCGCGACGGCCGGAGACAGCAGGGAGCTGGGGTCAGCGGTAGCAGAACCACCGACGGCAGCGGCGGCGGGGGCCAAGGAATGTGGAGGAGACACCCTTTGTTTCTACCATCGCTGCCTTGCGGAGAAGGGACGCAAATGTATACCACCGTGCCAGTTCAAGCGCTTGGGAAACGCCAAGACCGGGGGTCGGTAGCAGCTGCGACCCTCGGGGAGGAGAACAAGCTGCTCTACTTGACGGACGCACGCTCGGGAAGACATTTCCTCGTGGACACCGGTGCCCAGTTGAGTTTCATCACGCCTTCCTCCGCTGATCGGCTGGCGGGTTCCAGCGGTCCCGAGATGGCAGCAGCGAACAGCTCGAGAATCAAGACCTTTGGTGAGAGGACTCTGCTTCTGTCTCTACATGGCCGTACTTTTGAGTGGACTTTTGTCATAGCAGCACTGAATTTCAATATTTTAGGGGCTGTTTTTTTGTGCTCACATGGTTTGTTAGTTGATGTCGCTAACAGGCGCCTGGTTAATGCACTTTCTTTTGATTCTATCCCCTGTGCAGCTAGAGCGGCCCGGCCAACAGCACAAGCCAACGTCACAGCTGCAAACGGTAAGTTCCACACACTGCTCACTCAGTTCCCAGCACTCACGGTCCCCACATTTTCGGCATCCGTCGCTAAGCACGGGGTGGAGCATTTTATTACCACAACTGGACCGCCTGTTTTTGCAAAAGCTCGGCGCTTGGACGCAGCTAAACTGGTCATAGCGCGCGAGGAGTTCGCCAACCTGGAAAAGTTAGGCATCGTCAGACGTTCGAACAGCCCATGGGCTTCCCCGCTTCACATGGTCCCGAAAGCTGACGGCTCATGGCGACCGTGTGGGGATTTCCGCAGGTTGAACAACGCTACAGCGCATGACCGCTACCCAATCCCGCATATCCAGGATTTTTCTGTTCATTTGGCAGGGGCACGCGTTTTTTCTAAAATAGACTTGGTCCGCGGTTACCACCAAGTCCCAGTGCGCGCTGAGGACGTACCCAAAACAGCGGTGATAACTCCATTTGGCCTGTTCGAGTTTTTGCGCATGCCATTCGGGCTTAAAGGGGCTGCACAGACGTTTCAACGCATGATGGATGCAGTGCTGCGCGATCTCCCTTTTGTGTTCGTCTACTTGGACGGTATTTTGGTAGCCAGCGCGTCCGAAGACGAACACGAAAACCACCTCGCGGCAGTTTTCCGGAGGTTGGGAGAGCATGGGTTAATAATCAACCCAGCGAAATGTCAGTTTGGGGTGGCGCAGATTGATTTTTTAGGACACCGAGTTTCCCCCGAAGGAGCGGTTCCGCTGCCTGACAAAATGTGTGCGGTGGCGATTTCCCCTGGCCGCAGACAGTCAGGGCATTACAGGAGTTTTTGGGAATGGTGAATTTTTATAACCGTTTCCTTCCCGGTGCAGCACAACTCATGCAACCTCTTTATGCCGCGCTCAAAAAACAGAAACCCGCAAATAAGATCGAGTGGTCCCCGGAGCGGAAGCGAGCGTTCTCGGAAGTCAAAACAGCCCTGGCAAACGCTGCGTTGTTGGCACATCCGGACCCAACGGCCCACGTAGCGCTCACCACTGACGCGTCTGACGTTGCCATAGGGGCGGTCGTGGAGCAGCAGGTAGCCGGAGCTTGGCAACCGCTTGCCTTTTTCAGCAGGACCTTGCGCGATAGTGAGCGTAAATACAGCGCGTTTGACAGGGAGTTGCTGGCTCTCCATTTGGCCATTCGCCACTTCCAATTCTGGCTAGAAGGGTGCTGTTTTACTGCGTTCGTTGACCACAAGCCGCTAACATTCGCGATGGCCAAAGTTTCAGAGCCGTGGTCGGGCCGGCAACAGAGGCAGTTAGTTGCGATCTCAGAGTTTACTACAGATATTCAGCACGTGTCGGGTAAACTGAACGTAGTGGCAGACTGCCTCTCGCGCGCCGTGGCTGCCCCCGTCCGCGTGGGGATAGATTACACAGCCATGGCCGCAGAGCAAGGTAGTGACGCGGATGTGCGCGCGCTCCAGTCTGGACTTACAGGGTTAAGGCTGGAGGGCAAGGTGCTGCAAGACGGTATGCCCCTCTTAATCTGCGATGTCTCCATGGGACGACCGCGTCCCGTGGTGCCAGCAGCATGGCGCCGGCGCGTTTTCGACTCGATTCATGCTTTGGCGCACCCGGGGGTTCGCGCGTCGGTCAAAATGGTAGCGGAAAAATTTGTGTGGCCCGGCCTTCGCAAACAAGTTAAAGAGTGGGCGGCAGCCTGCATGACATGCCAACGGGCCAAGGTACACAGACACACGAAGGCTCCATTGGAGCCATTTCTCATTCCTGCCAAGAGGTTTGACCACGTTCACGTGGACCTCGTGGGCCCCCTCTCGCCATCACAGGGGACACGCACCTTCTTTTTGATCCAAGATGGCGCCCACAGTGGTCACCATGGTGCTTCGCTGCGCTTTTCTTTGTTTGTTTTTGTTCGTCAATTGTGTGTCTGCCTGCTCTTAAACCCGTGAAGAGCTACTAAATATCAGGACCTTCACTCCCACGGACCTACTCCCAGTTTTTTTGGCTCCTGCTGCTGATCTGGTTCACTTTTTAGCCCAAAAAGTGAGACGGTGAAAGAGAGGAAGATGAGCGGGCGCCCTCGTGCGGCTTTGCAGGAGAGGCACGCGCACGGCTTTGCCTGGGATATTTCTGTCCAACGTCAATTCTCTTTATAACAAGGTAGATGAACTGAGACTGCTGATGCGATTTAAGGACCTCTCCACCTCGTGTGCCCTCTGCTTTACTGAGACCTGGCTCAAGGAAAAGACACCGGACAGCGCGCTCCTCCTCGAGGGATTTCAGCTGTTTCGTGCTGACCGAGACACGGGGCTCTCCGGCAAGACCATAGGCGGAGGAGTCTGCTTCTACGTCAACAGCAGCTGGTGCTCCGATGTAACTGATCTCCCAACACTGTTCTCCCGCTCTGGAATATTTATTCATCAACTGCAAGCCATTTTATTCCCCGCGTGAGTTTGCTTCATTCATCCTGGCCGCTGTTTACGTCCCGCCCGACGCGGACGTGCGCGAGGCTCAGCGCGCGCTCGCGGATCACATTCAGCAAGTGGAGCGGACTTTCCCGGACTCTCTGGTTATTGTGGTTGGCGACTTTAACCAGAGCAACCTGAGCCATGAACTCCCCCGATACAAACAATTTATTAAATGCCCCACCAGAGGAGAGAACACGCTGGATCACTGTTACACTACAGTTAAGGACGCGTATCGCGCTGTTCCCCGCGCTGCGCTCGGACTATCTGATCACGTGATGGTCCACCTAATTCCCACATACAGACAGAGACTGACGCTCACAAAACCTGTTGTGAGCACGACGAGGAAATGGACCAGTGAAGCTGGGGAGGAGTCTACATCTGTGAAATGAAATGAGAGAAATATGAAAATACAACAAAAGTAAAAAATTAAAAACATACATTGGCATGTGCATATGTACAGTATTCACCCCTTTGCTTTGAAGCCTCTAAACATTCTGGTGCAAACAGTTACCTTCAGAAGTCACAAGAATAGTAAAATGAAGTCCACCTGTGTCCAATCTAAGTGTCACATGATAATTTTGAATGAATTGACAAGGCACTGTGTGTATTGGGTAGTTGTGATTTTGAAAGATATATTATTTATATTCTAGGAGGCAGACAGTTCACAGTCTGGGACAGTGGTGGAAGGGCCAACCAGAGAGCTGGAGACTTCATTTGACAGCCCATGGGACAGGGATACAGCTGGTCAAGATCAGAAATGTTCTACCAGCAGCAGCACCAGTACAGGGACAGGGGACAGAGGCACAACAGAGAAATCAGACCTCAGTGACTGTACCAAACCGTATCAACCACATCCACGATTTATGGAACCACAAACTCTTACTCATAGAACACTTACATTCCAAGACAAATGGTTTTGGGATTTTCCATGGTTACATTACTGTCCATCACTTAAAGGGGTCTTGTGTTTTTACTGCAGGAAAGGCTACTCTCACCAGTCCTCTTATGGACAAAGAGCTGATGCTGCATTCATCAGTGCAGGTTTCAGAAACTGGAAAAAGGCCATTGAAAAATTCACAGCACACCAAAACTCTCAAGCCCATCACCACTATGTAAGTTTGAGTGCACATCAGCCGAATCCCATCAGTGCCCAGTTATCCTACACATGGGGTAAACAGCAGGAGGTAACAAGACATTGCTTAGCAAAAATTGTTAGTTCAGTGCGGCATGGAGCAAGACGGGGACAAGCCTAAAGAGGCCACACTACTGAAAGTGGTAATCTATATCAGCTCTTGAAACTTAGGCCAGAAGAGGATGACCCAGTGTTGCAAAAGTGGTTAACAAGAGTGCAGCACAATGTACATAAGCCACAAATCTCAAAATGAAATTCTGAATATAATGGCCAATACCATAATTTGAGGCATTGCACCTGAAATTAGGTCTTTTCTCTGTTGTGTCCATAATCACCACAGTGAAGAGCAGGGCGGAAGGCAGTTTATGTCTTTTATTGATAACTCACAAACGATACACCAGTCACACAGCAGTGGGCTACAGCGCTCAATGTCCACGACGAAAGAGAGTTACCTCTTCCGCCCCTGGCCTTTTATACCCTGGCCAACGTCACCACCGGAAGTGTGGTTCGCCAGCCCCCTCTAATCCCCGGTAAAGCCCAGGCCGCCATATTACTGCTGATTTACGGCTGTAACATTCCTCCACCCCCTTCAAAAAAATGAAGGGGGGGGGGAATGCAGCCACACAATTAGCCCACCCAACTTTATAACCCGACTCACGCACTAACAGGGGAAACAGTATATGCAAAAAATAAGCAAATAATCTATCCAGTCATACAACTCACGCTGGGGGGCCGGGTAGACTACTGGCGCCCCCTACACGGCCAAGCGGATTATTCTTTGGCTTTCTTCTCAGTCCAGAACATAAAATAAGCCATGTTTCTAATAAAAGAAAATAACCCCAGAACCAGCAATAAATACACCTATACACAGTGAATTCTAAACAATGAACACATACATCCTTCACCAAACCTAACTCCACTGGCGGCCTCCCACCCCAAAACACACCCCACACAAGAGTACACATACACACACAAAAAAAAAACATTGTTGAGGTAGTCAATTTAGCTCTATATATTTTCACATTAACACACACCAGGTTGAGCCTCAGAGCACCTATCACCCTTATTCCAGTTATTAAACAGGTTTTATCTCAGTGTATGTTAACTGTCAGGAACCAATACAAAGAAAAAAACCCAAAGCCAAATCCAGTAATTTCATCTCTTCTATTTTGTGTTAGTTTCTTATTATATATATATATACTATATATATACACACTACCGTTCAAAAGTTTGGGGTCACCCAGACAATTATTTTGTGTTTTCCATGAAAAGTCACACTTATTTATCACCATGAGTTGTAAAATGAATAGAAAATATAGTCAAGACATTGACAAAGTTAGAAATAATGATTTGTATTTGAAATAATAATTTTTTCCAGATACTCAACCTGCTTAAAGGAAGGTCAGTTTTATAGCTTCTCTAACCAGCTAAACTGTTTTCAGCTGTGCTAACATGATTGCACAAGGGTTTTCTAATCATCCATTAGCCTTCTGACGCAATGAGCAAACACACTGTACCATTAGAACACTGGAGTGATAGTTGCTGCAAATGGGCCTCTATACACCTATGTAGATATTGCACCAAAACCCAGACATTTGCAGCTAGAATAGTCATTTACCACATTAGCAATGTATAGAGTATATTAGATATTAGAGTGTATTTCTGATTAGTTTAAAGTTATCTTCATTGAAAAAAACAGTGCTTTTCTTTCAAAAATAAGGAAATTTCTAAGTGACCCCAAACTTTTGAATGGTAGTGTATATATATAATCTCTCCAAATACAGTCAATTAAGCACTCAAATCAATCTATCAAATATAAACGGAGCACAACCCAGCAGAGTTAACTTATATACAACCTGACCTGTGAAGCAAACATTGAACATTTTCTTCCAAACAAACAACTCACAGTCATTTCACACAACTCGTGGAATGCCCCCCCCCCCCCACAGGATTACCATCCCATGGTTCCCAGCCAGAGCGTTGCCACCTTATAGTCTCTGGGGACGGGCTACGTCATCTCTTCCCCACCATCACCCGATGCAGCTCGCTGGGGTGCCTCCACGTTCCGTCCAACAGGCCCAAGTAGCTGTCACTCTGGGTGGCCTCCACTTGCAGGCGCCCCTGGTCATCGTACAGTCCACGGCATCTATGGGATCCCCTCCACCGAGCTTCTACCCTAGGGCAAACCGTATCACCAACCCCCAGGGGAGCTCTAACAAGTCTCTCTGGATCTCTCCGCCGTGGGGGGGGGGCTTCCCATTTGGACCCGGTATTCTTTCCAGTCCGGCCCAAAGCCCTTTTTGAAGGCCGTCTTTTGGTGCGTTTCAAGAGCACACCTGTTGGTCTAGCCCTGGTGCTGTTCAGCGCTGATGTCTTGGTCCCGCCTACCAACCCAGGGGCCCCGCCATGCCAACCAGCTCCCACACCCAGGGTAACTTGGACTCTGGCATTGGGTCCTTCCCGGAGAGGTGCCCCATGATGGTCCTCCTTGCTGTCTTCCACCAGTTCGGGCCTATCGGCGTCCCAGACTGCATCATCATCCATCTCCGGCAGGGGTCGGTTCCACAAACCTCCACCTGACCACTCATATCCAGTGTCACTGGCGATGGAAAAGCCCAAGCTGTAGAACATGTCCCATCCCATAATGTCGAATCCTGTGGCAGTCACCAGCACCTGGACGACCGACATGCTCCGTGACTTTTACCGTGCCATCACCTCGATGTACCCCAATACGGCAATCCTACTTCTGCCATAGCCATAGAATGGGGCCACCATCTTCTGAATGTGGTACCAGGGGAACAAGGTCTTCACCGTCTGCAGATTTAAAATTGAAGCCACTGCACCCGTATCCACCAGCATCGATATCTCGACTCCGTCCAGAGATACCTTGCAATAGATACGGCCACCGGACTCAGGTACAACCGTATGCACGACAGTGGGAGTCTTTGTGGAGGATCCCCCTCCATTTCCACATTCCCCATGCTCAAAGTTCTCGCAGGCTCGTGCAAAATGGTGCAGCAGACCACATTTCCCACAGCGCTTTCCTTTTGCTGGAGAGTCTCTGGACTTTTATCTGTGTCTAGCAGATCCACAGCCGTAACATCTTGGTGTTCCTGGGGTAGACCTTATTCTGACAATGGAGGTGTACTCCCCTTCCTCCTCAACGTTGTCTTCCCCTCCAGGGTCCGCTGTCAGCGCCTTTAGCTGAGGCTTGTTTAAAGACAAGAATGACTCTTCGCCAAGGTCCCTCAATATATTCTCAGCTGCCTCGAACTGCTGGACAATATCTATGGCAGTGGTCAGCGGCACAACTGGGAAGCCGAACACTGGACATGCTCCGCCAGTTGGTCCCGAATCATCTCATCTTGCAGAGCTCCGAAGTTACAGTCTGCCGCCAGCTGATGCAGATCTGCCAAAAAACCTCTTCACCAGTTCTCCTGGCTGCTGGTGGCACTGCCGAAACTGGATATGCTGGATGACGTTGTCTGGTGCGCGAAAATATCACGCCATTAGTTCTACAACCTCCTCAAAAGTCTCCACTCCACCCAGTGTTTCCAGGACCCTCTGCTTTTCCATGCCCAAATTATTGACTAAAATTGCCCTTGCTCGCAATTTCTTCAACTCACCGAGGTTGAGGGCCACCAGGTAGTTGCTAAATGCCGCAAACCACCTGGGCCACAACACGGGAGGCTCGCCAGGGGCCTCCAGAAATGGCCAAAAACTTGTTGCAGCATACTCCATAATCACGTTCTCCTCGTCGCCAAATGTTGTGTCCATATTTACCAAAGTGAAGAGCAGGGCGGGAGGCAGTTTATGTCTTTTATTGATAACTCACAAACGATACACCAGTCACACAGCAGTGGGCTACAGCGCTCAAGGTCCAGGCATCTATGACGAAAGAGAGCTACCTCTTCCGCCCCTGGCCTTTTATACCCCGGCCAGCATCACCACCGGAAGTGTGGTTTGCCAGCCCCCTCTAATACCTGGTAAATCCCAGGCTGCCATATTACTGCTGATTTACGGATGGAACATTCCCATTGTTCAGTTTTCATTGATTGTTGATGGTACTCGGGATGTTTCTGGTGCTGAGTAGGAGAGTGTCTGTCTGCGCTATGTGGACCATGACCTTGTCCCACACGATGAGTTTGTTGGGCTGTACGAGGTGTCTAAGACAACAGGCCACGGCATAGCAAAGGTGGTAGTTGATGTGATGTTGAGGCTTAATCTATCTATGTCTTGTTTACGTGGGCAGACTTATGATGGTGCCTCAAACATGGCAGGCCGGTTCACAGGCACACAGGCAATACTGAGGAGGCAGCAGCCATTAGCCCTCTATGTGCATTGTGGTGCTCACTGTGTAGATCTAATTACACAAGCTGGCTGCATGTTCTCCCCACTGATTCGGGACTGTCTTTCTTTGGTCCACCAGTTAGGTGTCCTCTTTGGCCAGTCAGGCAAGTTCAAGAGCATGTTTGAAAACATTGCTACATGTGAAGATACACCTCTGACCAAACTGAAACCACTGTGCCCAACAACGTGGACTGTGCAGAATTCTGCAATAATGTCTGTGCTAGGGCAGTATGAGTGGGTATTAACAGGCCTAGAGGAGATGGCAGAAAGCACATCCAGGACAGGTTCAACTGCCAGTGGCTTAATTGAGCACTTCAGTAAAGGCAAGACGGTGTTGGGCCTCACACTTGCCACTGCTGTTGTTGGAGAGCTGGAATGACTGAACATTTCTCTACAAAAGAAAACCCAGACTGTCTCAGGTATGCAGGCTGCAGTTAATTGTGTGAGGTCTTCTCTTCACGGAAAGAGAAATGACAAGAGCTACCTTGCACTTTATGAGAAAGCTTTAACATTGGTTGACTCCATTGAAGCCATTGAATCTATTGAGTTGAAACATCCAAGACGCTTTGCTGGGAAACCAATAGATTACTACAGAGCAGAGTTCTTCAAAGTGTTGGGCAGTGTGGAGGTTCAGTTGGTGAGCACTTTGACCAGGAGAGCCTAAAGCTTCTGCAAAAGGTGGAGAGTGCACTCCTTACTGGGGAATTAGATGACTCTCTATATCAGTACCCTGAGCTGAACAGACCTTCTGTCTCTGTGCAGTTGCCCCTCTTTCACAACAAATACCCCTGTAGCAGCAGTGTAGAGCCAGGAGAGATTCTCATGGGGCTGCCAGTGGAGGTGACGGGGTTGTTCGATCAAGTGGAGGTACTCATCAGAATCTTGTTGTTAGTGCCAGTGTCTTCATGTGAAGCTGAGAGGAGTTTTAGTGCACTGTGCAGACTTAAGAGTTGGCTTTGGGCTACTATGGTCCAAGACAGACTGAACAATGTGTTTGTCTGTAATGTCCATAAGGAGAGACTAGACAAACTGGACATAAAAATGATCTGCCAGGAGTTTGTTGGATCCAGTGACACCAGAAGAAAAACGTGGTTCTTTTGTTTAGAGAGATGGAGACCAGTTTGTTGTGACATGGTGTTCCAAAGACTGTGCAAGATACTGTAATTCCCCCCTCTGCTAGGAGCCAAAGAGTGCATTTACCTCAAGATACTTGGCTCATTTCCTGTACAATTGCTACAATATGAAAAACATCCAAATAAATAAGCAAAATGTTGCAAATTTCAATTCAATTCAATTCAATTTTATTTATATAGCACCAAATCACAACACAGGTCGTCTCAAGGCACTTTACAGAAAAGAGTGGGTTTAGGCCACACTCTTAGTTTATAGAACCCAGCAAAGACCCCTAAGAGCAAGCACTGCAGCGACACAGACGAGGAAAAACTTCCATTTAAAGGGCAGAAACCTCAGGCGGAACCATAGCTCATAGAGGACAGCCATCCGCCTCGACCGGCTGGGTTGGGTAGCTACATTCAAAACAAACATACAACATTCAAAGCCAAACAGTCCAGTACCAAGCCTGGCCAGGTTGCACATGCAAGCAAAGGCCTGGCAGGGGCAGCATTTCTAACTAAAGGCCTTATCAAAGAGAAAAGATTTCAACTTGCTCTTGAATAAAGAGAGAGTGTCTGCCTCCCGAACTGAACTGGGAAGACGGTTCCACAGGAAGGGAGCTTGATAGCTGAAAGCTCTACCTCCCAATCTACTTCTAGATACCTTGGGGACCACTAGTAGTTTGGATTTTTGGGAATGCAGAGCTCTGGTTGGATGATAGGGAACTAAGAGTTCTTGCAGGTAAGAAGGAGCCATACCATTAAGAGCTTTGTAGGTTAAGAGCAATATCTTGAATTCAATTCTATATTTTATTGGGAGCCAATGTAAAGGAGCTAAAACTGGAGTAATGTGATCTCTTCCTCCCTGTTCTCATAAGGATACGTGCAGCTGCATTCTGAATGGGTTGGAGAAACTTTATCGACTTATTTGGGAAACCTGATAAAAGTGAGTTACAATAGTCAAGTCTAGAGGTGATAAAGGCGTGGACAAGTTTCTCTGCATCTTTATGAGACAGGACGGACCTAATTTAAAAATATTATGCAGATGGAAGAAAGCGGTCTTAATGGTTTGCTGTATATGAGAGTTGAAAGACACATCTTGGTCAAAGACTGTCACCATGGGTTGAGATGCCGTCTCGGCACTCAGCCCATGTTTTCCCTCATCCCTGCTTCCCATTGAGCAGCGTCTCAGCTGGCCCCCAGCTGGCAGCATTATGGACGGCTGGGGCCAATTAGTCTTCATCAGCTGGGGCGCTGCCAATGAGGATAAATAGGAGCAGCCTCGATGACTCGGGGCTGCGACATAAACACATTGCTAAGCTGAAGCCCCTTCGTCTGGTGTCAGCTTATACTCCTCTTGCAGCATTCCTGTGTTTGTATCCCGCTGTGAGTATGTACGTCTTGTTACCCCCACGTCCGGTACGAGCTGCTTACCTCTGCGCTGTGCAACCTGTGAGTGTACGTCTGCATGAGTATCTGTGCTCTCCTCATCCCTTCCCCTTTTCCCTGAATAAAATATCACGACTCACTGGCTTGTCCCTGGCTCTGATTGCCCGGCTCCCTAGAGCCGGATATGACAGTATGTCGCAGCCAGAAGAGTTGCTGGCGGCCGTGAGTCGCTGTGGAAATGTACCTTTCTGTCCGGGTGTCAGCGCTGCTAGCATGCCGTTTCCCAGGAGTCACTTCCGGCGCCAGGGCGACGAGCTGAGGTCCATCTCGGAGGCTGTCGACGGGACGTTCTTCACCCTGCACGACGCCTCCAACGCGAGACGCTGGCATCCGGGCCGTGCTGAGGAACTCCTGGACTGTCACCCTCACTCTCTGTACCATCTGGAGGACAGTGCCAGGATAGATGCTGCAGGTACACAGCGAGAGAAGCTCCACGGGGTGGATGGAAATCCCGGCAGGGAGTCGAAGTGGGCGACGTCTTTCCCCGCTTCGGAGTCCCGTTCCTGCCGCCATTCCAGTCCGGGAGTTCGCGCCAACCAGAGGACTTCCCCCGACCTGCACCACGTCACTCGGGATTCCCTTCAAGGAGCCGCAGCTGACAGCAGTTATGTCCGGGGTCGAGTGGCTGTCGCGAGCTCTACTGTGTTTCCTGTCACCACCTTCAGGCATGTGGCGGCGGCAGTGAGATTGATGGTGAGGACTTCAGGGCTACGAAGCTTTCCCGTGCTCGACGCCTTCCTCGTCTCGATCTCCGATCTGGAGCGGCGAATCCTGGGTTTCCCCCTCGCTTCGTCCCCTGGGAGTAGTCGTCATCACATCGCCGAGTCACCTCTGCACGAACCTCGTCCGGATCCAGTTCTGGGTCATCGTCAGGACCGTTCCTCCCACGCAGCTGTCATCCCTTCGCCTCGTCAGTGTGGAGATTCTACAGCCTCGTCCCCTGAGCCTCGTTCCCCCGCTGTCATTCCTGGACATTCGGGCTGGCTCACCCCGGCTGTTTCCCCCTCCTCCTCGACGCGCTTCCTGACCGCTGTGTGTGCCTGGAATCCCGGCCTGGTGAGCTCTCTGCTGGAGACAACGCGAGCGACCCTCAGACGAATTCCCGGGGGGTCCTCCGTTATCGCCGGGCGGGGAGAGGAAGAAGCAGATTCCACTACAGCAGGCGATACTCAACCTCCAGGGGGCAGGCAAGTCATTGTTTTTTCACACCTGCTTAATGATTTGCTCTGTCACATCCCTGGAGGAGAAGTTCAGGGTTCGCAGCTCCCTGAACTCTCCCCACCTGCTGTAACCTGTATGCCTAATCCCGCATCCTCTGTGTCTCTCTCCGCCGAGCGGTCCCCGGCTCCGGGTCAACGTGGTGGGATATGGAGAGGGCCTGTGGTTCCGCAGCTACATTGCGGACGGAGGAGGGGGACTGACTGCTGCGTGGAGTCTACGCTGACGACTGAGCGTCCCCGGGTCTCCACGGAGGAGCGGTTCGGTCCGGCGGGACGAGATTCTTCTGGCTTCACGCCGAGTGGATCGTCGGCGGGGTTACCTGAGCTGGAGGGATCTCAAGCTGCGCTGACCATCGTGCTGGCTGCGGGGCCCGACGTGGCTAGATGGGAGCCTGACAACGACCTCCTGACAACGGATCCTGGATCTTCGCAGTCCTGGACGGCGTCAGAACCCGAGATCAGGCGAGTGCTCTCCTTTCTTTTCTCTCTTTTTATCCTCGAGCACTTCAGCCTATCTCCAGGGGAGACGAGCCGGGTGCAGCCGTCCGCTGCGTCTGAACTCGTCTCGCCGGGTTCTGGCGCTGCCGGTGATCCTGATCCCGGTTCTGTTTCCTCTTCTGAGCCTTCTTCCAGGGTCACCGGCAAGGAGTTGCTGTTCCTCGTGGTGCTGGAGGGTCCGGGTTCAACGTTGGAGGTCGGTTCTGGTGCAGTATTCAACGTGGGTTCGCCCGAGACCCAGTCGGGGTCCAACGTGGGTTCGCCTGAGGCCCGATCGGGGTCCGACGTGGGTGCTGCCCCAGTATTGTCCAGGTCCGGTGAGGAGGTGGCCGTTTTCCTGCGGCCTGACGCCCGCCGCCCTCGTCATCGGCTCTCCCCTGAGCCTCTTCCACCGGGATCCGCTCTGATCCTTCGCCCGTCTCAACGGTCCTGGTGGTTGAGTGATGCGGGTCGACCACCCGACCCACAGAACTTTCGGTTCGGTGATCTGGTTCCCCCCACTGGTCTGTTTCCCTCTGGGCAGCCTGGTTCGGCTGCCGGTGGACTGGATTCCTGGGATCTGGGTCCAGAGTTCGCCGTCCGAACACTTCTCTTTCCCTGATTCGCCAGCTGGACGATGGGCGGGGAGATCTCCGGAGCCATCTCGGCCATTTTTGGACTCTGCCTGCCATTCACCTCGGGTGTCACTTTTTCTTTTGTTATTAAGGTCACTCGGGTGTAATGTTTTGTCCTGTTGGTGGATTCGTTTTTATAGTGCTGTGTTTTCCATCGCTCATGCTCAGCATTTTACTTTTTGTGCCATGTTTTTAGCCTCGTTTTTTGTATTGTAGAGTTATGTTTTGTTTTCCGTAACACCATGCTCTGCAGTTATCCATTTATTCCAGTCACTTTCATTTCTTTAGGTGACTGGGTATTTATATATTCGTGTGTGTGGGTTTTTCTTTGCCTGCACTCAGTATTTCTTTTTTGTCCTGTTGGTTCATTATAGTCATGTGCCTTGTTTTCCGTAACACCATGCTCTATAATTGTCATTTGTTCCAGTCACCCTCACTTTTCTTGGTGACTGTGTGTATGTACTTAAATTAGCGCTGCGTATAGGTTCCCCTTTATTTAACCGTACTCAGCATTTTTTGCCCTGTACCTTTTTGGTGGTTCTTTTTTCCTTGCTCTGGGTCACGCATGGTTGGTACTCTCTGGGTAGTATGTAACCGGCGTGCTGACCCAGTTCTTCTCCCCATCTGTACCTGGGTTAATTATTCTGTTTTGTCAGTATTGTATTTGGGTTTTTCTTTCCCGCTACCCTACATTGCCCCATTGGTGTTGTCCTTCCCTTGGCTTCTTCCCCTCCGGTCCGCCTCCCACCCTAGGTGGGGGGGGGGGGGGGGGCTGGGATGTTCCTGGTCGTTCAGGAGCCCGACCTTGAGGGAGGGGCTCTGTCACCATGGGTTGAGATGCCGTCTCGGCACTCAGCCCATGTTTTCCCTCATCCCTGCTTCCCATTGAGCAGCGTCTCAGCTGGCCCCCAGCTGGCAGCATTATGGACGGCTGGGGCCAATTAGTCTTCATCAGCTGGGGCGCTGCCAATGAGGATAAATAGGAGCAGCCTCGATGACTCGGGGCTGCGACATAAACACATTGCTAAGCTGAAGCCCCTTCGTCTGGTGTCAGCTTATACTCCTCTTGCAGCATTCCTGTGTTTGTATCCCGCTGTGAGTATGTACGTCTTGTTACCCCCACGTCCGGTACGAGCTGCTTACCTCTGCGCTGTGCAACCTGTGAGTGTACGTCTGCATGAGTATCTGTGCTCTCCTCATCCCTTCCCCTTTTCCCTGAATAAAATATCACGACTCACTGGCTTGTCCCTGGCTCTGATTGCCCGGCTCCCTAGAGCCGGATATGACAAAGACAACTCCAAGATTCCTAACAGAAGACGTAGAAGCCAGTGCAATGCCATCTAGTGTTGTTATCTTGCTAAAAAGAGTACTTCTAGCATGTTTGGGGCCAAGAACGATGACTTCAGTTTTATCTGTATTCAGCAATAGAAAGTTGTAGTTCATCCAGGTTTTGATATCCTTAAGACACTCCTGGAGTAAATCCAACTGGCTGGGATCATCTGGATTGATGGATAAATACAACTGAGTGTCGTCAGCATAACAATGAAACTGAATAGAATGCTTTCTCATAATGTCTCCCAAAGGCAGAATGTATAATGCAAACAATACTGGTCCAAGTACTGATCCCTGCGGAACTCCATAGCTAACCGTGGGCTGAGTAGAGGACTTGTTATGGACATGAACAAACTGGGAATGATCTGATTGGTAAGACTGGAACCATCTTAGCGTTGTTCCATTCAAGCCAATTTGCTGTTCAAGTCTCTCTAGCAGAATATGGTGGTCAATGGTATCAAAGGCAGTGCTGAGGTCCAATAAAACAAGGACGGAGACAAGTCCTTTGTCAAATGCCATAAGGACGTCATCAGTAACTTTCACCAAGGCTGACTCTGTGCTGTAATGTTTCCTAAAACCCGACTGAAATTTCTCAAATATAGATTTTTTTTCCTAAAAAGGTGCATAGTTGATTGGCGACTACTTTTTCGAGGATCTTGGAAAAGTAGGGGAGGTTGGATATTGGTCTAGCATAGGTTTTTTTAAGCAAAGGTTAAGCAAAGGTTTTTTTAAGTAGAGGTTTAATTACTGCCACTTTAAATGACTGCGGTACATGTCCTATCAATAGGGACATATTAATTGTGTTCAAAAGAGATAGACTAATCAGAGATAGACTAATCACAGATAGCGATTCCTTCACTAGTCTAGCAGGGATTGGATCTAAAAGACAGGTAGCTGGTTTAGAGGCTGACACTATTAGGGCTAGATCAGAATGATTAATATGAGAAAATTTAGAAAAGTGGAGTTCTGAGCCTGTGGTCACAGCAGTGTTAGGTAGAGGGTTGGTATTTTTAGGGGGACTATTTTTTGGAATATTATTCCTAATACTGACAATTTTATCATTAAAAAAATTCAAAAAGTCATCAGCAATAAGTGTTGGAGGGATGTAGGGATCTATGGCATTTTGGCTCTTGGTTAGCTGAGCCACAGTGTTAAAGAGAAATCTGTGGTTGTTTTTATTTTCTTCTATCAAGGATGATAGAAGAAAATAATGCTTTGTGGCGGTTCGGTTAACCCCCACAACAGATAAGGACACTCAGCTCTCTTGTCTCTGTTTTTCCCGCTGCACTACTGAGGTGTAATGTGCCATTCATGTATTTGTGATGCAAATGCCATGCATGTATTGTGATGTAATGCGCCATTCTCGTATAGTGTTCATGCGTCTTGTCCTTACTGTGCTTCTTCTGAGCATCTTACATATGTAGATGTGCTTTGGTGTAAATCCCCACAAACAGACTGGTCAAACACAGCGCTCGGCTAGAGCAAATAACAGAACAGTGAAATGTGTATTAATGTCTACAGGCAGCCCCGTTTCGTCTGGCTCACTTCTGTGATGTTAATTGTTGCCTTTCATGCAAATGTCTCATGCCTGTCCTGTTATCGCTTTGATCAGACCAACTGCTGTGAATGCTTTGATGAATTGTTGTAGTTGGGTGTATATATACTGCATTGTAACCATGCTCTCATCCTCTCTCAATCTGACTTCAACCTCTGCTGCAGGACACAGACTTTGTGTCCCCTCTTCACTGAGAGCCATGGGCTCGCTCTCGGCGCTCATGCACGGCGCCGGGAGCGGAGCTTGTGACGGCGGTATGATAATAAAACTCTTCCTTAAAACCTCTAACAACGCCGCCTTATTTCATGCCGCTGCAGCTTGCTAAAGAAGAAGCATGACTTCACCAAAGGAGGTGTGGAGTGTGTTGTAGAATGAGGCTAAGCTAATGTGCTAAGCTAATGCTATCACTATAGCAAACACCATAGCTAGTCGTAGCACCTAACACCGATACAAAGGAGCGACTCTGTCCCCGGTTCGTCTCACTCACCTGGCATTGGCCTGGTAGATGACGGCTGAGCCTCCTGCGCAGATTCTTAGAATCTTGTGATTGGGGTTCGCTGGAGGAACTAACCGAGGCAACAGTTGGACGAGAGAGGAATCGGAGTTCAACTACAGCGGTGGTAGGAGACGGGGACCAGTGGAGGAGCAGCCGGGGCCCCAGTTGGATAAGAGCCGGATCGGAGCTCAGTTACAGCGGCGGGGCTCGGCGGAGGAACTATTGAGGAAGACGGTGGTAGGTGGCAGGGCTCAGCGGAGGAACTACTGGGACCCCAGCTGGACAGGAGCATGATCGGAGCTCAACTATAGTGGCAGTGGGCGGCGGGGCTCGGTGGAGGAGCTGCCGGCACCCCGGCTGGACAACAGCTCAATTGCAGCGGCGGTAAGCAGTGGGACTAGCAGCAGAGGGGGCTAGCTGAGGCCCCAGATGGATTCGAGGTTGGTTGGATCGGATACCGGCGACACGAGCAGAGATTGTTTTATTATCAACAGGTCAGTAAAAATGCCACCAAAGAAGGAGGAAATGGAAGAGATCAAAAAAATCTCTGAACCTCTTGTCAGAAGAACTGACCAAAGTGGCCAATCAACAGCTTAAACTATTAGGGCTAATGGAAGAAGTCCGAGAATTGAAATGAACAATTAAGGAAAAAGACAAAAAAATTGCAGACTTGGAGCGATGCATCGAGGATTTTGAACAATACTCTCGTATGGATGATCTAATTATAAGTGGACTAGACATTAAATATCAATCATATGCCAATGTTACAGCAGGAATGAGAGGTGAGGAGGCTCCCCTAAGCGAATCAGTCTCCCAGGAAAACCAAGTGCTTCAGTTCCTTGAAAGCAGAAATATAAAGGTTGAAGTAAATGCAATTTCAGCCTGTCATACTTTACCCAGAAAAGATAATAAAACAAAGAAATCAATCGTGATGTGCTTTGTGAACAGAAGGGTAAAAAATGACATACTGAGACAGGCCAGAAAGATACAGGGAACAGAAGTTTACCTAAATGAATACTACACAGAGTGAAATATTTGCTGAATCAACCCACATTATATACTTTGTATCATTCATTAATATTCCCATACATGACATATTGTACTGAAGTATGGGGAAATACATATAAAACAAACATATATCCAATCTTTATGCTCCAGAAGAGAGCTATTAGAATAATAAACAAAGCTGCTTACAGGGAACCAACAAACCCACTTTTTCTTAAATTAAAAGCTCTCAAGTTGAAAGATCTGGTAGACTTTAAAACTGCAGTAATAATGTTTAAAGTGAAGAATCTCTCACTGCCCGCAAATATCCAAAAGTTGTTCCAAATAAGGGAGCAACAATATCATTTCAGAGGAACATGTATATTTCAAAAACCTTCAGTGAGAACTACCACCAAGAAACACTGTGTCTCAGTGCAAGGAGTCAGATTGTGGAATGCTTTTGGACCTGAATTAAAATCATGTACAACACTTGGACAATTTAAACAAAAACTAAAGGAAGAAATACTCCAAACATATATATAAGATGACATGTAAAATCACATAAGGATTGTCATATCCAGTCTGTGTTGTGTTGTTGCTTAGTTTTTTGTCACATTTTGTCTTAGCTTTGTTCTGAATTGTAATCGCTCTTGTTTTGTTTTTCTTTTGAATTCTTGGATGGAATATGGGTGGGCAATATAAGCTGCGGCTTCAGCCATCACCCATTTTGGATAACTTATGTTGAACTGTATGATCAGAGGAGTTATTGTTTAATTTGACCTTGTAAGATGTTTTTTTCCCCCCTTTGTTGTATTATTCTGTTCCTTTCTTTTTAATCTTTACTTTTAATCTATCCAAAATAAAGATTCATTTATCATTCATTCATAGTACTGTCGCCTAGCACTATGGAGAGATTTCTTGTAGGTGGTAAGGCTGGCATTCCAGGCTGAACAAGATTCTTCTGTCTTATTTGCACGCCAAAGCCTTTCACAGGATCTAACTTTCTGTTTTAACTTCCGGGTGTGGGAGTTGTACCATGGAGCTAGTCTCCTATTTTTAATAGTTTTCTTTATAAGAGGGGCTATGGAGTCAAGTGTTGACTGCAGTGAGGCTGCAGTACTACCAACTAAAAGGTCTAATTCTAATGGATTCAAGTAGTCAGTGCTGTCTGCTATATTGAGACATGGTAATACAATAAGTGCTGAAGGGATTAATTCTTTAAAGCGAGCCACGGCACTATCAGATAAGTAGCTGGTAACTATATTTCTGCTTGATGCTGTGAAATCGGATAGCACAAATTTGAACGAAATAGTGGTCAATCAGTGTAGGATTTTGAGGGATGACAAGTTGCTCAACAATTTCTACACCATAGGCCAAGACCAGGTCAAGGGTGTGATTATGATGAGGAGTTGATTTACTAACACACTGAGAAAAAACAGTTGAATTTAAGAGGGAGAGAAATGCTGCACTCTATCATTATCAACATTTATATGAATATTAAAATCACCAGCTATGATAATCTTGTCTGAACTAAGAACTAATGTTGTTAAGAACTCAGAGAATTCAGACATAAATTCAGCAAAAGAAGAACTGGGAGGGTGATATACTGTGGTAAATAAAATAGGTTGCTCTGACCTCCAGGATGGATGTGCTAAGCTAAAAATTAAGCATTCAAAAGAGTTAGGTTCAGGTTCAGGTTACTTTATTTGTACCCGTAGGTAGATTTGTTTTACAGTCTGGTGACAACCATATTTACAAGCCACTAATTACATTCAACATAGACACAAACACAGGCACACATGAAGCTGACTATAAACATGATAAAAATACTCAAGGCTCCATCAAACAGGGTATAAAAAGACAAAGAGATGAGGGAGAAACCAGAGGTAAGAGAGAGGGGTCATATTGAAGTTAAAAGTTAAAAACTAGTCAGAGGTTAAAAAAACTCAAAGGTCTAAAACCCAATAAAGTATTTAGAACCCAAGTGACATCATACAAAATAAGTAAATATAAAATATGTACAATATATTTTTATAGCTTGTTCAACTCTTTGACAGCAGCAGGGACAAAGCTGTTTTTGTAGCGCTGGGTTTTACTTTTTGGGACAGCAAACCTCCGTCTGGAGGGAAGAAGCTGAAAGTTGCAGTGCAAAGGGTAGGAGTCATCATTTAAAATGGAGGCAGCCATCCTCTGTACTTGTCTGGTGTACAGGGATGTCAGGCTCAGCTGTGACTCACCAAGCAAACGACTGGACCATCTAACTACCTGATCCAAGGATTTCCTCTGTTTCAGTTTTATCTGACCAAACCATGACACTAAAGAAAAGGATAAAACAGATTCAATAAAAGCCCAATAAAACATTGTCATTATGGTTCGGTCAATTTGGAAGCATGCAAGTTTCCTCAAACAATGCAAATTTTGCTGACCCTTTTTGCACACCCTTTCACAGTTCACTTCAAAGTTTAAATTACTATCAATAATTGTCCCAAGATATTTGTATGATTGTACACATTCGGTGGTCTGGCCTTTTAGTATGGTGACTTTGTGCCTGGGAGTTTTCCTCCTAAAGTCAATAATCATATCTTTCGTTTTTGTTGTATTCAGCTGCAGGTAGGAATCCTCACACCAGTGAACAAAATCATCAACTACTGGGCCGTGGCCACTCTCACCATCCTGGAGGAGACTGACAATGACTGAGTCATCAGCATACTTTATAATGTGTCTGTTGTCATGACTGCTCCGGCACATGTTTGTGTACAGGATGAAGAGTAGTGGTGACAACACACACCCCTGAGGAGAGCCAGTAGAAGAGCACTTTAGGTCAGACAATGTACCATTGACCCTTACTCTCTGCGTTCTGTTGGTCAAGAAATCCAGAATCCAACCCACCAGATTATTGCTCAAATCAAATTGTTGCAGGAGCCTTTCAACTAAAATATGAGGTTGGATTGCATTAAAGGCGGAAGAAAAGTCCACAAATAAAAGCCTGGCGTGTGTCCCATTAAAATCCAGATGTTTAAAAAGCATGTTAAACATAGTGACAGTGGCATCCTCCACTCCTCTGTGAGGCCTATAGGCAAACTGCAGAGGATCCAATGCATGTTCAGTCTGCCTTAGGACCTCACGTCTGACCAGTTTTTCAAAAATTTTCATTAAAATTGAAGTCAAAGCAACTGGTCTAAAGTCGTTTACTGTTTTAGGACAGCTGGATTTTGGAACGGGAACAACCACGGCATCTTTCCAGAACTTAGGCACATGTTGTGTCTGTAAGGACTTATTGAAAATGTAATGAAATATAGGACTCAGTTCATGTGCACAGGACTTTACCAAGCGCCCACATATATTATCAGGGCCCTGACTTTTGTTCACTTTTACAGCGCAGAACTCCCTTTTAACATCCTGCACCTCAATATTAAAGTGCTGATTGTCTTTGAGTTTCTGTTTCAAATCTTGGATTTCTGTACTGAAATCAAAGGAGTCAAAACGACCATAGAAACAATTAAGAGCATTAGCCAGCTCTGTGTCTGAATTAAAACCATCTAAAAACACATGATTACTGCGCTCTGTGCTCTGAAGGCCTGCAATAGTTTTCATACTGGCCCAGGCTGAACCAAGTTTATTTGCTGCCATCTTGCTTTCCAATTCTGATTTATAATTCTGTTTTGCTCTTAAAATTTCAGACTTCAGCTCCTTAGTGGCAACCTGTAGCTCAGAAACAGACCCCTGTTTAAAGGCAAGTGCTTTCCTCTGTAAGCAGGATTTAACTGATTTAGTAACCCATGGCTTGTTGTTGGGATATATTTTGACACGTTTACGTGGAACAATCTTATTTTGACAGTAAGCCATGTATGAGCATGTGAGCTCAGCCAGAGAGTCCAAATCCTCCCCGCAGGCCATTATGAACGTCTTCCAGTCTGTACAGTCAAAGCATTCCTGGAGGCTGTGCTCTGAATCTTCTGTCCACACATCTATGTCTCTCATCTCCACCTTGTCTCTTCTGAGAGCAGTTTTATATGTGGGCAGCAAATGTACACAGTTGTGATCTGAGGATCCTAAAGGAGGAAGGGGGAGTGATTTATAGGCCCTCTCTATGGATCCATAGCACAGGTCCAATGTCTTTTTTCGCCTGGTTGGGCAGGAGACATACTGATAAAAGTTTTTAAGTGTCTTCTTTAAAGAAACATGGTTAAAATCCCCAAGAATGAAGTTTGGCGCCTCTGGAGAAATTGACTGCAACCGCTGTACCACATCAAAGACGGTTCTGGAGGCGGAGTCAGCGTCTGCCCTCGGATGAATGTACACAGTCGTGATGAAAAGTTGGGGAAACTCGCGAGGCAAATAAAAGGGGCGTAGTGACACAGACAGCAGCTCCACATCGAGTGTACAGATGCGCTCTCTGACCGTGACAGATGTGCAGTACTGTTTATTAATGTATAAACATACTCCGCCCCCCTGACGCTTCCCCGTTACCTCTTCCTGCCGATCCGAGCACCGCGGGGCTCCAAAGCCGTCAATCCACAGGTCTGCATCTCGATCATGCGCAGTAAGCCAAGATTCAGTGAAAGCCATGACGCAGCAGTTCTTAAAATCCTTCTGGTAGCGTACGTTCCCTTGAATTTCATCCACCTTGTTTCTCACAGACTGTGCATTCCCAAAAATTATCGAAGGAAGAGGAATGTTACCAAACTGCCGTCTCCTAAGGCGCAATTTCACACCTCCACGCCTTCCACGCTTCCTTCTGCTGCCTCTCACGTCTCTCTTTTCACCGCTGTGTCCGTCTCTCAAAATAAAGTCCGGCAGTTGCAGCTTAGGCTCAATCACAGCCGTTGAATCAGCCGTATTTAAATGCAGCAACACGTCCCTGGAATATTGTATTCTGCCCGCTATTCTGCCCGCCATGGAGCCGAACGCGTTTACTTCAGGGACAAAGAGCCAGAGCACAGAAAGCAGCAGTGTGAGAAAGGAGAGGAAATCCATGTTGTAGATACCAGGGAGCTCTTCGCCATATATTCCACACCCCCTCCAAGGCAGAAACGACACAGAGGATTTTATAAAAACGTATAAAAGTATAAAAAAAACACACACACACACACACACGCACTATTTCACCAGCTGCTGGTCGCTGCGTGCGCATGCGCCCAAGAGGGGCGAAAGAGTTACAGTTTGAGTTTAGCTTAGGCTGAGGGTTCATTGGTAATGTGGATTCATATATTACCCCGACACCACCACCTCGGCCAGTGTTTCTAGGAATATGAATATTACCATGGCTGGGGGGGGGGGGGGTCACTGATACTAACAAAATCATCGGGGCATAGCCATGTTTCTGTGAGACAGAGTATATTTATATTGCAATCCGTGATCATATCATTAATTAAGGTCGCTTTATCTGACAGAGATCTTATATTCAGCAGTCCGCATTTAATTATTTTATTTAACTGTGGTAAATTAGTGGTTTTAATCTTTATCAAGTTATGTTGTATTTGTCTTGGGTTATGATGTTTTGGGTAACGGGAGACAGACAATATCTATGGGGTTATGAAATGAAGACTGATCTAAACAGCGAGAATTATTTGGATTAATAGGATTAATATGAGAAGTGGAAACAAAGAACGGCTGGCTGGCAGACCCAGGCACTTTGGGGTGAGTTAACACACCAGCTTTCAGTCACTGTACTAAAAAATGCTGAATGGAATAAAACAGATTGTCCCTTAGAACACGTGCACCGAGTCTATTTGGATGGATGCCATCTGGCCTCATAAATGATGGGCGGTTCCAGAACAGGTTGAAATTGTCTATAAAACCAATGTTAAAAGTAGGACATGTTGAACACAACCAGGTATTAAGGATAAGAGTTCTGCTAAAATAATTGCAGCCTCTTCTAAAAGGAGCATGTGGCCCAGAAATAAACACACATCTGCCACAGTTCTTAAGAGTGGACAGAAGGCTCCTGAAGTCTCTTTAAGATCTCATATGCTTCATCTGGGATGCTGTTGCATCCAGCATACACAATAACAGTTTTAGTGTGGGGGCATTCATTTAATAGGTCAGGGGTACGAACCTCAATGTCTGACACTTTAGCCCCAGGAAAAAATTTTGTAACACAGTACCTGCTTCTGATGTTCCTCATTATTGAATCACCAATTACCAGCGTCGTCTGGGGGGACTTTGTCGGTGGCTTCTGAAATGGTGGATAACTTTGCCATTGTTGTTGCTGCAGTGGCGAAGTGCCAGTGCAGGGGTGATGTGGGGGGTTGCACGCTCTTCTTTTTGGAGCTGGTGTAAAGTTTGGCACACCTAAGGTAGTTTTGATCCGGGGCTTGTGGGTTTGGGCCGCTGCTGAAGGAGGAGGGGCAGCCATGGGAGGAAGATCAATGTCCACGTGGGGGAAATCTTCCAGGGAAAGGATGTTGAATCTGTTTTCCAGCAAAAGGGGAAGGGAGAAGGCGAGGCCATGTCTGGTCAATCCCCGACGTTTGCTATTGGGCCCAACCATGGTCCAGGGCGCGCATTGAGGCTGTGAAGAACCACCCGGGGCTTTGGGTTTAGCTCCGAGCTGAAGCCAGTGTTTGGTACTGGAGTCCTGGACAGCTGAGGTGACCAGAGCAGGGGTGGAGGTGGATGGCAATATGCTAATTTCACCCAGGTAAGTAGCCGTCTCTGCTACCTGCGAGTCCGTTGCTGTTGCCGATGTCTGTCCAAAAATGATAGTATCCAGATGATTTTCAGCCTCCCGAATCTTATAGAGGTTAGAGAGTCTCAATTCCAACTCAGAAATCTTCTTAGAGAGGGAGACACAGCTGACACAGGCTGGGAATGGAGCCATGGCTTTCTAGGCCAGGGGTGGCTAGGTAGCTAGCTAAAACAGATGACCTCGTAGATTGAATGACCTCGTAGATTGAATGACCCTCGTAGATTAGCCAAACCCGGTGAACAGCCCTGATCGGGGTCTGATTCACCTGTGAGCCAGTACGGGCTGTTGTATTTACTGAGCTAACACTAAGTAAAAAAGTTAATATCAGTAAAAGAGATAAAAAGAGATAAAAATTTAAAACGGAGCTAATACAACAAACAAAAACAGACAAGATAACCAGTACATGTAGAAGTGACCAAGTTTACCTCGTAATATACATTGTAATAAATATACATAGATGACCCTTTAGATAGTTAGGAGGATGTGTTTAAGTGCACATTCCCTCATTGCAGACACAAACTGTTTTCTTATCTGGCATCAATGATGATGAAAAAAATCATCAGGATAAAAAATGAGTGGAACATTTCTGTTTATATTGTAAATAATACATTTTTTATGACAGAGTAATATTTTCAGGATTTTTTGCTGTAGAAAAGTGATTGAAACACACTGTTGCCAATAAAGTTTGCGTATTTTTGTTTATTTTTTCTAGCTTTTGCTGCCAATTGTGTTTGTTTTCTTTGCTTATTTTGATGCATTTTTGTCTATATTTGTTCATTTCTTCAGTTATGAGTCTTTTCGCCTCCACAAAAAGAAACATAAGTAATAATGGATGGGTATTAATCGTGATTACTGTAAATTAATCCACAGTATCACTATGATTAATCAGATTAAAGATGTTATTGTTTGACAGCCCTAGTTTTAAGACATACTGTGATTTTGTTTTGTTGTTGCTTGTTAACCCCTTGCACTCTGGTCAATTTCCCTAAAAACACCAAAAAATAATGTACCCAAAGTAAATCAAAAGCTGTTCTTCAACCCTTTGCAACATCTTCATGGGGTTGGTCTCATTTAAAAGAAAACACTTTGAATTTTTTGGCAAAACAGTCATAATCTCTCTAAGTGCTCCGGCCACTGAGTAACAGTCATCTAAACATACTGAACTTGAAGAAAATAAATTTCGCCTGGGTGTTTTTTTTGATACAAATGCTTGCAAATAACACTCAGCTTCAGATCCGGGCTGGAAAATGCAACAGAAATGTAGAACCAAGTGTTATCCAGCTGAGGTCAAAATTTTGTAGCAATACCGCAAAAAATGAATATATTACACAGCTTTTTTCTTAGGTTGTTCCCAGGCGTTTTTGAACTGTGCCAAATTGTGCCAAATGGCACAGTTTGGAAAAACGTCTGTAACTTTTGAATGATTCAATATAGAAGCTTGATGTTGGGCTCTAATGAAAGGTGACACTCAGGGCTGTGTGTGTGTGTGTGGGGGGGTGTTGTCCTTCCCCCCCGCTACAGAGGATGGACATCGCCCGGTGCGCCGCGGTCACGGTGCGCCGTGGTCACGGTGCGCCGCGGTCTACTACGCACAGTTGTAATTTACCAATCGGTCAAAAGTCATTTTTGATTACAATTTTCAGGGATAAAGAATAATTTAGCTTATAACACTTACCTCTTCACAACAGCAGCGTAGTTGGCGAACTTCTCTTCCTCATTGTCAGATGAATATGCAGCTGGTCCACTTGTTACGGACTCGTGGTTCTGGTCACGCAACTCGGTCAAACCATAATTCCATTATTGCGGTTTTGTGCTTCCATGATTGCGGTTTTGGCGAACGATTTTTCAAAACAAATAACAGTAGTAAGAAAAAAAGACTGGCGAACGCGTGTGTGTCACCCAGCCTTCGTCGACGGCCTCCGTCGGTCTATGATGACCATGGAAGAGAATCCTAAATGTCTACTCTGCTGGGACAGCACCGCCTGTGGCTGAACAGACCGATGCGCAAATGGCAGTCCCTGTCACACAGGTCGCACTTGTGGGTGGTCTCCGTGCTGCTGGGTCTGTGGCGGTTCTTCCTGCGGGTCCTTTTTTCATCTGCTGCAGCAGTCAGTCTCTCTTCACCCAACCTTACACAAAACAACTTTCGAACTTCTGTGCTTCAATTGGCTGGCTGTATTCACAGCCGTTGGTAGGCGGGTCCTTCTTGCTAGGTTTTCAGTCATTGGTTCTTCAAGGCTTCAGAAACCCAATTCAAGGCTCTTATTAGTCGAATGAGAGGTCAATCACATCTAAACCAATCAAAGCACTCCTTTGGCTTTCTGTTCGCCGCTGTGTCTGTAGTGGAAGAACGGAAATGCAGGGTTTTTTTTTTTTCTTCAGTGCGCCCTAGGACGCACAGTGTGTATACTAGGGCGCCCTCGTGCGCTCTAGGACGCAGAGACGTGCCCGCCCGCGGTACACCAGAGTGCAAGAGGTTAATAGTTCTGAAGAATAGTTTGATGTACGTAGTTTAGTTATTCATTAAGGTATTTCTTCTAGTTTAAGAACTTATTTTGAGCTTTAAATTCTTGTAAAGCTGCTGTGGTGGGGATCAGACCAGTGTTCATGGTGAGCAAAGACATTTTGCTACATCATATGTGGTGTAATTGACACCGACCACCCAATACAACTTTTGGTATTGCTGGTTGATTTTGTAAGAACCTGTAGACAGGTAGGATATGGACTAATCAGGAACAATGACAATGTGTGGGAGAGTCCAGGATTTATGTGTGTGTGTGTGGGGGGGGGGCAGAAGTGGAAGAGGGGGCAGAGTAGGGAGAGAGTTGAGCTTCCTGACAGCCTGGTGAATGAAGTTGTCCTTGAGTCTGCTGGTCCTGGCCCGGAGACTCTACAGTCTCCTCCCTGATGGCAGCAGACTGAAGAAGCTGTGTGATGAATGGGTGGGATCACCTGCAATGCAGAGGGCTTTGTGGGTGAGGCAGGTGCTGTAGATGGCCTCAAGGGAGGGGAGAGAGGAACCGACGATCTTCTCAGCTGTTCTCGCTATGCGCTGGAGGGTCTTGCAGCAGGACGCGGTGCAGGCGCTGTACCACATGGTGATGCAGCTGGTCAGGATGCTCTCGATGGTGCCTCTGTAGAAGGTACACATGGCACCAGCCCCAGAACCGAACTAGCACTGGCTCTTATTTTGGTGGAAATGAGCCCATGATGGGAGCTGGGGCTTTGGCATTTCTGAGTTTGCAGAGGAAGTAGAAACGCTGCTGACCTTTCTTGGGCAGTGATACAGTGTTGGTGGTCCATCTTCTCCACACCAGCACCATTGATGGTAAGGGGAGCATACTGAGTGTGCACTCTTCTGAAGTCCACAACAATCTCCTTCATCTTCTCCATGTTCAGAGAGCAGGGTTTCCTCTGGTAACATTTCTCGGTGGCGGCCTGCTGCGCCAGAAAATTTACCGCCACACCAAGAGGGAGACATGAATTTAAGAAAAATATATGAAGCAATGACTTTTTGCAAGCGCGCACACGAACAACATGCGTGGCCGTCATCCGCGCGGAGTTTAGAAGCGCCACGCCCACGCGAGCTTTCCAGTCAGTCAGCAGACAGTATCTCACTAGTGGCAGCAGTATCTTTGTGGAAAAGGAGTGAAAACTGGGAAGTCAAACAGCAGAAATGGACTCTATTTGGAGAGAAACTTTGTGAAGAAGTCTGCCGTTTCTTCTTTGGTGAAAATCCTGGCGCGTCAGCGCTTTGGCGCTACCTATTGGGCGGGAGTGAAACTATAAATGATGGTTGTGTGCATGCATCAACCGCTTGGCCTGGGTAGATGAACAAAGTGAGCATGTACAGCATTGCGCACGTGCCGGGCTCATCCAAAGTGTATGCATAAAAAGGCGGACTAGAGGAGAAAAGCAGCATGAATAAGGCTTGACTGTCCGACAGAAACATGAGTTTATTAAAGGACTTTAAACGTGAAAAAAAAAATCAGAAGAGGTATGTAAGCACTGGTGTGTATCATGGTTTTCACCCGCTGGAAACGGGAGCAATAACGGAAGAGTCGCTTAGCTAAGAGATGTGGTTAGAATTCAAATGCAGCCATCTTCCTATGAAGGGAAAGGCAAGGGGGACTACTGAATTGCTGAGGATATATTTCACCAGCCACTACAATATTAAGTTATGTTCCCAATTATGTACCTGGCAAGTTAAGATGACCGAAATTCATGAAGTCAATGACTTTAATCCGTCAGCAGCCTTCAGACAAACTAAAGGTGCCAGCATTTGGACTTCAAAATAAAGGAGGTTTTTCTTGGCGGTGAGGAGATTTCTAAAAAAAAATACTATAAATATATAGAGATATTATAACAGAAATAACGGCATCCTTGGTCATTTAAGTTAATTTAAATCATTAAATACAATTTTATTAATTTTTTTTTCTTTGTAATGAGAGTGAAATTATTGTTCTGTTCTGACTGCAAAGTTATGGTCCAAAATATATATTGTTATAAGGAAAAGGTCCAAAAAAAACACAGTCTGTTTCAAATTTATTTAAAAAAAAACAGTAATTGAATTTAAAAAAAGACAAAAATAAGCCATAAAATAATTCACAAATTTATAATAAAGTTTCACAAAGTTGTACAAGAAAAGTCAATTTTTCAAGAGGAAATTACAAATTTGAGGAAAATTGTCATGAACCTGGGTTTGGTGGTTCCAAATCTAGTTCTGACTTCTTATTTATTTGCCTTATTTTCCATCAGGTGCGTCAGGCAGCTGTTGGGTCCTTCGCTCCCTGACAGCTTGGGCACGCCTCCTCCTCTTGTCAGTGTCATCAGCTGTTTCTCGTTTCGGTGCTTTCACACACATACACACACACACTCCATTCATTCCCATTCACAAGTTCATACACTCACTCTTTCACACCAGGAATCAATTATGTTCAGCCCACGCATTTACACACTGGCAGCCTCTTCCCTAGTCAGTTTCATCATTACATTAATGCTGCATTGGCAGGGAGAGGCCGTCAGAGCATTCGCCTCCATACGTGGCAGTGGGTTCTCCACGTATGTGTCTCACCACCTTCGTGTATTCAGCCTGACATTTCAAGACGAAGGATTCCTTGATGTTAGCATCTGACTCAGCCTTACTTCCCCATTCACCAGACGACACGGACAGCCTCGGATCGTTCCAGATATAAGTACTTTTGCCTTTCTCTGTGTACCCAGAGTACGTCGGCACTAGGCATTTCTCCAGGCTGTGGAACATCCGGGTGGCTTCCCTGTATGTCTGGTCGCCATTAATTCACCATTACAGCTCTCTGTATTTTTGTGGTCAACTGGACTGGTTATTTCATTGTGGTTTAAGTTAATAAATGGCACGTTCTACTACTGCTCTTGAGTTTTTCATCCCCTCCCTCATGTGCCGCGTTATGGCGCATGAGGAATCATGACAGAATGCTCCAACCAGACAGAAAAAACTCACCGGAGTAGACTTGCGTTTTTCTTTTCTTTCACCCCCCTTTTTCCCCCCCTTTCTCCTCTAGTAACGGCGAGATGATCTGGACAGACGAGGAGCAGAGAGCCCAGGATCTTTTGGAAGAGGTGATCTTTGTCTTTCAGTGGCCACAGTTTCCTGAGGATGTGCAGTGGGCACGGCTCATCGCAGAGGACGTAGAGCGGTGCCATCCTAACCACTGGGTCCTTCCTAGGGTGGACACCATCCTTCCCTCGCCAGATGTAGAGTCAGAGGGTGCCTCTCCAACACCAGAGCCAGCCACCCGTCAGAATAAACGTTCCCAGCGGAGGAGGACCTCCTCTCCTTGTGGTTCTCTTTCTTCTCCCGGGCCGGAGCCCGCCCAATCCTCAGACATGACGATGGAGGAGGAGAGACTGGGGTTGCTGGCCACAATAAACCATCAGATCGAGGAGGAGCGCCACGAGAGAGGCCCAAGGATGCGCGTCCCCGGCTGTGAGGGTTTCATCCCCTGCACCTACTCAATCCACGGGCTCATTGACAGAGGAGGAGTGGTTGGCCCTACTCACACAGCTCGACTGCCGGGTTAAGGAGGAGCGCCGTGTGAGGGAGGAGCAGAGACTGGCCCGGCTCAACTGCCAGATGGAGGGGGAGCGCTATGAGGAAGAGTCAGATAAGGATTCCCCAGTGTTTGAGCTCCTCGCGGCCACTCTGCTTCCCTCTCTGGAGAGGACGGAGCTTCTCGGCACGGCTGACTCGCTGTCCAGCACGGTGCTTCACATCCCAGACTATCTGGTTCCTCAGCCGTCCGGGAGGAAGAAGAGGAGGAACTCCCGCCGGAAGAGGCTTCCGGTCCTGCTGGTGCAGCATGAGGAGGAACGCCCAGAGAGGAGAGGGCACGTCTCGGAGGGCGCTGAGGACGTCCCGTGCCAGGAGGATAGGCAAGTTATTTCTCATTTAACTTTCATGGTTGATGAACAATTTTGCCTGCCTCCTGGCGAGGAGGCTCGGGGTGTGCAGTCCCCTGAGTGCTCCGCCCCAGTGGCATATAGTGCTCCTGTACCTGACCTCACCAACTCCTTTCTGTGTGCCCCTCCGAGCTCACCGGCACTGGATCCAGGTTGCTCGAGGGGAGAAGAGTCGGAGGCCCAGGAGGGTCCAGCCCAGGGGCCAGCAGAGAGGTCATCCTCGGCCGCCACGCCAGAGGAGCCGGTGGTGGGGAGGCCGGCGCATGGGAGTACCACAACTGCAACCACCATCGCGCCTGCTGCAGAGGCCACCACAGCGGAGTGATTCCCTGGACCAGACCTCCAGCCGACGGGACCCGGCATCGTCAGAGTCCTGGACGGCAGTAGAGCTTGAGCGCAGGCAAGTAATCTCTCCTGTAGTTCATTTGTCAATGATTGAGAGATCTTGTCTGGCTCTTGGGGAGGAGAGTCGGGTGTGGCTCCCGACCGCATCTGGACTCCCCTCACCGGGCTCTGCCGCTGCTGGCGACCCAAACCATTCCTCCTCTCCTATCCCCTTTGAACTCCTTCCTAGGGTCGCCGGAGAGGAGCTGCCACCACCAGGGTTGCCTATGAACGACGACGCGGGGCTAGTGGTCCCAGAGGAGGTCAACGGGGGTACAGCACTGGGCAAACCGACGGAATCCTGGATGGCGGTGGAGCCCGAGTTCAGGCAAGTGTGCTCCATTATGTTAGTAATGTCAATGTCGAAGTCACACTGCTCGACTCATGGCGAGGAGGGCCTGGGGCAGCTCGTAGTAGCCCTCGGGGTCACCTCATCGGGCTCTGCTGCTGCCAGCGACCCTGACCCAGTCTCCCTTTCTCTCCCTCTGGGCTCAGAGCCACCTGCCAGGGTCGCTGGCAGGTGGCTCTGCCCCCCCGGAAAAATATGTTGCCACCATGCCAAGGTCTTTAAGCCAGAGGAAACACTGAGAAAGAGAATGTTGTCTCTGCACCACATGGCCAAGTGGCTCACCTCGCTCCTGTAGTTTGTCTCATCTCCGTTGTTGATGAGACCCACCACAGTTGTGTCATCTGCAAACTTGATGAAGAGGTTGAAGCTGTGTGCTGGTGTACAGTCATGGGTCAGCAGAGTGGAGGGGGCTCAGCACCAGTATTGGGAGTAACGCATTACTGTAACACCACTACTTTTGCAGTAATGTGCTGTGTAACAAAATTACTGTTTAACAATTCAGTAATGCATCACAGTTACTGAAATTTGATCAGATGCGATACTTGCGTTACTCGTTTTATTAATATGGATCGATATTTTTATTGCAAATAAATACAAACTGACCCTACGTAGCTGACAAAGCAGTCAGTCAACCTGTTGCAAAGAGCCTGTTCACTACTGAGCGGAGGAAAAGATGAAGCTACTTTGTTTTTGTGGAAATAGACTATTTTTCCTTTGTCATGGTTAAGGACAAAAGCATACTGGTGGGTTGCAAGCTAAATGCGATTGAGACCAACTGCAATCTTGAGAAAGCGCCTAAGAACAGCAATAAGGTCCTACAAAACTAGTCTTATGCTATGCTAACACCGTGTTAGTGGATTTACGCTATCTGAACACCCATGGCTTGGTTTCGAGCACAGGTATGCATCTGGACAGTTTGTGATCCAGCAAGAATTAAACCGACTGATTGTCAGATACGTCGTTACAGAATGAAGATCTGATAACAGTCATTTTCCGTCAGACAGCTGAGACTGTGCTACCTGGATAAAGATTATTAAAAAATGGATTTGATCTCCAAAAGGACTGGATCATGTCTCTGTCACAGCAGACATTTGGACTGTGGATAATGGACTTTTTTTTGGATCACTGCACATCGGATTAAATCCATAATATTAAAGGTAAGAAACGTTAACAGACTTATGCAGTGTTGCCAACTCTCACTCTTTTGGAGTGGTTCTCAATGTTTTTTCCTCTCTCTCATGCCACAAACCCTATTTCTCACTCCAAAATTAGGAAATTACTGGCAATTTTGTGTTGATTTTCATCAAATTTTTCCCACAATAAGAGCTTTCAAGGCAGGATAAAGCAGACTGAACATGTTCTAAAAGCTCTGTCTGAAACAGTCTGTTTTCAGCCTGACATTAATAAGCCCCTAATGTAATTGGGCTGCACGGTGGCGCAGTGGTTAGCACTGCGGCAGCACAGTTTACCCTTGGCCGGGGGATTGTGGGGATCGTGGGATCGTGGGTTCGATCCCAGCCCCCGACCAACAGTGATCTGTGTGGAGTTTGCATGTTCTCCCCGTGTTGCGTGGGTTTACTCCGGGATTTCTCCGGTTTCCTCCCACATGCCAAAAACATGCATGTTAGGTTAATTGGCTGTTCTAAATTGTCCCTAGATATCTGTTTCCTATAGGCCCTTAGAATAGAGGGTTAGTATTAATGAAAGCGCTTTGAGTGGTCTTTGTGACTAGAAAAGCGCTATATAAGTGCAGGTTAGTTAGTTAGTTAGTTAGTAATCCATTAATTAAATTATCTTGCTGTGTGCAAGATGATTTAAGTATACATTTAAAAGTAAAGTGAAAGTTACTTTTCCAAGTAACTAGTTACTTTAATCACGCAGTATTTGGTAAGTAACTCAGTTACTTTTGAAAAGAAGTAACTAGTAACTGTAACTAGTTACTATTTTTTAGAAACTTACCCAACACTGCTCAGCACACATCCTTGAGGTGCCCCTGTGTCAGAGTGATGGTGCTGGATCTGTTACTGCCAACCCGTAATGCCTGCAGTCTCGCAGTCAGGAAGTCTAACAGCCAGTTACACAGTGAAGTGGTGAGCCCCAGCTGGTCCAGTTTCTGAATGAGCTGTTGGGGAATGATTGTGTTGAATGCTGAACTAAAGTCTATGAACAGCATTCTGATGTATAGGAGTCCTTCGTGTCCAGGTGTGTGAGGGTTGAATGGAGGGTAGAATGCACACACACACCCACCCACCCACACACACACACCCCTATTTGTTTGCGAGTACAGATTAGCAGACAGCACACACCACATCTGGTACATTTTGCACAATACAAAATAAATGATCAGAATACCAGATATAAAATGACTAAACACATTATGAAAGACACACAAAAAAGAAAATTAGGCAGCTTAAGTGCTACATTTTCCACCTAAATAAACTCAAAGAGCTTTTAAAGAGTTTTAAAAGTTTAGAGTTTTAAAAGTTTCCTTTGTTTGTTTGTTTGGTTTTGATATTTTTATATTAAGATATTTTATAAAAGAGGACAGTGACTTTTGTATCTTTATGTTTTAAATTTGATATTGTGTGTGACCTACTGCTCCTTCAAATATTAATAAAAAAAACACAGTTTTAAAAACCAGAGCAATATTTATAACAACAGGAAAATTTCCTTTCCTTTATACTCATTTATCCAAATATCAGCCCATAAATTATCCACAGAGTCCTCAACTTAATTTCTCCTGTTTTTTCCCTCTGTTTTTGTTCTGGGTTTTTTGAAGTATGAACTTCGTTTTCTTTGAAATGTTGGCAGCTGACAAACTAACTGCAAAAGACCATCGGGGGAAGTGAGGGAAATGACCTTGTTACACAGGAAGTACTTGAAACTCTGTGCATATAAGTAATTTCCTGATAAAAATTAATTGTCACTCCAGTTTAGTATAGCTTATATTTTACATTTATTTTTTAAGTACTACAATAAACATATGAGGAGTTTAACTGGTACAAATGGAGACAGCTATCTATAATTCTCTTAAAAATAGTGTAGCTTTTTGGTCGAATGCAGCTACAAGGGCTAATGGGAAAGGAAAAATATAAAAAAATGAATGTATACATTCATTGCCCTATGGAGGAAGCAGCTATGGACACAATTGCCCCAACACAACCTGACTGAGTTGTCTTTTATCTCTTTTTATCATTTCACATTAGACACTTTGACATAACTTTCTTGTTAAAATGCAGCTATCTGAATAAAGTCCACTGCAAGCAAAGTAACACCAAGTATAAGGCAGCGCCACTAATCTGCAAGATTACACATAATTTGAATTGGTTTGTTCAAACAAAAGGATCCAGCTGGTGGATTAACTGATGCTGCTGGCAACAACAATGGTAACTTGTTCTAACCCTCCAGTTTGCATCCTCTGGTCATGCAATTTTCTTCTCAATTGTCCTTTAGGCTAACAACTACTTCCAACTAAGCTGTCGTCGTCTCTGTATAAGCAAGACTGGAATAAAAAAACATGCTGTTTTCCTGGGTTAAGCCCCCGATGGTTAAAACGCATGGCAAGTGGCTGCAGAACTGATACTTTGTGTAATCTGCCTGTACGGCAGCAGGTGTCTCTGGCCTGTTTGTACAATATGTTAATGTATGATGAGTGCGTCATTATGTTACATGTGTGTGTTTGTTTTTGCACTTGTGTGTGCAGTCCAATGGAAATTATGTGCGCTGGAACTGTACCCACTGTGCCCACCCTCTGATGTCACAGATGACCGAGCAAATAACCATTGTGTTAGTGCGCAGATGCTCACAGGCAAAAACGAGCAAACAAATTCAAATTCCTTATTTTCTCTTGATGTCCTAAGGCAGCCAACTGCTGATGATAAAGTGCAAGAATACAGAGGGATAATTACCCACAAGCAGTGAGACGCTGCACCCACAGCAGGCTGCTTGAAGAGACAACCATTCCAGAGTGGGGCGAGGGTTGGAGAAGGGAAGCTTTTTAATTGGCACAATGGGCCTTTTTCTCATCAGGTTCATTCATATACAGTACATACTAGCCCGACTTTCCACCACTTTGTAAAGACGATAATGTTTCAGGGGTCTGGGGGTGGTAGCAGCATCATTCAAGATCCCATTTACTCAAACATGGCATATTTGGGGTTTTGAAATGCTTTATTGCATGATATGACTACAGTACAAATGTTAAAATCTATTTTCATTGGAAAATAACAATATTTTAACATTTTGGCAGAATGGGCAGAAGCTGGTTTTGCTCTTCCAGATCTTTTTCCCTATGTCACTGACAAACGCTTCGGTCTTCAGTTACAACCCATCGCCATGCTATTGACTATGATGTCTCCAGAGGAGCACGAAGCCCAAGGAGTTAGCTTTAGAGCTAACAGTGCTACTAGGGAGTTAGCTTACCAAGCGAGGTTTATATTGTTTTTTTCCTTAAATTTCAGTCACCCTTATAGGCATACCTGTTTCCACCTGGTTCACTAATCCAAAGTTGATAATATATCTCGCGTCATTCTGTCTTATTTTTGTAAGGACTCCTGTCTGATCTGCCTGCCTCTCTCCCTCCCCGCTGATTGTGCTTCCTTTCCTACAGCTGCAAGCACCATCTGTTGCCAATTATTGAGTAGTATAAATGGGATGCTCATCTAACACTCTGGTCGTGTCTGACCCTCAACCAGCAAATATCCTGTCTTGTTCTGTGAAAACTATTAACCTTATGCTTTGTCTTGCCCAATTCTGACCCTTGCCTGACTTTGACCCTGAGCCTGCCTCTGTTTTGGATTTTGTCTGCAGTGCTCTGACCCCTGCCTGCCCTGGACTCTGTAAACTGCCTCAATAGGCTGTGAGCAGCTGACACTTTTCGTTCAGTTTCGTGGCACCCAACTGGGAACTAAAATTTTAGTGTTTCTAAATTAAGATTACATTATTGTAAGACAAAATATCGATGTTCCCACTTCCAAAGGTGTGGATAGCTGTATGAAAAATGCGATTGAAGTCAGTCGGTAATAATTGTCTGGCTACCTTAAACATGGCCCAGTCCGGGACGTTTTAACCAATCAGCGTCGTCCCTTTGGTCATGTGACAACAAAATGGCAGCGCCCACAGGGGTAGCGTGCGCTGAAAGCCTCTCCTGTGTTATTCACATTTCCGATAAGTTTTTGGGCAGTATCACTCGTTTTACTGAAGCATCGTGGGCAAAAGTACGTGAGTGTGCCCAAAAATGGCTTGTACTTGATGGACCCCAACAGAAAGTAGCAGAACAACGTCGCGACTTGTTCGAGAAAGGTGAGTGGCAGCCATTGTTTATGGTTGTACTGCATGTGCCCTGGAGTCGTTTGGCTCCGATCATTTGTAACTCTAAATATGAACTAAAATGGAACCCTAGATGTCTAAAACCTTTGTCAACCGCTCACAGGGTGACCTAGTCCTGGTCTAAGACTCCGAGTAGGCCGATCTGGGGGTGTGGAGGCTAATAACCAAGGGACTCTGGGTGCCAGGTAACATTGTCCTAGTATAGATCTAGATGATGCAGATCGACTCACTCTGATGATGCATCTATCCCCAGAACCCACCCTGGGCCTGAATTATAGTCAAAATATACCACTACCACAAAGTAGCTCAAATGGGAAAAGGGCAGCAATCCCAGACATGATCCAATCCAATAGCAGACATTGGATCAGACATTTACTTTCTGACTGGTACCAAAAAAAAGAAGAAGGATTCTTGCTCTACAAAATGTGCGGGAGTCACTTGGTGACACTGTCTGTCGGTCATCGATAGGGTTACATGTCTTTACAGGATGCGACTCCACAAGTGCCTTTCATGGAAAAGGGAAACGCCGTCCACTGGACCTTGTCCTGAAAAACACTGAATACCAGGAGGTATTCACACAGCTTGGGAGAGACTTTGATGTGGCTTCTTCTCTTCAGTCTTCACTCGAAAAGTTTGTATGTGATCTGTACGGTCAAAATACAAATGATGTGAATGAGGCTCGCTACCGTCCGTTCTGCATCAATGTCTCCTGCGATGATGCATTACCACCCAACCAGGATGCTCTTCGAAAACATGTGGAGAGGTCAAATTATCAAGCAGCCATTCATCGCCGTGCCGTTCAGCAAACAATATCTGCCCCCAGTCCAGTGGGCCATGGCTGGATTTTGTTGCAGGAAGAACTGGCTGTAGACTGGATGGCAACTGGACCGGCGCCTGAAGAGATCTTGAACTATGTGCACTGTTCATGCAAACGGAGTAGGTGAGAGGCCAGCAAATGTACATGCAAGGCATTGGATCTCAGCTGCACTGATCTATGCGCCTGCATCGATTGCATGAATCGTGTTCTTACAGAATCTGAAAGATCTGTGGAAGCAGAGGAAGAAGAAAATGAGGGAGATGATTCTGATGATGAATAAGGTGGAGGCTGAATACAGGTTGTATCAGGATATGACAGCTATACATGTTGGATTTATGTAAATTAGCAGAGTTCTTTGACACTCAATCACATAACTGACCAGGAATCGATTTCTCGGGTCAACGCTATTTGGAAAAGATGTATCAAACGTGATTCCAGGTAGAGTGGTTAAGAAGTTAGGCTATCCATGCCTATGACGGCCATCTTGGATTTATTTAAATGAGTGGAGTTCTTTGACTCTCAATCACACAAGTGACCTCAGAAATCGATTCCTGGGCATAACATTATCCGAAAATGATGTCTCAAATGTGATTCTAGGTGGACTGATTAAAAAAGTTCATCCATCCATGACGGCCATTTTTGATTTATGCAAATAAGCGGAGTTCTTTGACCCTCAATCACATATTTGACCTCAGAAATCAATTCCTCGGGTCAACATTATGCAGAAAAGACGTCTCAAACGTGATTCTAGGTAGAATGGTTAAGAAGTTGGACTATCCATGCCTGTGGTGGCCATCTTGGATTTATGCAAATGAGTGGAGTTCTTTGAGCCTCAATCACAAAGTGACCTCAGAAATCGATTCCTGGGCATAACATTATTGGAAAATGATGTCTCAAACGTGATTCTAGTTGTACTGATAAAAAAGTTAGGCCATTCATGGCAGCCATCTTGGATTTATGAAAATTAGTGGAGCCCTCAATCACATATCTGACCTCAGAAATCGATTCCTCGGGTCAACATTATCCGAAAAAGATGTCTCAAACGTGATTACAGGTAGAGTGGTTCAAAATATAGTCCATCCACACCCATGGTGGCCATCTTGGATTTATGCAAATTAGCGGGGTTCTTTGACCCTCAGTCACACTAATGACCTCGGAAATCGATTCCTCGGGTTAACATTAGCCGAAAAGGACGTCTCCAACGTGATTCTAGGTAGAATAGCTAAAAAGTTAGTCCATCCATGGCAGCCATCTTGGATTTATGCAAATTAGCGTGGTTCTTTGACCCTCAATCACACAGTCGACCTCAGAAATCGATTCCTCGGCTCAACATTATCCGAAAAAGAGGCCTCAAACGTGTTTCTAGGTAGACTGATTGAAATGTTAGGCCATTCATTCCCTTGGTTAGTCGTGGCAGCCATCTTGGATTTATGCAAATTTGACATAGCTATCCACACCTTTGACAGTGGGAACATCGATTTTCGGATTCAGCAGGTTTTTTTTACATAGAAATCATCAAAGTCCCGTAGTTCCCAGTTGGGTGCCACGAAAATCATTTTCTAGCCACATTTTGAGGGAGCTGCTCACGGCCTACAAGGATTGGATTGTTTGCTCCTGGGCTGTGCACATCTCCCCCACTGTGTCCAAGTAAGTCGGCTTACCAACATTTATCTTCACTGTGACCTTCATTCCCCCTCCCAGGCCTGGCCAGCCTGCTCCCTGCTCCTTTCAGGAACCCTGCACCACAGCCCCTACTCTGGAGGAGTACACAGTCACATAGTCATTCACGTCCCTTCTCATGGATGGCCACCAGAATGTTCTTTGAAGGTGGGAGAGAGTCCGGGAAACCTCTGGGTCGCACATAAGCTTGGTCATGTGAAGCCAGTTAAAGACAGCCCCCCGAACAGAGGAAGGGACGTACAATTGACCCATAGGAACCCCCCCCTCCTCTTTCCCCGGGTAAGGCTCAATCCTTTGTGCTTTTCTGACCCTCTCCTCAATCTCCCATGAGAGTGCTCCCACCATGCACGATGGAGGGAGGATGGTGTGTTGCTCCAGTGAGCCCTGGTCGGTAGTGAACTGCCTGGAGAGGGCATCAGGCTTGGTGTTTTTGGAGCCTGGGCGGTAGGTGATAATGAACCTGAACCTGGCAAAGAACAAGGACCAATGAGCCTGCCTGGAGTTAAGATGTTTTGCAGACCTGAGGTACTCTAAGTTCTTGCGGTCCAGCCAAACCACGAATGGCTGCGTGGCCCCCTCCAGCCATTCCTCCAGGGTGAGTTTAACGGCCAGCACCTCTCAGTTGCCATCGTCATAATTTCTCTCGGCCGGACAAAGGTGCTGAGAGAAATGTGTGCACAGATGGACCTTGTGGTCAGTGATTGAGTGTTGTGACAGAACTGCCCCCACCCCGGAGTTGGAAGCGTCCACCTCAATGATGAATTGCGGCTTTGGGTCCACCTGGGCGAGGATGGGAGCAGAGGAGAACAAAGACTTAAGGTGAGTAAAGGCTTGACCGGCCTCATCAGACCAACTGAAAGGGATCTTGGTAGAAGTGAGTCTGGTGAGGGGCTGAGCCAGAATGCTATAATTCCGAATATAACAATGATGAAAGTTCACAAACTCCCAAAATTGCTGCAGCTGTTTCTGAGATGAAGGGATGGGCCAGTTGGTGACAGCCTTCACTTTGGCAGGGTCTGCTACAATCTGTTTGTGATTCAAGATTCAAAGGCTTTATTATCATGTGCACAATTAAGAAATGCTACATTTCCTGAGCTATGAAATTTTTACTTTGCTCTCCGAATGAATGCCAAGGTAAAAGGTACAGAAAAAACAATTCTAATAGGTCATGACACACTAACACAGTAACTCAATACTAATGGATGCTAATAACACACAAGAGGAATGAAATTGAAAATTCACTGGATGACTAAAGTGATAGTGGTATATTGATAACAGAGATGATGTGAACCTGAGATGGCATAGACTTACACTACCGTTCAAAAGTTTGGGGTCACTTAGAAATTTCCTTATTTTTGAAAGAAAAGCACTGTTTTTCAATGAAGATAACGTTAAACTAATCAGAAATACACTCTATACATTGCTAATGTGGTAAATGACTATTCTAGCTGCAAATGTCTGGTTTTTGGTGCAATATCTACAGAGGTGTATAGAAGCCCATTTCCAGCAACTATCACTCCAGTGTTCTAATGGTACAATGTGTTTGCTCATTGCGTCAGAAGGCTAATGGATGATTAGAAAACCCTTGTGCAATCATGTTAGGTCTGCAATGCTGTAATTGCTGCAAATGGAGGATTCTTTGACAAAAGCAAAGTTTGAAGGAAAAAATTATTATTTCAAATACAAATCATTATTTCTAACCTTGTCAATGTCTTGACTATATTTTCTATTCATTTTACAACTCATGGTGGTAAATAAGTGTGACTTTTCATGGAAAACACAAAATAATTGTCTGGGTGACCCCAAACTTTTGAACGGTAGTGTATGTACAATGTGCAAATGGGCATTGTACAACCTGATGTGAACCTGAGATGGCATAGACTGATGTATAGTGTGCAAATGAGCATTGTTTAACGAGCAGTGTATAATTACAAATTACAAATTAGCACCCGGTGCTAATTCCTGTAACAGTAGTACCAGTAAACTGAGCATGGTTAGTAGCAGCAGAGATAATAATTAACAGCAGAGATGATATGGACATCAGACGTGTGAGACTATATCTACTGTACAGGTGAGCAGTGTGCAAATTTAGCAGCCAATGTGTGAGTTTCTATATGCAAAGCTGTGTTACGGAGTTTTGGGAGTTGCTAAGTGTTCAGGAGTCTGATGGCAGTGGGAAAGAAGGAGTTCTTCAGTCTGGTTGTCCTGCATTTCACACTTCTGTACCTCTGGCCTGAGGGTAGACATGTGAACAGTCTGCTACGGGTGGGTGGGGTCCTGGAGGATGGCGTCATCTCTCCTTTGGACTCTGCGGTGGTAGATGCTCTGCAGAGAAGGGAGTGGAGTCCTGATGATCTTTTCTGCTGTCTTCATCACTCTCTGCAGGTGTTTGTGGTCCAGGGCAGTGGTGCTGCCGTACCATGCAGCTATGCAGTTGGTCAGGATGCTCTCGATGATGCCGCTGTAGAAATTGTTGAGGATCCTGGAAGACATGCCAAACTTCTTCAGCCTCCTCAGAAAGTACAGTCACTGTTGAGCTCTCTTAACCAGCTCTGCGGTGTTGTGTGTACACTTAAGGTCCTTGCTGATGTGGATGCCCAGGTATTTAAAGCTGCTCACCCTCTCCACCTCAAGCTTCTGGATGAACAGTGGGCGATGGGGTCTCCTCCTCCCTTTCCTCATGTCCACTATCATCTCCTTTGTCTTGTCCGTGTTGAGGACGAGGTTGTTGTTCTCACACCATGACACGAGGTTGGCCACCTCCCTCCTGTAGGATGCTTCATCATCACCAGTGATGCGTCCTATCACTGCTATGTCATCTGCAAACTTTGGGATGATATTGTCCTTGTGGGAGGCAACACAGTCATGGGTGAAGAAGCTGTAGAGGATGGGGCTGAGAACACAACCCTGTGGGACACCTGTGTTTGTGATGATGCTGGCTGAGGTCCTGTTACCCATCCTGACAGACTGGGGCCTGCCAGTTTGAAAGTCCAGTAGCCAGTCGCAGAGGGTGGGGTGCAGGCCAAGTGTAGACAGTTTGTCCATGAGTTTGTGGGGGATGACTGTGTTGAAGGCGGAGCTGTAGTCAACAAAGAGCATCCTAATTTAGGAGTCTTTATCTTCCAGGTGGGAGAGAGAAAAATGGCGTGCTGCAGCAATGGTATCTGAGGTGGACCTGTTGGGCCGGTAGGCATACTGCAGGGGGTCCAGGGTGCCTGGTATGCTGTTCTGAATGAGGGGCAGCACCACTCTCTCAAAGCACTTCATGATGATTGAAGTGAGTGCTACCGGTCTGTAATCATTCAGACAGGTCGGCGGGCTCCTTTTGGGGAGGGGGATGATGATTGTCCTTTTGAAGCAGGAGGGGACTATGTTCTGGTTGAGGGAGAGGTTGGAGATTGCTGTGAGAATGTCGGTCAGCTCTGCAGCGCATGCTCTGAGGGCCCACCCAGGTATGTTGTCTGGTCCTGCTGCCTTGCAGGGGTTGATATTCCTCAGTGCTTTGTTTACCTGGCCTGGTGAGACTCTTAGTGGTAGTGGGGGGGGGGGGGGGCGTGAGTGTGTGTCTCTTCTCTGTGCTGTAGCTGGTGGTCTTGAAGTGGGTGTAAAAGATGTTGAGATCATCCGGCAGGCTGTCTGTTGAGCTAGTGGTGCTGCTGTTGGTCCTCTTGTAGTCTGTGATGTGTTGCAGGCCTTGCCACATGCGCCCCAGGTCAGGAGTGGAGTAGAGGCTGTCCAGCTTTTCTCTGTACTGCCTCTTGACTGTTATTATAGCCATTCTCAGTCCATACTTTGCAGCTTTGTACTCAACCTCACAGCCTGATTTAAATGCACGAGAGCGAGCACGCAGCATCTGACGTACCTGACTGTTGATCCAGGGCTTCTGGTTGGGGAACTTCATGACCTGTATGGTGAGAGATGATGAATCCCAGAAATGAGGTGGTGGGTACATGGAACTCACATTTCTCCGCTTTGATATATAGCTGGTTCTCCAGCAGCCGCTGCAAAACAGTCTTCACGTGGATCCGATGCTTCTCTAGGGAACAAGAGGAGATCAAAATGTCATCAAGCTAAACAAAAACAAATGCGTTCAGAAAGTCCCTAAGAACATCATTGATGAGCCGCTGGAATATGGCCGGGGTGTTGGTTAATCCAAACAGCATCACCACATACTCAAAATGTCCGATATGGGTACAGAACCCCGTTTTCCACTCATCACCCTCTCTAATTGGGATCAGATGGTAAGCATTACAAAGGCCCAGCTCAGTGAAAACAGAGGCACCTTGTAACAGATCAAATGCGGAATTGATGAGAGGTAGGGGATATTTATCCTCGATGGTGATGTTATTTAGTTCCCTAAAGTCGATACAAGGCCGAAGGGAGCCGTCTTTCTTGCCCACAAAGAGAAAACCTAATGATGCCTGAGCTTACTGATTCTTTGATGTACTTCTCCATAGCTTTGCGTTCTGGAGCTGACAAACTATAAAATGTGCTAGATGGTAAAGTGGCCCCTGGGTGGAGGTTAATGGCACAATCATAAGGGTGGTGCGGGAGTAAGGAGAGCGCCTTGGCCTTGCTAAAGACTTGAGCCAGGTCAGTGATACTCAGAGGGAACATTAACAAGATTGGGTGTTTGAGTGTGCAATGGGTTAAGAGGAAGTGATGGGAAACATGCAGCTGACCGAAGGTAAGTAGACAAACAAAAGGAGCTCCATGAGATAATTCTCCCTGCTTGCCAATCAATCACAGGATTGTGTAGGTTTAGCCACGGGTAACCCAGAATAACAGGGGAGGATGAGGTGGGTAAAACAAAAAGGTGTAAGTACTCCCTATGGTTACCAGAAACTAAAGTGGAAATGGGTTCTTTTCTCCTAGAAACCTTAGTAAGTGGCTCTCCAGAGATGGCTACAAAGTTTAATGGAACCTCTAGATCTTGGCATGGGAGCTTAGTTGAGTTTCCAGATTCTCCGAAATAAAGCTCTGTTCCACACCGGAATTGATGAGAGCAGTGGTATAAAAATCAATGCGCCCGTGGTTGAAATGAATAGGTAACAGAAACCGAGTAAAGGTGCGTTTACACCAAATGCGAACGGGCAAATTTTTCGCGTGGAACAATTACATTATAGCTCAATGTAAACACACAAACAGACATGAATCCCCCTCCTGAGTGAGATGCAGACAAGTGAAGTTGCCTTTAAAACTTCTGCAGCTGTGTTCAACCTGCTGTGGAAATTCCCAAAATAACATCATGCTTATGTTTACATTATCCTGAAAACCTGAAAATGTTGTCTCAAGCCTCCAAAAGTTCACAAGATGAGGGGTGTTTATGTTGCTAGCTTGCTAGCTTGTCCGTGACAGGAAACTGTGGGTAAATAACAATGACATCCCGATTCAGCTGAAGGGCTCCCGGTCCTCCTCAGTCTCCAGGTGAGTGAGTCAAATTTTCAAACTAGTTACCTCCGCCAGGCCGAAAAGGCCAGGAAGAGGTTATGTTTTTGCCAGGGTTTGTGTGTTTGTCTGTTTGTCTGTCTGTTTGTCTGTCTGTCTGTCTGTTTGTCTGTTGGTTAGCAAGATAACTCAAAAAGTCTTGGACAGATTTGCATGAAACTTTCAGGCGTTGTTGGAAATGGTACAAGGAAGAACTGATTAAATTTTGGGGGTGATCCGGTTCACCGTCTGGATACAGGAATTTTTTTAAAGCATTTTTCAACACTGTGACAGAGGGCCATTTTCAACATGTGCGCAGGCGCAATGGAGGGCGCTGGTCGTCGTGTCTGCAACACAAACTCTGCGTTCTTCAACGTTTTAGGCACAAAAGCACGCGGAAAACACTGCTGGCCTGGGCCCGCCAGCGTGCTTGTGTTTGCGCGCAACTGCAAAACCTCACACGGGCAGCTGTCCGCCGACGGATTCTTTGGCAGAAATTCCCCGGCCAGCCATAGGCGCTGCACATTTGGCAGAAATTCCCCGGCCAGCCATAGGCGCTGCGCATTTGGCAGAAATTCCCCGGCCAGCCATAGGAGCTGCGCATTTGGCAGAAATTCCCCGGCCAGCCATACGCGCTGCACAATAACAAGCTCTCTGCCGGCGAAGCTTCTAAATTCTCGTTTGCCGCGGAGCGAAACCCCAAAATAATATAATATAAAACCCACGGCAACCTGTCTACCCAATTTGCATCCGTCAGTGGAGGAGATGGACACAACAGCAACACTTCAGTTTATTACCTCCGCCAAGGAGGCAATGCTTTTACTACTGAACCACTAATCCTATCACTATCAGATTGATTGTCATTGATTAATTGTGTGTTTATTGCACTGTCCCTGTCAAATAAACAAATAATCATTGTGAATCCAATTGCTAGTCATATGTTTACATGCTCAAGGAATCTGAAAACGTACACACAAACACTGTATGGGGGGAATTGTGGCGCTTGGCGGAGGTCTGCGCTCTCCGAGTGCTTTTCTAGTTTACTCTGCAATGGTGCTACCTTTACTCCGGTGACAACAGAATCTCAAAGCTAGCAGCTAGCTAGCTAGCTAGCCTAGGACACGAACACGCGACTGCGCAAATTCACGTGTACTTGTGTCTTCCCATTCACTTTGTATGGATTTGCGCCACCCGTTCACATTTGGTGTGAACACACCTTAAGGGATTTAAATGGTCTCTTGCCCGTCAGTCCCCCTTCTGTGGTGAACGGGCCACTCCTTTTGGATGAGTGGGGCAGTGGGTAACCTCATGTTCAGAGCTGGCACAGTACATACACAACCTGAGGTCTCGGCGGTGCTGGCGTTCGGCAGGTGGAAACCTAGACTGGCCCAACAGCATTGGCTCAATGGTATCAGTGGACCCGGGCAACAGAAAAGCTGGGAGGCAGAGCCAGGTGGGGGAGCGTGGCTGAGAAATCGAGCTGCTAGCCTGACGGCGCTCGTTAGATCATTCTCTAAGGCAGTTATCAAGCTTGATGGCCAGGGAAATTAGCTCATTTAATGAAGAGGATTTCTCTAACCGAGCGAGTTCATCACGGAGGCTGGAGCTAAGACTACGTGTGAAAATGCTGCAGAGAGATGCAACCTCCCACCCCACCTCCATTGCTACAACCAAAAAGTCCACTGAACCGTTGTCCACAGACCTGGCCCCCTGTCTGAGGTTGAGAAGGCGGGTGGTGTTAATGTTGTCCCAGTCGGAATGATCAAACACTTGAGAGTAAAGTCAGACACGAACTGATCACAGGTGTAGTTTTGATAATTGGGGCGGTCTGTTATAGCATACGCCCAAACTAAAGCTCGCCCCTCCAGAAAATTCACCACATAGTTAATACGGCTGTGGTTAATGGAGAAATCCTCCAGCACCCGCTGAAACACTAGGCTACACTGGAGGAGAAAGCCCTGGGCTTCACCCAATTTACTGTTATAACGGGCAAGTGTGGGGACCAGCATTATGTGCTGGGAACGTGCTGATGGAGGTGAGGAGGGCAGCGGAATAGTCGGCACCGTTGACGCAGCCAGCGCATGAAGGGCAGTGGTGAGTTGGTCAAGCTGTTCATTAATTTGCGTGGCCTGATTCAAAATTACCTGCTGCTGGTATGTAACCTGATCTAATCTGGCTTCAATAAGATAAGATAAGATAAGATAAGATAAGCCTTTATTAGTCCCACAATGGGGAAATTCTAGGATTGCAACAGCACAGGGATAGCAACGCTCAGAGCAACAATCAGAAGGCAAGAAAAAACAAGAGCAGCTAGTATACATATGTACATATTAATATAAATATATATATATATAGACACACAGTGCGGAGCATTGTGGTTGGTGGATGTGCAGCAGAAAGTCTAAGCTCTCTCTTCGCGGATGGGGTGGGCCAGCTGGATGTCTTTGGGCATGATGGTGACCCTCTTGGCATGGATGGCGCACAGGTTGGTGTCCACGAGGAGACCCACCAGGTAGGCCTCGCTGGCCTCCTGCAGAGCCATGAAAGCGGAGCTCTGGAAGCGCTGGTCGGTCTTGAAGTCCTGAGCGATCTCCCTCACCAGGTGCTGGAAGGGCAGCTTACGGATGAGCAGCTCCGTGGATTTCTGGTAGCGACGGATCTCTCTCAGAGCCACGGTACCGGGCCTGTAACGGTGAGGCTTCTTCACTCCGCCGGTAGCCGGAGCGCTTTTCCGAGCAGCCTTGGTGGCCAGCTGCTTCCTGGGGGCTTTTTCCTCCAGTAGATTTGCGGGTGGTCTGCTTGGTTCTTGCCATCGCTCTTTATTATTCTGTCTTATATTTCTTGCACACCGCCTAAACTCCAGCCCGGCACCCGCGTTGTTTTCGCTTCAGTTCCCCGGTATGTCGAGTTTCTCCGTTAGCACCGGGTGGTGGTTGAGTGCTAGCTAGCTCTTCCCTGCTGTATCGTCTCCTGCTGTAAACAGGGGCTCCGTCCGCCGACTCAGGAGACCTTTGGGGTGATCTGTGTGTCCGTGATATATATAGAGTGAAAGGTGTGCCGGATCAGAAAGTTATCACCGGATCAGAAAGAAGAAGGAAGATAAAAAGACTCAGAACTGAGCCGCTGTTGCAAAAGGCAGCCAACTCGTGTGGCGCCGGAAGTAAAAAAAAAAAAAAAAAAAAAAAAAATGATGTCAAGGTGGCGTACATTTGTACTGCCTGCCGTGTCTGCTGGGTCTGACTGACAGAGACGTACTGACATGACTTAGTGTTCAGACCCAGAAGCAGACAACAGACTCAGTTAACAGATTAACAGTGATTTTATTTGTGCGCAGACGATAATGATGGATGGAGAGCTTGACAACCCTGTGGAAGGAAGAGGGAGAGATGGATGAGTACAGGGCAGCACACAATACGACAACTAATTTACTGTATATTAATTGTGGCCTTATGGGTTGAAGAGCAGCAGGCAGTGGAGTGTATGAATGAATTAATATGAATATGAATTAATAATTATGTAATTATTAATAATTATAATAATTATTAATTATTGATAAAATATGAAATAATATTAATATGAATTGATAATTATGATCAAGTATAAAATTATTTAATTTATACTAATGTATTGAAACCGGAGATAAATTCTCGGTTCATATACACCAGAAAAGTTAATAACACTCGAGGGGCACCAGCTTCTATCTCTAAGAAGCAATTTAATCTTTAATTTCACTTTATACCTGTTTAATCACTAAAATAATTTAATTAATAATCAGTCTCAAAATTTTAGTGAATTTGATGCTGGGGACTTGAACCAGACTCAGAATGAAATAAATTCTCAACAACTTCTCTCATTTTCTCATATTTATTGAACGAAATGATGATTAACAGACATTGCAGTGATTTCATTAACCATAAAATTAAACTTATAAATGATAGATTAACAATGTCAACATTTGCAGAACCAGGGTTAAACTGTGAAATGAATTTAGATCAGTGTGAGTTAACAGATTGTAGAAGACAACACAAATTTATAAAGAAAGTTTTACTAATTATATGAAAAGTTCTGGATTACTCTTAAGAAAATAAAAACAGAATTTTAATGGAAAAAGGAGTTATGTTAATGGCTTCTTAATTTGCATCTGATTAGATATCAAATTATTATCGAATCTCAGACGTTTCATTCAGAAGATGAATTAAAATTGCCGCTCACGTGATTCCTCGCTGATTCCTTGTCGGCGTCGTCCTCAGCCAAAGATTTCATGGATGTTAGGGAAAATATCTGCCCGCAGATATTTCAGGGTCCACAGTTCGACCTTTATAGTCAAGCGGTCAACAAGGCTGGATTTTGACTGTATGACTCATAGTTGTAGCTTAGGTCGAAACAAGATGGTGACAATGTTTCTCCAGGGTTTGGTAAAGAGGCTGCGCGTCCTTCTTTCTTCTTCGTTGGCAAGCGGCTTCCCAGAGGAATTTGATAATATTTGATTGGGCTGCACGGTGGCGCAGTGGTTAGCACTGCGGCAGCACAGTTTACCCTTGGCCGGGGGATCGTGGGATCGTGGGTTCGATCCCAGCCCCTGACCAACAGTGATCTGTGTGGAGTTTGCATGTTCTCCCCGTGTATGCGTGGGTTTACCCCGGGATTTCTCAGGTTTCCTCCCACATGCCAAAAACATGCAGGTTAGGTTAATTGGAGACTCTAAAGTGGCCCTAGGTGTGAATGTGTGTGTGAATGGTTAAGGGATAGCGCCGTATCGTGGCTGCTTCATCCATCCAGGTGGTGGATGACCCTCAGTTTCCCCTCTGGGGATCAATAAAGTATACTAAATCTAAAAAAAAAAAAATAAATAATAATTAAATATATCTAATCTGATCTCAAGTCAAAGAGTTTCGGACTTTAGATAAAAGGGCTTCTGGTGTGGGATTGGTCAATAAAAATAGTATAAAAATAAAGTCATGATTAAAGCTTACATTAAAATTAAAAACAGTGGTTTTACAGAAAGTTTAACAGGAAAAAGTGATAGAAATAAATATCTAGGATTGGAGTTTAACTCCTGATTAGAATGAGCTCAAAGAAAAAAAAAAAAGAATTCCTAAGCATTTAAAGAAACATTAAGATACAAAGAGATTACAAAAAAAAACAAAAAAAAAACAGGATACTTCAGGCTCTGTGATCGTAGGAAGGAAAACACGTGGGATAAGTCCCTTTGTTCTCCAGTGGTTCTCTGCTGTGTAGAGACTTGAAGACAGTGAAAAGCCGAAAGAGCGATCCGGCGAAAAGAGAGGAATAAAATCTTGAAAGGCTGCAGCGAAAAGAGAGTCTGGCGAAAAAGATGATACAGTTCCCTTTTATCTGTGGAGAATTTTTGCTGGCCTCCATGATTGACAGGAGTCCCCAGCCAATAGGCTTCCTTCGTGGGCGGGCTTTATGAACTTTTAGTCCAATGAGCAAACAGTCTTTTGTCTGAACGAGCAACACTGAGAGCTGTTGTCAAGCAGAGATTGGCTGCTGGCAGTCACATAATTTGAGAGATGCTTTGCAAATTTAATACACATTTTAATACTGGAATATTCCTCTATACACTTATGTATATTCTCTAACCTAGTCTTAGTGATCATGAAACTTATACCAAGTGCTTATAAAACATCCAGGAATAAACATTCATTTAATCATTTTTAACATTCATATACACTACCGTTCGAAAGTTTGGGGTCACCCAGACAATTATTTTGTGTTTTCCATGAAAAGTCACACTTATTTACCACCATGAGTTGTAAAATGAATAGAAAATATAGTCAAGACATTGACAAGGTTAGAAATAATGATTTGTATTTGAAATAATAATTTTTTCCAGATACTCAACCTGCTCAAAGGAAGATCAGTTTTATAGCTTCTCTAACCAGCTAAACTGTTTTCAGCTGTGCTAACATGATTGCACAAGGGTTTTCTAATCATCCATTAGCCTTCTGACGCAATGAGCAAACACATTGTACCATTAGAACACTGGAGTGATAGTTGCTGGAAATGGGCCTCTATACACCTATGTAGATATTGTACCAAAAACCAGACATTTGCAGCTAGAATAGTCATTTACCACATTAGCAATGTATATCAGAAACAGAATCAGAATCAGAATCAGATTTATTGCCATTGTTCATGTAGTACACAAACTAGGAATTTGTCTCGGTGCAATGCTGCAACATTAAACATGATAAAATAAAAGAAATAAACTATACATGCAATAAAGTGTAGAATAAGAGTGAGTAATACTGGTCAGCAGTTAAAATATATTAGCGAGCAGCAGATAATGTGGAGAACCGTATAGTGCAGTCGGTAGTGCAGGGAGAAAACAGTGATGATTGACATGAGTCTGGTTGAGCTGCTGTACATAGTGCACGAGAGTCAATAAGTCACTTAGTGTTCAGCAGTCTGATGGCAGAGGGGAAGAAGCTGTTCATGTGACGGGAGGTTTTAGTCTGGATGGACCGAAGTCTTCTACCTGAGGGGAGGGGGGCAAACAGTACGTGACCAGGGTGTGAGGGATCGGCTATGATCCGGCCAGCACGCCTCCGGGTCCTGGAGATGTACAGATCCTGGAGAGATGGGAGCTTGCAGCCGATCACCTTCTCAGCAGTGCGCACGACGCGCTGCAGCCTTAGTCTGCATCCTCACCACCTCCATAACCACACGGTTATGGAGGTGGTGAGGATGGACTCGATGATGGCTGTGTAGAACTGCACTAACATCTTGGTGGGTAGCTTGAGCTTCCTCAGCTGCCGCAGGAAGAACATCCTCTGCTGGGCCTTTTTGATGAGGGAGCTGATGGTCGGCTCCCACTTGAGGTCCCTGGTGATGGTGGTGCCTAGGAAGCGGAAGGAATCAGCAGTGGTGATGGGAGAGCCTGTGAGGGTGAGGGGGGGCAGAGGGGTTGTGACTTTCCTGAAGTCCACAATCATCTCTACTGTCTTCAGAGCGTTCAGCTGCAGGTTGTTGTTGTTGCACCAGGACGCCAGCTGGGCCACCTCTCTCCTGTAGGCGGACTCGTCGCCGTTGGAGATGAGCCCGATGAGGGTGGTGTCGTCCGCAAACTTGATCAACTTGACAGACTGGTGGCTGGAGGTGCAGGAGTTGGTATAAAGGGAGAAGAGTAGGGGGGAAAGTACACAGCCCTGGGGTGATCCGGTGCTGATGCTAGCAGAGTCTGAGACAGTCTTTCCCAGCCGCACATGCTGCCTCCGGTCCGTCAGGAAGTCGGTGGTCCACCTGCAGAGGGAGTCAGGCACGTTGAGCAGGGACAGCTTGTGCCGGAGCAGAGCGGGGCAGATGGTGTTGAATGCGGAGCTGAAGTCCACAAACAGGATCCTGGCGTAGGTTCCCGGGGAGTCCAGGTGCTGCAGGATGGAGTGGAGGGCCAGGTTGACTGCGTCGTCTACAGACCTGTTGGCTCGGTAGGCAAACTGCAGCGGGTCCAGGAGAGGGGTGGTGATGGACTTGAGGTGGGGCAGGACCAGGCGCTCAAAGGACTTCATGACTACAGAGGTGAGCGCTACAGGTCTGTAGTCATTAAGTCCAGTGATCCGTGGCTTCTTGGGGACAGGGATGATGGTGGAGGATTTGAGGCAGAGCGGCACGTGGCATAGCTTAAGGGAGGTGTTAAAAATGTCTGTGAAGACAGGAGCCAGCTGTTTCACACAGTGTCTCAGGGTGGAGGGAGACACGCCGTCCGGACCGGGGGCCTTGCGCGGGTTCAGTCTGGAGAACTGTTTGAGCACGTCCTGCTCACTGATGATAAGGGCAGGGGGGGAGGAGGGGGGGCGCCTTTGATGAAGTAGGGATCGTGGAGGCTGTGGAGCTGGAGAGAGGGGGGGAGTTGGACACAGATGACGAGGTGTCAAAACGGGCATAGTGTTGGGACAGTCTTTGACAAAGGGCTTTGTCATCCTGACCTTTAGGAGCCTGAGGCCGATAGTTGGTGATTTGCCTCAGTCCTCTCCACACAGAAGCAGAGTCATTAGCAGTGAACTGCTGCTGGAGTCTCTCAGAATACACAGATTTAGCTCTCCTCAGCTCTCTGTTAAACCGATATTTAACCTCCCTGTAGCAGTCCCTGTCTCCACTTTTCAGCGCTGCTTCCTTCTCCTTCCTGATCTGTCTGAGCTTAGCAGTGAACCAGGGCTTGTCATTAGAGTATCTCACCCTGGTGCGCGATGGAAGAATGTCCTCCTCACAAAAGTGGATATAAGAGTTCACAGTGTCTGTGTATTCATCCAGATCATGCGTGGCTCCTTTAAACATGCCCCAATCAGTTATTTCCATGCACGTTTCCAGCTTCTCCTCAGCTTCACTGGTCCATTTCTTCGTAGTGCTCACAACAGGTTTAGTGAGCTTCAATCTCTGTCTGTATGTGGGAATGAGGTGGACCATCACGGGATCAGATAATCCCAGCGCAGCGCGGGGAACAGCGCGATATGCGTCTTTCACTGTGGTGTAACAGTGATCCAGCGTGTTTACTCCTCTGGTGGGGCATTTAATAAACTGTTTGTAGCGGGGGAGATCGTGGCTCAGATTGCTCTGGTTAAAGTCGCCAACCACAATAACCAGAGAGTCTGGAAAAATCCGCTCCGTGTGTTGGATGTGATCTGCGAGCACGCGCTGAGCTTCGCGCGTGTCCGCGTCGGGAGGGACGTACACAGCGGCGAGGATGAATGAGGCAAACTCCCGCGGGGAATAAAATGGCTTGCAGTTAATAAAAAGAAATTCCAGGGCGGGAGAACAGTGTTTGGAAATTACTGTTACATCAGAGCACCAGCTGCTGTTGATGTAAAAGCAGACTCCGCCTCCTGTGGTCTTGCCGGAGAGCTCTGTGTCACGATCAGCACGAAACAGCTGAAATCCCTCGAGGCGCAGCGTGCTGTCCGGTGTGTTTTCCCTGAGCCAGGTCTCGGCAAAACAGAGGGCAGCCGAGGAGGAGAGGTCCTTAAAACGCATCAGCAGTCTCAGTTCATCTACCTTGTTAGAGAGAGAGTTGGTATTGGATATATATTAGATATTAGAGTGTATTTCTGATTAGTTTAAAGTTATCTTCATTGAAAAAAACAGTGCTTTTCGTTCAAAAATAAGGAAATTTCTAAGTGACCCCAAACTTTTGAACGGTAGTGTATATACGTATATAAAATCACGGATTAATGTATTTCAAACCTATTACTGATTGTCCAGAATAAACGTCAAGAGTCCATTTGCTTTTCATGGTCCTGGAAAAGAAGAGAAGGTTTAGAATTGAGTTAACACAAGATGTGGTGAAAAGCTGCACTGGTTAGGTCTGCATGTCCCAGAGTTGCCAGAAGGGGCAATATTGAGCTGTGGATCTTTGTAGTGATGAGGGGCTCCAGGGGCCTGTTCCATGTCTCCATGTTTATGGGGGCCATAAAAGTCAAAACAGGAAATGCATTAGGGTGAATTCCTTAGACTGGTTTTAACAAAGGAATGTGAGTTCAGTTGTGGCCTGGGGTAAAAGAACAGTTTTTGACCGTCCTTTTCCTGGGTGAAACAATGTCTTTGAGCAGAAGAATTCTTATTGATGAGCCAAGTGAGATGATGCTACAGGAGACTGCCAGTGGCTCAACGTCTCCTCCCAGCTGTCGTCATCAGTGAAGGTAGGTGAACTTCTAGTGCTGATATATACAGTGATTGTGCAGGAGAAAGCCTCAGCCAAGGCAATTTGGGGCAAAGTTCAGTGGGATAATTACACTTCATTACAGGAGGAGGAGTGAGCTGAAGGGAGTCCCTCCACCGGGAGGAATTGGTCCTTGTCCACCGAGAGGGGTAATTCTGGTCCGCCTGGAGGATGGTCTACCTGTGCACAGGTAATCCTGGGGAACAAACAGAGGAAAAGAGCAGAGTTGAGGTGGAATGGGTTGCTTCCAATATCCCATGGTGGAGGAGAGGCTCAAAGAGTGAAGGCTACACATAATGTAAAGAGGCACTCTGTAGCATGCTGTAGTCAATGTCTCCGTGCTGCACTGAAGCTCTGCCCTCTATTGACAGTATCTCACAAAAGTGAGTTCATCCCTCACATTTTTGTAAATATTTTATTATATCTTTTCATAGGACACCACTGAAGACATGATACTTTGATGCAATGTAAAGTAGTCAGTGTACAGCTTGTATAACAGTGTGAAATTGCTGTCCCCTCAAAATAACTCAACACACAGCCATTAATGTCTAAACCAGTGGTCCCCAAACTACGGCCTGCAGGCCGGATACGGCCCGCCTCCACATTTGGCCCGGCCCCCTGAACAATACCAGAGACACATTATGATTTTTTTTTTTCAGTCTGGCAACGCGATCGAGACTAATACACGCATAGAACGTGATATTCTAGTCCATCCTTCTATTCCACCCTTCAACAGCAATTCTAGTTTGCTACCTGCTCCGGTCGCCTCTCTCTACTCACCCGCACACTTCACACACACCGTCCGCTCCGCGGGGCCACTCACACAGGGGCGTGCCTCGGCTGCGCGCACCCACTCACTCACTCACGTTCATGCACTGAGGTGCCCTATCTAAACACATGAACCAGACACATCCTACAACACTAGACTCACCCCTGTCAAACGGAATAATGGCGAAAAGGTTAGGCAAGAGAAAAATTGATTCAGAATGCAGGGTATTTAACCTGCAGTGGACAAACGATTATTTTTTGTTCAATGCAAAGAAAAGGCTGTTTGTCTCATCTGTCAAGAGGCTGTGGCGGTATTCAAAGAATACAATCTGCGCCAACACTATGAATCCCGTCACAAAGACAAATATGATAGCCTTTTTTTTTTGTTTTGTTTTTTTTTGTTACTTATTTGTACCCGTAGGTAGATTTGGTTTGCAGTCTGGTGACAAGCCACCGGCTGCCGGTCGCTGCGAGCGCGAGCGCCCTAAACCTACATGTTTTTTGGTATGCAAGAGGAAACCGGAGAAATCCCGGAGTAAACCCACGCAACACGGGGAGAACATGCAAACTCCACACAGCTCACTGTTGGTCGGGGGCTGGGATCGAACCCACGATCTCATGATCCCCGCGATCCCCAGGCCGAGGGTAAACTGTGCTGCCACAGTGCTAAACCACTGCGCCACCATGCAGCCCACGGCTTGCAAGGCCAAATGCGAGCAGACAAACTCTCAAAGCTAAAAAGTGGACTGTTAGCTCAGCAGAATACATTTGTACGCCAAGCTCAGCTGAACCAGTCATCCGTTGGGGCCAGCTTTCGGGTTGCTCAACTGATAGCAAGCAGCGGTAAACCTTTCACTGATGGAGAATTTGTCAAGAAATGTTTGAATGCTGTCACGGAGGAGGTGTGTCCCAAGAAGAAAGATGTCTTTAATGCCGTGAGTCTGTTGGCGAGTACAATCACCAGACGCATTGCCCAGCTGCAGCAGAAGACGAAAGAATTTGACTTTTTTTCATTAGCACTGGATGAGAGCACGGACGTGCAGGACACAGTGCAGCTGCTCATTTTTATTCGTGGAGTTAGCGCAAACTTTGAAATGTGCGAGGAGCTGGCAGCCCTCCAAAGTCTCACAGGGACTACGACGGGGGAGGATATTTTCAGCAAAGTAGAGGTAAGAGTTTAAGTAAGAGATTCTGCTCTGACAACTAAGCTGAACTTTTACCTGTTAAGATTGCACACGGCACAACAGAAAGTTAATGTTCCATGGACTTTTTTCTGAGAAGAACCAGAGAGGGTTATTTGGTTATTATTTATTTCATAAATAGTGTTATTTATTTCGGCGCCTTGCATGGCAGCGGCCCTCTGATTCTACACTTGGGGTGTGTGTGATTGACACTGTAGATAGGTAAAACACAGTCTCGTTCTACTGTACATGATTGGTTGTACAGTTGAATGACAATAAAGGGTGATTTAATTAATTTAATTAATTAATTCATTCATTCATTAATAGTGTTATTATTTATTTTCTGACGTTTTTTTCCTGTGAAGATCCCGGAAAGGGTTATTAATATTTGGTTATGTGTGGCTTTCTGGAAAACAATAAATGTTTACGTTTAGGCACCCCTGCGATCGTCTCAATTTTTCTGTTACAAACTGACCCCGGCCCCCATCAGAGAAGGCAAAAGTTATGTGGCCCTCACAGGAAAAAGTTTGGGGACCCCTGGTCTAAACCAATGGCAACAAAAGTAAGTACACCCCTAAGTGAAAATGTCAAAATCGTGCCCAATTAGCCATTTTCCCTCCCCGGTATCATGTGATTCATTAGTGTTAGAAGGTCTCAGGTGTGAATGGGGAGCAGGTGTGTTAAATTGGCTGTTATCTCTCTCACACTCTCTCATACTGGTCACTGGAAGTTCAACATGGCACTTCATGGCAAGCCTCTCTGATGATCTGAAAAAAAGAATTGTTGCTCTACATAAAAATGGTCTAGGCTGTAAGAAGATTGCCAACACCCTGAAACTGAGCTGCAGCACGGTGGCCAAGACCATACAGCGGTTTAACTAAGGACATGTATTACTGGAACCATGTCCTGTGGTCTGATGAGACCAAGATAAACGTATTTGGTTCAGGTGGTGTCAAGCGTGTGTGGTGGCAACCAGGTGAGGAGTACAAAGACAAGTGTGTCTTGTCTGCAGTCAAGTATGGTGGTGGGAGTGTCATGGTTTGGGGCTGCATGAGTGCTCACTGTAGCACTGAGGAGCTACAGGTCATTGAGGGAACCATGAATGCCAGCATGTACTGTGGCATACTGAAGCAGAGCATGATCCCAACCCTTCGGATACTGGGCCACATGGCAGTATTCCAACATGATAACAACCCCAAACACACCTCCAAGAGGAACACTGCCTTGCTAAAGAAACTGAGGGTAAAGGTGATGGACTGGCCAAGCATGTCTCCAGACCTAAACCCTACTGAGCATCCTCAATCGGAAGGTAGAGGAGCGCAAGGTCTCTCACATCCATCAGCTACGTGATGTCGTCATGGAGGAGTGGAAGAAGATTCCAGTGGCAACCTGTGAAGCTCTAGTGAACTCCATGCCCAAGAGAGTTACAATCATGTGAAAAAATTAGGACACTCTGTATAAGCCTATGTGTGTGTGTGTGTGTGTGTGTGTGTGTGTGTGTGTGTGTGTTTTAACATATTTGAACATATTGTGGAGCGTGTAAATAAAGAGGCGGATTTGGCTCAGACGATTTATTACACAACTCACACAAGAAGCATAGACAGAATGACATCTCAGCAGAGACTCTTCTCTTAAATAACATGGCATTCCTCTAGAAGCTTCTAACACACAAAAGGCGTCACATTGCATTCTCTTCATTCATTCTTCACACCTCCCTGTTATCTCACCAGGGAACCACTGCTCTTTGTTCTTGTCTAAGATGGTAAACAATTATGCTCTCCCCATGTGCCGCCATACCACCCCCCCGAGCATCTTGGATAGAACAATAGAATAACAGTCCGTATCACCATTAAAGATCAGTCCACATGCGGCTTGGGCTTCAGTCTTCTCCCGTATCTGCTGTAACCAGGGTTCACCACCTTCGCGGCGCCGTCACGCTGGGGGGTTGATGTTTGGGGGGTAAAACTTTTTGTCTGTCCGTGTGGGTGCACTGGGGATCCTTTCTCTGGGAAGCTCCCCGTGGGGATCTTCCACGCCGAGGGGCCCTCGCCAACAGCACCTGCTCGTCCGCCACAACGAAAGCAGGTTTGAGTCTGTCTATGCCAATCTTTTCCCTCCTACCCCCCAAGTCTAGCAAAAAATGCTTATCCCCTGTTTCCAGCACTCTGAACGGTCCATCATAGGGTGGGCTCAGTGGGGGGCGGTGGGCGTCGTGTCTGACAAACACGAACTCCGCGTTTTTCAAAGTTTTAGGCACAAAAACGCGCAGAAAACTGTGGTGGGCAGGGCCCGGCAGCGTGCTTGTGTCTATGCTACACTGCAACAGCTGAGACGGGGAGCTGTCCGGCGCGGGATTATCTGGCAGAAACTCCCCGGGCAGCCGGAGTGGTTGCGCAAAAACGAGTTCTGCCGGGGAAGCTTCCAGATCCTCTTTAGGCGCAGAACGCAACCCCAATAAAACCCACGGTAGCTTGTCTACCCAATTTGCATCCGTCAGTGAAGCCCAGAGAGCCGCTTTCAATGATCTATGAAAACGTTTGCATAATCCATTAGCCTGTGGATTGTGCGCGGTTGTGCGATGAATTGTGACACCCAGGCTGTGGGCCATTGTTGACCAGAGTTCGGAAACAAATTAAGAGCCTCTGTCGGATGTAAAGTCCGACGGGACTCCAAAACGTGCCACCCATGCTGTTAAAAACGCGCGCGCCACCTCCTCGGCTGTGGTTGCCGCCAGCGGAACCGCTTCTGGCCAGCGCGTGGTGCGGTCCACCATTGTCAGGAGGTGCGTGTACCCCTGTGATGGCGGGAGGGGGCCCACGAGGTCCACGTAAACATGGTCGAACCTCTTAGCCAGAATGCGAAACAGCTCCAAGGGAGCCTTTGTGTGTCTGTACTTTGGCTCATTGGCACGCCACGCAGGCTGCCGCCCACTCTCTCACTTGTTTGCGAAGGCTCGGCCACACAAATTTCTCTCCTACCATTTTGACCAACACGCGCACTCCTGGGTGCGCCAAAGAGTGAACCGACTCAAACACGCAGCGGCGCCACGCGGCCGGGACCATGGGACGTAGGCGACCCGTGGAGACATCGCAGATTAGGGGGGCATGCCATCCTGCAGCACCCTGCTCTCCAGCCTTAACCCTGTTGGTCCAGACTGGAGCTCGCGCACGTCCGCATCACTAACCTGCTTTGCGGCCATGGCTGCGTAATCTATCCCCACGCAGACCGGGGCCACCACGGCACGCGAGAGGCAGTCTGCCACTACATTCAGTTTGCTTGACACATGCTGAATATCAGTAGTAAACTCTGAGATCGCAGCCAGCTGTCTCTGCTGCCGGCCCGACCACGGCTCTGAAACCTTGGTCATTGCGAACGTTAGCGGCTTGTGGTCAACGAACGCGGTGAAACTGCGCCCTTCCAGCCAGAACTGGAAGTGGTGAATGGCCAGGTGGAGAGCCAGCAACTCTCTGTCAAACGCGCTGTATTTACGTTCACTGTCGCGCAAAGTCCTGCTGAAAAAGGCGAGCGGCTGCCAAGCCCCGGCAACGCGCTGCTCCACGACAGCCCCTATGGCCACATCTGAAGCGTCTGTGGTGAGCGCTATACGGGCCGTTGGGTCAGGATGTGCCAGCAATACGGCGTTTGCCAGGGCTGCTTTGACTTCCGAGAACGCCCGCTCTCGCTCCGGGGTCCATTCGACCCTATCCGCGGGTTTCTGTTTTTTGAGCGCAGCGTACAGTGGTTGCATGAGCTGCGCGGGGAAGAAAACGGTTATAGAAGTTCACCATTCCCAAAAATTCTTGTAGCGCCCTGACCGTTTGTGGCCGGGGAAAATCTGCCACTGCGTGCACTTTGTCAGGCAGCGGGACCGCTCCTTCGGGAGAGACGCGGTGCCCCAAAAAATCAATCCCCGTCACCCCGAACTAACATTTCGCTGGGTTGATTATTAACCCGTGCTTTTCCCTCTTCCCCTTCTTCTTCTGGCTTTCAGAGAGAGCAGACGCATTTCTCTCCTCTCCTCTCCTCCTCCCTTGATACTGATCCCAGCTTGCTGTGTCCTGTCTGTGTCCCGCTCTTCTTCTGCTGCATCTCGATCCAAACGGAAATTATGGAAATTATGGAACTGTGGGCTTTAATGCTATTGACACCACTTTTTAACAGAAAATTGGGCCAAGGGGGAGCCCAAGTGGAGAGACTCATGGAACAATTGGAACTCATGTGTCTGCGTGATTCGACTGAAGATGTGGAAGACATCTACTTGTTTTGGCATGATCACAGGATTTCTGCTGTTTGGCTCTGGAGTTTTCCTAGTGTATCATAAATTATAGAAGTTGGACGAGCTAATCAAAATGCGGACCCGGCGTAGCTCCCTCAACAAATTCGACCAGAATGATTTTAAAGCCTGTGTATGGAAATTATGAAGCACAGAATCGCATGAGAGATGAAAATTCTATGCTCTGAGTGAACTGTGCTTATTTGACCTTGATTCGGCGCCCTGAAGATTTCATTCCTCCTGGAGGAAGATAAGACAGAAGAGAGTTTTGGCTTGGCTTCTCCCTACATAAACATCTGGTGTGTAGTAATCTGAACTCTCAAGGACAGCATCATGTGACTGGCATGGAATTTACCATTGGACATGCACTGAGAGTTTGAACTCTTGTGGACATGCCATCTATGTTTAAGACACTAAAGACATAACATCTAAACGTTGCTGAGGGAGGATTTTTGCTGTTCACCAGTAACTGATACACACACTGCATACAACTTTACACGACTGATACACATATACTGACACTTACACAGACACTGTCTCTCTCAACTTGCTTGTGCTTTGTTAATATGTGATCTGTATTGTCTGCTAATTGTGCATTAGAGGGTTTTTTTCTATGTGATCACAATCTTGCTCATACGAGCTTTATTTTGATAAACTATGTTTTTTTCTCTCTGCCCATTGTGTCATCCCCCTCCCCCTCTCCCCCTCTTTATCCCCCACTATTTTGATGAGGCGCCTTGCATGGCTGCCGTGTCATTAGGAAGCGCTTATCGAGCGCACCTAATGTCAAGTCAAATTCCTCGTGTGTTTTTAACATGCTTGGCAATAAAGCTCATTCTGATTCTGATTCTGATTCCAACCTCTGGAAAACCGTCATGAGGTGGGTTTCATGTTCGTCTTCGGACGCGCTGGCTACTAAGATATCGTCCAGGTAGACGAAAACGAAAGGGAGATCGCGCAGCACTGCATCTATCATGCGTTGGAACGTCTGTGCAGCCCCTTTAAGCCCAAATGGCATGCGCAAAAACTCGAATAAACCGAACGGAGTTATTACCGCTGTTTTGGGTATGTCCTCAGCGTGCACTGGGACTTGGTGGTAACCGCGGACCAGGTCTATTTTAGAAAAAACGCGCGCTCCTGCAAGGTGAACGGAAAAATCCTGAATGTGAGGAATTGGGTAGCGGTCGTGCGCTGTGGCGTTGTTCAACCTGCGGAAATCCCTGCAAGGTCGCCACGAACCCTCAGCTTTAGGGACCCTGTGTAGCGGGGAAGCCCATGGGCTGTTTGAGCGCCTGATGATGCCCAACCTTTCCAGGTTGGCGAACTCCTCGCGCGCTATGGCCAGTTTAGTTGCGTCCAAGTGCCGAGGTCTTGCAAAAACGGGCGGCCCGGTGGTGGTGATAAAATGCTCCACCCCATGTCTGGCGATGGCTGCCGAAAACGTCGGGACAGTGAGTGCTGGGAACTGAGTGAGCAGTGTGTGGAACTTACCGCATGTAGCTGTGACGTTGGCTTGTGCTGCTGGCCGGGTCACTCGAGCTATACAGGGGAGAGAGTCAAAGGACAGTGCATTAACTAGGCGTCTGTTAGCGACATCTACCAACAAACCATGTGCACACAGAAAATCAGCCCCCAGTATATGGAAATTCAATGCTGCTATGACAAAAGTCCACTCAAATGTACGGCCGTGTAGAGACAAGAGTAGAGTCCTCTCACCAAAGGTCTTAATCTCCGAGCCGTTTGCTGCTGCCATCTCGGGGCCGCTAGATCCTGCCAGCCGGTCAGCGTAGGTCGGCTGGAAGAAACTCGTCTGGGCGCCGGTGTCCACGAGGAAATGCCTCCCCGAGCGTGCGTCCGTCAAGTAGAGCAGCTTGTTCTCCTCCCCGAGGGTCGCGGCTGCTACTGACCCCCGGTCTTGGCGTTTCCTGAGCGCTTGAATTGGCACGGTGGTATACATTTGCATGCCCTCTCTGCGAAGCGGCGGTGGTAGAAACAAAGCGTGTCTCCCCCGCGTTCCTTGGCCCCCGCTGCTGCCGCCGTCGGTGGCTCTGCTGCTGCCACAATGGTCGTGAACTCCCTGGTGGCGACGATGATCCGGTTTGCTTCCCGGGCTAGCGCACGATAGTCCCGCTTGGCCAGCAACGGCGAATTGGCCAGGGTCGCTCTCGCCGCTGACGGAAGGTTCCGGAGGAAGACGTGGGTAAAAATAAAATGGTTGTCGTCTGTGCCCTTTAACCTCAGCATCTTCTCCATCAGGTCTATGGCCGACCCGTCTCCCAACCCGGTCCACGTCAGGAGTCTCTCTGCTCTCTCACCATCCGAGAGTGTGTAGTGCTGGATGAGTGCAGCCTTCAGCACGCCGTACTTGCCGTCGGTTGGTGGCTGATCGAGCAGGCTCTCTACGTGCTGAGCCGTTCGGGCGTCGAGCGCTGTGACCACATAGTGGAACTTGGTGTCATCCGCCGATATCCCCCGGAGGGCGAACTGCGCCTCGATTAGGTGGAACCAGGAGCGCGGGTTGTGCTGCCAAAAATCCGGTAGCTTGATCGCAACAGCACATGCGTGGCTGGGGGTTCCCATAGAGGTTGGCTCCGGGGATCTTTTATCGTTTTCCATGATTTGTCTTGGGTCACCAGTGTGGAGCGTGTAAATAAAGAGGCGGATTTGGCTCAGAAGATTTATTACACAACTCACACAAGAAGCATAGACAGAATGACATCTCAGCAGAGACTCTCCTCTAGAAGCTTCTAACACACAAAAGGCGTCACATTGCATTCACTTCATTCATTCTTCACACCTCCCTGTTATCTCACCAGGGAACCACTGCTCTTTGTTCTTGTCTAAGATGGTAAACAATTATGCTTTCCCCATGTGCCGCCATAATATGGATATTTAATATCAATGTTAAAAATACTGGGAGATTCATGTAATACAACTAAACAATTAAAAATGAATTTAAGACTCTTTTAAAATTTTCTGTAAAATGTAATTCTAAACAAATAGTGAGGAGTCAATTAGGACACTCCCCCCATCTGATTTAGGACACCCCCACATTCACTCCCACTTAAAATGGCTAAAATAAATGTTAAAAAATTCAAATAAAAACAAAAACAAGGTTAGACATAGATATGTGAACATTTACTGTATTAGTAAAGAACTGAATATTTAATGGGGTGTCCTAATTTTTTCACATGACTGCAAGGCAATACTGGAAAATAATGGCGGCCACACAAAATATTGACACTTTGGGCACAATTTGGACATTTTCACTTAGGGGTGTACTCACTTTTATTGACAGCAGTTTAGACATTAATAAATGTGTGTTGAGTTATTTTGAGGGGACAGCAAATTTACACTGTTATACAGCCTCGTCACTGACTGCAGGCACCCAAACACTCACACAGACGGCTATATGCACACTCACCTACACACAACTATGTTCTGTGGGTGATTTGCTAACTTAAGCAGCATCCATACACACACATGCGCACACACCCACCACATATTTTTCCATTTATTTCTGTGTTTGTAAATTACTAGTACATACCTGTGCATACCCATCCATGCCCGTAGAAACCAAGTATAAGCAAGTATTTCTGCAAGCCTGTTGCTGAAGGGTCTCCTCCTGTGTGAGATGGCTGTGTTGTTCACAGTCATGATGCAGGCATCGCTGACGGAGATTTCTTGAATTTATAAAGTGGTGAATTTATTTGTGGTGTCCTGCAAATGACGTGGGCTACATTGACAATTGGAGCTCATTTTGGGGAAAACCTGGTCTTATGAGACGAGACAGCATTCATCCCACTTTGGATGGTGCTTCTCATTTATCTAACAATCTGGCATCTTTTTTATCCAAATTTCCAAAACCTTGACTACTCAGAGTTGGGACCAGGAAGCAAAGTCGCAGTCTTACACGCCTCTCTGCAGCTCCTCTTCATCCGCCACCCCTCAACTTAGCCCCTGTCTTCCCCATCAGAGAATCATTGTCTGCTCCCTCCAAAGTAAATAAAAATATAATATGTAAGCATCCCAAAGTGATAAAGCAAAATATTGGTAAAACTCAAATTAAACATAAAGCCTCTAAAGTGAATGATTTGGCCTCTGTTCCTCCTCATAATTTAAAAATTAAATGTGGTTTATTAAATATTAGGTCTGTAACTCCCAAGTCTCTGTTAGTCCATGATCTGTTAATTGATCATCAGATTGATTTAATATCCCTTACAGAGACTTGGTTAGGGCAAGAGGATTATGTTGGCTTAAATGAATCAACTCCCTCTGGTTATTTAAAGGCCAAATGTCAAGTAATTTTTTTTTCCAAATGCCAACGAATTTTGATAAAATACACATAGCTTAAACCAAATATTCATACCGGAGACCATATCACCCACCCGTATTTACATAATTGCACAAAATACACCAGGCGAAGGCCCCCCTAGCGGCTGTCAGTGTGTGACAGCCAATCCAGACCGCGGCCATGTTGTTGACGTCACAAATTTCACCCTGGCTGCCCTGCCTATCCACATTCACACTTATCAACATTGGACAATCATGACGGAAAGTGACAGCGATTGTGAACAAATTAGTTTAGTTTTGTCCTCTGGTGAATCGGACTTGGAATTCAGGGAAGACGACACCCCAGATACTGATGACAGTGGTTCAGACAGTGACAGAGGCATAGAACCTTACAGGTTCGAGCCGTCGGAGACAGAATCAGATGCTTTGTCTGATGACAACAGTTCCGACGATGACCAGAGAGCAGAACCAGTGGAAAATGTCATTGAATTGGACATTAATTGCCTCCAGAATGTTGAATGGTAAGCCAAAAGAAATCTGTGATGTTTAAATTAATTATAACCACCGGCAAAATTGGGAAGCCGAAGGGGGTCTGTCGAGGGCGCCCCATAAATATCGATTTTTCGGAAGCCATTATTATGACGATACAGTGGGGCGCTAGCTTACAGTAGAACCCTTTCTTTCCTCATTCGGTTGTAGCAACAAAATCAAGGATGAAATGGAAGTAATTGTGGAAAATGACTTGTATTAAAATCCCCAGGATCGTGTGTATAGGGCCATGACCCTGGGTAATAAGGGACACTTTTCTGCGTCTTGCTCAAAATAAAAAAAGCAGAATTACACTTAAAACACATACCTGTCAAGGCATACCTCATGCCTCCCATATTGGGGGGGCTTTCACACCTGTACTGAGTACTTAAAAACTGTATTTATCGGCAGATGAAAGAAAACTGACCCCCCCCCCCCAAAAAAAAAAAACTGCAACATGACCTATTTCAAACATATTTATTCAAATGTACACTTTTATGGACACAATCTTGAGCCACAACTTTTTGGTAATGTGAAAATAATAAGCCAAGTAACACAAAAAAAATAAATAAAATAAAAAAAAATACAAAAATATTTTTCAAATTTACATTAGCACAAGGTAGATTGCTTAATTTGAAAGTACACAATAAGAATTATTCTGAATATAGTTCTTAATTGTCAGCTAGATACTGTATATACACTTGGAATTAAAGAGTTTTTATTTGTCAGCTTTGTTACACTAATGCACTTGGATGAACTTGAAACAAGAAAATGTTCACTGATGCTGCTTGTTATAGTTCCAAGTAGCAGCCTTTGTTGACTCTAGCATTTCTGAAGTGGCAGATCAGATCAGGTGGCAGATCAGAAGTGATCTGCCACCAATGGGGGTAGATTGTGCCCTGCCACAAAAAAATGACAAACCATCACTTCTGCTAGTGATGCATTGGATTTGGAAGGTGATTCCTCTCTGTTCCGGAGCCGCAAGACAATAGAAAGTGTGAGGCCATCAGCCTAATGACTTCTCACTGTAGTGATAATAGCTCATGCTGAGCGCTCTGCCCGCCCCGGCCATCAGCCTAATGATTGAGTCCACACTTCTCAATGTAGTGAGAATAGCTCACGCTGAGCGCTCTGCCAGCCCCCTAGCTGTGGGGGTCACACACACAACGTGTTCCTCAACACACTCACTAATTTTTTTTCCCGTATATTTTTCTTTTGGGCGTACAGAAATGGCAATACGCCCGTATTTACTAAAATTGCATTTTCCCCGTACGGTATTAAAATACGGCGAAAATGTATCACTTGACAGGTATGAAAACATTTCCCAGAAAAGTGTCCCTTATTACCCAGCTGTCCCTTATAGCCCCGTTTTACGGTATGGGTGAAATATCCAATTTTTTCTTTCTTGTTGCTCACTTCAATCTTCCAGTCTCCATATAAACAATCAATTGGGATACTCCAAGCATCAAACTAGGGTACAATCTGTTTCGTCACTTCCGCCTTCTTCCCCAGGCGATTCCGGGGGCCCTGAGTGGTACCGTCAGGCCAAGCGCGACAGTTTTAAATTAACGAATGTTCCGGCGTTACTGAAGCATATGCACCAAGACCCGAACGGATCGGTTCCCTTTTATATCTAGTTTCAAGACATTTTAAGGACCCTGTTATGTGACATTTGGCCTTTAAACTGTCAAAATCCCAGAAGTTCTGGTCGTGGAGGAGGAGTAGCAACAATTTACCATTCCAAATTACTAGTTAATGTAAAGCAAAAAACATGTTATAATTCCTTTGAGGGCCTGGTCCTCAGTATTGGGCACTTTAGCAATTTTAGGTTAAACCCAATTTTATTTGCCATAGTTTATCGTCCCCCATCAACCTACTCAGAATTTTTATCCGAATTTGCTGATTTCTTAGCTGATTTAGTGCTGAAATCTGATAGAATAATTATAGTAGGGGACTTTAATATACATGTGGATGTAGATAGTGACTGCCTTAATGTGGCATTTAATTCAATATTAGACTCGATTGGGTTTTCTCAGAAAGTAGGAAATTCTACTCATTACCTCCACCATACATTGGACCTTGTTCTGACATATGGCATAGAAATAGAAAATCTTGTAGTGTCTTCTCATAACCCTGTACTGTCAGACCATTGTCTGTTAACCTTTGATTTTGCTATTTCTGACTATTTGGCTCCTAAAGAAAAATATTATTACAGTAGATGCCTCTCAGATGATGCTGTTACCAAATTTATGCAGATTGTTTCCTCTATGCCATGTGTCAACACAACGGAAATAAGCTATAGTCAGCTTGCTCCTTCTGTAATTGATAACATGGTGGATAGTGTTACAGCTTCTCTGCATCAGACTCTAGACTTGGTGGCCCCCTTAAAAAAGAAAAAGTCTAATCAGAGATTTCTAACTCCTTGGTTCAACACAGAAACTCGTAGCTTAAAACAGAAGACTCGTCAATTAGAAAGAAAATGGCGCTCCACTAATTTAGATGAAATCTATTTAGCTTGGAGAAATCATCTTGTAATCTATAAAAAATCTCTTAGAAAAGCTAGAACGAGTTATTATTCTGCATTAATAGAAGAGAACAAGAATAATCCCAGGTTTCTTTTCAGCACTGTAGCCAGGTTGGCAAAGAGTCAGGACTCTGTCAATCCTAGCATTCCCTTAGAGCTTACTAGTCAGGACTTTATGAACTTTTTCAATAATAAAATTTCATCCATCAGAGTTAAAATCAATCAGATTCTTCCCACAGTTAACTTAAATACTGTAACTACTACAACTCCTTCAATTGATGTCTGTCTTGATGAGTTTACTCCAATCGACCTTTGTGAGTTAGACAAAATAGTTTCCTCATCCAAACCTTCAACTTGTCTTTTAGACCCTATTCCTACCAGGTTATTTAAAGAAGTCTCCCCACTTATTGGTAGCTTTATTCTTCATATAATCAATTCTTCATTAACTTTAGGCCATGTACCGCAGGCTTTTAAAATGGCTGTAATTAAACCCTTACTCAAAAAGCCAACGCTAGATCCAGGAGCTTTAGCTAACTATAGACCAATCTCTAATCTCCCTTTCATTTCAAAAATCTTAGAAAGAGTTGTTGCTACGCAATTATTTGACCACCTGCAGAGAAATGGTTTACTTGAAGAGTTTCAATCTGGGTTTAGAATCCATCATAGTACCGAAACCGCCTTAGCGAAGGTCACTAACGACCTCCTCATCGCATCTGATAATGGACTGGTTTCTGTACTTGTCCTTTTAGACCTTAGTGCAGCTTTTGATACTATCGATCATAATATTCTACTTGATAGATTAGAACACTATGTTGGACTTAATGGAACTCCGTTGCAGTGGTTTAGATCTTATTTATCTGATAGGTTCCAGTTTGTTCATGTAAATAATGAGTTTTCTTTCAACTCAAAGCTTAGTCATGGAGTTCCACAGGGATCTGTGCTAGGCCCTACTCTTTTTAGTTTATATATGCTTCCGTTAGGCAACATTATTAGAAAGCACTGTATACATTTTCATTGTTATGCAGATGACACACAATTATACCTGTCAATGAAGCCAGATGATAGTAATCAATTAGCCAAGTTAGAAGACTGTCTTAAGGAAATCAAAGCTTGGATGACTTGTAATTTCCTGCTATTAAATTCAGATAAGACTGAAGTCATTCTTGTTGGTCCAAAAAACCTTAGGAATACCTTTCCAAATCAAACTTTCAGTTTGGATGCGGTTACTCTTTCTCTTAATAGCTCTGTGAGGAACCTTGGAATTATTTTTGATCAAGATCTGTCCTTCAATTCACATATTAAATTTGTTTCTAAGACTGCCTTCTATCATTTGTGTAATATTGCTAAGATTAGGAGCATCTTGTCTCAGAGTGATGCTGAGAAACTGATCCACGCTTTTGTTAGCTCGAGATTAGATTATTGTAATTCTTTATTATCAGGCTGTCCTAAAACATTTTTAAAAAGTCAGAACTCAGAACTCAGAACTCAGAAAAGATTTATTGCCAAGTACATTAACAGATGACTGATAACAGATAACTGATAACATACGAGGGATTTGACTTGACACAGAAAACGACCTGCATTTCCGGTGACACGGCAGCATCTGTGAACGCGCCTGTCAACAGAAGGGTACAGGATGCATGGGGGAGAAAGGATAATACAATAGGAAGGAGCAAAAAAATCATTGATTGTCAGAATAGTGGTCATATATGATCAATATTATGATTACAAGAAAAAAAAGCCCTCAATGCACAGTTAGCAGACAAAAAAGTTCACAAGGACACAGAGAGAGCAGTGAGTGAATCATCTTTATCATCAGTTTTTTGAATCAACGTGGGTGTAATGTTGAATGTAGGTGTTTGTATCAGTTAAGAACAACAAGGTCTCTTTGGCAGGAGATGTTTTGTCTAGCTGCTGGCATTGTCCTTGGGCCATGCAGCTGGCTGTCCGAAAGGCTGTGAGCTCAATGTTTTGAAAACAAAAAAACTGCAGATAATCTGGAGGATTTGTGTGAGGGGAGTCAGATTCATCGAATAGTACTGATCTCAGAGAGAAAAAACTTTATATTCTCTTACAGATTCAGTACTTAATCCTTCATTGCTGGACGTTGAATCCTTCATGGACGGCTCTAAGCGTAATCATGATGTAATCCACCTTCCTAGACAGTTCTCCATTTGCCGCTATCAGAGTCCTCTCCATTTTTTCAATTTGATGGTTGAACCTCGCCTGGCCAGCGTTTTGATAGGTTGTGTCCATCTTCATCAATTTACGGTACACCAGGACAATCCCAGATCCAATCAGAACGATCCCAATCACCATTACTACGAAGACATACAAATCTTCTACATCTTCGATGGAAAGATCAGACAGGCACAAGAGTTTCCAATTACTTGTGTCCCTCAAATAGCCCGCAGCAGCCATTCCTGCGGGGCAAACAGCCTCCCCCAGGGCACTTTTCCTCATTGAAAAAATAGTGTCAATTGCGTTCAAAGCCCAGCTTATTAATTCCATAATTTCTTTCAATAATCAGCAGTAAAGACACGCAGACAGACGACAGCAAGCTGGGATCCAGTTAGTTAGGGGAGGAAGGAGATAAGTCAGAGCAGGAGAGAAGAAAAAAGGCGTCTGCTCTCTGTGGAGGGCGGAAGTGAAGAGTTTTCAGCTGATCCAAAATGCTGCAGCAAAATGCTGCAGCAAGAGTTTTAACAGGTACTAGAAAGAGAGATCATATCTCTCGGGTTCTGGCCTCCCTTCATTGGCTTCCCATAGAGTTTAGAATTAAGTTTAAAATCCTTCTTCTTACTTACCTTACAAAGCTCTAAACAATCAGGCTCCTTTTTATTTAAAAGATCTGATACTACCGTATTATCCTAACAGAGCACTACGCTCTCAAAATGCAGGATTACTTGTAATACCTAGAATCTCCAAAAGTACAACGGGAGGCAGAGCCTTCAGTTATCAAGCTCCTCTCCTGTGGAACCAGTTGCCAATCTGGATTTGGGAGTCAGACTCGATCTCTGTTTTTAAGAATAGGGCTAAACCTACCTTTTTGATATAGCCTACAATTAGGGAGGGATCATGTGTTTCTGAACCCTCCCTTAGTTATGCTGCTAATAGGTTTAGTCAGCCGGGGGACTTCCAATAATGCACTGGGCCTCACTCCTTTCTTCACTCTCAATGAAATATTTTAGTTTTTGCTGGTCATTAACATTTGTTTGTTCTCTCCCATAGATTAAGTACCCATGGTGCTGTTTGCTCTCTACATGTCTGTTCTTTTCATCTTCTTTATCCCCTCACCCCCCAGCCAGTCGCAGCAGATGACTGCCCCTCCCTGAGCCTGGTTCTGCTGGAGGTTTCTTCCTGTTAGAAGGGAGTTTTTCCTCTCCACCATTGCCAAGTGCTTGCTCACAGGGGATCGCCTGATTGCTGGGGTCTCTCTGCAACTGTGGGGGTTCCCCCTACAGTTGATAGTGCTATGAGATGACTGTTGTTGTGAAATGGCGCTATATAAATAAAGTTGAATTGAATTGAATTGAATTGAATTAAAGTGCCTTCTGCCTTACTGAGTGAGATTTCCCATGTCCTGGTTCAAATAGGTGTGGTTTAAAGTAGTGTGTTGTATTCGGTCTCAGCTTCTCTGTGCCTTGCCTGGCATGCAGCGTTGGCAGCCAGCTGACTATTCCGCATTTCCTGGGTCTCAGCTTGTCTATGCCTTGTGTGGCGTGCAGCGTTGCTCGCTTTGCGGGCATTTCGGGCTTCAAGTGACTCAGCACGTGCATGGGGCACTGCCACACGTTTCCTGTCTGTCTGTGCATCCCTTGTCTGTTGTACCCTATGCTGGTGAGGGGTCTCCTCCTGTGGTAGGCATCATAGGACACTACATCACAGGTAGCCTGATGGTCTATATGACATCATAAAGACATCCAGGCTGACATCATAGGACACTACATCACAAGTTGGCAGTCCTATTGCCTATATGACGGCATTGCCCATATGACATCCTCGCGAGTCCTATGTTCCCTGAGATCATAGGATCATCACAGGTCGCCAGTCCTATTGCCTATATGACGGCATTGCCTATATGACATAATGGTGATTCCTATGTACCCTGAGAGCATAGGATCATCATAGGACATCCTGCAGACATCATAGGCCATCCTATGATGGTCTATGATCGTGACAGACACACAGACATTTCTTGAATTTATAGAGTGATGATAGAGTGATATTAAAATATCTAACATTCATCTCTTTCTCCTCTTACCTGTTTTTGTAGTGCAGCCAAGGATGCACACTTGGTTTTTCTGCCACGTTGGGAAACATACACTCATACATCCATACCACACAAACTCACTTATGGTTTGTTCCGTTTCATGTCTGCCCAGCTGCCTCTATTCATGATTCAGATGTTTAATGAGCTAAACAGATTGAACCAATTAAGCAGATTAAATAGGGTTTTCTTGCATGCCTTTTGGTCAGGTGACCCAGGGGGTTGTGATCATGAATTTATAAATATTTTTTTTGTGAATGAACTGACTTTGTGTGGGGGAAAACTTCTCTTTGTATTTAAATATTTATGGGTAAAATATATATTGGAAGATAGTGCATTGTAAACTGTTTTTTATAGAAATATTTATTGAATTATGGTTTTCCATGGATGATACGCCCAGTAGGAGGGGCTTGGTCTTTAAAATGGGGTTGTTGTGGGGCTGAGCAGTCAGTCTGAATTTTGTTACAGAGGAGGTGACATGTGGTCTGCAGCCTGTAAATGAGAAGTTGTCCCGTGTAATGTTAACCGCTGGGTTCCAATTTATAAAATCATTCTTTGCTGATGAGAAATTGTTTCACCCAAAAGTCTGGTCATGAATTGCTTTTCTTCACCCAAGATCAGAGCTGTGAAACCCTATGCCATTGGCCATACAAGTGGACATGTTAATCTCTGCTCCAGACCGGCAGTCATTTCCCCTCACATCCATTTGCCAAAGGAATGCCAAAAGTGATAGGTTTACGAGGACGTTCCACAGGTGCTTGAAAGGCAAGATTCCTCATTGAAACTGAAAAGTCCAACATTGCCATCCAGTGGATAACACAGGAATATTTCTCTCCCTGAAGTTAAATTATGAATTGTGAACAAGGAATTAACTCATATTCTTCTCTCAAGACAGTATCCGCTATTGAAGATATGGCCGGACCCTGTGATGGACAATTATGATTTGAAATGCTTTTATTGATATGATTTGTGTTTCTTTATTTTCAGGAAGAATTTATTTTGCATGCCCACCATGAAGACAAAGTTTTAAAGAATTTATGCTTTAATAGGTAGCAAACATACTGTAGGAGGATTGCACATTTCATATCAAATTCTCTCTCCCCTGTCTGTGGGAGACAAACACACTTCAGAGCTTTGAACTGACCAATTGGCTTCCAAGTCTCCCTGAATTTCCTTTTTAGTCAGTTTACGACCTCTGCCAAACAAAGAAACTCAGTGCTAGTGGTCAAAAGTTTATGCTAATGGGCAGATCCAACCCTGATCTTTGAATGTAATTGGTCAAGCTCAGTTGTCATAACATTTCTTGTGCCATCCTGCCACACCCTGAGAAAACTTTCTTTTGTCTGCAGTCAGAGCAGTTGTGCTGTTGCAGTCCAGCCAGCAGGGTGTGACTCTTGGAAGGAGCATTTTCTGCTCTTTCCATTTTTTTTTTCCTTTTTCTAAGTAGGCCCAGAGTCCAGCCATACACTGTGAAAATTATTTTTTCTTTAAAGTTTACTTTTTCCTATTTTACTCCTTTTCCTTAAATTACTGGGTTAAGAAGACTTTATTTTATTTTTACTAAGCTTAAACCAACTTTAAGCTGACCACAACACATGGGAAAAAACAAATCTGTGGTTTGTGTAGGATAGGAATATCATATGATATATTCGTATGGTGGTGCCCTAGGCTGGGAGGGGTGAGGCCCCACTTATAGGAGGCGGCGCCACCATACTATAAAAGCCTGAGGCAGGAGACCTCTGGTCTCCTTGCCACACTCCCGTACTCGCGGTAGGGTCTCCCTATATGTGTTATAGTTCTTGTCTAATAAACATTATAAACGTCACCCTGTCTCCTCATTATATGGGACATAACAGTCTGTTTTTGATTTTCTGGTTGGACTTTGAATGATAAACAAATATTATCAGGAATTTGACAATCTGGCCAAATTCCTTTTTCAGTGCATAAAAAGACCTTGGCCAGCATGCTGGACACCCAGCTCCTATAATTATTAACCCAGGAGCATGCCCGAGCCGTGTGTCAGAATCTGTCTGCCAGTCTCTCTCTACAGAATCCACAAACCCATCCGGATCAAGCTTGGTTCCGGAGACCTGCTGCCACAGCGGGACACAATCTGACTGCTGTGCTGAAGGTCTGTTGTCCAATTTATACTACTTAATTCTTCAGAATATTCCTGGTATAGGTTCTATAAACTTAATATCTTCAAACTCCTATCAGAACTTCAAATGCATTTGTCTTTGCATTAATCTCTGTTCCTTTTCAGAGTAACACCAATTTTTCTTTTTATAAAATAGTTTAATCATCATTTTCTTCATAAAATTGCATCCACTTTTCTTAACCAATGCTATTTTATGGTTTCTCATTTTCCATTACATTGCCAAGTTAAACTATGGTTTCTTTGGTTCCACAAATGTTTGATACACGTTATGCTCAGTAATTCAATAACAGTCTTTGGTGCTCATGATACATGTTGAATTCCCTGTCTTAAAGTCATCCCAATGTGTTAATCTATTCTGAAATTTCTTATTAAATTATTAAAAAGACATATGGGAGATATTGTTTGATTTCATGTCCATCTTCTTGATTAAAAGCAGACAAGAACTCACAGTTTTGTTTTGTTTTTTTTTTAGACTGATTCATTATTGGTACAAATACAGAATTATTAATAAAATTGTCCATTCTTTTGGACTGGTGTCCAACGAGTTTATGTGTGTTGGTAATGAAAAGAAATCTTCATTCCTACTCACATTCATATTTACATTAATACTTGTACCAACAATAAAACACCTATAAAACCCACTACACCTGTTTCCCCCCATTTTGGAGAAGGAGTTAATAGAGAACTTGTGGGAATGTGGAAATGATGAGACAGATTTCTCTCACAGCAGCTTTATTCACATTCACCAACATCTCAATGAAGAAAGAAAGCATTACAGGGAACTCTCGTCCTTAAATACCAGGACTCTCACAGTTCACAAGTCACATGCATCACAGGTCACATTGCATTATAATCGCCAGTAACAATGCATCTCCTCTCTCTGATATCACCCCCACAGTCTACAATGTATCTCCTCTTTAATCCTCTGATAACACCCCCACAGTCTCAAGCCCTGCATACCAAAGCTAACATCCTCACAGCTTCCTGTTATCTCCAAGGAAGCTCTGTCTTTGTTCCCATCTAAAATGTGAGGCCTTACATCAGTCACAAAGTAGGTCACATATGTGTGGCCACACCCCCCCAAACATTTTAGAACACACAAGAGAATAACAGCATGCATGCCGTGATAGAATCAATATGCATCAGTCCGCATGCTGTCTAGGCTTCAGTCTCCTGCCGTATCTGCTGTAGCTGGGATTCAATGTCTCTGCGGCGCTGTCACGCTGTCACCATGGGGTGAGACACCGGCTCGGCGCTCAGCCCATGCTCCTTTTATCCCTGCCTCTCATTGGGCAGTGCCTCAGCTGGTTCCCAGCTGTCAGTGTCACGGGACGGCTGGGGCCAATTAATCCTCATCAGCTGGGGCGCTGTTAATGAGTATAAAGAGGAGCAGCTTCGATCATTCGGGGCTGCGACATAAGCACTGCTAGGCTGAAGCCCCTTCGTCTGGTGTCAGCCTCAACTCCCCTTGCAGCATTCCGGTGTTTGTATCCCGCTGTGAGTATGCACGTCTTGTTACCCCCATGTCCGGTACGAGCTACCTACCCCTGCGCTGTGCAGCCTGAGAATGTACGTCTGTATGAGTGTCTGTGCTCTCCTCATCCCTTATCCCTTACCCAGAATAAAACATCTCGACTCACTGGCTTGCCCCTGGCTCTGATTGCCCGGCTCCCTAGAGCCGGATATGACAGTATGTCGCAGCCAGAAGAGTTGCCGGCGGCCGTGAGTCGCTGTGGAAATGTACCTTTCTGTCCGGGTGTCAGCGCTGCTAGCATGCCGTTTCCCAGGAGTCACTTCCGGCGCCAGGGCGACGGGCTGAGGTCCATCTCGGAGGCAGTCGACGGGACGTTCTTCACCCTGCACGACGCCTCCAACGCGAGACGCTGGCATCCGGGCCGTGCTGAGGAACTCCTGGACTGTCACCCTCACTCTCTGTACCATCTGGAGGACAGTGCCAGGATAGACGCTGCAGGTACACAGCGAGAGAAGCTCCACGGGGTGGATGGAAATCCCGGCAGGGAGTCGAAGTGGGCGACGTCTTTCCCCGCTTCGGAGTCCCGTTCCTGCCGCTATTCCAGTCCGGGAGTTCGCGCCAACCAGAGGACTTCCCCCGACCTGCGCCACGTCACTCGGGATTCCCTTCGAGGAGCCGCAGCTGACAGCAGTTATGTCCGGGGTCGAGTGGCTGTCGCGAGCTCTACTGTGTTTCCTGTCACCACCTTCAGGCATGTGGCGGCGGCAGTGAGATTGATGGTGAGGACTTCAGGGCTACGAAGCCTTCCCGTGCTCGACGCCTTCCTCGTCTCGATCTCCGATCTGGAGCGGCGAATCCTGGGTTTCCCCCTCGCTTCGTCCCCTGGGAGTAGTCGTCATCACATCGCCGAGTCACCTCTGCACGAACCTCGTCCGGATCCAGTTCTGGGTCATCGTCAGGACCGTTCCTCCCACGCAGCTGTCATCCCTTCGCCTCGTCAGTGTGGAGATTCTACAGCCTCGTCCCCTGAGCCTCGTTCCCCCGCTGTCATTCCTGGACATTCGGGCTGGCTCACCCCGGCTGTTTCCCCCTCCTCCTCGACGCGCTTCCTGACCGCTGTGTGTGCCTGGAATCCCGGCCTGGTGAGCTCTCTGCTGGAGACAACGCGAGCGATCCTCAGACGAATTCCCGGGGGGTCCTCCGTTATCGCCGGGCGGGGAGAGGAAGAAGCAGATTCCACTACAGCAGGCGATACTCAACCTCCAGGGGGCAGGCAAGTCATTGTTTTTTCACACCTGCTTAATGATTTGCTCTGTCACATCCCTGGAGAAGTTCAGGGTTCGCAGCTCCCTGAACTCTCCCCACCTGCTGTAACCTGTATTCCTAATCCCGCATCCTCTGTGTCTCTCTCCGCCGAGCGGTCCCCGGCTCCGGGTCAACGTGGTGGGATATGGAGAGGGCCTGTGGTTCCGCAGCTACATTGCGGACGGAGGAGGGGGACTGACTGCTGCGTGGAGTCTACGCCGACGACTGAGCGTCCCCGGGTCTCCACGGAGGAGCGGTTCGGTCCGGCGGGACGAGATTCTTCTGGCTTCACGCCGAGTGGATCGTCGGCGGGGTTACCTGAGCTGGAGGGATCTCAAGCTGCGCTGACCATCGTGCTGGCTGCGGGGCCCGACGCGGCTAGATGGGAGCCTGACAACGACCTCCTGACGACGGATCCTGGATCTTCGCAGTCCTGGACGGCGTCAGAACCCGAGATCAGGCGAGTGCTCTCCTTTCTTTTCTTTCTTTTTATCTTTGAGCACTTCAGCCTATCTCCAGGGGAGACGAGCAGGGTGCAGTCGCCCGCTGCGTCTGAGCTCGTCTCGCCGGGTTCTGGCGCTGCCGGTGATCCTGATCCCGGTTCTGTTTTCTCTTCTGAGCCTTCTTCCAGGGTCACCGGCGAGGAGTTGCTGTTCCTCGTGGTGCTGGAGGGTCCGGGTTCAACGTTGGAGGTCGGTTCTGGTGCAGTGTCCAACGTGGGTTCGCCCGAGACCCAATCGGGGTCCAACGTGGGTTCGCCTGAGGCCCGATCGGGGTCCGACGTGGGTGCTGCCCCAGTGTTGTCCAGGTCCGGTGAGGAGGTGGCCGTTTCCCTGAGGCCCGCCGCCCTCGTCATCGGCTCTCCCCTGAGCCTCTTCCACCGGGATCCGCTCTGACCCTTCGTCCGTCTCAACGGTCCTGGTGGTTGAGTGATGCGGGTCGACGACCCGACCCGCAAAACTTTCGGTTCGGCGATCTGGTTTCCCCCCACTGGTCTGTGTTTGCCTTTGGGCGGCCTGGTTCGGCAGCCGTTGGACTGGATTCCTGGGATCTGGGCCCAGAGTTCGCCGTCCGAACATTTCTCTTCCCCGGGTTGCCAACTGGACAATGGGCGGGGAGATTACCAGAACAATTCCGGCCGTTTTGGACTCTGCCTGCCGTCTCCTCGGGTGTCCTTTACTTCTTTTATTATTATTGAGGTCACTCGGGTGTAGTTTCTTTGTCCATTAGGGGAATATATGTTTTTGTGCTGTGTGTTGTTTTTTTAACCATACTCAGCATTTGTATCGTATTGTTATCCTGTTACCCTGTCACCTTTTTTTCCTCTTGGTGACTCACCTTATGTATCGCGCTGTGTATTGCATTTTCTTATCTTTACTCAGCGTTTTCATTCATCCTTGCCTTGGCCTCGTCGGTGCATCATGGAGTATGCGTGTGGTTTCCTGTTCAACCATACTCTGTGATCACCCCATTCTGTCTTATTATCCTCGTGGGGGGCCTTCCCTAGCCCCGGCTTTAACATTGACTGTGTTTGTTATTGTTTGAAGTAATGTGTTTCATCCCCACTTAACCGTACTTCATTATTACCCATTTGTCCTTGTCACCTCTGTTTCTTTAGGTGATCTTTTATATATTCGGTGCTGTGTGTTTTGTTTTCTTTAGTATCCATGCACAGCGTTTTTCATCATTTTTTGTCCTGACCTTTGTCTTGTTGGTGCATTATGGAGTAGTGTGTTTTGTTCCCCTTAACTGTACTCTGTGATTGCTTTATTCATTCCTGCCACCTTTTTGGTGGGTTTTTGGTTTTCTTTTTTTTGCCCCGATCTATACGTTATTTGTATGCTGTCTGTAGTCGTATTTGGTATTTTCCCTACCTGTGTCCTAACTCAGTTTTCTCCCTAACTGTGCTCTGGGTTAATCCTTTTCCCTGTGTTGTAGGGTATTGTATTTGGGTTTTTTTTTCTCTGCCCTACATTGGTCTATTGTTGTTGTTGTTTTTTTTTTGTTTTTTTTTTTTGTCCTTCCCTTTGCATCTTCCCCTCCGGTCCTGCCTCCCTTCCGCCCACCCTAGGTGGGGAGGGGATGTTCCTGGTCGTTCGGGAGCCCGACCGTGAGGGGGAGGCTCTGTCACCATGGGGTGAGACACCGGCTCGGCGCTCAGCCCATGCTCCTTTTATCCCTGCCTCTCATTGGGCAGTGCCTCAGCTGGTTCCCAGCTGTCAGTGTCACGGGACGGCTGGGGCCAATTAATCCTCATCAGCTGGGGCGCTGTTAATGAGTATAAAGAGGAGCAGCTTCGATCATTCGGGGCTGCGACATAAGCACTGCTAGGCTGAAGCCCCTTCGTCTGGTGTCAGCCTCAACTCCCCTTGCAGCATTCCGGTGTTTGTATCCCGCTGTGAGTATGCACGTCTTGTTACCCCCATGTCCGGTACGAGCTACCTACCCCTGCGCTGTGCAGCCTGAGAATGTACGTCTGTATGAGTGTCTGTGCTCTCCTCATCCCTTATCCCTTACCCAGAATAAAACATCTCGACTCACTGGCTTGCCCCTGGCTCTGATTGCCCGGCTCCCTAGAGCCGGATATGACACACGCTGGGGGTTTGCCGTCTGGGGGTGGAAACCTTTTGTCAGTCCCTGCGGGTGTTCTGGGGAAACATTACTCTGTGAAGCCCCCCGTGGGGGTCTACCTCGCCGCGGGGCTCTTGCCAACAGCACTTGCTCGTCCGCCACCACAAAAGCGGGTTTGAGTCTGTTTATGCCAACTTTTTCTTTCCTACCCCCCAAATCTAGCAAAAACTGCTTGTCCCCTGTTTCCAGCACTCTGAAGGGTCCGTCATAAGGTGGTCGCAATGGGGGTCGATGCGCATCGTGTCTGACAAAAACAAACTCTGCGTTCTTCAAAGCTTTAGGCACAAAAACGCGCGGAAAACTGTGGTGCACGGGGCCGGGCAGTGTGCTTGATTCTATGTTACTCCGCAACAGCTGAGAAAGGGAGGTGTCTGGCGCCGGGTTATCTGGGAGAAACTCCCCAGGCAGCCGCAGTGGTTGCGCAAACACGAGCTCCTCTGGGGAGGCTTCTAAGTCCTCTTTAGGCGCAGAACGCAACCCCAATAAAATCCACGGTAACTTGTCTACCCAATTTGCATCCGTTAGTGACGCTCTGAGAGCCGCTTTCGATGACCTATGAAAACATTCGCATAACCCGTTAGCCTGCGGATTGTACACGGTTGTGCGGTGAATTGTGACACCCAGGCTGCGGGCCATTGTCGACCAAAGTTCGGACACAAATTGAGGGCCTCTGTCGGACGTAATGTCCGACGGGACTCCGAAACGCGCCACCCAAGCTGTTAAAAACGCGCGCGCTACCTCCTCGGCCGTGGTTGATGCCAGCGGAACCACTTCAGGCCAGCGAGTGGTGCGGTCCACCATTGTCAGAAGGTGTGTGCACCCCTGCGATGGCGGGAGGGGTCCCACGAGGTCCACCTGAATGTGATCGAACCTCTTGGCCAGAATGTGAAACGGCTCCAAAGGAGCCCTCGTGTGCCTGTGTACTTTGGCTCGTTGACACGCCGTGCAGGCTGCTGCCCACTCCTTAACTTGTTTGTGAAGACTCGGCCACACAAATTTCTCTCCTACCATTTTGACCGATGCGCGCACTCCTGGGTGCGCCAAAGAATGAATCGAGTCAAAAACGCGGCGGCGCCACACGGCCGGTACTACTGGACGCAGCCGTCCAGTGGAGACATCGCAGATTAGGGGGGGCATACCGTCTTGCAGCACCCTGTTCTCCAGCCTTAACCCTGTTGGTCCAGACTGGAGCACGCGCACATCCGCATCACTAACCTGCTCCGCGGCCATGGCTGCATAATCTATTCCTACACTGACTGGGGCCGCCACGACGCGCGAGAGACAATCTGCCACTACATTCAGTTTGCCCGCCACATGCTGAATATCAGTGGTAAACTCTAAGATCGCGGCCAGCTGTCTCTGCTGCCGGCCTGACCACAGTTCGGAAACCTTGGCCATCGCGAATGTTAGCGGCTTGTGGTCAACGAATGCGGTGAAACGGCGTCCTTCCAGCCAGAACTGAAAGTGGCGGATGGCCAAATGGAGAGCCAGCAGCTCCCTGTCGAACGCGCTGTATTTACGTTCGCTATCGCGCAAGGTCCTGCTGAAAAAGGCGAGGGGCTGCCAAACCCCAGCTACATGCTGCTCCATGACCGCCCCTATGGCCACATCTGACGCGTCAGTAGTGAGCGCTATGCGGGCCGTTGGGTCTGGGTGTGCCAACAACGCAGCCTTTGCCAAGGCTGCTTTAACCTCCGAGAACACTTGGTCCCGCTCCAGGGACCACTCGACCTTATCCGCGGGTTTCTGTTTTTTGAGCGGGGCATACAGCGGCTGCATGAGTTGTGCCGCGTGGGGGAGAAAACGGTTATAAAAATTCACCATTCCCAAAAACTCCTGTAACGCCCTGACCGTCTGCGGCCGGGGAAAATCTGCCACCGCGCGCACTTTGTCAGGAAGCGGAACCGCTCCTTCGGGGGAGACGTGGTGTCCTAAAAAATCGATCTGCGCCACCCCGAACTGACATTTCGCTGGATTGATTATTAACCCGTGATCTCCCAACCTCCGGAAAACTGTGGCCAGGTGTTTTTCGTGTTCGTCTTCAGACGCGCTGGCTACCAAAATATCATCCAAGTAGACGAACACGAAAGGGAGATCGCAAAGCACCGCGTCCATCATGCGTTGGAACGTCTGTGCGGCCCTTTTAAGCCCGAATGGCATGCGCAAAAACTCGAAAAGGCCAAATGGAGTTATTACCACTGTTTTGGGTATGTCCTCAGCGCGCACTGGGACTTGGTGGTAACCGCGGACCAAATCTATCTTAGAAAAAACACGAGCCCCTGCCAAATGAACGGAAAAATCTTGGATATGCGGGATTGGGTAGCGGTCATGCGCTGTAGCGTTGTTTAACCTGCGGAAATCCCCGCAAGGTCGCCATGATCCGTCAGCCTTCGGGACTATGTGTAGCAGGGAAGCCCACGGACTGTTTGAACGCCTGATGATGCCCAACCTCTCCAGGTTGGCGAACTCCTCGTGTGCTATGGCCAGTTTAGCTGTGTCCAAGCACCGAGCTTTTGCAAAAACGGGCGGTCCGGTAGTGGTAATAAAATGTTCCACCCCGTGTTTAGCGACGGTTGCCAAAAATGTGGGGACCGTGAGTGCTGGGAACTGAGTGAGCAGTGTGTGGAACTTACCGCTTGCAGCTGTCACGTTGGCTTGTGCTGTTGGCAGGGCCACTCGCGCTGTACAGGGAATAGAATCAAAAGAAAATGCATTAACCAGGCGCCTGTTAGCGAGATCAACCAACAAACCATGTGAGCACAAAAAATCAGCCCCCAACATATTGAAATTCACTGCTGCTATAACAAAAGTCCACTCAAATGTACGGCCGTGTAGAGACAGAAGCAGAGTCTTCTCACCAAAGGTCTTAATCTCCGAGCCGTTCGCTGCTGCCACCCCGGGACCTCTGGAACCCGCCAGCCTGTCCGCGTAGGAAGGTGGGATGAAACTCAACTGGGAGCCTGTGTCCACGAGGAAATGTCTCCCCGAGCGTGCGTCCAACAAGTAGAGCAGCTTGTTCTCCTCCCCGAGGGCCGCGGCTGCTACCGACCCCCGGTCTTGGCGTTTCCCGAACGCTTGAACTGGCACAGTGGTACACACTTGCGTGTCCTCTCTGCGAAGCGGCGATGGTATAAACAAAGGACGTCTCCTCCGCGTTCCCTGGCTCCCGCCGCCGCTGTCGTCGGTGGGTCTGCTACTGCTGCCCCTGGCCCCCTGCCATCTGCGGTCGTCGCGCCGAGTTCTGCTGCTGCGGCCGTGGCCGCGCGTTGTCTACTGGCGTTGACAATTCGCTGCGCCTCCCGGGCCAGCGCGCGGTAGTCCCGCTGGGCCAACAACGGCGAACTGGTTAGGGTCGCTCTCGTCGCTGACGGTAGGGTCCTGAGGAAGAGGTGGGTGAAAATGAAGTGGTCGTCATCTGAGCCTTTCAACCTCAACATCTTCTCCATCAGATTAACGGGCGTGTCATCTCCCAACTCAGTCAGTGCCAGGAGCCTCTCTGCTCGCTCCTCGACGGAGGGGGTGAAGTGCTGGATGAGTGCAGCCTTCAACGTGTCGTATTTGTCGTTGTCTGGCGGCTGCTCGATAAGGCTCTCCACATGCTGAGCCGTGTGGTTGTCCAGTCTTGCGACCACATGGTAGAATTTTGTGTCGTCTACCGATATTCCCCGGAGGTTGAATTGTGCCTCAACCGCGTGGAACCAGGAGCGCGGATTGTTCTGCCAAAAGTCCGGTAGCTGGACCGTAGCGGCATTCACTTGGCTGGGGGCTCCTGACGAGGCTGGCCCCGGGGAAATCTCCTGTTGCTGTATGCTACGTCTTGGGTCACCAGTGTGGGAATGTGGAAATGATGAGACAGATTTCTCTCACAGCAGCTTTATTCACATTCACCAACACCTCAACGAAGAAAGAGAGCATTACATGGAACTCTTGTCCTTAAATACCAGGACTCTCACAGTTCACAAGTCACATGCATCACAGGTCACATTGCATTATAATCGCCAGTAACAATGCATCTCCTCTCTCTGATATCACCCCCACAGTCTACAATGCATCTCCTCTTTAATCCTCTGATAACACCCCCACAGTCTCAAGCCCTGCATACCAAAGCTAACATCCTCGCAGCTTCCTGTTATCTCCAAGGAAGCTCTGTCTTTGTTCTGATCTAAAATGTGAGGCCTTACATCAGTCACAAAGTAGGTCACATATGTGTGGCCACAAACTCCATTTTAAAAAGAGACAGTTTGGCATAGAGATTATTTGTTTTTCTTTCCATTTCTTTTCACAATTTTTTTTCTTTTTTCCTCCTTATGTATATATAATTTTTGCACTTGGGAGGCTGGCAAAATAAAAAGCTCATCACCATCTGTTTGACTTTGCCATCATTTTTGGGGATATTTGAAGAAGTTGAAGTAGAACCCCGTGACAGGCAGGGTGATGATTAGTGACTTGGTCCATGCTGTTGGCCTTTCAGATGCCGTTGCAGCTTCTTGTAAGGATGTCTATGTCCCCTCCATTTTTAATGAGTTCGGCGGGTATGCATTGTCCACTCCAGCCGCCTTCCTGATCTTCAGTGATCTTACTGCATCTTTGAGTTCCTCTCTCAATATGGGGAAGTTGTCTTTATTTGAGGGTTCTGGGACTACAAGGACCTCTGGATCTCCTTTTGTGGTGTGGTTATAGATAGATGGATGGATTGATGGATGGATGTACTTTATTAATCCCAAACTGGGAAATTACAGATACAGTTTGTTGCAATACTCAGTCCATCTTTTTATGATGTCCTGGTGTTCTGTCAAGCTGTTTCCATCTTTATCCTAGATTGTGGTTAATCTGGACTTTTTTCAGTTTGATGAGGTCTTTCACAGTCTGAAAGGGTTTCTTGCTGTTGTTTTTCTTTAGATGATCATCAGTCCTCGAGCACTGTTGTTGAATTCAATCTTCTTTGGCTTTCTTCATGCCGTTTCTTGTTGATTTCTCTGTACTCGGTCCAGTAGTGTGTCTCACATTCTTTTTTTCCCTTCTGTTATTGCATAATTGCAGTAATTGTTCAGTGACCCATGGCTTCTTTATTGGGTGGTGTGTACCAATGATATCTTTGGCTGTGCCAGTCATCATTGTGTTAAAGGTTGATGCAAGCACTTCAACGTCATCAGCATCTTCTTTCAGCGCCAATATCGGTGCAAATTTGCCACCAATGATTTACTTGGGAAGAATCACAAATGTTAAGGTCTTTTAGGTGATCAAGATTAAGTTTAAGATTGGTGTTCTTGGGCTTGATAGTCTTCTTCAGGCAAAATTCATTATCACCAGATTGTGGTCACTTCCAATGTCGTCACCTGGGAACCTCCTTTTTTTTCCTCTGTTGATGCCAAATTGAAAGTGGTTCTGGACCAAGATATAGTCAACCTGATTATGATGATTTCCATTTAGTGCATGCCAGGTCCATCAATGAGATGCCTTTTGATTCCCTAGAATATCTGCAAGAACAAGGTTGTTGTAGCTAGCAAATTCAAGCAGTTGCCTTATCTCTGTTGTTTATGACTTCATATGAATGAATGAAAGAATCACCACTCAATGATTCTTGATGAAACAGATCATCAAAGAGCTGAACTATGGTCAATATGGTCAACATGCAATAATGCTACAGCACTCCAACATCTAAAATAGTAAGGTGATCTTGCAGTTCTTTGCAATCTCAGTCCCGTCTGAAGAAACTTTTTTTGTTTTTTCAGTGGAGATATTTATATATAGATTTATAGATTTCAGTGTATATATATATATATATATATATATATATATATATATATATATATATATACGCTCGTGTATATATATATATATATATATATATATATATATATATATATATATATATATATATATATATATATATATATATATATATATATATATATATACGTATATAGTGGAGGAACAACTAAGTTCAGGCGAGATGCGACGAGCTGGAAGGTTTCGGAGTTTTATTTCCTCCAACATCATGAGACACACTGTAGTGCTGAGCGCTGCGCTGTGCTGCGTGTGCTGTGTGTGCCCTGAGGCATGTATAGCAAGCTCTTTTATACATGTTATACCAACAAAGAGAGAATGCATGGCACATTTGCATAGTGATATACATATCAGTCAATACATATCAATCGCGTGACCAACTGGCGCCTGGACTTCCTCTCCTTAATCCAGGGATGTATAACAATAGTCCATTGTTCTGACTGTCTCCTAGGGGCTTTCTGTCCGTATGCAATCCCTGCTGATCGTGAATAGTATCAGTCTACACTGTGCTGGGTGACCACACGGTTCCCCCCAGAATGCTTGGAAGGGTCTGTGACCCCTGCTCCCCCCCCCCCCCCCCCCCCCGTCGTCTGGCTCCAGATCCGGTAGAACTGTCGGAGGGCATGTCAGTCCGTTGGGGGGACGGAGGAGGGGTGGGAAAAAAATGTGCTCCACTCTGAGTTCCAGCACGTTGAACGGCCGTGGATTGTGGCCGCACGGGCCGGTGTGCATCGTGCGTAATGGAGCCAGATGGCAAACGGCCGGCTTTAGGGAATGAGATGTGGGAAGAGCGCTGTGGAGGAGGAGGGGGAGGGGGGTGGGAGTAAGTGAATGCGGGCCTGGGACGTCAAAGGTGTCTGGGCTGTGCAAAAATTGCGTGTGGATCCGCAATGGTGAGGGACTTTCCCGGTAAACCTGGTGGAGATCCACAACGGCTGTGAAAAAAACATTTTATCTGACTCCTCTCGCGGCTCGATCCAGAGAGGATGTGGGGAAGGCAAGCGGCCAAATTCCCCGAGGATGCGTAGTGGCTGTGAAACAACTGCAGCTGTGTGAGGGTGTGAGGTGGTTTGGCTTTAGGTGTGGGAGCAGCCCTAAAGTCATCGGGGAAAGCAATCGGTTAAATTCCCCTTGTGCGCTGTGGCTGAGAAACCCATACAAAGTCCTGTGTGCGGGCTGCACGTCTGCTCCAGGTACTTGAACAGCCCTGAAGGTTCTGAGGGTGGCGATCGGCCGTTTTTCTTGGGCATTTGCAGCGACGGAGGACGATGTATCGGTCTGTGGAGCCGGCTTGACCCTGTGCGTGGTGTGCGTGTGGTGCAGTGACCACTTAGCTGGCAGTTGCGCTGTCCTTGTAAACCTGCGGTGTGCGTGAAGGGCTTCTGTGCGCGGGAGGTCCGCTGTTGTGTGAGTCAAGGTCGGGGAGCTTGGTGGAAATCAACACAGTCGGCCTCGATGATTTCCCTGTTCAGGCTGCTTCCTTTGTTTCGCTCGTGTCGCAGTTCATGGTGCTTGTCAGTCCAAGCGCTGTGCATTACGGGGAGCGCGCTCCGGTGAGGATGAAGATGTTGCAGGCGTTCTCTGGTCCTCTGGGATCCACAGTGCGGTGAGATGGAGGAGACGGTCATTCTCCCTCGTCAGGTCACCAGTGTGGAGGTAAAAGATCAGGCAAGGGGCGCACCATGACGCGTGCTGAGGCTTTCCGTCCGGGTCATCTCCAGGGTGTTCACCTCGTGTTCCATTCTTTGTCAAGGGTCACCAGTGTGGAGGTAAAAGATCAGGCGAGGGGCACACCATGACACGTGCTGGGGCTTCCCATCCGGGTCATCTCCGGGGTGTTCGCCTCGTGTTCCATTCTTCATCAAGGGTCACCAGTGTGGAGGAACAAATACGTACAGGCAAGATGTGACGAGCTGGAAGGTTTCAGAGTTTTATTTCCTCCAACATCATGAGACACACTGTAACGCTGAGCGCTGCGCTGTGCTGCGTGTGCTGTGTGTGCCCTGAAGCATGTATAGCAAGCTCTTTTATACATGTTATACCAACAGAAAGAGAATGCATGGCACATTTGCATATTGATATACATATCAGTCAATACATATCAATCACGTGACCAACTGGTGCCCGGACTTCCTCTCCTTAATCCAGGGTTGTATAACAATAGTCCATTGTTCTGATTGTCTCCTAGGGGCTCTCTGTCCATATGCAATCCCTGCTGAGTGTGAATAGTATCAGTCTGCATTGTGCTGGGTGACCACAATATATATACAGACGTGGACAAAATTGTTGGTACCCTTCTGTTAATGAAAGAAAAACCCACAATGGTCACAGAAATAACTTGAATCTGACAAAAGTGGTAATAAATAAAAATTCTATGAAAATTAACCAATGAAAATCAGACAATGCTTTTGAATTGTGGTTCAACAGAATTATTTTAAAAAAACAAACTCATGAAACAGGTCTGGACAAAAACGATGGTACCCTTAACTTAACATTTTGTTGCACAATCTTTTGAGGCAATCACTGCAAACGATTTCTGTAACTGTCAATGAGACTTTTGCACCTCTCAGTGTCATGCGGTGGCCCTCGCGAGCCACCATAAGACGCCAAAAGTCGCCGGTGAGGTTTGCATTGATGTTTATTAACGAACACAAGGTACAGAAAGCAATGAGCCACGGTGGGCTAAAACACACAAAACTAGACACAGGAGATCATAAGGCTAACACGAAGCTTACTTACAATCATGACCATGAACAAGGAATTGTTGATGTTTCGTTGACGTGGAGTTATTGACGATTATTGACGAGACTGCTGCCTCATTCTGCTCCCAGCACCCACTTAAGTACAGGGCTGCTGATGAGCTGCAAATGCAGCACAGCTGCCAGGCTTTGACAGCAGGAAGCCCCTCCAAGCGCTGTCTGTCACAGCCCGCTCACGCCTGTCATCTGCTCCAGCTGTGCGCACACCTGCACCTCATCTGGCCGCGCCTATTTAGCCTGCTCTGCCCAGGGCTTTGGCCTGGAGTCGTCAGCTCTCCTCCTTGTGATGTTCTGCGTTCGCCTACTACTACGGCCAGCGCTTCTCTCGTCCTTTGCACGTAAGGTCATTCACTCACCTGCTCTCTCAGTTCATCCCCTGTGCACAGGTGGACCCTCCTGGCGGCGGCACTCCTTCCTCATCGCCGTACCTCTCCTGCCCTCGACCAGTGGAGCTGATCAGAGCGCTGTCTCCCAGGCGTGAGCCGGTCTTGCCAACGTCAGTCACCAAATCCCTGCAAGTAAGCCACACTCATTACTCATCATATCCCTGTGTGTGTTCATCTCACCCTTGTCCTCTGCTTGTCCTTAGGGTTGCCTGGTGCTACGGTGTTCTGGTCCGTCCTCGGCACTCCTGTCCCCAACAAGACATCCACATTCCACATTCACACATTCATACACCTGCTTGTCAATAAAGACTCTGAAATCTCACCCGAGCCTGCGTGTGTGTTCCTTGGGCTAGCCTAACATGTCAGTACGACTCCAGCACAGTAGCCCAGCGAACAGCGGGTTTGCACGCCGTCTTGCCACCCTCGAGGCTCGGGTGGATTTGATTGTCCATCAGCAACAGGTGATTCTAAATCAATTAACCTCTATGACTCACCGTTTGGATCACCTTGACCCCCCGCAGGGATCTCAGCTCGGTGGGTCAGCCCCTCCCGTACCTCAAGCCGGTCAGACTGCCCTGGGTCCGCCGACCTGTCTCACCCCTGTCCCAACCCCCGTGCGCTTCCACAAGAGGCTCGGGGAGGCGCGCGGATTTATTTTACAGTGTGAGACGGTGTTTCAGCGCGTTCCTGGGGATTTCCCAACTGACCATAGCCGAATTGGGTATATCAGCAATCTGTTGGAAGGGCGAGCGTTAGCTTGGGCTTACGCCATTATGGCGAAGCCCAGCTACGCAAACCTAACCTATACCCAATTCGTGCAACAATTCTTTGAAGTTTTTGATCATTCCGGTCGAGATAGCATGTTGGCCGAACGGCTACTCAGCGTTCGCCAGGGTAGCCGCTTAGTGGCCGACTACGCTGTCGACTTCCGTGTGGCTGCGGAGGAGATTGGTTGGAGCAATGCCTCTCTTTGTAGTTTGTTCCTCCGCAGCCTGAGTTCCAATTTACGGGATGAGCTGGCCTGCCGGGACCTGCCGGATCAGTTGTCTGACCTAATCTCCCTAGTCATATCTTTAGACAATAGGCTGAGGGAATGGGCTGCCGAGCGGAAGTCCCATGGCCACTCGCGCGGAACCTTCTCCCGTACTCCTCAGTCTCGCCTCCTGGCATTGCCTCCTCCGGAGGCCGCCGCCGACCCTGACGCTATGGTAATCGGGCGAGCCAAACTTCCTTTAGCGGAGAAACAGTGCCACCGAGAGTTGGGTCTCTGCATGTATTGCAGAGACGACCAACATCTCGTGGAAGTCTGCCCGGTGAAGCCAAAAGGGGAGGTCCGCAAGTCGCTGTAGGGGGTCTCGCGGACGTATCTCAGTCAGATCCCCTATCCAAATGCCAAATTCCCATCAGACTGTGCCATAACTCCATAGGACACTTCACTCACGCACTGGTGGACTCGCGGGCGGAGCAGAACTTTATGTCTAAGAGTCTGGCAACCCGCCTGGGCATCCAGTGCCAAGCATTACTCTCCCCTCTCTGTCTGGTTGCCCTCACCCGCTTCCCCCTAGAAAAAGTCACCCACAAGACCCAACCCTTCCCCGTCATCATCTCCGGTAAACCATCAAGAAGACCTTAGTTTTTATGTTCTCCCCTCTTCCACGTCACCTGTCATCCTGGGCTACCCGTGGCTTCGCCTCCACAACCCCGTGTTTGATTGGCAGACCTGCCGCGTCCGCTCCTGGAGCACTTTTTGCCTAGGAACCTGCCTCCAATCTGCTGCCTTTGCCCCATCTGTGCCCCCCCCCCATTGTGGACCCCACCCCACCGGGCCTCTCCTCAGTTCCGCTGGAGCTCCACGACCTGGGAACCGTAATTACTAAGTCAAAGGTGCTTTCTCTCCCACCCCACCTCCCCTATGATTGTGCCATCGACCTCCGGGCAGGGGCGCCTCTCCCATCCGGCCGCCTCTCAGCCCCTGAACGAGAGGCTATGGACGCCTACCTCCGAGACTCCCTCAGTGCTGGCGTCATTCGCCCATCCTCATCTCCCCTGGGTGCTGGATTCTTTTTTGTTGCGAAGAAGGATGGGTCCCTACGGCCGTGCATTGATTTTAGGGCCCTTAACGACAACAAAAAGAGTGCACTGGTGAGCTTGGGAACTCAAAAAGGCCTGGACGTCCACGGAAGACAACAGTGGCGGATGATCACAGAATCCTTTCCATGGTGAAGAACAACCCCTTCACAACATCCACTCAAGTGAAGAACACTCTCCAGGAAGTAGGTGTATCAGTATCTAAGTCTACCATAAAGAGAAGACTTCATGAGAGTAAATACAGAGGATTCACCACAAGGTGCAAACCATGAATCAGCCTCAAAAATAGAAAGGCCAAAATTGCCTTTGCCAAAAAACACCTGAAGAAGCCAGCCCAGTTCTGGAACAGCATTCTTTGTACAGATGAGACTAAGATCAACCTGTACCAGAATGATGGGAAGAAGAAAGTTTGGAGAAGAACTGGAACAGCTCATGATCCAAAGCACTACATCTTCTGTAAAACATGGTGGAGGCAGTGTGATGGCATGGGCATGCATGGCTTCCAATGGCACTGGGTCACTTGTCTTTATTGATGATGTGACAAAAGACAGAAGCAGCCGGATGAATTCTGAAGTGTGTAGGGATATACTTTCTGCTCAGATTCAGCCAAATGCAGCAAAGTTGATTGGACGGCGCTTCACCAATGATCCAAAACATACTGCAAAAGCAACCCAGGAGCTTTTTAAAGCAACGAAGTGGAATATTCTGCAATGGCCGAGTCAATCACCAGATCTCAACCCAATCGAGCATGCATTTCACTTGCTCAAGACAAAACTTAAGGCAGAAAGACCCACAAACAAGCAACAACTGAAGACAGCTGCAGTAAAGGCCTGGCAAAGCATCACAAAGGAGGAAACCCAGCGTTTGGTGATGTCCATGGGTTCCAGACTTCAGGCAGTCATTGTCTCCAAAGGATTTTCAACAAAATATTGAAAAGTAACATTTTACTTAGGGTTAGGTTTATTTGTCCAATTACTTTTGAGCCCCTGAAATGAGGAGCGTTTGTATAAAAATAGCTACAATTCCTACATGTTTAATCATATATTTTTGTTCAACCCCTTGAATTAAACCTTAAAGTCTGCACTTCAATTCCATTGTAGTTGTTTCATTTCAAATCCAATGTGGTGGCATGCAGAGCCCAAATCATGAAGATTGTGTCACTGTCCAAATATTTGTGGGCCTAACTGTTTATATATATATACACTACCGTTCAAAAGTTTGGGGTCGCTTAGAAATGTCCTTATTTTTGAAAGAAAAACACTTTTTTTTCAATGAAGATAACTTTAAACTAATCCGAAATACACTCTATACATTGCTAATGTGGTAAATGACTATTCAAGCTGCAAATGTCTGGTTTTTGTTGCAATATCTACATAGGTGTATAGAGGCCCATTTCCAGCAACTATCACTCCAGTGTTCTAATGGTACAATGTGTTTGCTCATTGCGTTCAGAAGGCTAATGGATGATTAGAAAATCCTTGTGCAAGCATGTTAGGTCTGCAATGCTGTAATTGCTACAAATGGAGGATTCTTTGACGAAAGCAAAGTTTGAAGGAAAAAATTATTATTTCAAATACAAATCATTATTTCTAACCTTGTCAATGTCTTGACTATGATTTCTATTCATTTTACAACTCATGGTGGTAAATAAGTGTGACTTTTCATGGAACACACAAAATAATTGTCTGGGTGACCCCAAACTTTTGAACGGTAATGTATATACATACATATATATATACAGTGGGGCAAAAAAGTATTTAGTCAGCCACCAATTGTACAAGTTCTACCACTTAAAAGATGAGAGAGGTCTCCAATTTACATCATAGGTATACCTCAACTGTGAGAGACAAAATGAGAAAAAAAAATCCAGAAAATCACATTGTCTGATTTTTAAAGAATTTATTTGCAAATTATGGTGGAAAATAAGTATTTGGTCACCTACAAGCAAGCAAGATTTCTGGCTCTCACAGACCTGTAACTTCTTCTTTAAGAGGCTTCTCTGTCCTCCACTCGTTACCTGTATTAATGGCACCTGTTTGAACTCATCATCAGTATAAAAGACACCTGTCCACAACCTCAAACAGTCAGACTCCAAACTCCACTGTGGCCAAGACCAAAGAGCTGTCAAAGGACACCAGAAACAAAATTGGAGACCTGCACCAGGCTGGGAAGACTGAATCTGCAATAGGTAAGCAGCTTGGTGTGAAGAAATCAACTGTGGTTGCAATTATTAGAAAATGGAAGACATACAAGACCACTGATAATCTCCCTCGATCTGGGGCTCCACGCAAGATCTCATCTCGTGGGGTCAAAATGATCACAAGAATGGTGAGCAAAAATCCCAGAACCACACAGGGGGACCTAGTGAATGACCTGCAGAGAGCTGGGACCAAAGTAACAAAGGCTACCATCAGTAACGCACTACGCCGTTAGAGACTCAAATCCTGCAGTGCCAGACGTGTCCCCCTGCTTAAGCCAGTACATGTCCGGGCCCGTCTGAAGTTTGCTAGAGAGCATTTGGATGATCCAGAAGAGGATTGGGAGAATGTCATATGGTCAGATGAAACCAAAATAGAACTTTTTGGTAAAAACTCAACTTGTCGTGTTTGGAGGAGAAAGAACACCATACCTACTGTGAAGCATGGGGGTGGAAACATCATACTTTGGGGCTGTTTTTCTGCAAAGAGACCAGGACGACTGATCTGTGTAAAGGAAAGAATGAATGGGGCCATGTATCGTGAGATTTTGAGTGAAAACCTCCTTCCATCAGCAAGGGCATTGAAGATGAAACGTGGCTGGGTCTTTCAGCATGACAATGATCCCAAACACACCGCCCGGGCAACGAAGGAGTGGCTTTGTAAGAAGCATTTCAAGGTCCTGGAGTGGCCTAGCCAGTCTCTAGAGCTCAACCCCATAGAAAATCTTTGGAGGGAGTTGAAAGTCTGTGTTGCCCAGCGACAGCCCCAAAACATCACTGCTCTAGAGGAGATCTGCATGGAGGAATGGGCCAAAACACCAGCAACAGTGTGTGAAAACCTTGTGAAGACCTACAGAAAACATTTGACCTCTATCATTGCCAACAAAGGGTATATAACAAAGTACTGAGATGAACTTTTGTTATTGACCAAATACTTATTGTCCACCATAACTTGCAAATAAATTCTTTAAAAATCAGACAATGTGATTTTCTGGATTTTTTTTTCTCATTTTGTCTCTCATAGTTGAGGTATACCTATGATGAAAACTGGAGACCTCTCTCATCTTTTAAGTGGGAGAACGTGCACAATTGGTGGCTGACTAAATACTTTTTTACCCCATATATATATATATATATATATATATATATATATATATATATATATATATATATATATATATATATATATACACACACACATACACTACTGTTCAAAAGTTTGGGGTCACCCAGACAATTTTGTGTTTGAAAAGTCACACTTTTATTTACCACCATGTTGTAAAATGAATAGAAAATATAATCAAGACACTGACAAGGTTAGAAATAATGATTTGTATTTGAAATAATATTTTTTTCCTTCAAACTTTGCTTTCGTCAAAGAATCCTCCATTTGCAGCAATTACAGCATTGCAGACCTTTGGCATTCTAGCTGTTAATTTGTTGAGGTAATCTGGAGAATTCTGATGCAATGAGCAAACACATTGTACCATTAGAACACTGGAGTGATAGTTGCTGGAAATGGGCCTCTATAAACCTATGTAGATATTGCACCAAAAACCAGGCATTTGCAGCTAGAACAGTCATTTACCACATTAGCAATGTATAGAATTTATTTCTGATTAGTTTAAAGTTATCTTCATTGAAAAAAACTGTGCTTTTCTTTCAAAAATAAGGAAATTTCTAAGTGACCCCAAACTTTTGAACGGTAGTGTATATATATATATATATATATATATATATATATACGTATATATACACAGTATATATTTACAATATCTCACAAAAGTGAGTACGCCCTTCACATTTTTGTAAATATTTTATTATATCTTTTCATGGGACAACACTGAAGATACAATGTAAAGTAGTTAGTGTACAGCTTGTATAACAGTGTAAATTTGCTGTCCCCTCAAAATAACTCAACACAAAGCTAGAAATATCTAAACTGCTGACAATAAAATTGATTACACCCCTAAGTGAAAATGTCAAAACTGTGCCCAATTTGCTATTTTCCCTCCCCGGTGTCATGTGATTTGTTAGTGTTACAAGGTCTCAGGTGTGAATGGGGAGCACGTGTGTTAAATTTGGTGTTATCGCTCTTACACTCTCATACTGGTCACTGGAAGTTCAACATGGCACTTCATGGCAAGCCTCTCTGAGGATCTGAAAAAAAGAATTGTTGCTCTACATAAAGATGGCCTAGGCTATAAGAAGATTGCCAACACCTTGAAACTGAGCTGCAGCACGGTGGCCAAGACCATACAGCAGTTTAACAGGCAGGTTCCACTCAGAACAGGCCTCGCCATGGTCGACCAAAGAAGTTGAGTGCACATACTCAGCGTCATATCCAGAGGTTGTCTTTTGAAAATAGATGTACACTACCGTTCAAAAGTTTGGGGTCACCCAGACAATTATTTTGTGTTTTTCATGAAAAGTCACACTTATTTACTACTATGAGTTGTAAAATGAATAGAAAATATAGTCAAGACATTGACAAGGTTAGAAATAATGATTTGTATTTGAAATAATAATTTTTTCCTTCAAACTTTGCTTTCGTCAAAGAATCCTCCATTTGCAGCAATTACAGCATTGCAGACCTAACATGATTGCACAAGGGTTTTCTAATCATCCATTAGCCTTCTGACACAATGAGCAAACACATTGTACCATTAGAACACTGGAGTGATAGTTGCTGGAAATGGGCCTCTATACACCTCTGTAGATATTGCACCAAAAACCAGACATTTGCAGCTTGAATAGTCATTTACCACATTAGCAATGTATAGAGTGTATTTCTGATTAGTTTAAAGTTATCTTCATTGAAAAAAGTGCTTTTCTTTCAAAAATAAGGAAATTTCTATGTGACTCCAAACTTTTGAACAGTAGTGTATGAGTGCTGCCAGCATTGCTGCAGAGGTTGAAGGGGTGGGGGGTCAGCTTGTCAGTGCTCAGACCATACGAAGCACACTGCATCAAATTAGTCTACATGGCTGTCATCCCAGAAGGAAGCCCCTTTTAAAGATGATGCATAAGCACGCCCGCAAACAGTTTGCTGAAGACACACAGACTAAGGGCGTAGATTACTGGAACCATGTCCTGTGGTCTGATGAAACCAAGATAAACTTATTTGGTTCAGATGGTGTCAAGTGTGTGTGGCGGCAACCAGATGAGGAGTACAAAGACAAGTGTGTCTTGTCTACAGTCAAGTATGATGGTGGGAGTGTCATGGTTTGGAGCTGCATGAGTGCTGCCGGCACCTGGGAGTTACAGTTCATTGAGGGAACCATGAATTCCCACATGTACTGTGACATACTGATGCAGAGCATGAGCCCCTTTCTTGGAAACTGGGCCACAGGGCAGAAATCCAACATGATAACGACCCCAAACATACCTCCAAGACGACCACTGCCTTGGTAAAGAAACTGAGGGTAAGGGCGATGGACTGGCCAAGCATGTCTCCACACCTAAACCCTATTGAGCATCTGTGGGGCATTCTCAAACAGAAGGTGGTCTCTAACATCAAGGTCTCTAACGTCCACCAGCTCTGTGATGTCTTCATGGAGGAGTGGAAGAGGATTCCAGTGGCAATCTGTGAAGCTCTAGTGAACTACATGCCCAAGAGAGTTAAGGCAGTGTTGGAAAATAATGGTGACCACACAATATGTGTGTATATACTGTATATATATATATATATGGGGTGTATGGAGCGTCAGGGAGGGATAGTACTAGTCACACCTCCGGGTGGTCAGTCCGCTTTTGTTCCCACTTGGCACTCAACTCTCACCTGTGTCTCCAAGTAGCTGTTTGCATGCAACAGTGGCCACACCCTGGTAAATTGTTTTGACTGGCGGGCGAAACCAGGTAACGGTAGCTGACAGGTTTGAAACCCTAGGTGAGGTAGGGCTTGCCAACCTATGCATGAATAGACTGGACCTGGTGGACTGCGTGAAGGAAACCATCAGAATGGCTCAATGGGCAGGAAGGCAGACTCAGCAAAACGTTGTGGAGCGCAACTAGGGCACAGTGAGACATGTAGGACACTGTTGGCCATCCACTGCATCCTAACCTATCTCCAGCCGTCTTGACTACGTCTTGCCACTGGATCCAGATAGGCTGGGACAAGAGAGTGAGGCTGACGACCCTGCGCAACTCTCCCTCACTTAAATCTGTCATCACCCGCAGCTCACGGGCCTCTACCTCAGCTGCGCGCACACCTGCTCCTCGTTAGTGCGCAGCTATTTATTCCATCCTGCCCTGAGCTGCAGCCTGGAGCTGTCTGTCTCCCTGCATACTCAACTCACAGCAGCATCCTTTCCTCCAGGCCTGCTGACTACTCTTCTAGACACGTAAGCTGTCTGTAATTGCCTTACCTTCTCCTGTCAGCCTTCCCCTGTGCACAGGTGGATCTCTCGGCGGTGGACTCACGCCCCCTCGTCTCGCCGCTCCTCTACCTTGCCGCATCATCCCGGACGCACAGCAGGACGCTGTCTCCCAGGCTTGAGACCTTGCCAATGCCAGCCACCACGTCACTACAAGTAAGCACAGAACTCTGTCACTCTCCTGTGTGGTTGCCCAGCTAATCCCTGCTCTCCTCTCGTTTACAGGGTTGCCTGGCCGCACGGCGTGCTGCTCTGTCCTGACCTGCATCCTCCACCCACATCACACTCTCATCTCTCACACACGCATTCATGCACAAAACATTATTGTTGAATAAAGCTTTCAAATCTGCCTGAGCCTGCGTGCGTGTTTCCTGGGCCGAACAATATGTCAGTACAGCTCCAGCAAAGCGGCCCAGTGGACAGCGGGCTCGCACGCCGTTTTTCCACCCTCGAGGCTCGGGTGGATATGATTGCTCATCAACAGCAGGTGATGCTAAATCAACTGACTTCAATTACTAACCGGTTAGACCACCTGGACCCTCCGCGGGCTTTCCCTCCGGGTCCTCTTGGCGTTGCGGCTCCGGTTGCCTCCACAGCTGGCCAGCCTAGCTCGGGAGCGCCAACCCGTCTCACACCCATTCCAACCCCTGCTTGCTTCAACGGGAAACTCGGTGGAGCGAAGGGGTTTATCTTGCAGTGTGAGTCGGTGTTTCTGTGCGTTCCCGGGGATTTTCCCTCAGACCATAGCCGAATCGGGTACATGGCTAATCTTCTCGAGGGGCGAGCGTTAGCTTGGGCTTACGCCGTAATGACGAAGCCCAGCTACGCAAACCTCTCGTATGACCGGTTCGTGCGGGACTTTTTAGAAGTCTTCGATCATTCCCGTCTCGACAGCGTCCTCACTGATTGGCTCCTTAGTCTCCAACAGGGAAGCCGGTCAGCGGCGGAATACGCGGTCGACTTCCGGGTGGCAGCGGAGGAAGTGGGCTGGGGAGAGGCTTCTCTCTGCAGTATTTTCCTCCGTAGCCTCAATTCTGGTCTGAGGGATGAGCTAGCCGGTCGGGATCTCCCAGGGCGACTCTCTGAGTTGATCTCGCTCACGATTAGCCTGGACAACAGGCTACGTGAGTGGGCTGCGGAGCGGAAGTCTGTCAGCCGCTCGCGCGGAGCTTCCCTCCGCCCAGCTCAGTCTCGCCCCCTGGTGTTACCGGCTCCGGAGTCCGCCGATGAACCAGAGGCCAAGGCTATCGGGCGCACTAGGCTCCCTCTAGCGGAGAGACAACGCCGGCGGGAACGGGGTCTCTGCATGTATTGTGGAGATGACCAGCATCCCGTGGAGCTGTGCCCGGTTAAGCCAAACGGGGAGGTCCGCGAGTCACTGTAGGGGGCCTCGCGGACTCTAACCGGCCAAATCCCCTATCGTCATGCACACTGCCCATACGTTTCTGCCACAACTCCACCGGGCATTCCACTCACGCACTGGTGGATTCCGGGGCACAGCAGAGTTTTATCTGTAAGAGCCTGGCAACCCGTTTGGGCATACCCTGCCAACTGCTGCCTACCCCCCTGAACTTGGTGATGCTCTCTCGCTCTTTCCTGGGTACAGTTACACACTGCACTAAGCCAGTCCCCATCATCGTCTCTGGCAACCACCGGGAGGATCTGACCCTCTACGTCCTGCCCTCCTTGTCGGACCGTGTCATTCTGGGTTACCCCTGGCTGCGGCTGCATAATCCTGTCCTGGATTGGAGAACCAGCAGCGTCCTGTCCTGGAGCACCTTCTGCCTGGGCACCTGCCTCCAGTCGACGGCTTGTGCTCCATCCTGTCCTCCGCCGGCTCCGGTCTCTGAGCCCCCGGACCTGACTCTAGTGCCGCAGGAGTTCCATGACTTGGGGGCAGCATTCAGCAAGTCCAGAGCCTTGTCCCTTCCTCCGCATCGACCATACGACTGTGCGATTAACCTCCGCCCGGGGGCCCCCCTGCCGTCTGGCCGCCTATACAGTCTCTCTGCACCGGAACGCGAGGTGATGGACACCTATATTAAGGAGTCGCCCAGCGCTGGGATCATCCGCCCCTCCTCGTCGCCACTTGGCGCGGATTTCTTCTTCGTGGGTAAGAAGGATGGGTCCCTACGTCCCTGTATCGACTTCAGAGCGCTAAATGACATCACCATTAAGGACCGCTACACACTGCCGCTCATGGACACTGCTTTCCACTCCCTCCAGGGGGCGACCTGGTTCACCAAGCTTGACCTCCGCAGCGCTTACCATCTCGTTAGGATCCGGGAGGGAGACGAATGGAAGACGGCCTTTAGGACACCCAGCAGCCACTTCGAATATCTCGTGATGCCGTTCGGGCTCACCAACGCACCAGCCGTCTTCCAGCGTCTCATTAACGACGTTCTGCGGGACTTCCTGGGAGTATTCGTCTTTGTTTATCTCGATGACATACTCATCTTCTCCAGGTCACGGGAGGAGCACCAGGCCCATGTGAGGCGGGTCCTGCAACGTCTGCTGGAGAATCGCTTGTTCATAAAGGCCGAGAAGTGCGAATTCTACGCCCGGACCACCTCCTTCCTGGGGTTCGTTATCTCTCATAATCAGATCCTCCCTGACCCCGCTAAGGTTAAAGCAGTGGTCGAGTGGCCCACGCCTACCTCCAGGAAGCAGGTGCAGCAGTTCATTGGGTTCGCGAACTTCTACCGGCGCTTTGTTCCCAACTACAGCACCATCGTCTCCCCCCTGACCCGCCTCATGTCATCGAAGGTGCCCTTTCAGTGGTCTGAGGAAGCGGCCACCACCTTCAAGACTCTCCAGGCGGAGTTCTCGTCCTCCCGGGTCCTGACCCAGGTTGATCCCACGCTTCAGTGTCTGGTGGAGGTCGACGCGTCCGACATGGGGGTGGGGGCGGTGCTCTCCCAGCGCTCACCGGTGGATGGTGTCAAGCGGCCCTGCGCCGCCTTCTCCAGGAAGCTATCAGCGGCAGAGCGCAACTATGATGTCGGCGACAGGGAGCTCCTTGCCACAAACTGTTTGAACTTCTATCTTCTGGTCGTCATTACAGATCACTGAAGGTCAAAACCACCCGTCGCAGGAACAGTTTCTTTCCTCAAGCCATCACTCTGATGAACTCCTAACATTCACCTAGTCCTACCTGTTGCTGTACTCATGACTTTTCATTCATTCTTACATTGCGCATAACTCTCACACTGCTTTTTACTTCATTCACATTATATCACTGAATCTGAGTTCACATCGAAATACTGTATGACTGTATATTTTTTCATATATTTCTGCAAGTGTGGATAGTCTGAGTAAATAACTGCATATATTCCTGTATATATTTGCATCCTTTTATAGAAACGTGGACAGACTGTAATTTACTGTACATACTCTGTTGTCATTGAATCCTTATTTAAATCTTATTTAAATCCTCCACCTGAACAACGAGAGCAAGTTTTTAGCCAAAGTCAAATTCCTTGTATGTGTTATGCATACTTGGCCAATAAAGCTGATTCTGATTCTGTTTCTGATTCTGATCAAGCTCGCACTACAGGAGTGGCGTCACTGGTTAGAGGGGGCAGCCCAGCTCTTTGTGGTCTGGACGGACCATAAAAATCTCGAGTACTTGAGGTCAGCGAGGCGCCTGAATGCCCGCCAGGCGCGCTGGTCTCTATTTTTTGCTCGCTTCCATTTTACCATCACGTACCGTCCAGGCTCGAAGAATGGGTTGCCCGACGCCCTGTCTAGACAATTTGCCCCAGAGGGTCCGGAGAAGTCCAAACATACCATCCTGCCCGATTCGTGCGTCGTGGGGGCGATTGCCTTGTCCATCAAGGACAAGATTCTGAAGGCTCAGGAGGCGGAGCCGGATCCTGGTGGGGGGCCGGAGAGGAGGCTCTATGTTCCTTCGGCGGTTCGAGGTGAAGTGATCCACTGGGCCCATACCTCCAAACTCTCCTGTCACCCTGGCATCACCCGCCTGGTGAGTTGGCTGCAACGCTCGTTTTGGTGGCCGGGTCTCCAGAAGGACGTGACCAACTATGTCTGGGCCTGTCCCCAGTGCGCTACCGGCAAGTCCCAGAACTCTCCACCTGCAGGTCTACTCCAGCCCCTGCCGGTCCCGGGCAGGCCCTGGTCACACATCGCCCTTGACTTCGTCACCAGACTCCCTGTCTCTAACACCTATGACACGGTTCTGACTATTGTGGACAGATTCTCCAAAGCCACCCAGTTTGTGCCTCTTCGGGGTCTCCCTTCGGCACGTGAGACGGCCGATCTTCTGGTCCAGCATGTCGTCAGGCTGCATGGGATCCCACTGGACGTGGTCTCGGACCGGGGCCAGCAGTTTGTTTCCCAGGTTTGGAGGAGCTTTTGCAACGCCTTGGGGGCTACAGTCAGTCTCTCCTCTGGTTATCACCCCCAGTCTAACGGGCAGTGCGAGCGCATGAACCAGGAGTTGGAGGCCGCCCTGCACTGCGTAACATCCTCTAGCCCTTTGTCCTGGAGCTCCTACCTGACCTGGGTGGAATACGCTCATAACTCGGGCCGGTCCTCTGCTACTGGGGTGTCGCCTTTTGAAGTGACTTGGGGTACGATCCCCCTGTTTTTCCTGAACAGGAGGGTGAGCTAGCTGTCCCTTCCATCCAGGCGCACATCAGGCGCTGCCGGAGTGTGTGGACCAAAACCAAGGACGTGCTTTTACGCACAGCGGCGCACAAAAGCTCCACCGCCAATGACGGATCCACTCTCCTCACCGACAAGAACGCAATACTGGAAAGATGGGCAGAACATTTCAGCAGCATCCTGAACAGACCTTCGTCTATCAGTGCAGAAGCCATCACTGGCATGCCCCAAGTAGAGGTGAACACGTCTCTGGCAGAACCTTCAACGGAATCAGAAGTCCGAAAAGTGATCAAACTCCTTTCGAATGGCAAAGCACCAGGCTCTGACTCCATCCCAGTTGAAATCTACAAGGCAGGAGGACCATTTCTAATACAGAAACTCACCGAGCTCTTTTAGACCATGTGGCAGCAGGAATTTATTCCCCAGGAGCTCAAGGATGCCTCCATTGTCCATCTCTACAAGAGAAAAGGAAACAGGCAGTCCTTGCGACATCCACCATGGGCTCTCTCTCTTCGCCATTGCCGGCAAGATCTTTGCAAGAGTCCTTCTCAACCGCCTCATTCAGCACATGGAAGGCGGTCACCTGCCAGAGAGCCAGTGTGGCTTCAGAGAGGGTTGTGAAACTGCTGACATGATCTCACCGCACACCAACTTCAAGAAGTGTTAAGAGCAGAACAGGGACCTCTACACAACATTTGTAGATCTGACCAAGGTTTTTGATACCGTCAGTCATGAGGGGCTGTGGAAGATCATAGCAAAGTTTGGCTGCCTGGACAAGTTCATCAGCATGGTGCGCCAGTTCCACGACGGCATGCTTGCTCGAGTACTGGACGATGGAGACTCCTCTGAAACTTTCCCAGTCACCAAAGGGGTCAAGCAATGCTGTGTACTCGCACCCACACTTTTCAGCATGATGTTCACAGCCATGCTGTCTGATGCCTTCTGCAATGATGAAGAAAGCACCATCAGGATCAGGTACATGATCGATGGCAGGCTCTTCAACCTGCGGAGGCTCCAAGGCAAAACCAAGGTGGAAAGGGACTTAGTGCGTGACTTCCTGTTCGTAGATGACTGCGCACTCAACACTGCTACAGAGGCCCGGATACAGCAGAGCATGAACTGCTTCTCCACTGCTTGCGACAACTTTGGACTCACAATCAGTACGAAGAAAACCGAAGTCCTGCACCAACCCACACCGCAGAAGACTTACATGGAACCAGCCATCACTGTCAACGGGGAGACCCTCAAGGGTGTCGACAAGTTCACGTACCTCGGCAGCACACTCTCCAGGTCTGTCAACATCGATGACAAGGTCTATTCGCGCATTGCCAAGGCAAGTTCAATATTCGGATGGTTAAGTGCAACAGTGTGGGAAAGGAGAGGCATCGGGCTGACCACAAAACTGAGGGTGTACAAGGCAGTTGTCCTGCCTTCCCTACTGTATGCCTGCAAGACCTGGACAGTCGATGAGCGCCATACCAGAAAGCTAAACCTCTTCCACCTGAACTGCCTCAGAAAGCTCCTGAAGAATACCTGGCAGGACAAAATCCCTGATTCAGATTTCCTCTCCCAAGCTGAGCTGCCCAGCATCCACACCCTGCTCAAGAGAACCCAGAGTAGGTGGGCTGGCCACCTTGTTCGTATGCTTGACTCACACCTACCAAAGAGACTGTTCTACAGCAAACTAGCAGAGGGCAAGTGTTCACAAGGTGGTCCGAAGAAGTGCTACAAAGACTCTCTTAAGGCCTCTCTGAAGAGCTTTGACATCAGTCCTAACAGCTGGGACACCCTAGTGCTAGACTGACCAGAGTGGCGTAGCCGTACCAGCAAAGGTGCTGCCTCCTTTGAGCTGAACAGGATTGCCAAGGCCCAGAAAAAATGTGAGCTTTGCAAGTCCAGAGCCACCCCTGCATCTTCTGCCTGTGCAGACCACCTGTGCCTGACCTGTGGCAGCACCTTCCGTGCCTGCATCGGACTGATCAGCCACAGCCGGACACACTGCACCCAGTCCTCTTCCCTGTGATGTTCTTGGTCATTGTCGAGAATGACGGACGAGCAACAACAACAACAACAACACCACACACACACACACACACACACACACACACACACACACACACACACACACACACACACACATCTATGCACACTGTCATGTGTGGGGTTGATGTCTCAACCCCGCCCATGATTTGTGGCTGTAGCTTCCTAATTATTGTTAATTATTCCCAGATGGCAAGTTATTAGAGCCCTGAGCCGGGGCTCCCTGCCAGTCTACTGCCACACCTCCTTCTCTCTCTCCTCTCTCTCTTTGCCAGGCATCCACCAAGCTGTCTATTGTCATTTTCATTTGTCCATGCACACTTTTTCATACATGCACATATACACACACTTATTCTCACTCACATTCCTTGCATCATTCAGCATACATGCATGCACACACGCATCCATTCATTATCACATCATGCTTCAGCTGCCGCCACATCTGCATCCACTCATCACTCATCTGGTCAGGGTTTTTATGGGTGACGGTGTGAGCAGTCGGTGTGGTGGCATCCATTCATTATCCCATCATGCTTCTGCTGCCGCCACACCTGCATCCACTCATCACTCATCTGGTCAGGGTATTTATGGGTGACGGTGTGAGCAGTCGGTGTGGTGGCATTATTCTACTGTGATGACCTGGCTCCTCTGTTGGTTCCTTCTCCTCTGTACTATGTGGTTGTTGTTTCCAAAGCCAGAAGTGCTCCAACCCTTAGTAAGTAATCAGCCCACCATCCCAACCGGGGGCTCGCTGTTATTATTAATTGCCCTTTCCTTCCGCTCTGGTTCCGCCTGTAGCGCGTGGGGCTTGCCAGCGGAGTTGTAGCCGGCCATCTTCCTCTACTCTTATTGTTGGACTGTACTCATGGACAGTTTATGTATGCCTTTCTATTAAAAAAACACATTCACTTCACCAGCGATTGGGCTCAATCCTTTTCACCTGTGCGCTGCGGCGCACGTACTTGACACGCACACATATAGTGGTGCGAAAAAGTGTTTTCCCCCTTCCTGATTTCTCATTTTTTGTATGTTTGTCACACTTAAATGTTTCAGATCATCAAACAAATTTAAATATTAGACAAAAATAACACAAGTAGACACAAAAGACAGTTTTTAAATGAAGGTGTTCGTTATTAAGGGTAAAAAATATCCAAACTTACATGTCCCTGTGTGAAAAAGTGATCCCCCCCCATTAAAACATAAATTAACTGTGGTTTATCACATCTTTGGAAAGCTGAGTTCAATTTCTCCAGCCACATCTATTGTGTTAGAGTTTGGTCTTTTATTTGTGTGGTACGGGTGGTGGCGGAACCAGAAGGTGGAGCCACCACCCGAAGCCATAAGAGGGCAGTGGGCAGGAGGGGGACTCTCTTTACCACCTCTGCTGCCTGATGGCTGCGTGTGTGCCCCGTAGTGCCTCCTTAATAAACGTGTGTTCAGTTCGACACCTGGTCTCGTCCTTGGCTGCTTATACAGACATAACATTTGGCAAGGATAGAAGTGGATTAAAACAAGGTATGGAAGCATATGAGTTTGTAATTCAACCGTTTTTGGAGCCCCCCGGTGAGCCATCGGTTTCCTGGCTGAGGGGTGCGCCGCTTTCTGGACGTTCATGGTGGCACTGGACCTTGGGAAGCTAGAGAAGTTGAGGGCACGTGAGTTGTTGGTGCACAATCTTGCAGTGGAAGAACAGCCTGTTCTGAGCACACTGGGTGACTGTGATAGTTTTGACAAAGTGGTTGAGTTAATGGCGCACTATTTTCGCACCATGGAAAATGTCATGGTTTGCAAGATTTGGTTTCGACAGCGCCGCCAACGGGTGGGCGTGTCTCGTCAGCGGTTTCTGGCAGATGTGGGGCTGTTGGTCAGCAGGTGCCAGCCCGGATCGTTGGAAGAGTTGATGATTCATGACCAGCTGGTGGAGTATACCAACGGCGCTGTAATTAGGTCAAAGATGCTTATGTTTTCGGGTGAGCTGATACTGCCCACAGCTATCGAGTTAGCTCAACTGCTGGAAGCTGTGGTTAAACTGTCACAGGGGCTGAGTGAGAGCTTGTCACACCAACATCTGGGATCACCGCGGACTGTGCATGCAGTGGACCTGGTCAGCGTTAGAAGCGTGGAGGACGACACCAATGTCGTCCTCAGTATGTGAGGCCCACCCCGGGAAAGCCCAAAGGTGTGGGTTATGGGTCCACAAAGCACTGTTTCAAGGCCAGAGAGTGTTCAGCAGGAGCGAAGCGCTGCGGCAAGTGTGGCCACTTGCTTCACGTCACCAGGGTATGCCACAGATCCAAGGGAGGAAGTTCGTGGCACAGAGAGGACTCTCACGCCTCCACGGTTGTCCAACGAGCACACGTACAATATGGTAGAGCTGGACGGGGTGGAAGTGCTTTTATGGATCGACACGGGAGCGGTGGGCTCTGTACTGTATTGGACGACCATGAGATGTTTTTCTCAGCGCTTCAGGATTGAGAGTGACCTGGTGCCGCTTTGTGGCTGTGGAGGAGGACGGCTGGGCATGGTGGGAACGTTGGGACTAATGGCTCGGTGCAAATCGGCTGAGATGTGGGACCGTCCGATCCCGAGAGTGGTACAAAACGCAGTGTGGGATGAGGAACTGCCTGGCACCCTGGAGAGTGGGCAAAACCAATATCGCTCAGGGTCATCACAGGAGGGTTCCTGTGCCAGAGGTCTCCCTGGACGAGGGTACTGGGTGGCACAGCGGGACGCCTGTGACGATGGGCAACGTCGGGAGGCTGGTTTCACCTGTTCCTGGATTTTGGCTGAAGTGGGCTGGTGATCAGGGGGCCACAACGGCGATGGCGGCGGCAGAGTTAAAAGAATGCCGGACCATCAGGCACAGTAGAATGACATGCCAAGCAGAGACACTGCAGGCCGAGTGGGACCCCTCTGGGGGTCAAGGACTGGATTCAAGAAGAGAGACGACCATGGCAGGTACGGGCCGGTCAGCGGTCAGAGGAGCACCAGGGATGGTCATGCACTGTGGCCGGACGGGAGGACGCTCATCTCCAGCTGCTAGATGGTTTGTGGGGGCACCCGACCGAGTTGCGGCGTGCCCGGGAGGGAACTGTGGGACGTGGGCCTGGACCCCGTAGAAACCAAGCTGGAGGTGCAGCGAATGTAGCTTTATTAATAATATCAAATAACAGTCCACTGACTTACGGCGCTCCTTACAGGCCAAAGGTCGACGGCGAAAGAGGGCTACCCTCTTCCTGCCATGCCCTTTATACCCAGGTGACGCCACCACCGGAAAAGCAGTCCGTCAACCCTTACTATTCCCTGGGTGCCCCGGCTGCCATATTACTACTTAACACACACTGCATAATGTTTTCCTTGAATTTGAGCTTGAAATGATTCCAGACTTGAGATATTTTTATCATTTTTTTTTAAAAAAAATTCTTTATCTTTGCCAGCCCGTCACTATAGTGCTCTGACATGGTGCTGTTAAACAAATCTGCGTTTTGTTTAGGTAGGGTGACTGGAAGAAGGTCATACAGACCGGAAGCGCTACATTAAATGACACGTCGATGCATAAATTTTTCAATCGAGAATTTTTTGTAACCAAATTATTTGAGTAATCGTTGCAGGCCTAATATACGTATGTATGTGTGTGTATATATATATATATAATGTGTGTGTGTGTACACACACACACCCACACACACACATACAGTCATGAAAAAATTAGGACATCCTATTAAAATAGCCATTTTAAGTAGGAATGAATGTGGGGGTGTCCTAAAAAGGATGGGGGGTGTCCTAATTTATTTCTCATTATTTGTTTAGAATTACATTTTACAGAAAATTTGAAAAAAGTCTTTAATTCATTTTTATTGCATGAATCTCCCAGTATTTTTAACACTGATATTAAATATCCATATGTCCAAATATGTTTAAAAAAAAGAAACCACACGGGCTTATACAGGGTGTCCTAATTTTTTCACGACTGTATATGTATGTATATATCTCACATCACAGGCGACCCCTCACATCGTCTCCACCACCTGCTTGACCTGCTCCCCTCTGGACGATGGTTCAGATCGATCAGGTCCCACACCTCCAGACTGACAAACAGTTTCTTCCCCTGGGCCATTCGAACTGCAAACAGTCAGAGCCCCCCCCCTCCCCCCCCAAAATGCTCACATGCACAGAACTGAGGACCTTTTTAATTATCACAATAACACACCTGTCTTTGGACTCCGTACTTTCGTGCATATTGAGCCATCTGTGAAACCACTACTATGTATATTTCTTACAGTCCTTGGGCCATTTTACTCAATTGTGTGTTCTACATGCCACACTGTTATGTACACAGTTCCATCCATGAAGCCACTACCATACCTATGTACAGTGGGGTAAAAAAGTATTTAGTCAGCCACCAATTGTGCAAGTTCTCCCACTTAAAAGGTGAGAGAGGTCTCCAATTTTCATCATAGGTATACCTCAACTATGAGAGACAAAATAAGAAAAAAAAAATCCAGAAAATCACAGTGAAGGATTTTTAATGAATTAATTGGTAAATTCCTCGGTAAAATAAGTATTTGGTCAATAACAAAAGTTCATCTCAATACTTTGTTATATACCCTTTGTTGGCAATGACAGAGGTCAAACGTTTTCTGTAAGTTTTCACAAGGTTTTCACACACTGTTGCTGGTATTTTGGCCCATTCCTCCATGCAGAACTCCTCTAGAGCAGTGATGTTTTGGGGCTGTCGCTGGGCAACACAGACTTTCAACTCCCTCCAAAGATTTTCTATGGGGTTGAGATCTGGAGACTGGCTAGGCCACTCCAGGACCTTGAAATGCTTCTTACGAAGCCACTCCTCCGTTGCCCGGGCGGTGTGTTTGGGATCATTGTCAGGCTGAAAGACCCAGCCACGTTTCATCTTCAATGCCCTTGCTGGTGGAAGGAGGTTTTCACTCAAAATTTCACGATACATGGCCCCATTCATTCTTTCCTTTACACGGATCAGTCGTCCTGGTCCCTTTGCAGAAAAACAGCCCCAAAGTATGATGTTTCCACCCCCATGCTTCACAGTAGGTACGGTGTTCTTTCTCCTCCAAACATGACAAGTTGAGTTTTTACCAAAAAGTTCTATTTTGGTTTCATCTGACCATATGACATTCTCCCAATCCTCTTCTGGATCATCCAAATGCTCTCTAGCAAACTTCAGACGAGCCTGGACATGTACTGGCTTAAGCAGGGGGACACGTCTGGCACTGCAGGATTTGAGTCCCTGGCGGCGTAGTGTGCTACTGATTTAGCCTTTGTTACTTTGGTCCCAGCTCTCTGCAGGTTATTCACTAGGTCCCCCCATGTGGTTCTGGGATTTTTGCTCACCGTTCTCGTGATCATTTTGACCCCACGGGGTGAGATCTTGTGTGGAGCCCCAGATGGAGGGAGATTATCAGTGGTCTTGTGTGTCTTCCATTTTCTAATAATTGCTCCCACAGTTGATTTCTTCATACCAAGCTGCATACCTATTGCAGATTCAGTCTTCCCAGCCTGGTGCAGGTCTCCAGTTTTGTTTCTGGTGTCCTTTGACAGCTCTTTGGTCTTGGCCATAGTGGAGTTTGGAGTCTGACTGTTTGAGGTTGTGGACAGGTGTCTTTTATACTGATAACGAGTTCAAACAGGTGCCGTTAATACAGGTAACGAGTGGAGGACAGAGGAGCATCTTAAAGAAGAAGTTACAGGTCTGTGAGAGCCAGAAATCTTGTTTGTTTGTAGGTGACCAAATACTTATTTTACTGAGGAATTTACCAATTAATTCATTAAAAATCCTTCAATGTGATTTTCTGGATTTTTTTTTCTTCTCATTTTGTCTCTCATAGTTGAGGTATACCTATGATGAAAATTGAAGACCTCTCTCATCTTTTAAGTGGTAGAACTTGCACAATTGGTGGCTGACTAAATACTTTTTATCCCCACTGTATATTTCCATAATCCTGGGATATTTTTATTTCAGTGGTGTGTTTAACCGTGTGTTCTGTAACCCTGTTTTACCTAATCCTTCTCTTGTGGAGTGTGTGAAATAAGAGGCAGATTCATGGACAGACGGTTTATTACACACTTCACATCTCACAAGCACAGAACAGACTGAATCATTTCAACAAGCTCTCCTCAGTTAACTCAACTCTGTCTTCACACGTTTCATGGCATTTCCTATCACACAGCATGACATTTACATTATACTGCATTCAACCCCCTATGTCCCTGACTCCTTCCTGCTATCTCGCCAGGAACCCCCTGGGCATTGTTATCCCATACTTATTCACTGTCTCCGTCTGAGATGCTAAATAATCTGACTTCCCCAAGGTCCTACACCGCCCCCCCAGCATCTTAGATAGAACATCAGTCCACACGCTCTCTTGGCTTCAGTCTCCTCCCATATAAGATAAGATAAGATAAGCCTTTATTAGTCCCACAATGGGGAAATTCCAGGATTGCAACAGCACAGGAATAGCAACACTCAGAGCAACAATCAGAAGACAAGAAAAAACAAGAGCAGCGAGTATACATATGTACATATAAATATATAAATATATAAACACACAGGTTCCAAGGTTGTCATAGCCAGGAGCGGCACTGGGGTTAAGCTCCCAGTGCTCATAAAATGCTCCTTATGGTGTGCGTCTCGAAAAGCCTCTGACAACTAAGTCCAACTCCTAGCCTGCCTGTGTGGTTTAGTCTCTAAGCCCAGCGAAACTGCTTTTACTAATAGGAGAAGGGGCGAGGGCGGATCTCTGGCGCCTTAAAACCAGATGCTTCGGGTAGATGGTGGCTCGTCAACCTGGGAAGGTAGCCCATCTAGGGGAAGGTAAACCCTGATTTCAAACCTCCGCTGCCTTGCGGCACACCCGGTCACGGGAAAGGCTTCGGGAGTCAACCCTGAGGAAAAATCCGGAGTCGGAGCCCCTAAGGCAGTTCTCTGTTGTGCTCAACATCGTTCTGGCAGCTCCTGCGACGGCGCTGGTGCCAAACTATAGTAGCCGTGCTGTTCCTTTGGATCCATCAGTGACATGGAGAGGGGGGACATGCTGCATGGGTAACATCTTGTCCTCCATATCTTCCTGCCCAGGCTTGAATCCTACCAACGCCCAACGCTGGAAGGTAGAACACCGGTGCGCATTGGCCTGTTCAGCCACAGGCGGTGCTGTTCCGGCGGAGTAGACGTTTGGGATTCTCTTCCATGGTCATCATAGACCGACGGAGGCCAATGAAACACACAGTGCGGAGCATTGTAGCTAGATGGAATAAATATATAAATATATAAACACACAGTGCGGAGCATTGTAGCTAGATGGAATAAATATATAAATATATAAACACACACAGTGCGGAGCATTGTAGCTAGATGGAATGAAACAGCATAACCGTCTACTTAGTTATCCTACATGGTATGATTATGTACCTATACATATTGTCTTCCTCCGTAGCGACCGGTATTTTCCTAGTTGTATACCAGAGGGGACCATTGTGTAAGCCTGTTGCATCTTTTGCATTCAATACTATTAGGTTGTCACGTCTTTTTGCTATCTCTGCGAGCAGCCCTGCTTAGGTTGTACAGTCTGACAGCCGTAAGTAGGAAGGACCTGCGAAACCTCTCGGCTGTGCACCTGGGATGATGTAGTCTGCTGCTAAATGAGCTCCTCAGTGCATTCAGTATGTCCTGCATAGGGTGGAACTCGGACTCCAGCAGAGATGACAGTTTAGCCACCATCCTTCTCTCTCCCATCTCCTCCACTGGGTCAAGGCACTGCCCCAGGACAGAGCTAGCTTTCTTGATCAGTTTGTTCAGTCTCTTCCTATCGGCTGCTGTAACACCACTGCCCCAGCAGACCACTCCAAAAGTGATGGCTGATGCCACCACCGTGTCATAGAATGTCTTCAGCAGCACCCCTTGTACACCAAAAGACCTCAGTCTCCTCAGTAGGAACAGCCTGCGCTGTCCCTTCTTGTAGAGTGCGTCAGTATTGTGTGACCAGTCTAGTTTATTGTTCAGATGAACACCCAGGTACTTGTAGGATGTCACCATCTCGATGTCAGTTCCCTGTATATTTACTGGTGCTGTGAGGGGTTGTCCTTGCCTGCGGCAGTCCACCACCAGCTCCTTAGTTTTCCTTGCGTTGATCTGGAGGCAGTTCCGATGGCACCAGTCCACGAAGTCCTGGATAAGTCCTCTGTACTCAGTTTCATCTCCGTTGGAGATGAGGCCAACGATTGCAGAGTCATCAGAGAACTTCTGTAGATGGCAGTGTGTTGTGTTGTGTGAGAAGTTCACAGTATAAAGGGTGAACAGGAAGGGAGCCAAAACCGTTCCCTGGGGGGCCCCCGTGCTACCGATGATCGTGTCGGACACACAGTCCCGGGTTCTCACAAACTGTGGCCGATTAGTGAGGTAGTCCAGGATCCATGATGACAGGTGCTGGTCCACCCCTGCGCACAGCAGCTTGTCCTTCAGGATCATCGGTTGGATGGTGTTGAAAGCACTGGAGAAGTCAAAGAACATGATCCTCACCACATTCCCGGGCTTCTCCAGGTGGGACAGAGAACGGTGAAGGAGGAAGATGACCGCATCCTCCACCCCAATGCCATGCTGGTAGGCGAACTGGAGTAGATCCATCGCTGGGCCCACCAGGGGGCGGAGGTGAGCAAGGAGCAGTCTCTCCAGGGTCTTCATCATGTGGGACGTCAGGGCCACTGGTCTGTAGCTGTTCAGATCTTTGGGGTGGGAAGTCTTTGGTACAGGTGCCACACAAGATGTTTTCCACAACTGTGGTACCCTCCCCAGCTTCAGGCTCAGGTTGAAAATGTGCTCCACAATCCCATACAGCTGGTCTGCACAGGACTTGAGGAGCTTTGCGCTGATGCCGTCCGGTCCCGAGGCCTTCCTCGCCTTGATCTTCCTCAGCCCCGTCCTCACCTGGGTCTTAGTGAGGGTCATGTTGGGGGGCTGTGTGTTGGGAGTGGGGGGGTGTTGGTGGAGTGGGGTGTGGGCAGCAGGACTCGATGTCTTTAGAGGCAGCAGTGGTTGTTGTGCAGTCGGGGGGGGGAGGGCGGTTGGTCAAACCTGTTGAAAAACAGGTTCAGATTGTTCGCCCACTCCCTGCCCCCCGTAGCCTAGGGGGAGGTATTCTGGAGCCCAGAGATGGTTTTAAGGTTTCTCCAGACCCCACCGATGTCGCTCTGTTGCAGCTTGTCCTCCATCTTCTTCCTGAAGCTGTCCTTGCCTTCTCTGATCTCCCTCCTCAGCTCCCTCTGTACGGACTTCAGCATCTCCCTGTTCCCCGACCTGAAGATCCTCTTCTTCTCTCTCAGAAGTGTTTTTATCTCAGGGTTGATCCAGGGTTTGTTGTTCGAGCAACACCATATGGTCTTGGTGGGTACGGTGTTGTCCACACAGAAGCTGATGTATTCCGTGATGGTGTGAGTGAGGCCATCGATGTCCTCACCATGTGGATCGCAGAGCTGCTCCCAGGCAGTGGTTTCAAAACAGTCCTTTAGAGCGTCCATTGCCTCCTCAGACCATAACTTCACTGTGCGCATGACCGGAGGTTGTCTGTGCACTAGGGGTTTGTACACCAGCCGGAGATGAACCAAGTTGTGATCCGATCTCCCGAGTGGGGGGAGTGGTGATAAGGTGTACGCCTCCTTAGTGTTTGCGTAGAATAAGTCCAGTGTTTTATTGTCTCTAGTGTGGCATGTAACATAATGGGTGAACGTGGGTAGAATGGGAGACAGTAAAACATGGTTGAAGTTGCCTGAGATGAGGAGAAGAGCATCTGGGTGTTCTGTCTGCAGCCTGCCAGTTACTGAGTGGATGACGTCACGCGCTGTCCCAGCGTTCGCCGTCGGATTTGCATAAATAACAATGCAGATCACATGGGAGTATTCCCTCGGGAGATATGTAGGCCGCATGCTAACAGCTAGCAACTCCATGTCTTTGTTGCAGTGTTGTTGTTTAACCGTGATATGTCCCGGTCTGCACCAGTTGTTATTAACATACATTATCACTCCACCGCCCCTTGCCTTGCCACTGTCTGGTGTTCAGTCTGCCTGTATCGCGTGGAAACCCTCCAGTTCAATGTTAGCATCTGCTGCTAGTTCAGTTAGCCACGTCTCAGAGAATAGCATAAGGCAGCACTCCCGGTATATGCTCTCGTAGCGGGAGATAGCCGCTAGCTCATCTATCTTTCCTAATATCGATCGTACATTCCCCATAACAACGGATGGGAGGGTGGGTCTGTACCTTATATTCCTTGCCCGCCGTCTTACACCAGCACGACACCCACGTCATTTTCGTCTTATTTCTCCTGGTATGTCGAGTTTTTTCGTTAGCACCGAGTGGCGGTTAAGTGCTAACAGCTGGTCCCTGTTGTACCGTCTCCTGCTGTAAACAGTGGCTCCGTCCACAGGCTCGGGAGACATTTGGAGTGATCTGTGTGTCCGTGATGTATACGGTGTCGCCAGATCGGAAAGTTGTTGCTCGATCAGAAAGTTAGAGGAAGAAAAAAACTCAGAATTGAGCCGCTGTTGCAAAAAGGCAGCCGACTCGTGTGGCGCCGGAAGCATGAAATGTTATCTGCTGTAACTGGGGTTTACTGCCTCCGTGGCGCTGCTGTGCCAGTGGGGGGCTGCTGGGAGTGTGTCTGACTGCGGGTGGGCCGTGGCGAGAGGGGGGGGAAACTTCGCTCTGTCCGTGTGGCTGCTCCGGTGAATCGCTTCCCTGGGGAGCTCTCCGTGGGGGTCTTCCACGCCGAGGGGCCCTAGCCAACAGCACTTGCTCGTCCGCTGCTACAAAGGCGGGTTTGAGTCTGTCTATGCCAATTTTCTCCCACCGACCTCCCCAGTCTAGCAAAAAATGCTTATCCCCTGTTTCCAACACTCTGAATGGTCCATTATAGGGTGGGCGCAATGGCGGGCGGTGGTTGTCGTGTCTGACGAACACGAACGCTGTATTCTTCAAAGTTTTAGGCACGAAAGCACGCGGAAAACAGTGGTGGGCCGGGCCCAGCAGCGTGCCTGTGTTTGCGCTCCGCTGCAAAAGCTGAGACGGGGAGCTGTCTGGTGCGGGATTATCTGGCAGAAATTCCCCGAGCAGCCGTAGGGGCTGCGCAAAAACAAGCTCTGCCGGGGAAGCGTTTAAATCCTCTTTTGGCGTGGAGCGCAACCCCAGTAAAACCCACGGCAACCTGTCCACCCAATTTGCATCCGTCAGTGAAGCCCTGAGTGCTGCTTTCAGTGATCTATGAAAATGCTCGCATAACCCATTGGCCTGTGGGTTGTATGCGGTTGTGTGATGAAATGCAACACCCAGGATGTGGGCCATCGCGGACCAGAGGTCGGAAACAAATTGAGGGCCCCTGTCGGACGTAATGTCCGACGGGACTCCAAAACGCGCCACCCATGCTGTTAAAAAAGCACGTGCCACGTCCGCGGAGGTGGTTGCCGCCAGCGGGACTGCTTCTGGCCAGCGCGTGGTGCGGTCCACCACTGTCAGGAGGTGCGTGCACCCCTGTGATGGCGGGAGGGGGCCCACAAGGTCCACGTGATCATGGTCAAACCTCTTAGCCGGTACCTGAAACGGCTCCATGGGAGCCTTTGTGTGTCTGTGTACCTTGGCTCTTTGGCACGCCACGCAGGCTGCAGCCCACTCTTTTACTTGTTTGCGTAGGCTTGGCCACACGAACTTCTCTCCCACCATTTTGACAGATGCGCACACTCCTGGGTGCGCCAGAGCGTGAACTGACTCAAACACGCGGCGGCGCCACGCGACTGGGACCACCGGACACGGGCGTCCTGTGGAGACATCGCAGATTAGGGGGGGGCATGCTGTCTTGCAGTACCCTCCTCTCCAGCCTTAACCCTGTTGGTCCAGACTGGAGCGCGCGCACGTCTGCATCGCTAATTTGCTTCACGGCCATGGCTGCGTAATCTATCCCCACGTAGACTGGGGCCACCATGGCGCACGAGAGGCAGTCCGCCACCACATTCAGTTTATCCGACACATGCTTAATATCGGTAGTAAACTCTGAGATCGAGGCCAGCTGTCTCTGCTGCCTGCCCGACCACGGTTCTGAAACCTTGGCCATCGCGAACGTTAGTGGCTTGTGGTCCACGAACGCGGTGAAGCTGCGCCCTTCCAGCCAGAACTGGAAGTGGCGTATGGCCAGGTGGAGGGCCAGCAACTCCCTGTCGAACGTGCTGTATTTACGTTCGCTGTCGCGCGAAGTTCTGCTGAAAAAGGCAAGCGGCTGCCAAGCCCCGGCAACACGCTGCTCCACGACGGCCCCTATAGCCACGTCTGAAGCGTAGGTGGTGAGCACTATCCGGGCTGCCGGGTCCGGATGCGCCAGCAGTGCGGCGTTTGCCAGGGCTGCTTTAACCTCCGAGAACGCCCGCTCTCGCTCCGGGTTCCATTCGACCCCATCTGCAGGTTTCTGTCTCTTGAGCGCAGCGTACAATGGTTGCATGAGCCGCACCCCAAAAATTCTTGCAGCGCCCTGACCGTCTGAGGCCGGGGAAAATCCGCTATGGCGCACACTTTGTCGGGCAATGGGATTGCTCCTTCCGGAGAGACGCGGTGCCCCAAAAAATCAATCTCCGTCACGGCGAACTGGCATTTCGCCGGGTTGATTATTAACCCGTGCTCCTCCAACCTCCAGAAAACCGTCCTGAGGTGGGTTTCGTGTTCGTCTTCGGACTCACTGGCTACCAGGTAGACGAACACGAACGGGAGATCGCGCAGCACTGCATCCATCATGCGCTGGAACGTCTGTGCCACGCCTTTTAACCCGAATGGCATGGACAGGAACTCGAATAAACTGAACGGAGTTATTACCGCTGTTTTGGGTACGTCCTCCGCGCGCACTGGCACCTGGTGATAACCGCGGACCAGGTCTATTTTGGAAAAAATGCGTGCTCCGGCGAGGTGAACAGAAAAATCCTGTATGTGGGGAATCGGGTAGCGGTCGTGTGCTGTGGCGTTGTTCAACCTGCGGAAATCACCGCACGGTCGCCACGAGCCCTCAGCCTTAGGGACCATGTGTAGCGGGGATGCCCATGGGCTGTTCAAACGCCTGATGATGCCCAACCTTTCCAGGTTGGCGAACTCCTCACGCACTATGGCCAGTTTAGCTGCGTCCAAGCGCCGAGGTCTTGCGAAAACGGGCGGCCCGGTGGTGGTGATAAAGTGCTCCACCCTGTGCTTAGCGATGGCCGCCGAAAATGTCGGGACCGTGAGTGCTGGGAACTGAGTGAGCAGTGCGTGGAACTTGCCGCCTGGAGCTGTGACGTTGGCCTGTGCTGTTGGCCGGGTCCTTCGAGCTATACAAGGGAGAGATTCAAAGGACAGTGCATTAACCAGGTGCCTGTTAGCAACATCCACAAGTAAACCATGCACACACAGAAAATCAGCGCCCAGGATCGGGCAACACAGTGCTGCTAGGATAAAAGTCCACTCATACGAGCGGCCATGTAGAGATAAGGCCAGTGTTCTCTCACCGAACGTCTTAATCTCCGAGCTGTTTACTGCCACAAGTCCGGGACCGCTAGGTCCTGCCAGCCGGTCAGCGTAGGACGGCAGGATGATGCTCTTCTGGGCTCCAGTGTTGATGAGGAAGCGTCTCCCCGAGCACAAGTCCGTCACGTAGAGCAGCTTGTTCTCTTCACCGGCGGTCGCAGCTGCTACCGACAGCCGGCCTTGGCGTTTCCCAAGCGCTTGAACTGGCACGGTGGCGCACATCTGCGCGCATTCTCTACGAAGCTGTGGTGGTAGAAGCAGAGCGTGTCTCTCTGGCACTCCTTGGCCCCTGCTGCCACTACCGTCGGTGGCTCCTTGACTCCTCTGGTCGTCTCGCTGGGCTCCGCCGCAGCCGCGTTGACAGTGATCGCCCAGGTGGTGAGGATGATCCGGTTTGCCTCCTGGGCTAGCGCACGGTAGTCACACGCGGCCAGCAACGGCGAATTGGCCAGAACCGCTCTTGCCTCCGTTGGAAGGTTCTGGAGGAAAAGGTGGGCAAATAGAAAGTGCCCGTCGTCCGTGCCCATTAACGCCAGCATCTTCTCCATCAGGTCGACGGCCGAACCATCTCCTAACTCGGTCCGCCCCAGGAGCCTCTCCCCTCTTTCACATTCCGAGAGCGTGTAGCGCCGGGTCAGCGCAGCCTTGAGCACCTCATATTTGCTGTGGGCTGGAGGCTGATCGAGCAGGCTTGGTACCTGCTGGGCTGTGCGAGCGTCCAGTGCTGCTACCACATGGTAGAACTTGGTGTTGTCTGCCGTTACTCCCCGGAGGGCGAACTGGGCCTCGGTGTGGTGGAACCAAAAGCGCGGGTTGTGCTGCCAAAAGTCCAGTAGCTTGACTGAAACCGCACACGCGTTGCTGGGGGTTCCATTCTGGGCTGTCTGTGGGATGGCTGCTGCGTCGCTGGGGTTTCCCGACCGGGCCGGCTCCGGGGTTCTTGCCTCGTGTTCCATAATTCGTCTAGGGTCACCAGTGTGGAGTGTGTGAAATAAGAGGCAGATTCATGGACAGACGGTTTATTACACACTTCACATCTCACAAGCACAGAACAGACTGAATCATTTCAACAAGCTCTCCTCTGTTAACTCAATTCTCTCTTCACACGTTTCCTGGCATTTCTCATCACACAGCATGACATTTACATTACACTGCATTCAACCCCCTGTGTCCCTGACTCCTTCCTGCTATCTTGCCAGGAACCCCCTGGGCATTGTTCTCCCATGCTTATTCACTGTCTCCGTCATGAGATGCTAAATAATCTGACTTCCCCAAGGTCCTACACTCTCTTACTTTATTGTGCCGTAGCCTGGTGGAGCACCCACAATTTCGTTGTACTGTACAACTGTACAATGACAATAAAGCCTATTCTATTCTATATCCTAGTTTTTAAGTTACAGGTGAAATCTGGGCTAATCAAGCTCTCCTCTTTCCACAGACTGAGCTCCCAATCACAGGCAATCACAGAGCATTCACAGAGAGGTCTTTGTTGTGTTAGAGTTTGGCACGGGTGGCGGCTCCACCTTCCGGTTCCGCCACCACCCACTGCTATAAGAGGGCAGTAGGCAGGAGGGGTGGTCTCTTTGCCACCTCTCTGCCTGGCGGGTGCACCTGTGTGTTGTGTAGTGCCTCCTTAATAAACGTGTGCTCAGTTCAAGACCTGGCCTCGTCCTTGACTCCATATTCAGACATAACAGTCCTGTGTAATATTCCTCTTCTTTGCCGCTGAAACGCTGTCTGATTTGGGATATTCAAACTGGCTGAAGCATATACCAAGAGTGTGTGTGTGTGTTTAAATTTATGACATCAAAGGACAACGCATTCAGAGGATTAAAAAATGGCCATCTTACAGCCAGTTTCATGATTTTCACCTCATCTGTCCAATCACGGTCTATTTGTCTCTCACCCTTCCTCTCTGATGCTGTATGTGAAAATGAACAGGAGTCATACACATCAGAGTCCCTCATCCATTTCTCAGTCTCTCCCCTGTACTCGGTGTCTTTTTAAGCAACAGAAACTTACTGTCCCCCAGTATATGCCTTCCATCTATCACTTCTATAACATGCCTTTTATTCCTGTCCTGTAGCACCAACATCTTTGATACCTGGTTCATCAAAGAAGAAGCACTATTTTAAGCTGACTCTTCCCCTGTTATATGGATGTCTCATGGGCAAATTTGATCAGTCTTTTCCAGTTTTTCTTGTTTCAATTTGTTCAGCATGGTCTCTTGACTTTTAATTGTAAACTGTAACCCACGGACAAGAGATGGAAATTAGCCACTGGCTACAATTTGGCAAGTTTACATTGATTGATATCAATGTTCATCAACTTGCTCTGTCCTTAAAAAAAAACCCAAAACAAAACAGCAGTTTATTTTTCAAATATTCTGAGTTTGACCAAATTCAGTGTCAGTTACCATACATGTATGTCATTGTGATCTTATATTCTTAATTACACTTGAATATTCCGAAAAACACTCCATATAAGATAAGATAAGATAAGATAAGCCTTTATTAGTCCCACAACGGGGAAATTCCAGGATTGCAACAGCACAGGGATAGCAACACTCAGAGCAACAATCAGAAGGCAAGAAAAAAAAACAAGCAAGCAAGAGCAGCTAATAAACATATGTACGTATTACTATAAAATATATATATATACACACACACACAGACACACAGTGCAGAGCATTGTAGCTGGATGGAATAAATATATTGGCAAAAAGTTATTTTATTGTTGTGAATGTCTTTAATTTAACAAATACTGTAATCCATCTTTGAAGAAGAATGAATGAGGGCTACTGCTGATAGGAAAAATACTACAACTTTACGGATGTATTTTCAATTTTTTTTTCTGTACCTATACAACAGTTCGATTAATTTAGAGTTATTGTACATTTCCTTAATAACTGAATGTTAGATGTTTTTCATAACTGGCCCAATTCAGCAAGCAATGCTGTTAGCTTGGGTTGTTTTGTAATATTATCATATGTTAATATAAAATCCCAAAAGTATCATTAAAAAATCAGACTCCTAATTTGAAGCTATGGTGTGATCAGTTGCAAAAATTACTCATAAATTCCAGTCTGCTGACCTCAGTGAACTGCGCAATATGGTAAATGTAGAGGTGGGAAGAGTGGCCAAAAATTGTACTTTTTTAATTCAATTCAATTCGTTTTAACCATACAGTGTAACCATACAGTGAATTTGTACCAAAATTATAATTTTACATACCATATACTGAAAAGTCAAAAATAGTCATGAACAAACAAACAGAACAAGACAAAACAAACCAAGCAAAACAAACTAACCTCAACAACAAAAAAGATGAGTACAACCAAAATCACACATTCAAAAAGGAATGAGAAGAAAAACAAACTAATTGAGTCCCACCCCTTCTCCCCAGCTTACACACCAATATATTAGATGAGCTCCATTCCTTATATACTTATGTTTCCTTATAATTCTTGTTTTTCTTATATATTTTTTATGTTCTAACCTATTGTAACATATTCCCTTATAGTATTGCATTTTTTTATATTCTAATATATTATATTTTCTTCTATTATTGTATAATGTTCTGTATTATGTTCTCCACAGTCAACTATTTATATGAAATATAATATGAGGATGTCATTTATACAAGTATATCTGACCATAAATCAAGAGCAAAAAAGAAGAAAAACAAACAGCAAGACAAAAAACAAACAAAAAACCCCAAACAAAACCATGTACATACCAGGTGTCAATCAAACTCCTTCTCCCTATACTGAATGAATATCATCCCCCTGTATAAATTTTTGGACTGTGTGATGTTTGTGCATTTCTTTAATTCCACATTTAAACTGTTCCATAGTTTCACCCCATACACTGAAACACAAAAACTTTTCCTTTGCTTTCTCACCCATGCCAATTTAAATGTGAATAATCCCATTAAGTTATATTCACCCTCTCTTTCTGTGAATATGTTTTGAACATATTTGGTAGGTGATTATATTTTGCTTGAAACATTCTTCTTCTTCTTCTTCTTCTTCTTCTTCTTCTTCTTCTTCTTCTTCTTCTTCTTCTTCTTCTTCTTCTTGCTGCTCCCTTTAGGGGTCATCACAGTGGATCATCTGCCTCCATCTCACCCTATCCCTTGCATCTTCCTCTGTAATACCAATCCTCTCCATGCCCTCCTGCACTACATCCATGAATCTTCTTTGTGGGCTTCCTCTTTTTCTCCTGCCTGGCAGCTCCATCTTTAACATCCTTTGTCCAGTATATCCACTATCCCTCCTCTGCACATGTCCAAACTATCTCAGCCTTGCCTCTCTTACTTTGTGTCATAAACCGAGTGTCGGTTCTGGCCACACTCGGGTCTCATATCTTTTTGTTCCCTGGCTTTGGCAGCTGAGGGTTCCTTCCAGCTCCTCGGGCTCTTATTGTGAAGGCGCCCGGGGGAGCTCCCTGCTGTCAAAGTCAGCTGCTGCTCTGCTGTCATTAGCAGCAGCTGTGCCGCGTTGGGGTCATTAGCCGCCAGAGATATAAGCGGGTGCTAAATGTCCTCCAGTGCGGCAGTCACTGTTATATCCTGTTATGATCATCGGTTACGATCATCTGTTATATCCTGCTACGTTTTGATGGTGCTCCTATATGCTCAGGTATGTTCCTGTTTGCCTAGCTCATCATTAACGTTGTCGTCTGGCGCATCGGGTGTTCCCCGGCTCAGACTTCACCCAGCCGCTGTATGTGTTCTGTGTGTGTTCATCCTTATCCACAATAAATTACCACTGCAAACTCACTGGTGACTGAGGCGTCTTGTGACGGTCCGTGAGGGCCATTGTGACAGTAGACTGCCGCCTAACGCCCGGAGAGGAGGCGTTGTTTCGAGACGCCATTCACCGTGCAGTTTGCAGTAGTGGACTGTTAATTCCTACCTGTCTGAGTGTCTGCAGCGGGGAGTATGTCGTCATCCAGGGGCCATTGTCGGCGCCTTGGCAGGCAGCAAGCGGAGGTTCTGAAGGAGGTGGACTACACCATCTTCACCGCTACGCTGTTGGACGCTCCCAGTGACATTTGTAGATACCTGGACCTAGCCGAGGAGATTCTGGATTCTCTTCCCCGCTTCACCGATCATCCAGAGGTAAGCGTGAGGAGAGATGACATCGCCACCCAGCGTGAGAGACTCCGAGGGCTGGAGGGAAATCCTGGCAGGAAGCTGAAGCGGAGGAGATGTCGCCCCTCGCTTCGGGATCCCGCTCCTGCCTCCGTTCCGGCCCGGGAGTTCGCACCACCCGGAGGTCTTTTCCCATCGGGCATGTCGTCACTCGGGATTCCCCCAGAGAAGCTGCAGATGACAGCAGAAAAGATCTGGGACCGGCTGGCTGCTGCTTGCTCCACTAAAAATCCTCCAGCGTGTATGAAGCATGTGGTGGCGGCGGTCAGACTGGTGGAGAGGAATCCAGCGCTGTGTGAGTTTCCTGAGTTTGCTGACTTGCTTGCCGCCGTTTCTGCTCAGGAACGGCGATTTCCGGACCTCACCTTCGCCTCACCCCCTACAAGGAACCGTCGTCAATCCGGCTTCCAACCTCGGCTAGACCCCCGTCTGGATGCTGTTCCGGGTCGCCGCAAGGGCTCAACCCCCCACACAGCTGTCACTCCTGCGCCTCGTCAGAGGGGAATCCCCGCAGCCTCGTCTTCTCCCGGGCCCTCGCCTGCTGTCCCGTCAGCGCTCCATGCCCGACTGACCCCGGCTGTCGCCCCCTCCTCCTTGTCGCCTATCCTGGCTGCTGTGTGTCACGAGAGCTCCGTTTCGGCGAGCTTCATCCCGGATCCGCCTCGAGTGGCCTCATCTCGTCTTCCCAGAGGGCCCTCTGTCGCCATCCAGCGGGGAAAGGAAGGAATGACGTCCCCCACAGCGGAGACTATCTTACCCTTAGGGGAAGGGCAAGTGCATGATAATTTCTCTTCTTTTGACATTGTTTTGCCTTGTCTGACTCCTAGGGGTGGAGTTCGGGGTATGCAGCCCCCCGAGCTCCCTCCACCCGCTGTGGATGAAAATATTAACCCTGCTTCCTCTGTGTCTCCCTCCGCTGAGCGGTCCTCGACGTCAGGCCAACGTCGCTGGATGAGGAGGGGGCCTGCGGTTCTGGAGAGCCTGGTTCCGGTTCCGCAGCCACGCCATGGGCGGAGGAGGAGAGCGGACTGCAGCGTGGAGCCATCGCCAATGAAGAAGCGTCCCCGGGGTTCCACGGAGGAGCGGTCCAGTCCAGCAGGGCGAGATTCTCCTGCCACCACGCCGTGCGGGCCACCGGCGTGGACATCGGTGCCGGAGGACTCTCTAGCTGCACGCACCATCATGCCAGCTGCGGAGCCCGACGCAGCTGAGTGGGAGCCTGAGGACGACCTCCTGACTTCTGAGCCCGGATCATCGCAGTCCTGGACGGCGTCAGAACCCGAGCTCAGGCAAGTGCTCTGTTTTATCTTTCTTCTTCACCTTTTAGAGCACTTTTGCCTGTCTCAAGGGGAGATGAGCCGGGTGCAGCCGCCCGCTGCGTCCGAGCTTATCTCGCCGGGTTCTGGCGCTGCCGGTGATCCTGATCCCGGGTTTTCTCTCTTGTGTGAGTCTTCTCCCAGGGTCGCCGGCGAGGGGCTGCTCTCGCCTGCTGCGCCAGAGGTTCCGGTTTCGGGGTTGGAGGTCGAGTCTGGTGCCACGCTGACCGGGTCCACCGGGAGTGCTGTTCCGGTCCAGTTGGGGTCCACCGGGAGTGCTGTTCCGGAGGCCCAATCGGGGTCCACCGTGGGTTTGGTTCCGGAGGCCCAATCGGGGTCCACCGTGGGTGCTGCACCAGCAGGTCCTAGGTTCGGTGAGGGAGCTGCAGATCCCCAGCCACCGGATGCTGGACAGGCTCGTTTTCTTCATCACCCTCATCTCCACAGTCACCCTCCTCGTCTCCCTGAGGAGCACTACCCATCTCCACCTGGGGCCGTTGGGGTCCCGAACGCTCCGCCCGGTTTCCCCTCATCTCCCCCCTTTTCTGCGGGATCACCGGCTGCTTCTTCCCAACGGTTCTGGTGGGCTGGTGTTGCGGGGCGGCCGCCTGAAGGGCTGTCTCGTTGGTTTGGTTATCTGGGCCGGCCCCCCGACCTGTTTATCTTCCTGTGCGGCGACCTGCTCCGGCCGCCTGAAACTCTCTTCCCCCGAGCATGGGACTGGGATAGGCCGCCCGAACTGTCCTCTTTTCCCTCCCTGTTCTGTGGCCTCTTGTCGCCGGGCGACCCCCCCCCCCCCCCGAACCTTTTGCCCCATCCCTCCGGGCCTGGACTGCGCCCTTTCCGGGTTCCTGATCTCATCTGTGGGACTGTTGGGGTGTGTGTGTGTGTGTGGGGGGGGATTGTTTTGTGTTTTTGTGTCACTCTGTTTGCCCAAGGGTGTGTTGCCTATTTTGTACTTATTGTGGTTTTGTTCTTGTTACCCGGGATTATGGTTTGTTTTTTTTTTCTATAGCCTTGTTGGTTGTTTGTCTCTCTCCCTCCTGCCAGCACCCCATCCACCCACCCTAGGGGGGTGGGGGGGGGGCTTGGGTGTTACTCTGGCCGCTCAGAGCTCGGCCTTGAGGGGGAGGTACTGTCATAACCCAAGTGTCGGTTCTGGCCACACTCGGGTCTCATATCTTTTTGTTCCCTGGCTTTGGCAGCTGAGGGTTCCTTCCAGCTCCTCGGGCTCTTATTGTGAAGGCGCCCGGGGGAGCTCCCTGCTGTCAAAGTCAGCTGCTGCTCTGCTGTCATTAGCAGCAGCTGTGCCGCGTTGGGGTCATTAGCCGCCAGAGATATAAGCGGGTGCTAAATGTCCTCCAGCGCGGCAGTCACTGTTATATCCTGTTATGTTCTCCTGTTATGATCATCGGTTACGATCATCTGTTATATCCTGCTACGTTTTGATGGTGCTCCTATATGCTCAGGTATGTTCCTGTTTGCCTAGCTCATCATTAACGTTGTCGTCTGGCGCATCGGGTGTTCCCCGGCTCAGACTTCACCCAGCTGCTGTATGTGTTCTGTGTGTGTTCATCCTTATCCACAATAAATTACCACTGCAAACTCACTGGTGACTGAGGCGTCTTGTGACGGTCCGTGAGGGCCGTTGTGACACTTTGTCTCCAAACTGCTTAGCCTGAGCTGTCCCTCTGATACACTCATTTCTAATCTTGCCCCTCCTAGTCACTCCCAATGAAAATTTTAGCCTCTTCAACTCTGCCACCTCTAGCTCCATCTCCTTTTTTTTTTTTTTTTGTCAGCGCCACCATCTCCAAACCATACAGGTCTCCCTACCGTCTTGTAAAACTTCCCTTTCACTTTTGCTGCAACTCTTCTGTCACAAATCACCCCTGACACTCGACTCCACCCTGCCTACACTCTCTTCTTAACCTCTCTTGTGCATTTTCCATTACTTTGGATGGTTGACCCCAGGTACTTAAACTCATCTACTTTCACTACCTCTACTCCTTCCATCTTCACCGTTACACCTGTCTCCCTCTCATTCACACTCATGTATTCTGTCTTGCTTCTACTGACTTTTATTCCTCTTCTCTCCAGAGCATACCTCCACCTCTTGTGGTTCTCTTCCACCTGCTCCCTACTCTCACGACAGATCACAACATCGTCTGCAAACATCATGGTCCATGGAGACTCCTGCCTGACCTCATCTGTCAGCCTGTCCATCACCCTGGCAAACAAGAAGGGGCTCAGAGCTGATCCCTGATGTAACCCCCCCCCCCCAACTTGATCCCATCTGTCATTCCTACAGCACACCTCACCACTGTCTCATTGTCCTCATACATGTCCTGCACCACCCTCACATACTTCTCTGCCACTCCTGACTTTCTCATACAGTACCACACTTCCTCTCTTGGCTCCCTATCATATGCTTTCTCTAGATCCACAAACACACAGTGCAACTCCTTCTGAGCTTCTCTATACTTCTCCGTCAGCACTCTTAGAGCAAACCTTGCATCTGTAGTACTCTTTCTTGGCATGAAACTGTACTGCTGCTCAATGATTGTCATCTCTCCTTTAAACCTGGCTTCAACAATTCTAAAATCTTTTTTTTTTTTGCTTTAAACATGATTTGTGCTATTCGATAATCTACTAAATGTGATAGTTTGAGTATTTTTGATTGTAAAAATAATTTATTTGTATGATTCTGATACCCTGCATTGTGAATGATTCTTATTGCTCTTTTCTGGAGAGTGATGAGTGACCAGATTGTGCTGTTGTAGTTACTGCCCCAAACCTCTGCACAGTAACTCAGATATGGTGAAATCAGAGAACAGTACACAATGCGTTGTGAATCATGATCAAGAACCAACTTTGCTTTATTTCTGTCACGATTCTGAGCACGGGTGGGTGCTGTGCTCAGCCGCTAGTCTAGTGCTGTCTTTATTGATGAGCTGTCTGTATTCTCAGTTCTGTCTTTATAGTCTTGTTGTGAATCGTTTTGTATTTATGGTATTTGCATCTTTTGGGGTTGTGTTCTTACATTTTGTATCATTATATATTATTTCCGGTCTGTGCTTTTATTTTGACAGTGCCTGTGCAGCTTCCGGCTGTCAAACCCAGTGCAGGCTGCACAGCTGACTAATAAGAGAAAATTCAGAAAAACGGAGTTCTGAGCCTGTGGACACAGCAGTGTTAGGCAGAGGCTTGGTATTTTTAAAGGGGCTATTTTTTTTTGGAATATTATTCCTGATACTGACAATTTTATCATTAAAAAAATTCAAAGTCATCAGCACTAAGAGTTGGAGGAATATAGGGGTCGATGGCATTGTGGCTCTTGGTTAACTGAGCTACAGTGTTAAAAAGAAATCTATGGTTGTTTTTATTTCTTCTATCAAGGATGAATAGTACTGTCGCCTAGCACTATGGAGAGATTTCTTATAGGTGATAAGGCTGGCATTCCAGGCTGAACATGATTCGTCTTATTTGCACACCAAAGCCTTTCACAGGATCTGACTTTCTGTTTTAACTCACTAGTGTGGGAGTTGTACCATGGAGCTAATCTCCTATTTTTAATAGTTTTCTTTTTAAGAGGGGCTATGGAGTCAAGTGTTGTCCGCAGTGAGGCTGCAGTGCTATCAACTAAGAGGTCTAATTGTGATGGATTCAAGCAGTCAGTGCTGCCTGCTATATTGAGACATGGTAATAGAGTAAGTGCTGAAGGAATTCATTCTTTAAAGTGAGCCACGGCACTATCAGGTAAGAATCTGGTAACTATATTTCTGCTTGATGCTGTAAAATCAGATAACACAAATTTGAAAGTTATCAAATAATGGTCAGTCAGTGTAGGATTTTGAGGAATGACAAGCAACTCATTAATTTCTACACCATAGGTCAAGACCAGGTCAAGGGTGTGATTATGATACATCCAAGATGGCGCCCACAGCGGTCGACATGGTGCTTCGCTGCGCTCTTTGTTTGTTTTTGTTTGTCAATTGTGTGTCTGCTTGCACTTATACCCGTGAAGAACTTTTAAATATCAGGACTTTGACCCCCACGGACCTCCTCCCAGTTTTTCTAGCCCCTGCCGCCGATCTGGTTTATTGTTTGGCTCGGAAAGTGAGACGGCGGAAGAGAGGAAGACGAGCGGGCGCTCTCGTACGACTTCGCAGGAGAGGCTCGCGAACGGCGCTGCCTGGCATATTTCTGTCCAATACCAACTCTCTCTCTAACAAGGTGGATGAACTGAGACTGCTGATGCGTTTTAAGGACCTCGCCTCCTCAGCTGTCCTCTGCTTTACTGAGACCTGGCTCCGGGAAAATATACCGGACAGCGCGCTGCGCCTCGACGGCTTTCAGCTCTTCCGTGCTGATCGTGACACAGAGCTTTCCGGCAAGACCACAGGAGGCGGTGTCTGCTTCTACATCAACTGTAGCTGGTGCTCTGATGTAACGGTAATTTCCAAACACTGTTCTCCTGCCTTGGAATTTCTTGTTATCAACTGCAAGCCTTTTTATTCCCCGCGGGAGTTTGCTTCTTTTATACTGATCGCTGTGTACGCCCCTCCCGACGCGGACACGCGCGAAGCTCAGCGCGTGCTCGCGGATCACATTCAACACACAGAGCGGAGTTTTCCAGACTCGCTGATTATTGTGGCTGCCGACTTTAATCAGTGCAATCTGAGCCACGATCTCCCCTGCTACAAACAGTTTATTAAATGCCCCACCAGAGGATTAAACACACTGGATCACTGTTACACCACAGTGAAAGACGCATATCGCGCTGTCCCTCGAGCTGCGCTGGGATTATCTGATCACGTGATGGTTCACCTCATTCCCACATACAGACAGAGATTGAAGCTCACTAAACCTGTTGTGAGCACTACGAAGATACGGACCAGTGATGCTGAGGAGAAGCTGGAAACGTGCATGGAAATATCTGACTGGGGCATGCTTAAAGGAGCCACGCATGATCTGGATGAGTACACGGACACTGTGAACTCATATATCCACTTTTGTGAAGAGAACATTCTTCCATCACGCACCAGGGTGAGTTACTCTAATGACAAACCCTGGTTCACAGCTAAGCTCAGACAGATCAGGAAGGAGAAGGAAGCAGCGCTGAAAAGTGGAGACAGGGACTGCTACAGGGAGGTTAAATACCGGTTTAACAGAGAGCTGAAGAGGGCTAAATCTGTGTACTCAGAGAGACTCCAGCAGCAGTTCACTGCTAATGATTCGGCTTCCGTGTGGAGAGGACTGAGGCAGATCACCAACTATCGGCCTCAGGCTCCTAAAGGTCAGGATGACAAAGCCCTTTGTCAGAGACTGTCCCAACACTATGCCCGTTTTGACACCTCGTCATCTGTGTCCAACTCCCCCCCTCCCTCCAGCTCCACAGCCTCCACATTCCCTACTTCATTTAAGGCACCCCCCCCACCTCCCCCCCTCCCCTTATCATCAGTGAGCAGGATGTGCTCAAACAGTTCTCCAGACTGAACCCGCGCAAGGCCCCCGGCCCAGACGGCGTGTCTCCCTCCACCCTGAGACTCTGTGCGAAACAGCTGGCTCCTGTATTCACAGACATTTTTAACACCTCCCTTAAGTTATGCCACGTGCCGTCCTGCCTCAAATCCTCCACCATCATCCCTGTCCCCAAGAAGCCACGGATCACTGGACTTAATGACTACAGACCTGTAGCGCTCACCTCTGTAGTCATGAAGTCCTTTGAGCGCCTGGTCCTGTCCCACCTCAAGTCCATCACCACCCCTCTCCTGGACCCGCTGCAGTTTGCCTACCGAGCCAACAGGTCTGTAGACGATGCAGTCAACCTGGCCCTCCACTCCATCCTGCAGCACCTGGACTCCCCGGGAACCTACGCCAGGATCCTGTTTGTGGACTTCAGCTCCGCATTCAACACCATCCGCCCCGCTCTGCTCCGGGACAAGCTGTCCCTGCTCAACGTGCCTGACTCCCTCTGCAGGTGGATCATCGACTTCCTGACGGACCGGAGGCAGCATGTGCGGCTGGGAAAGACTGTCTCAGACTATACTAGCATCAGCACCGGATCACCCCAGGGCTGTGTACTTTCCCCCCTACTCTTCTCCCTTTACACCAACTCCTGCACCTCCAGCCACCAGTCTGTCAAGTTGATCAAGTTTGCGGACGACACCACCCTCATCGGGCTCATCTCCAACGGCGACGAGTCCGCCTACAGGAGAGAGGTGGCCCAGCTGGCGTCCTGGTGCAGCAATAACAACCTGCAGCTGAACGCTCTGAAGACAGTGGAGATGATTGTAGACTTCAGGAAAGTCACTACTCCTCTGCCCCCCCTCACCCTCTCAGGCTCTCCCATCACCACTGCTGATTCCTTCCGCTTCCTAGGCACTACCATCACCAGGGACCTCAAATGGGAGCTGACCATCAGCTCACTCATCAAAAAAGCCCAGCAGAGGATGTTCTTCCTGCGGCAGCTGAGGAAGCTCAAGCTACCCACCAAGATGTTAGTGCAGTTCTACACAGCCATCATCGAGTCCATCCTCACCACCTCCATAACCGTGTGGTATGCAGGAGCCACTGCCAGGGACAGACTAAGGCTGCAGCGCGTCGTGCGCACTGCTGAGAAGGTGATCGGCTGCAAGCTCCCATCTCTCCAGGATCTGTACATCTCCAGGACCCGGAGGCGTGCTGGCCGGATCATAGCCGATCCCTCACACCCTGGTCATGTACTGTTTGCCCCCCTCCCCTCTGGTAGAAGACTTCGGTCCATCCAGACTAAAACCTCCCGTCACATGAACAGCTTCTTCCCCTCTGCCATTAGACTGCTGAACACTAAGTGACTCTCGTGCACCATGTACAGCAGCTCAACCAGACTCATGTCAATCATCACTGTTTTCTTCCTGCATTACCGACTGCACTATATAGTTCTACACAGTATCTGCTGCTGGCTAATATATATTTTAACTGTTGACCAGTATCACTTAATCTTATCCTACACTTTATTACATGTATAGTTTATTTCTCTTATCTTATCATGTTTAATGTTGCAGCATTGTACCGAGACAAATTCCTAGTTTGTGTACTACATGAACAATGGCAATAAACCTGATTCTGATTCTGATGATGATGAGTTGATTTACTAACACACTGAGAAAAACCAGATGAATTTAAGAGGGAGAGAAATGCTACACTATGACTATCATTATCAACGTTTATATGAATATTAATATCACCGGCTGCTGGAGCAGGCTCATCACCTGTTGCATGGCACGTGCATCCAGCGCAGCAACCACATAGTAATATTTTGTGTCGTCCGTTGTTATCCTGCCGAGTGCGAACTGGGTTTCTATGTGCAGGAACCACGTGGTGGGGCTGTGAAGCCAGAAGTCTGGGAGCTTGACTGAGAGCACACGCGGTGCTGGTGCTCTCCCTCCAGGTAGTCTCCGGGGTGCTGCTCAGCTCGCTGTCCATGGCATGTCTTGGGGTCACCAATGTGGAGAAAAGAAGCAGGCGAGGCAACGAGCTGCACAACACAAGAACTTTATTCCTTCTCCAACATTCAGTACAGAAAAAAGCTCTCTCGGGTCTCTGTGCATCCTCCTTTTATACCTTTAATTCCATGCATTGAGACCCGGAACTTCTGACCATAATACATTGTTTGGAACAAAGACATGGGTGGCACATTAACATAACATCACGTCGGCACGGCTTCTCACATCCTTCTTCTTCCAGTGGTTCTCTCCTCTCCCTGGGGGGCGAATAGTCCTTACTGTCCCGAATGAGACCCCCCGGTGACACTTCCTCCTTCAGTCCATTGTTCCCCTTTTCCCCAGCTGCCTTCTCTGGGTGGAGAATCCCCCACCCATACCACCACAAAGCTACTTTGTTTTTGTGGAAATGGACAGATTATTTTTTCTTTGCCGCGGTTAAGGACAAAAGCATATTGGTGGGTCGTGTGAAACCAACTGCAATCTTTAGAAGCACCTGAGAACAGCAGCAACATCAAAGCTCTCTGTGTTGACCCTGTGATGGACTGGCAATCTGTCCAGACTGTACCCTGCCTCTCGCCCAAAGATGCTGGGATAGGCTCCAGCCCCACCGCGACCCGAAAAGGATTAAGTGGAAGAAGATGGATGGATGGATGGAACAGTCACGCTGGATTTCAAGCACAGGTATAGTTACATCTGGACAGTTTGTGACCCAGCAAGAATTAAACCGATTGATTGCCAGATACGTCGTTACAAAATGAAGATCTGATAACATCCATTTTCCACCAGACAGATGAGACTGTGATCCACTGAAGTTAAAACACATTTACTTGCTGCCTGGATAAAGATTATTCAAAAATGAATTTTGATCTCCAAAAGGAATTTAAGAGACTGGATCATGTCTCTGTCACAGCAGACGTTTGGAGTGTGGATAATGGACATTTTCTTTGGATCACTGCACATTGGATTAAATGCATAATATTGAAGGTAAGAAACTGTTGACAGCTTTATGCAGTGTTGCCAACGCACTCTTTTGAAGTGATTCTCACTCGTTTTCCCTCTCTCTCACTCCACAAACCTTATTTCTCACTCCAAAATGAGGACATTTCTGGCAATTTTGTGTTGATTCTCTTCAGATTTTTTTCCACAATAAGAGCTCTCAAGGCAGGATAAAGCAGACTGAACATGCTCTAAAAATTCTGTCTGAAACAGTCTGTTTTCAGCCTGACATTAATAAGCCCGTAATGTAATCTATTAATTAAATTATCTTGTGCAAGATTATTTAAGTATGCATTTAAAAGTAATATGAACATTACTTTTCCAAGTAACTAGTTACTTTAATCATGCAGTTATTGGTAACAAAGTTACTTTTGAAAAGAAGTAACTAGTAACTGTAACTAGTTACTATTTTTTAGTAACTTGCCAAACACTGGGTATAACCTTTGCTATTTTAATTTAATCTGGAAATGTACCAGTTTGAAAAAGATAAATTACAAATGTGTAATTTACTTAAGTAAAAGTAGCATTACCTGATGTTAGTTACTCAAGTATAAGAGTAGCCACCAAAAATTACTTGAGTGACAAAGTTTGTACTAAAAGGGTTATTTGAGTAGTGAGTAACAACCAGTTTGCAATTTTTCTCGTAAATGTTCAAGTTTTTTCACATTTCTGACTTTTTATTTTATTATTATATATTTTTATTTAGGGCTACTTCTGGTGAAAATTTAATCAAAATCCATCCAGTAGTTTTTGCCTAATTCTGCTAATGGACAAACAAACAGACGGACGGACGGACAGACAGACAGACAGACAGACAAACCACCCCGATTACATAGCCTCCTTGGAGGTAATAAATGTAACTAGTACTAATAACCTTTGGTTAAATGTTGTAACTTGTAAACTATTTTGGGTTTTGCCTATATCCTATTGGCTGCAGAAAAAATGCAGAAGTTTTGTGAAAGAAAGTAGAGATTTTTTTGAAATACTAAAAAAACTGAACAGTGTGGTCTATATTAATCATACAGTGGGGTAAAAAAGTATTTAGTCAGCCACCAATTGTGCAGGTTCTCCCACTTAAAAGATGAGAGAGGTCTCCAATTTTCATCATAGGTATACCTCAACTATGAGAGACAAAATAAGAAAAAAAAAATCCAGAAAATCACATTGAAGGATTTTTAATGAATTAATTGGTAAATTCCTCGGTAAAATAAGTATTTGGTCAATAACAAAAGTTCATCTCAATACTTTGTTATATACCCTTTGTTGGCAATGACAGAGGTCAAACGTTTTCTGTAAGTTTTCATAAGGTTTTCACACACTGTTGCTGGTATTTTGGCCCATTCCTCCATGCAGATCTCCTCTAGAGCAGTGATGTTTTAGGGCTGTCGCTGGGCAACACAGACTTTCAACTCCTTCCAAAGATTTTCTATGGGGTTGAGATCTGGAGACTGGCTAGGCCACTCCAGGACCTTGAAATGCTTCTTACGAAGCCACTCCTTCGTTGCCCGGGCAGCGTGTTTGGGATCATTGTCATGCTGAAAAACCCAGCCACGTTTCATCTTCAATGCCCTTGCTGGTGGAAGGAGGTTTTCACTCAAAATCTCACGATACATGGCCCCATTCATTCTTTCCTTTACACGGATCAGTCGTCCTGGTCCCTTTGCAGAAAAACAGCCCCAAAGTATGATGTTTCCACCCCCATGCTTCACAGTAGGTATGGTGTTCTTTCTCCTCCAAACACGACAAGTTGAGTTTTTACCAGAAAGTTCTATTTTGGTTTCATCTGACCATATGACATTCTCCCAATCCTCTTCTGGATCATCCAAATGCTCTCTAGCAAACTTCAGACGGCCCTGGACATGTACTGGCTTAAGCAGGGGGACACATCTGGCACTGCAGGATTTGAGTCCCTGGTGGCGTAGTGTGTTTCTGATGTAGCCTTTGTTACTTTGGTCCCAGCTCTCTGCAGGTCATTCACTAGGTCCCCCCATGTGGTTCTGGGATTTTTGCTCACCGTTTTCGTGATAATTTTGACTCCACAGGGTGAGATCTTGCGTAGAGCCCCAGATCAAGGGAGATTATCAGTGGTCTTGTATGTCTTCCATTTTCTAATAATTGCTCCCACAGTTGATTTCTTCACACCAAGCTGCTTACCTATTGCAGATTCAGTCTTCCCAGCCTGGTGCTGGTCTCCAATTTTGTTTCTGGTGTCCTTTGACAGCTCTTTGGTCTTGGCCATAGTGGAGTTTGGAGTCTGACTGTTTGAGGTTGTGGACAGGTGTCTTTTATACTGATAACAAGTTCAAACAGGTGCCATTAATACAGGTAGCGAGTGGAGGACAGAGGAGCCTCTTAAAGAAGTTACAGGTCTGTGAGAGCCAGAAATCTTGCTTGTTTGTAGGTGACCAAATACTTATTTTACTGAGGAATTTACCAATTAATTCATTAAAAATCCTTCAATGTGATTTTCTGCATTTTTTTTTCTCATTTTGTCTCTCATAGTTGAGGTATACCTATGATGAAAATTAGAGACCTCTCTCATCTTTTAAGTGGGAGAACTTGCACAATTGGTGGCTGACTAAATACTTTTTTGCCCCACTGTATATCCCATAACCTATATATGTATAAGCATGTGAGAATGTTTGGTGACTACATATGTAAAGCGACTTCACACCTCAGAACAGGACAAACGGTCTCAACCGCCAGTGAAGATCAAAGAGCATCCGGGGCACTGTGGTGGAGACCAGATAGGTCGCCCTGACCTCCCAGGGCCAGGTGGAGGGGTACGGAGACAAAGGAGGGGATTAAGTAATGGGGGATGTCAGCTTTGATATGCATGTCTTTTGTTGTGTGTGAGTATAAGTACACAGAGCCAAATGTGTTCGCTCTCTTACTTCTTCTGCTGCTGCACTAGATGAGACTTGTTAGAGGAGCGAAGCTGATAATAAACTTTGGTTTATAAGTCACATCGCCTCGTTATTCCAAGCTCTTCTACACTGGTGACCCTGATGCGAGGATGGACCAGAGGCGTTCCCCCGCGATCGACTCATCTGTGGTGACCCAGGCAGACACCGGCGCCCATGCAGACAGGGGAACAGATGGACGACGTTCCCCCACAGCAGAAGTGATAGAGAGGGCTCAACTGAGCACCAGCGCCGCGGCGAGAGCCGAAGGAAGGCACTCTCACCCTGTGGACACATCAGTGACGGTCCACACAAATGCCGTCACCGTCAAGCTGCCGGACTTCTGGCAGGAAGACCCCGCCTCGTGGTTTCAGCAAGCTGAAGCCCAGTTTGCACTTGCGGGCATCACGGCTGACGATACAAAGTTCTATCACATCGTCGCCAAACTCGACGCCGCCACTTCGAGATGTGCGCGGAGCATCATCCAGCGGCCGCCGGCCCAGGACAAATACAGAGAACTGAAAGCGACCATCGTGGCGAATTTCGTCCCCTCTGCCGAGGAGAGAGCCGAGAGGATCCTGGCAGTCTACGGCCACAGAGGATGCAGACCCAAGGCCCTCATGGAGGACTTGCTGCAACTTAAAGAAGAGGACAATGACAATTTCCTCTTCCAATTTATATTCCTCAGTACGCTGCCGCCACACATGAGAGGGACACTTGCCAACATGCGATGCAGCACCCAGCAAGACTTCTGCACGCTGGCTCACGAAGCGCAGCGACTCGTCAATGCCTGCAAGGAACAGACACCCACAGCAGCATCCGCAGACCTCAACGCTGATGTCCGGAGCCACGGGGAGCCACAAACCACGGAGCAGAATCCGCCCGCCGTGACAGCGACACGGCCAAGACGTAACAGACGGAGCGACGTCTGTTATTACCACCACCGCTTCGCCGAGAAGGCCTACAAGTGCGTCCCCCCCTGCAAATTCACGATTTCGGGAAACGCCAAAGCCGAGAACCGTTAACAGCAGCGGTTCTCGGCGAAAAAAGCAAGCTTCTATATGTGACGGACGGACACACCGGCAAGCAGTTCCTCATTGACACGGGAGCTCAACTGAGTTTTATCATGCCCTCCCAAGCAGACCGGGCCATGGGCCCCCGGGGCAATGGAGCGGTGGCAGCCAACGGCTCCATCATCGACACTTTTGGCGAAAGGAACCTGACCCTCCGCATCTATGGCCGCAACTACAGATGGACATTTGTTGTAGCGGTGGTGAGTTTTAACTTGTTGGGCGCAGATTTTTTGTGTGCACATGGGTTATTAGTCGATCTAGCGAACAGACGCTTGGTTAATGCACTGTCCTTTGCTTCTATTCCCTGCTCAGCTCGAGTTTCTCCACCACCCGTTCAGGCCAGCGTCACTACAGCAGGAGGTAAGTTTGATCAACTCCTCACCCAATTTCCAGCACTCACAATTCCCAAATTCTCAGCTACAGTGGCTAAGCACGGGGTCGAACACTTTATCCCCACAACGGGCCCACCCGTATTCGCCAAAGCTCGGCGCTTAGACGCGACCAAGCTCGCCATAGCTCGGGACGAGTTTACCACCCTTGAAAAACTAGGCATTATCAGGCGCTCAAAAAGCCCCTGGGCGTCACCGCTTCACATGGTCCCGAAATCCGACGGTTCTTGGACACCGTGCGGCGATTACCGCAGATTAAACAATGCGACAGCGCATGACCGCTACCCTATTCCTCACATCCAAGATTTTTCACTACATCTGGCGGGTGCGCGCATTTTTTCAAAAATAGACCTGGTCCGTGGCTATCATCAAGTCCCCGTTAGAGCGGAAGACATTCCTAAAACAGCTGTAATAATCCCCTTCGGTCTTTTTGAATTTTTGCGGATGCCTTTTGGCCTCAAAGGCGCTGCTCAAACCTTTCAGCGGATGATGGACGCAGTATTACGCGACCTCCCTTTTGTGTTCGTCTACCTCGACGATATGCTGGTAGCCAGCTCGTCGGAGGAAGAACACGAACAGCATCTCACTATGGTTTTTCAGAGACTAGAAGAGCACGGGTTAATAATCAATCCAGCCAAATGCAAATTCGGCGTGTCACAAATTTATCTTTTGGGACACAGAGTTTCACCGAAGGGGGCAGTCCCACTGCCAGACAAAGTTCACGCAGTAAAAAGTTTCCCACGGCCACAAACGGTCAAATCGCTGCAAGAATTTGTGGGAATGGTTAATTTTTACAACCGTTTCCTCCCCCGCACTGCTCAGCTCATGCAGCCCCTATATGACGCGCTCAGAAAACAAAAACCTTCCAACGCGGTCGAATGGACCCCGGAGCGCGAACGCGCCTTCGCGGAAGTAAAAAGTGCCCTAGCTAATGCCACATTGTTGGTTCACCCTGATCCCTCGGCCCGCATTGCGCTAACCACAGACGCTTCAGACCTGGCCATAGGGGCGGTTGTAGAACAACACGTCGGCGGAACCTGGCAACCTTTGGCATTTTTCAGCAAATCGCTAAACCAAACTGAACGTAAATACAGCACCTTTGACAGGGAGCTGCTAGCGCTTCATTTATCCATCCGCCACTTCCAGTTCTGGTTGGAAGGGCGGCGTTTCATGGCTTTTGTAGACCACAAACCACTCACCTTTGCGATGGCTAAAATTTCTGAACCGTGGTCAGGCAGGCAACAAAGACAGCTAGCTGCGATTTCAGAGTTCACCACAGAAATTCGACATGTGGCAGGCAAACTTAACGTGGTAGCAGACTGCCTCTCTCGCGCTGTGACATCGCCAGAGCGCGAGGAGACAGATTATACTACCTCAGCCGCAGAACTCTTCGCCAACGCGGACACATACGCAGCCCCAATCCACGTAGGGATAGATTATGCAGCCATGGCGGAGGAGCAAAGTAGTGACGCGGACGTGTGCGCACTCCTGTCTGGACCAACAGGGTTAAGGCTGGAGGAAAGGGGTTTACGCGACGGTGTACCCCCCCTAATATGCGACATCTCAACCGGCCGACCTCGCCCGGTAGTCCCAGCTGCATGGCGCCGCCGTATTTTCGACTCAATTCACTCCCTCGCGCATCCAGGTGTGCGCGCTTCGGTTAAAATGGTCGCCGAAAAGTTTGTGTGGCCTGGTCTGCACAAAAACATAAAAGAATGGGCAAAGACTTGCATTTCTTGTCAGCGCGCCAAAATACACAAACACACAAAAGCCCCTCTAGAGCCTTTTTGAATCCCTGCTAGAAGGTTCGACCACGTTCATGTCGACCTCGTGGGACCACTACCTTCCTCCCAAGGTTTCACACATCTGTTAACGATGATAGACCGCACTACGCGTTGGCCTGAGGCGGTCCCTCTGGCGTCAACCACAGCGGAGGAAGTCGCTCGCGTTTTTTTGACAAACTGGGTGGCACGTTTCGGCGTCCCATCGGACATCACGTCCGATAGGGGGCCTCAATTTGTCTCGGAGCTTTGGTCAGCCATGGCCAGCAGCTTAGGAGCGACAATTCACCGCACCACCGCTTATCACCCTCAGGCTAATGGGTTATGCGAGCGTTTTCACAGGTCTTTAAAGGCCGCCCTCAGAGCCTCACTAACGGATGCAAATTGGGTAAATAAACTTCCTTGGGTTTTATTGGGGTTGCGTGCTGCACCTAAAGAGGATCTAGACGCCTCCCCAGCAGAATTAGTTTTTGCACAACCTCTCAGGCTCCCAGGTGAATTTTTGCCAGAGAACCCAGAGCCAGGGCATCTTCCAGCCCCGAGGTTTTTAGGCAGCAACGGACCGGACTGTCTCCCCAGGCCGGCACATCACTCTTTTCCACGGGTTTTTGTCCCCCAAGCTTTAAAAAACGCCGAATTCGTTTTTGTTAGGCATGAAGCTTTAAAACCAACTTTCCGCCCACCATACGATGGACCATTCAGAGTGCTGGAACCTGGTGATAAGCATTTTGTGCTTGATTTTGGGGATAGAAAAGAAACAGTCAGCATTGACAGACTTAAACCTGCCTTCTTGTTGAGAGACGAGCCTGCACGGTTGGCGAGAGCACCTCGGCGGGGTAGACCCTCCAAGAGAAAAGACTCAGCCCCCCTGCAGGGAACAAATAATCACTCTCCTTCCCAAGCTGCAGATTCCTTACAGGAAGGTCCCACCAGGACACCCGAACGGACCCACAGCAGATTCGGAAGAAGATTTAAGCCCAGACGGCACAGGGACTGATGCAAACTACTCAAAAGTTGTTCACTAATTGTGCTGTAACAGTTTAGGACTGACTTGTGATATTACTATGCTGTTATGATTACCACTGAATTCTCTACAGGAGCATAGCTGCTGGGAAGTTTCTTCTTTGTCAAGAGGTGTAGCAGTTAGTATGTCATAATAATTATCTTAAACTGAATTTTTCTATTGTCCTTTTCTTAGTCGTTTGGGGGGGGGGGGCTGTGGTCTATATTAATCATATATCCCATAACCTACATATGTATAAGCATGTGAGAATGTTTGGTGACTACATATGTAAAGCGACTTCACACCTCAGAACAGGACAAACGGTCTCAACCGCCAGTGAAGATCAAAGAGCATCCGAGGCACCGCGGTGGAGACCAGATAGGTCACCCTGACCTCCCAGGGCCAGGTGGAGGGGTACGGAGACAAAGGAGGGGATTAAGTAATGGGGGATGTCAGCTTTGATATGCATGTCTTTTGTTGTGTGTGAGTATAAGTACACAGAGCCGAATGTGTTCGCTCTCTTACTTCTTCTGCTGCTGCACTAGATGAGACTTGTTAGAGGAGCGAAGCTGATAATAAACTTTGGTTTATAAGTCACATCGCCTCGTTATCCCAAGCTCTTCTACAAACAGTAATGAAATCTGAGCCTTATACATTGTTGATTACTGATCATTACACTTTACAATACAGCCCACACATTACACCAAAATTATGTTGTAAGTATGAGGTAATTATGGCATAAGTACTGTGTTTATATGCATACTTACAATTAAGTATGACATAAGTACAATATAATTATACATCACACTTGCAATGCACTGCAATTACACCTGATTACAGTTAAAGTGTTACCAACCATTGTCAACAGTAGAACTGGAGTAGCTGTACTGAATGTGGTTACAGAGAGTTCTGGTCCAGTAGGTTAGTTTAGCTTTCTAGTTGAACCAATGTTTTACACAGAATTTACACAGAATTATAGTTTGTGTAACTAGCTGCTACCCAGGCACTTCAATAAGGCTAACAATTTTTCATTGGTTGAATTTTGAATTGCAGCTCTCTCAGCTTTTTAAGATGTTTTTAATCCATGTATATAAACAAAAAAAAATCTAATCAGTGGAGGAACATGGAAAACCCTTGACATTAGAATAATACATTAAAAAAAAGCTGAAAATGTTGAAGAGTTTAGCTAAAATTCTCGCAACAGCGCCTGTTGACTGCATAGTACTGTACATTCTGTTATGGCCTTAGTGCCGATCCTGTCCGCGCTGGGGTTGTCAGTATTTTTCCCTTTCTTATCTGTTATGGCCGTCCAGGGCTCTTATTTTGACAGCGTCACGACGGGACTTCTGGCTGTCAAAGCCAAGTTGTGTGGTGACAGCTGATTGTCATTCCACTGATTATTTCCTCATTATTGAGTGTGCCCTATTTAAGGGGGCAGCTAAGGTTACTCCTGGCTGCGATCTCACACAGCGTTGGTTCCTCTCAACGTTCGGCTGGAGTCCCTAACCCTGGCTCCAGTCACCCTCTCGTTCCTTCCCGTTCTCACTAAATTTACTCCTTAGCCTGAGTGTATTATTACTGTGCCTTGGCTGTAACTCTTGTATGTGTTTTTGCCCCACATGGCTCATTATTTTGTCACTTTTATCTTGTGTTAATAAATAGGCAAACTCATTGGCTGCCCATGGTGTCTCATTGATGGCCCGTGAGGGCCATCCCATAACACATTCATGTCACTATCACTGATAATAACACAATCCTTTTTCTTAAATACTGTATTGATTTTTTTTCTCCACCATTTAATTTTCAGTTTAAAAAAATCCATTGTTGTATACACTGATTTATAAGTCCATGGCATTCATTGCAAACACAATTTTATGACATTTAACTTGACAGTGAATGTCTGCGTCAATCTGAAACTGATGGTAAGGCAAGTGTTAATTCAACAACAGCATTTTTTAGTGTTGTGGGGGTGAAAAAAATACTTATGTCTTCTTCATTTTTTTCTCCACACAACCACCTCTTCATTCCCCTATTGTATAATATTATAAAATCCTTCCACAAAAGGAAAAATGTCTTCATACTGAAACGTTATGGCTCACTGAGCTTTGTGCCTGGTGGCTTTTTACTAGGCTTTCAAGTCATTCTGAACAGCTATAAACAATTTAGTCCAATGTCAGGACTGAATGGCACATAACACAAAGCAGTTCCTTAGCTATTTGTAAATTTCTGCAGGCTTTTATTCTTTTCCTATGTTTATGCGCTCTGGTTCATTTCTGTTATTTCTTTCTCTAAATTAAATTAACTCATGAACACAACTGCCTCTGCCCTGTTCTCATCAAAATCTCTTGAGAGCTCACACTTCTACACATTGTATTCATTCTCTTCTCCAGCTTCCTTCTGATTATTACTCTTTTTGGTCATAGCGTGATACTTGGGGGTCTTTATGCTGTTTTTCTCTCGCTCTCTTCCCATTTTCAGAAAATTAAAATCCCTTTTCCTTTCTTCTGCTCCTACCTAATTACAGCTTATTCCTCACCTCCTGCAGCTGCAAATTAAGGGCAGACTTTTCATGAACAATTTCATCCAGAGACCAGCAGCAGCCAGGAAGGGCATTCACTGCTCCTCATGGGGCCACTCACATCATATCACACTCAACCCAGAGGTGAGAAATCAGTTCTGAGTGGTCAGTGTAATCAAAAATAGACAGATTGTTGTTATTTACTGAATGACAGTCCCAGTGGATGATCCTCTCCCACCCACTGGTCATGTTTTCACTCCATTTCTTTCAGTAATGCAAGGATTAAGGGCTATTATAACTGGAATGGCATTTAGCACAATGTACAACAGTCCCCTTTGTAAAGAACTGAGGTCCACACGAATAGTGGTTTCAACAAAGTTCTCTTTTAAAACTAGGAGCGGGAACATTAACAGACGGCAACATCAACACATCGCCATTTTCATATCTATATCACTCGGTGAAGGTCAACTCTGACCTGTGACGTCACCACAGTCTTAAAGACACACCACATATAAATATCACATTATATGACATCTCCCCCTTTTTTTTAGCTTTTTTTTTTTTCTTTCAGAACAAAACAATTTTCAATTCAAACATTTTTCATTCCCATTTCACCCTTCCCCACAGCCCATGGCTTAATCCTTGAACCACATATAACCACACTTATCACAGTGAACACGTGAATTTCTCTATTTTTTCTTTTTTTTTTTTTTCTCTACAAATCTAGTCTTTGCACAGGTTTAATCATTCTACCAGACCGGGTAAACAACAGTCCTTGCTTTGGGTCTGGCGGTTTGACACTGGATTCTGGTAAAATAGTGTCAGCAGCAGCTGCAGTTTCAGGCTGCTGATCGACAGTCTCTGGCTGCAGGTCATTTGGAGCTGAAGAGTGTATCTCTCTGGCTGTTTCAGGATCATGTTGCAAGTGACGGCGGTTGCGTCGCAAAGTTGCTCCCTGGGGTGTTTCAATAAGAAAGGAGCGAGGTGTGCTGCTTTCTCCTGTGACAACAGCGGGTGTTTTCCAGGATTTCTGATGGTCCAGCTTTGTGAGGACTGAATCTCCTGGCTTCAACGAAGGTAGGGGTTTAGCTCCATGGCGCTGATTGAAGTAGAATGCTTGTTTCTGTTTCTCCATTGCATCCTTGTTCCTGACGACTTCCAGATCAGGCCATCGGGGCTGAAGATTCACTTCGAGTGTAGGAAGAGTTGTTTTGATCTTTCGACCCATAAGTAGCTCTGCAGGACTCACGCCTGTGGTGGTGCAGGGCGTTGATCGAAAGCACATGAGGGCGAGCAAAGGATCTTGCTGCTTTAAGATTCTTTTTGCTGTTTGAACTCCCCTCTCTGCATGTCCGTTTCCTTGGGGGTTGTGTGGACTTGAGGTGATGTGCAAAAAGTCAAACTCCCTTGCAAACTTTTTAAATTCTTGGCAAGAGAATTGAGGCCCATTGTCAGATACAACCACATCTGGACAACCAAACCTCGCAAACACTGCCTTCAGCTTTAAGATCACCTGAGAAGCAGTGGTTACTGGCAGATGAAGTATCTCGAGGAACCGAGAGAAATAGTCTGACACAACAAGGTAAGTGTGCTTGTTATGCTCACACAGGTCAACAGCAAGTCTCTTCCAGGGTCGATCAGGTAGAGGGGTTGACAAGAGAGGCTCTTTTCGCTGAGCTGGTCTCATCTCACGACACACCTGACAGGACTGGACTTTGCGTTTGATTTCAGATGAGATGCCAGGCCACCACACAGATGTGCAGGCCCGCTCTCTGCATTTTGTCAGACCTTGATGTCCATCATGTATTCGATCCAAGATGTCTGCTCTGAGCACATCCGGAATCAGCATGCGGCTTCCTCTGGTGATAATTCCATCGCATTCAGACAGTTCATTTTTAATGGGAAAATAGTCTCTGATAGCTGCTGGGACATTGCCTATGTATTCTGGCCATCCTGACTTGATGTACCACAACACCAACTGTAGGTTACAGTCAGCTGCTGTAGCAGTCTTTATGGTGTCTATTTTCCTTAGATAGTTAAACATGCCCAGGACACGCTTGAGGTCATGCACGTTCTGTGGTGGAGGGAGCTCGCGGATTGCCTTGACTTTATCAGGGTCGGGTCTCACGCCTGATTTGTCAATTTCTTGGCCCAAGAAGTGAAGCTTGTTTTGTCTAAACTTACATTTTTCTCTGTTCAGTTTAAGTCCGGCTGACTCGATCCTTTCCAGTACCTTGCTGAGACGCTGGTCGTGCTGTTCAGGAGTGTCGCCGTACACCAGTATGTCATCCATGTAGATAGCCACGCCTTCCAGGCCGTTGAGGGTTTCTGTCATTTTGCGCTGAAAAATTTCAGGAGCGCTTGTGATCCCAAATGGAAGACGTTTGAATGCATATCTCCCAAAGGGTGTGATAAAGGTTGTTAATTTACTGCTTTCTGGATGGAGAGGAATCTGCCAAAACCCGGAGGCAGCATCCAATGATGTGAATGTGGTTGCTCCACTAAGTTTTGCAGTGATTTCCTCTGCAGTAGGAAGAACATACCTCTCTCTTCGTACAGCTTCATTTAACCTCTTTAAATCGACACAGATCCGCACTTTTCCATTTTTCCTTGGGACTGGTACCATTGGCGCGCACCAATCTGTAGGATCAATCACAGCTTCAATCACATTATTCTCCTCCATACGCTGCAATTCCTCTTTAACCTTCTGCAAAAGTGGCAAAGGGACACGACGGGCAGTGTGCACTGTGTATGGCTGAGCATTCTCTTTTAACAGGATTTTAACTGGTTCTGTTTTAAGTGTTCCATGCTCACCAAATGCTTTGTGAACTTCTTCAACACGCTTCACAAGCCCCATCGACATTGCTGTATCTCTGCCCAGCAAATTGTTTGCATTATTGCCACTGATGACATACACAGGAAAAGTATATGGTTTTTCTTTGTATTCTGTGAAGGCTTGAAATTTTCCTATACAGTCCAATTGACCACCCGGGCTGCACAGTGTGACATTAGATGGCTCTAATTCCTTCTTAGGAACTAGTTTGTTAAATGTCTTTTCTCCCATAATGTTTGCATCTGCACCCGTATCAATTTTAAAGTTGACTGGTGTTGTTCCAATTGTAAGCTGTATGGTCCATGGGTCATCATTCCTGTCTGTTTTTGTGACTGCGCCCAAAAAAAATGGTGTCTGGGAAACTGTCTCTTCAGTGACTTCTCTGACTGATTTACTGTGACATTTCTTTTCCCAGTGACCCACCTTTTTACACTTGTTGCATGTTGACTTCATGGCTGGGCACTTTTCAGGATCTCTGTGTTTTAATTTTCCACATCTTCCACACCATGAGTCTTTTTGCTCTCCACTTTTTCCCTTCCTTGGTTTAAACGGAGATCTTCCTCTGCCTGCTGCTTTTCCCTGGATCTCCTGCACCGTGGCGTGTGCCTCCCCCTGCTGGTGAACCTGGAGGACAACCTCCTCGTACTGGCGAACTGTTTGAATGGTTTGGGCAAGCGTTAGATCAGCCATCATCTGCAGTTTACGTGACAGCTCTTTATCAAGGATGCCCACAACAATTCGGTCACGGATATGTTCATCTCTCTTTACACCAAAGTCACAGTGTTCTGACATCTCATGAAGGGCTCTGATAAACATTTCCACTTTCTCACCGGGCCGCTGCAGCCTCTGGTGAAAACAAGCGCGCTCATGGATCACGTTCCGTTTGGGACAGAAGTACTCGTCGTATTTTCCTAACACAACGTCAAACTTCTTTTGATCCGCTTCCTCAGTAAATGAGAATGATTTGAAGATGTTTTCAGCTTCGGGGCCCATGGCGTAAATCAGTGAACTGACCTGAATTTCGCCGTCCTCTTTATTCAGTTTTGTAGCCGTCCGGAAACGCAGAAAGCGCTCTTTCCAGCCCGCCCATTCATTTGGACGATGAAAAGGAAAACTTTCCGGGGGATTAAACAAGGCCATCTTACTGAAGCAGAGCGTCCGTCAAGCACTTCTGACACCATGTAAAGAACTGAGGTCCACACGAATAGTGGTTTCAACAAAGTTCTCTTTTAAAACTAGGAGCGGGAACATTAACAGACGGCAACATCAACACATCGCCATTTTCATATCTATATCACTCGGTGAAGGTCAACTCTGACCTGTGACGTCACCACAGTCTTAAAGACACACCACATATAAATATCACATTATATGACACCCTTAACCCCTTAACGCCTGAATTTATTTCCAATTATGAAAAAAAAAATTCACTTGTGTTTTTGCTTTCAAGTAGATGCTAAATTAAGTTGAGAAAGTTAATTTGACTATAGCAAATAAAATAGATATAATTTTAGGTATGATGCAAATTAGCGACAACAGGCATCTATGGTATAAAAAAGATAAAAAAGCACCTGTTCCCATCTCAAGTATGAAGTCTTTTATTTATGCAACAAAGTTATTTTCAGTATTTTCAACTCTCATGACTGCCAAACTATAACCCTAACCCTAACCCAAACCCTAGCCCTAACCCTAACCCTAGCCCTAGCAATCAGGAAATGGATGGTGCTCCGTCTCTGACCGTTCCTACGAGAAACTAATGCTTGCAAAAGGTTCCTAGGTATGTGTTGGAAGTGCTCCAACTGGAAGTGGAGGAATACAGACGGTATTTTGGTTGCATTTGGAGCGGAAGCGGTTTGATGCGAATTCGCGACAACAGGCATCAAGGGGTTAAATTTAGTCAACCCCAACCCAGCTCATAATTCATAATCTGATGTTACTGGATTTGTAACAGCCAGAAGAACAATGCAGATGAATTAAAATTCTCCATCATGAAGATCTTTCTTTCTTTGACATCTTCTTCTTCGTCGATCGCTAGATGGTCACACCAGCTGCCCTGACGAATGCTGCCATCCTGCGGAGGTCCCCGAGGTCCCTGTGCAGCTTTTTGTTCAGCAATGTGGGGTCAGGCCACGTAGCTCGTCTGAGTGCAGCGTGGTCTGGGCAGTCTTGGAGGAGGTGCTCGCTGGTCATTTGGGCGGTACCACATGGGCATCTGTCCAATTGTCCAACTTTAAATTTCTGGTGCATGTGAGCATGCATTCTGTTATGTCCAGTTCGGAGTCTGAACAGAACGACTTGGTCAGCCCTGCTCAGACTGTAGTAGTTGTCATCCTTGCAGTAATTTGGGTGTTGCTGCTGCCATTTCTTGTGAAACAGGGCCTTAATAATAGTTTTCTCCTCACTGTAAGAGACCTGCCTGTCTTCCTGGTCTTGCTGCCCACCCTCCTTAGCAAGTCTGTCAGCCGTCTCATTTCCATAGACTCCACAGTGAGCAGGAATCCACTGGAGTGATACGTTTGCCTGTGTGGCTAGTTGAGACAGAGTGAGGGAGAGTTCATTCAGTTCTTTGCTTCGGGGGTCCTGAAGTGCATCCAAGACAGAGAGGGCATGAGTGAAGATGATGACCCGCTTGTGTGCCTTGTCTTGATGTTCCCTGACATGGGCTGCTGCTGTTCTCAGGGCCTCTGCCTCAGCCCTGAAGTTGGTGGAGTACTTGCCAGTCGCAATGGGAATGTGGGTCTCCTCGTCAGCGTACCTGATGTACACGCCGCCTCCGCCATTCCTGGTTGCTTCCATGGCAGAGCCATCTGTGTAGACATGAGTCCACTGCTCTTCAGGGTAGGCAGACCGAATGAACTCCAGGGCCAGCGACTTCCTCTCTTGGTCTGACTGTGTTCCTTTCTTCCCAATGCCCGATATGTCTGTGTGTATGGCTGGGAAGTTCTGTCGATTCCAGGAGGGAACAGATGCTGTGGGTGGTATTGGTGTGGGCATGTGGTCCAAAAGTTCTGGGTCTCTCCTTTCGAGTGTCCTGCTCTGGTGGATGAAGCTCGATCTCTTGAGTCTCCCTTTTGTTGGCTTGCTCAGTCTGTCCTTCATGGGATGGTTTTCCAGTCTTTTGAATTTGGCGGCCTGGGTCAGTCCCTTGACTTTTCTTCTATCTTCCAGTGGTGCAACGCCTGTTGTTGTCTCCAGTGCTTTGATAGGGGTACTGCGCATGGCTCCTGTCATCATTCGCATGGCTTGGTTTTGGAGTCTGTCCAGCTTCTCAGTGTTACTTTTGGCAGCTGTTGAGGTTGCCGCCATGCCATACTCCAGAACAGGCTGAATCCTCCCCACATAGAGCTTCTTCAGGACATCCTGGTCTACACCCCAGTCTGTTCCTGACAGTTTCTTCATTGGGGCCACCCTGATCTTTGCTCTTGCCTGGTTCTTGTGCAGCTGGTTCTTCCAAGTCAGTCTGCGATCCATGGTGATCCCGAGGTATGTGGGTGCATATTCAGCCTGGAGCTCATGGGAGTTGATCTGCAGTTTCACCTTCTGGGGGTTGGGTGGACAGGGTGAATGAACAAATTGTTAATGTTAGCAGGAAGATGATAGAAACTAGTAGAGACAGGTGAAAATTGTTGACACACTGCTCAATCCCCATTATCTCCGCTACACATTAGTTGTAGTTTTAGGTTTCTAGCCTTTTTAACAGTTCAAAAATCCTAGCAGCTATAAACATAATGAAAACATATTTATATCAGCTAGATCTGGAGTTTTGTCTGGATCCACATCAAGGTGTTCTTGAACATACTGTACCAACTTCCTAAATATGTGTGCTTTTCCATCAAAATCCATACCATATTCACTGAAAATTTAATAAAAATGTTGATAAATCCCCGATCTCACAATGCCTTTGAGTGTGAGATCTCACGTGCCCCTAGTGGCAGAGCATGGCACTGTGCCTGTCAATTAATTCTGACATCCCTGTACTCACCAGCTATACTGACGACTTGTACTGATCGTGTCAGTTCAGAAGGTGGCAGACGCGTTGGAGGAATCATGGCTGGCATGTAATACACCAAAGAAGAAGAACTCCTTATTTCCTTTTCCTGTATCCCCTTCTTTTAGCTCAGAAAGCTAATATGGCCGCCATCCATCGTCGTGCACCGTCACTTCGTCACCGACGGCCTTGTACACGGAAAATAGCCACAGGATACAAGCAAAATTTATGTGGGATAATCATAAGAGTTTGTAGATGTGGTAGAGAGCGTAAATGACCAACAGAACGCAAAATAACAAACACGATGGACGAAAACAGACCAACCACGGCAGCAAGTGAGTCCCCTTCGCTGCCAGTAATTGACTTTTTTTTTTTTTTTACATTGTACTGGTTTCTTGTTCAAATACTTTGGAGATAAATGATAAATGGTGTTCACTTATATAGTGCTTTTTTTCTCATCTAGGATGACCAACGTGCTTTACAGATCCTGCTATCCACCCATTCATGCACTGGTGGTGGCAAAGCTGCCATACACACAGGCGCTAACCTGGCCACCAGGAGCAACTGGGGGTTCAGTGTCTTGCTCAAGGACACTTCGACATGCGGACTGCAGACAGAGCAGGGATTGAACCCATGACCCTCCGATCAGTAGTCGGTCACACTACACCTGCACCACAGCCGCCTCCTTAGATAAGATGATAGAAGATGATAACGTACCCCTTAGATGCGTAAAATCACTCCTATCTGAAACTTTGGGTTATATTTTACATCTTTCTAATCGACAGTAAATTATCTCTTACCACTTTAAAGTTATAGCCTTGGAAAGTTTTGACATCTGATCTGACTAGTTTCTTGGAAAAAATCTTTACCACTGTTGACCACTAGGGGTTATGTCGCAATTCGGCGACAGTCACACTCAAAGCCTTAACAAAAGTGATTTAATAATTCCTTGATTCATCTTAATCTTGATCCACATCTTGCCATGATCTGGACATGGTCGTTGATCATATCCATGCTTTTTGTTGTTTTTTGTACTCATTGAATTTTTTTTATCTTTTGTTATTCTACTATTCTCATGTCCTCGGTTATTTTGTAGTGTTACTTCTTTGTTCTTAGTTCATTTATCTGCTCCTATTTTGAAAGTATTCCTTGTTTACTCTTAGTTCCTCTTATTGTGAAAGACTCCTTTATTTATTTTTCCTGTCTTGCTGTAGTTCCATTTTCTGTTTTCAGTTTCTCTCCCTTACTTATCAATTAGTCCTTGATTAGTCCCAGCTGTCCGTTGTTTAGTTATTTCCTGTGTCCCTATTTATACACCTGCCTTTCTTTCGTTGGTGTGGCAACATAGAATCAGGATTCATTTAGCTCTTCAGTCCCTCATCACGTTTGGTATGTGTTCTTGTCAGCCTTTGTATGTTATTAGCCTAGCCGGCTGTCCTTGTGTTCTCAGCCCCCATGCTGCATTTATGTCCTTATTAATAAATTGTTCTTTCACTGAGGTCCTGCCCGCCTAAGAGTTCATAATTCCAGTCTGCTGGAGGCAGAACCCTGACAGATCTGCACCAAGACCCATCCTCCCTCAAAGTTTAATGGAAATCCATTCAGTAGTTCTTGTTAAATCCTGCTAACTAACAAGCAGAAAAATTAATGGTGATGAAAACATAACTTTGGCAGAGATAATAATTACCATCAATTATTAATTAATAATTAACATCAAGCAGACAACAATGCCCCCCCACAAAAAAAATCCTATATTTAGACAAAGAAATAAGAGAAAAGATGGTCAATGTGTATGAAAGAATAGGCTAGAAGGAAGCTAAAACACACCCTACTGTATTAATACATCTTTGAGGAAAGGACTTTGGTTATTTTATCCGGCCCCACCAAATGAATCTTAGCGTTAATAACTATTCAGAGGTTACAGTATTCAGAGGTTAGCTCTGTCCTGGGGCAGCGCCTTGATCCGATGGAGGAGATAGGAGAGAGAAGGACGGTGGCTAAACTGTCATCTCTGCTGGAGTCCGAGTTCCACCCTATGCAGGACATACTGAATGCACTGAGGAGCTCATTTAGCAGCAGACTACATCATCCCAGGTGCACAACCGAGAGGTTTCGTAGGTCCTTCCTACCAACGGCTGTCAGACTGTACAACCTAAGCAGGGCTGCTCGCAGAGATAGCAAAAAGACGTAACAAACTAATAGTTTTTTGAATGCAAAAGATGCAATAGACTTACACAATGGTCCTCTCCGGCATACAACTAGGAACATACCGGTCGCTATGGAGGGTGAGAATATGTATGGGCACATAATCATACCATGTAGGATAACTAAGTAGACGGTTATGCTGTTTCATTCCATCTAGCAACAATGCTCTGCACTGTGTGTGTTTATATATTTGCATATTTATTCCATCTAGCTACAATGCTCCGTACTGTGGGTGTTTATATATTTATATATCTACATATTATTCCATCTAGCTACATTGCTCCGCACTGTGTGTGTTTATATACTTGCATATTTATTCCACCTAGCTGCAATGCTCCGTACTGTGGGTGTTTATATATTTACATATTTATTCCATCTAGCTACAATGCTCTGCACTGTGTGTTCATATATTCATATATTTATTCCATCCAGCTACAATGCTCTGCACTGTGTGTCTGTGTGTGTGTGTATATATATATATTTTATAGTAATACGTACATATGTTTATTAGCTGCTCTTGCTTGCTTGTTTTTTTTCTTGCCTTCTGATTGTTGCTCTGAGTGTTGCTATCCCTGTGCTGTTGCAATCCTGGAATTTCCCCGTTGTGGGACTAATAAAGGCTTATCTTATCTTATCTTATCTTATCTTAACAAGCCCTTGAACTAATAAACACATAGTAAGTTCCTCTTCTCAGAATAAGACCATACGAGGGGGGGCTGAAAAGTTCATAGGCTGACTGTGATGCAGGGGTCAAATTTGACCAAATGTGGTTTATTTTTCAACATAGTTTTCAATGTCAGTGTATCTGAAAAGAAACAATGCAGTTAGTATAAGAAAAGGTTGAATTTAATACATGATTAGTTTCGTTGCTGTAGCATAACTCCTTCTTAGTCAGCCTATGAACTTTTCAGCCCCCCGTATACAAAACAGACACAAAACATGATGTATGTCGACAGATTACTTCATCTCAGGGGAGGGGTTTGTAGTTTGAAATTTTTCATTTGACAGTATTCTGTATGTTTTAGACATTGCCTCCTCCATTTACCAGATCCACAACAGCCACTGCAGCTATAGAGCCTCCGGTACTGGTCGGTCAGCACCGGTCGTAGAACCTGCACAGCCATGGCTCAGTGGGGTGCACCTATTGCACCTCTCCTGAATGTAGTCTGTGGTGAAAAAAAAAAAAAAAAAAACACTCCCTGTTCATTCATTCATTCATTTCCCTAAAAAAAAAAAAATAATGCCTAACCTGTAGACAATACTACTCCTGTAGGTTTGTGATGAAAATGCAAATGTGGACAGAATAAAAACTATTCAGTGAACCATCATATTATAATTGAACTGATGGGCAACCATACTTTGATTAGATTTTAACTGTTACAACTCTGTCTAGTACAGGGGTCAGCAACCTTTACCACTCAAAGAGCCATTTGGACACGTTTCCCACAGAAAAGAAAACACTGGGAGCCACAAAAACCCTTTTGACACTTAAAATGAAATAACACTGCATATAACTTTTTTTTCCCTTTGTGCCAGGGGTCCCCAAACTTTTTCCTGTGAGGGCCACATAACTTTTGCCTTCTCTGATGGGGGCCGGGGTCAGTTTGTAACAGAAAAATTGAGACCATCGCAGGGGTGCCTAAACGTAAACATTTATTGTTTTCCAGAAAGCCACACATAGCCAAATATTAATAACCCTTTCCGGGATCTTCACAGGAAAAAAAAGTCAGAAAATAAATAATAACACTATTAATGAATGAATTAAATTAATTAAATCACCCTTTATTGTCATTCAACTGTACAACCAATCATGTACAGTAGAACGAGACTGTGTTTTACCTATCTACAGTGTTAATCACACACACCCCAAGTGTAGAATCAGAGGGCCGCTGCCATGCAAGGCGCCGAAATAAATAACACTATTTATGAAATAAATAATAACCGAATAACCGTCTCTGGTTCTTCTCAGAAAAAAAGTCCATGGAACATTAACTTTCTGTTGTGCCGTGCGCAATCTTAACAGGTAAAAGTTCAGCTTAGTTGTCAGAGCAGAATCTCTTACTTAAACTCTTACCTCTACTTTGCTGAAAATATCCTCCCCCGTCGTAGTCCCTGTGAAACTTTGGAGGGCTGCCAGCTCCTCGCACATTTCAAAGTTTGCGCTAACTCCACGAATAAAAATGAGCAGCTGCGCTGTGTCCTGCACGTCCGTGCTCTCATCCAGTGCTAATGAAAAAAAGTCAAATTCTTTCGTCTTCTGCTGCAGCTGGACATTACCCCCGATTTCTTCAATGCGTCTGGTGATTGTACTCGCCGACAGACTCACGGCATTAAAGACATCTTTCTTCTCGGGACACACCTCCTCCGCGACAGCATTCAAACATTTCTTGACAAATTCTCCATCAGTGAAAGGTTTACCGCTGCTTGCTATCAGTTGAGCAACCCGAAAGCTGGCCCCAGCGGATGACTGGTTCAGCTGAGCTTGACGTACAAATGTATTCTGCTGAGCTAACAGTCCACTTTTTAGCTTTGAGAGTTTGTCTGCTCGCATTTGGCCTTGCAAGCTATCATACTTGTCTTTGTGACGGGATTCATAGTGTCGGCGCAGATTGTATTCTTTGAATACCGCCACAGCCTCTTGACAGATGAGACAAACAGCCTTTTCTTTGCATTGAACAAAAAATAATCGTTTGTCCACTGCAGGTTAAATACCCTGCATTCTGAATCAATTTTTCTCTTGCCTAACCTTTTCGCCATTATTCCGTTTGACAGGGGTGAGTCTAGTGTTGTAGGATGTGTCTGGTTCATGTGTTTAGATAGGGCACCTCAGTGCATGAACGTGAGTGAGTGAGTGGGTGTGCGCAGCCGAGGCACGCCCCCGTGTGAGTGGCCCCGCGGAGCGGACGGTATGTGTGAAGTGTGCGGGTGAGTAGAGAGAGGCGACCGGAGCAGGTAGCGAACTAGAATTGCTGTTGAAGGGTGGAATAGAAGGGTGGACTAGAATGTCACGTTCTATGCGTGTATTAGTCTCGATCGCGTTGCCAGACTGAAAAAAAAAAAAAATCATAATGCATCTCTGGTATTGTTCAGGGGGCCGGGCCAAATGTGGAGGCGGGCCGTATCCGGCCCGCGGGCCATAGTTTGGGGACCACTGATCTAGAAGGTCCATGGTATAAGTATTAGTGGTCACCAAAGAAATGCTGGTTCTACCTCTCCCACCCAAGTGACTGCTGTAAAATAAAGTTGTTATAGTTCTTGTGTTTTATGCATGCATGTTAATGGTATGGGGTTATTTGGTGTTTGTATTTTAGTTTAGGACCACGGCAAGTAATTTTAGTTTAATGAACTTTCTTTAGATATTAGTGGCAGAATAATCCACCATGCAGTGTGGGCTGTGCGGCAGTCCACCTGCCAGCCCTATTCTAGGTTGTTTTGAGTGAATGTGTTAGGCCAATTTAGTACATTAGTTTTCATTACTTTAGTGCGTGATTTGGGTCTCAAATTGCAGGGGGGGGGGCAATTGTGTATGTGATTTTGGACTTTTCTAAGGGGGGAGGAAATGTCATATATAAGAAACGGCACTTTATTGTGAAGTGCAGTGTGGTGATGTGCACTTCTGTCACGTCACCACACTGCCCTATATAAGGGAGGGGTGACCATCTTGTGGTCTCTTTGACGGGTGCCCTTCGTCAGGTGCCTGCCGTATAACCGCCATACCAGTTACAACAATAAAGCTGTGTTCGCCAAGTCCATCTTGCCTCATCCTTCACCCAGGTATTTTCCATACATAACAGTCAGGACCGAAAATGGAAATCCGTTCCCTTCAACCAGGTTGTTTGTCTGCCACAAACAAGACATTTTTTAACTTTTCTCCTTGGCTTTCTCCGGTAAAAGGATTTCTTGGATCTGCGCGGTTGTCTTTATTGTTATTTTCTATCCAAAATGTACTAGGGTAAACGCCACTTCCTCTTCTTAGACTACATGTTGCTATGGCTACACAAACACCAAGGGGCACTTCCATCCTTTGGTCTGCCGGATAGTCCATTAGGATTCACACTGCAAGCAAAGCGTGCCAGACTTCGTTTGCACACCAGAGTTCCAATGCACGTTCAGGCTGCACCAAATGAACCAAACTATCTGTGGAAGTGGAGCAGAGTTGCTTTGGTTCGGACAAAACAGTGGCCGTCTGAATGCTGTTACGTATGAAATCAGTGAGACAGGAGTCGTCTTATGCCAAGCAATGAACTGAACTTTATTGGGACTGGCACAGAATAAATACAGCAGCCGCAGCCCACCTGATGTCATCCCACAGGTCGGCTATGGCAAGCCCCCAGGGCCAGACTCACAACAACACCCCCCCTTTAGAAAAGTCCAAAAACACACACAGAATTACGACCCTCCCCAATTTAGGACCCGAATCACCCACTAAAAAACTATAACTGAAATAACTAAAGAGCCTATCACATTCACACCACAAACCCAAGCTAGGGGGGACGGGTGGACTACCGTCCCACCCCACGCGACAAGGTGGGTTATTCTTCCACCTGTAAATTCCTAAAAGTCCATCAAACTAAAACATTGCCGTGTCTCCTAAACTAAACAACAATACATAAAATAATCTCAGAACAATAACAGTTTAGTCTTTTTTTTCAAATTTTCTTTCTCTTTTTTTAAACACATGCAAACACATGAAAATTAGAACCTTGGGACGTTTTTATTATTATTATTTTTTCAAACCACATTACTGTCCTTATGGCAGAAAAGGGTAGAACTGGCTTGGGGGCCCAGGGCAGCCCCTCAGTAGGCGCTCCCCTGGAAACGGCATGTCTCCAGGATCGTAGCTGACCTCATAGACGAGAGTGCCTCTTCTCTTCGCCATTGACCACCTCTCTCGTCTGGACCTGCCATCTGAAGCCTCTTCCCGGGCACACTGCAGCTCATTGGTGTGCCTCCACGAGCTGTCCGACAGCTGAAAGTAGGCTGCGCCCCACACAGCCACGATGCGCAGCCGCTCCTAGTGTTCCTCTGGCTGTCATTTGGCCCACATCCGCCATGGACGTCTCCCCTACGAACCCGAACCAGATCCGTAACTCTCAGAGGGGCTCTGCTTGGTCTGCAGTGTTGTTGATCGGCACGTGATCCTTCCGTGCCTGTCGGTCTGGCCCTGACCTCTTTTAAAGCTTCTGCAGTGGTTGCCATCGTAGCTCCAGATTCTCCGGGCCACTGCAGCCGAGCTCCGGGGAAAACTGGAGCTACCTTGTTGGTGTCACTCGTCGACGCAGGTGCCCTGCCGTTACGCTCGGTACCCTCGTCCAAGTGCTCCGTTGTGTTGTCTCCATGCCCAGCTGTCGCTGCTGTTTTCTGGGGTTCTCAGCATGCTCGCGGCCCCCCTCCCACTGCTCCGACTCTAGCTGCGGGGAACACTGAGCCGAGTTTGGTCACTGCTCTCCCCCCGTGCCATCTTCACTCACCGCGCTGTGTTCACCTCCAGTGCTGCGGTCACTCACCATGCTGTGCTGTTTGGCTGGCTTGTCATTCTCTGTGGACGCGGACTCCCTCACTTGTGGCTCCGACTCCACCGTGATATCTAGCTTGTAGCTTGTATTTGGCACCCACCTAGCTCCATGGCTAATTTCGCCGTTGCCACCAGCTGGGCTGTTAGCTCCCCCCGAGCTAGCTAGCTTAGCTTCTTTTGGTGCCAACAGCCTTTCCACCCACAGCTTCGTGCTCCTTGTGTGCTTGGCAAAGTGTCAGCAAGCTGCCCGACAGCATCCACATAAGACTACGTCTCCCCCAACATATGGAAAATTTTCAAACCTTCTACGCCGAGATGATGAACCACAAGTGCTCGCCTCCGCACTCTGTTGAGTTTACCCAGCAACCCAATATACCCCTCAAACATGGCCAACCAGTTAGGCCACAGGATTGCTGGTTCTCCTGGATACTGTAGAAACAGTGGTAGAGGTGCCCCATACGTCTCCATAGTTTATCCTCATTGCCAAAATGTTATGCATGAAATCAATGAGACAGGAGTCATCTTATGCCAAGCAATGAACTGAACTTTATTGGGACTGGCACAGAATAAATACAGCAGCCGCAGCCTGCCTGACGTCATTCCGCAGGGTGGCTACGGCAAGCCCCAAGGGCCAAACTCACATGCAACAAATGTGCCCTTAAAATCACCAATTAACCTAACATGCATCTCTTTGGATTGTGGGAGGAAACCGGAGCTCCCTGGAATGAACCCACACAGCACGGGGAGAACATGCAAACTCCACAGAAAGGTTGCCACCCCTGCCAGCCTGGGGATTCAAACTTGAATCCTTCTAGATGTGAAACAACAGTGCTAACCACTGTACCACCATACTGCCAAATGAGAGTAAAAAGTATGCTACAATACTACACAGAGAAAAATAAAGGTATCATTTCTGTAATTACAGGGTACTTTTCAGAAAAGTGTCAATCACACACACCCCAAGTGTAGAATCAGAGGGCCGCTGCCATGCAAGGCGCCGAAATAAATAACACTATTTATGAAATAAATAATAACCAAATAACCCTCTCTGGTTCTTCTCAGAAAAAAAGTCCATGGAACATTAACTTTCTGTTGTGCCGTGCGCAATCTTAACAGGTAAAAGTTCAGCTTAGTTGTCAGAGCAGAATCTCTTACTTAAACTCTTACCTTCTGTGTGCGGGTGAGTAGAGAGAGGCGACCAGAGCAGGTAGCGAACTAGAATTGCTGTTGAAGGGTGGAATAGAAGGGTAGACTAGAAAGTCACGTTCTATGCATGTATTAGTCTCGATCGCGTTGCCAGACTGAAAAAAAAAAAAATCATAATGCGTCTCTGGTATTGTTCAGGGGGCTGGGCCAAATGTGGAGGCGGGCCGTATCCGGCCCGCGGGCCGTAGTTTGGGGACCACTGCTTTATGCTATGTATAAACAAACTATAATGTGTTGCATTTATGAAATCAGGGAACTCCTGCAGAGAAAACAAAATTACATTTCTGCATGCAACAAAAACATTTTGAACTCCGAAAAAAAAAAGACATTGGGTTGAAGGTTGACATTGGTCTGAAAGGAGAGTGCTATTTCGAGCACTGATGACTCCTGATCCTTCGATAAAAATCTTATAATTCCGCTGAAAACAATACTGAAAGCTCAGAATTCCAACACGAACCAGCGATGTGATTTGGGGTTGGGGAAATTATCTGAAAATGGGTGTGGGGAGGCAAAGGGGGCAAAGCCCCCCGAAGGTCCTGGGTTTTTATGATTTTTAAGTACCAGAACTGTGCTTAAATGACATAAAACGAACAGCTGAATGCCACTTATTACTGTATAATATTGACTTATGTTCCAAGAAGATAGCATTCCTAAAATATTCCAACAAGCATTATCCATCACATGCTTTAACACTTGATCAAATCAAAATCAGTTAATTTTATCTGTTCCATAATAGAAATAAAATTCCAACATACCATTACTTTTTATAATTTCAGCATTCATTTCAGATCACCAGTTTCAATCTCCATTGAGACTTGAGCAGTTCATTTTGCGCAATCACTGATGTAGCCAAGTCTTAGAAATATTCAAAAGTTATGAGTCAATGTCCACTGTGCACTGTCAATTTCAAACTGTTTGGAATCATAAAAGGGGATGGTTAACTTTTATTACCGTTTCCTCCCTCGCGCCAGCCCAGCTCATACAGCCGTTGTACGCCGCCAGTAACAGTCAGAGAGTTAATGACTCTCCACCTGGCCATACCGATTACCGGAAGTGGCCATACGCCACTTCCAGTCCTGCCTGAAAGGGCACAGCTTCACTGCGTTCGTGGACCACAAACCGCTAACATACTTAACGTACTTTATCTTCCTGGAAGATAAAATAAAGCGGAATTCGGCGAATTAGCAGAAAATCACATCCCTGAGAACACGCCGCCATGAATCTTTGAAAAAGCATACAACGAGCCATTTGACTGGTCCAATCGTTTGCAACTATCCAATCGCAGGGCTGTCAAGCTACTGCAATACAGCACTAGCTTGAACACAACACATCCGGGTTATCGCGGGAGACGACTTCCGGGGAAGCGCTGAGCGCTTATGTAATCGTGTTGATTTTCGCTGACGGTGATTAAACTTTAACACGTTTTTTTTTAGATTTTACAAGATCACCATAATCTTCAAATTTAGAATTACATTTTAAAAACTAATGAACTAAAATAAAATACATTTTAATTAAATACTCATTATTTATTTTCCAAAGCCACAGGGAGCCGCAGCAGACGGATGAAAGAGCCGCGGGTTGCCGACCCCTGGTCTAGTACAATAATGGTAAATCCCAGTGTTTGCGGTGTTTACTTGTGTGCTCGTCAGCAGGAGTGCACCCATGATTATAAAAAGCACTGCTAACATAGCATGAACATGAAGATAGACCACCTTTTGCAGATCAAAAGTGCATTGACATGAAATGCACTGAAATAGCAATGGACCGAGACTGCACCGGGGCCACACCTTTTTTAAATGTCTCCACCTTGCAGTGTAAAGCAGCCACACCATCTACAGGTTCTTAGATGGTGATGTGTGAAAACTAGACTGCACTGTCGTAATAGGGCCCTAAAACTTCTTGGCTAAGGTCAGGATTAAGGGAGAGAATGTTTTCAATTGTTTTCACCTCATCCTCCACCAATTCACTGCATGCAGTTATTTTCACAAGAGGTTGCATTCTTCAAAACATGTAACTACTGTATAAGGTGCAAATCCTGTGGATGTGTTTTATGTGGTTGTTGTCTGTTGGAGGAAAATCCTTTTAAGGAGACACTATCATCTCCTGATAATTAACTGAAGCGTTACAGAGAAACAATTTGCCACAGAAGACATCTGATTAATATGACGATTATCAAATGCTCAAGCTGAAAATGTTAGTGGTTACTGTAGCCGAATCAGTCATATGAGATGAGCAATAAACATTTAAAATCTTGCATAATAAATTGTTTACAATTGAGTATTATGCATTGAGAAGACGCAGACGGTGACAGCTGTGTGCTGTAAGTGATGGCAAGCATTGCTTTGTACAGAGTCATGACAAAGGGGGAGAAGGAGAGCTGTACAGTTCAAACTGAATGTATTTATTAGTTTTGGGAAATACTCTAGATATAGTAGAAGGTTAAAATTAAAAGCCGTCTTTCTGTTTTTCAACTCTCTTTCTCTCTCTGCTGGTAAGGTGCTCAACCTCCTCTTGATACAGTCATCTATATACAGCTCTCTGTTGTAATGAGCAGTGAGAAATGGATGAGTGAAACTTTCCACACAAATCCAGACTTGCAGACCCCATGAATACAACTGACAAGTTGTAATAATCATCTGTGTATCAGTATGTATTGGATTCAGGGACAAATTCCTGCCTAATCATCCAAATAATGACACTTATTTTCAAAATTTGTGGAATTTTGAGGAAAAAAAAAGTTTTTTCAGACTGAAAATATGACCAGCATCACTCTCAAGTGCGAAGTATTTAAGTTCACCATCTACACAGTGGAGTTTGGTTTCAGTTGTCACAACTCTCTAGGAAAAGGTAGCACATGCTCCCCGCGGCTATAAAAGTACTTCTACCACATAATGTTTCATTTTATGTGAAGACAGAGGCTGCATTGCTGCATCTTTGAGGCAACAAACTTGAGAAAGACACTGTAGAGCATCCGCCCCACAGCTGGGAGGTCGTGGGTTCAAGCCCCGGCCGGGTCAGACCAAAGACCATATAAAAATGGTACTTCCCGCATTCGAGCTTGGTGCTCAGCATGATAGAATGGGGAAGGAAAAGTTGTTTGTGGTGACACCCCTTGCATGGCAGTGGCTTCTCTGATTCTAGATGTGATTAACATTGTAGATATGAGAAACATAATTTTGTTCTACTGTACATGATTGGCTGTATGGATTGAATGACAATAAAGTTGGCTTCTCTTCTTCTTTTCCATTTACATTCCCATGGTATGATTGGCAGGTGGATGATAATCTCCAGGCTCAGATGCTCTGGCTTCTTTGTGTGTTGTTTTTTTTTCCACACTGAGACATGCTTACACATTCCTGCACTGACAGGGGAACAGAGCTGCTGCTGTGAGATTAGGGGCCACCAGGATCCCTCATATGTCTGTGTGTGGAGTTGCAGCAGCAGGTGCAAAAAAAAGACAGGTGTGATTGAATGCAGAGGGGAAAAATCTGCGTAATTTACTTTAAAATGGCCTATAATATGTTGATTTCAAATTCATATTAACAGGTTTATTTTTGTATAGATTGATTTATTTCATTTTAAACTCCTACATTATGTAAACTCCCTCTGTTGATTGCCACCTTATTGTGGTGGAGGGGTTTGGGTTCCCTAATTATCAAAGGAGCTATGTTGTCAGGAGCAACTTGTTCCTGGTAGGGTCTCCCAAGACAAATTGGTCCTGGGTGAAGGGTCAGACTAAGGGTGCTTTCACACCTAAATTTGTTTACTTTGGTCTGAATAAGTTGATAAGTTTGCTACTTTGCATCATTTTCTCCTTGGTTTGGTTCCCTTTCACACAGGCAGAAATTCAAGTGGACCAAATTCTGTTTTTCTGGTTAAATCCCATGAGACTTACACTACCATTCAAAATTTTGGGGTCACCCAGACAATTATTTTGTGTTTTCCATGAAAAGTCATACTTATTTACCACCATGAGTTGTAAAATGAATAGAAAATATAGTCAAGACATTGACAAGGTTAGAAATAATGATTTGTATTTGAAATAATAATTTTTTCCAGATACTCAACCTGCTCAAAGGAAGGTCAGTTTTATAGCTTCTCTAACCAGCTAAACTGTTTTCAGCTGTGCTAACATGATTGCACAAGGGTTTTCTAACCATCCATTAGCCTTCTGACGCAATGAGCAAACACATTGTACCATTAGAACACTGGAGTGATAGTTGCTGGAAATGGGCCTCTATACACCTATGTAGATATTGCACCAAAAACCAGACATTTGCAACTAGAATAGTCATTTACCACATTAGCAATGTATATTAGATATTAGAGTGTATTTCTGATTAGTTTAAAGCTATCTTCATTGAAAAAAACAATGCTTTTCTTTCAAAAATAAGGAAATTTCTAAGTGACCCCAAACTTTTGAACGGTAGTGTACGTCAGAACTTTCTCTGTTCTTATTGGTCAGATTTTTCTGCCACGACAACAGGAAAGGTATGCATTTCTGGGGAGAAAATAATACAAATCGTACAATAATCTATTGGGGGGGGGTCACCCTGATTAGCACTAATTACATTACGTGCATATACCACTTTCGGCAAATCATATAGTTTGAAAATGAAGTGCGACTACAGAAGGAACATGTTAACTTTCATGAATCCTCCAGAACCGTGACATGCTCAACTACAGATATTTTTGAAGATCCATCAGGTATGTACAGTGGCATAAAAGTTTTACCGTTTGCCACTGATCCTGTTTTAGTACAGTTGCTTTCTCATCTGCAGGACTGCACCAGAGTTCACCAGTTGATTTGAATCAAGACCACCTCTTTTAGGTGGTCTCAGCACGGTTGTTTTGGTGCACACTTGAGTGCGATTACACTGTTCTCACCAGACAAAACGAACCACACCAAAGTCAAAAACGAACTTGAATTCGATTGAAATGAACTAAAGCCTGTAGGTGTGAAAGCACCCTAACAGCAGTCCAGTAGATCTCTATGAAAAAGTTACACCAAAGACCCAGTGTACTCAAAGGAGCCACATGGGTCTACCCTCCAGTGGCTCACCACTTGCAGGTGGGATCATGGTGCTATATGAACCAGGTGGCAATCTGAGCAACTGTATTTGGACTGCTGCCCCCGAGACCTGGATCCCCAGATAAGCATAGAAGATGGATGGACAATATGTAAACCATGACTTGAATTACCACCTTAATGTGATAGTGTGGTGGACACACTCATGGAGATTTTGTGACTCACATTTTAGGTCAGAACAAAGGCAGGAAGCTGCAAGAATATTAGCTTTGGTATGCAAGACCTGGGTCATTAAAGGATTAAGGAAAGGATGCATTGGAGACAGTGGAAGTGATATCATGGAGAGAAATGCATTGTGACTGTCTTTATAATGCAAAGTGGTCTGTGTGACATGTGATCTATGAAGTGTGAAGTCCCTGATATTTAAGGACGAGAGTTTACTGTTTCATGCTCTTTTTTCTCTCTGCTTTGAGATGATGGTGTTGTGAATAAAAGCTGACTTTGAGAGAGAACTCTGTCTCGTCATTTTCACAGCACCACACTGGTGACCCGAGACGTATCATGGAAGAAGAAAATTCCCCCAGGCCAGCCGCGTCAGGAGCCCCCAGCCAAGCGAATGCCGCTACAGTCCAGCTACCGGACTTCTGGCAGAACAATCCGCGCTCCTGGTTCAACGCGGTTGAGGCGCAGTTCAACCTCCGGGGGATATCGGTAGATGCCACGAAATTCTACCACGTAGTCGCAAAGCTGGACAACAACACGGCCCAGCATGTGGAGAGCCTGATCGACCAGCCGCCGGATAGCGACAAATACGGCACGTTGAAGGCTGCACTCATCCAGCAATTCACCCCCTCGGCGGAGGAGCGAGCAGAGAGGCTCCTGGCGCTGACAGAGGGGGAAAACAACATGCCCGCGAGCCTGATGGAGAAGTTGTTGAGGTTGAAAGACTCTGACGATGATCACTTCATTTTCACCCACCTCTTCCTCAGGACCCTACCGTCAGCAGCGAGAGCGACCCTGGCCAGTTCGCCACTGTTGGCCCTACGGGACTACTGCGCGCTGGGCCGAGAGGCGCAGCGGATTGTCAATGCCACCAAGCGGTGTGCAGCTGCGGCCGCGGCAGCGGAACTCGGCGCAATGACCGGAGACGACAGGGGGCCAGAGGCAGCGGTGCCAGACTCACCGAAGACGGCGGCGGCAGGGGCCAGGGAACGTGGACCGGACGTCCTTTGTTTCTACCATCGCCGCTTCGCAGAGAGGGCACGCAAGTGTGTACCGCCGTGCCAGTTCGGGCGTTCGGGAAACGCCAAGACTGGGGGTCGGTAGCAGCCGCGGCCCTCGGGGAAGAGTACAAGCTGCTCTACTTGTCGGACACACGCTCGGGGAGACAGTTCCTCGTCGACACAGGCTCCCAGTTGAGCTTCATCACACCTTCCTACGCGGACAGACTAGCTGGTTCCGGAGGTCCCCGGGTGACGGCAGCGAACGGCTCGGAGATTAAGACCTTTGGTGAGAAGATTCTGCTTCTGTCTCTACACGGCCGTACATTTGAGTGGACTTTTGTGATAGCAGCAGTAAATTTCAATATGTTGGGGGCTGATTTTTTGTGCTCACATGGTTTGTTGGTTGATCTCGCTAACAGGCGCCTGGTTAATGCACTTTCTTTTGATTCTATCCCCTGTACAGCGCGAGTGGCCCCGCCAACAGCACAAGCCAACGTCACAGCAGCAAGCGGTAAGTTCCACACACTGCTCACTCAGTTCCCAGCACTCACGGTCCCCACATTTCCGGCAACAGTCGCTAAGCACGGGGTGGAGCATTTTATTACCACTACCGGACCGCCCGTTTTTGCAAAAGCTCGGCACTTGGACGCAGTTAAACTAGCCATAGCGCACGAGGAGTTCGCCAACCTGGAGAGGTTGGGCATTATCCGACGTTCAAACAGTCCGTGGGCTTCCCCCCTACATATGGTCCCGAAAGCTGACGGATCATGGCGCCCTTGCGGGGATATCCGCAGGTTAAACAACGCTACAGCACACAACCGCTACCCAATCCCACATATCCAAGATTTTTCTGTTCATTTGGCAGGGGCGCACATTTTTTCTAAAATAGACTTGGTCCGTGGTTACCACCAAGTCCCAGTGCGCGCTGAGGACATACCCAAAACAGCGGTAATAACTCCGTTTGGCCTATTCGAGTTTTTACACATGCCATTTGGACTTAAAGGGGCTGCTCAGACATTCCAACGCATGATGGACGCGGTGCTTCGCGATCTCCCTTTCGTGTTCGTCTACCTGGATGATATTTTAGTAGCCAGCGCGTCCAAAGACGAACACGAAAAACACCTGGCCACAGTTTTCCGAAGGTTGGGAGATCACGGGTTAATAATCAACCCAGCGAAGTGTCAGTTCGGGGTGGCGCAGATCGATTTTTTAGGACACCACGTCTCCCCCAAAGGAGCAGTTCCGCTGCCTGACAAAGTGCGTGCTGTGGCAGATTTTCCCCGGCCACAGATGGTCAGGGCGTTGCAGGAGTTTTTGGGAATGGTGAATTTTTATAACCGTTTTCTCCCCCGCGCGGCGCAACTCATGCAGCCGTTGTATGCCGCGCTCAAAAAAAAGAAACCCGCGGATAAGATCGAGTGGCCCCCGGAGCGGGACCGAGCGTTCTCGGAGGTGAAAGCAGCCTTGGCAAAGGCTGCGTTGTTGGCACACCCAGACCCAACGGCCTGCATAGCGCTCACCACTGACGCATCAGAGGTGGCCATAGGGGCGGTCGTGGAGCAACATGTAGCCGGGGTTTGGCAGCCCCTTGCCTTTTTCAGCAGGACCTTGCGCGATAGCAAACGTAAATACAGCGCGTTCGACAGGGAGCTGCTTGCTCTCCTTTTGGCCATCCGCCACTTTCAGTTCTGGCTGGAAGGACGCGCTTTCACCGCGTTCGTTGACCACAAACCGCTAACATTCGCGATGGCCAAGGTCTCTGAACCGTGGTCAGGCCGGCAGCAGAGACAGCTGGCCGCCATATCAGAGTTTACCACTGATATTCAGCACGTGGCGGGCAAACTCAATGTAGTGGCAGATTGCCTCTCGCGCGCCGCGGCGGCCCCTGTCAGCGTAGGGGTAGATTATACAGCCATGGCCGCGGAGCAGGTTGATGACGCGGATGTGCGTGCACTCCAGTCTGGACCAACAGGGTTAAGGCTGGAGAGCAGGGTGCTGCAAGACAGTATGCCCCCCCTAATCTGCGATGTCTCCACTGGACGGCCGCGTCCAGTAGTACCGGCCGCGTGGCGCCGCCGCATTTTTGACTCGGTTCATTCCTTGGCGCACCCTGGAGTGCGCGCGTCGGTCAAAATGGTGGGAGAGAAATTTGTGTGGCCGAGCCTCCGCAAACAGGTCAAAGAGTGGGCAGCAGCCTGCACGGCGTGTCAAAGAGCCAAAGTACACAGGCACACGAGGGCTCCTTTGGAACCATTTCACATTCTGGCCAAGAGGTTCGATCACATTCATGTGGACCTCGTTGGACCCCTCCCGCTGTCACAGGGGTGCACACACCTTCTGACAATGGTGGACCGCACCACGCGCTGGCCTGAAGTGGTCCCGCTGGCATCAACCACAGCCGAGGACGTGGCGTGCACGTTTTTAACAGCTTGGGTGGCGCGCTTCGGTGTTCCGTCGGACATTACGTCCGAAAGAGGCCCTCAATTTGTGTCCGAGCTTTGGTCGACAATGGCCCGCAACCTGGATGTCACAATTCACCGCACAACCGCGTACAATCCGCAGGCTAATGGGTTATGCGAACGTTTTCATAGGTCATTGAAAGTGGCTCTCAGAGCGTCACTGACGGATACAAATTGGGTTGACAAGTTACCATGGGTGTTATTGGGGTTGCGTTCTGCGCCTAAAGAGGATCTAGAAGCCTCCCCAGCGGAGCTCGTGTTTGCGCAGCCACTCCGGCTGCCTGGGGAGTTTCTCCCAGATAACCCTGCGCCAAACGCCTCCCCGTCTCAGCTGTTGTGGAGTAACATAGAATCAAGCACGCTGCCCCGCCCCGCGCACCACAGTTTTCCGCACGTTTTTGTGCCTAAAACTTTGAAGAACGCAGAGTTTGTTTTTGTTAGACACGATGCACATCGAACCCCGTTGCGACCGCCTTATGACGGACCATTCAGAATGCTAGAAACAGGGGACAAGCAGTTTTTGCTAGATTTGGGGGGTAGGAAAGAGAAAATTGGCATAAACAGACTTAAACCCGCTTTTGTGATGGCAGATGAGCAAGTGCTGTTGGCAAGGGCCCCACGGAGAGGTAGACCACCACGGGGGGCTTCACACAGTAATGTTTCTCACAAGAATGTTTCCCCAGAACACCCGCAGAGACTCACAAAGGGTTTTCGCCCCCAGATGGCAAACCCCCAGCGTGACAGCGCCGCAGAGACGTTGAACCCCAACTTCAGCAGATACGGCAGGAGGCTGAAGCCTATACAGCATGTGGACTGATGTGTATTCTCTTGTTGTTCTGTTTGTCTAAAATGCTGGGGGGGCTTTGTGTGGTGGACACACTCATGGAGATTTTGTGACTCACATTTTAGGTCAGAACAAAGGCAGGAAGCTGCAGGAATATTAGCTTTGGTATGCAAGACCTGAGTCATTAAAAGATTAAGGAAAGGATGCATTGGAGACAGTGGAAGTGATATCATGGAGAGAAATGCATTGTGACTGTCTTTATAATGCAAAGTGGTCTGTGTGACATGTGATCTATGAAGTGTGAAGTCCCTGATATTTAAGGACGAGAGTTTACTGTTTCATGCTCTTTTTTTCTCTCTGCTTTGAGATGATGGTGTTGTGAATAAAAGCTGACTTTGAGAGAGAACTCTGTCTCGTCATTTTCACAGCACCACAATAGAGGGGTTTATTTTTATTTATTTTACATATTTTTTATTTATTTTGACTGTACATAGCCAGATTGAGAATGCATTGGCGGGACCAATATGGTGGCTGTCAAGGTCAAATCACAATGTCAAAAGAGAACACACAACAGCAAATAAAATCCACAGGAAAACAGAAAACACAAATGCAACACAACAAAGTTAGCTCAAACTAAATAAAATGTAGGTACCTGCTATTGGACTAATTGAACTATTCACATTTTTAACAGGAAAAAAAAGGCTGCTTGTGTCCATCCAATCACAATGACCCTTGTCAACAGCTCGTACCTACCATTTTTGGTTTGAGTACATGTTGTCATGTTTTGTCTTTTGCCATTTTGTCTTGTTTATTGTTGTGTTTTGTTATTTGCTGTTGTGATTTTACCTTTCAGGGCCACTGCTGTCCAAGGCTAAAGCTCCCTTTCTTACCTCAAGTAGGTTCATTTTGTCTTCTTTTAATTATTTACTTTTTGTTCTTATTAAAGACAAAAATAGAAAGGAGATGTTTTTACCTTCTTTACATATTTGGACAGTTCACTGCAGCTTTTGTCAGAAGTGTCAGCTGATGCTGCGAGGTGTCATTTTATCAGCTGGCTTTCGTAGGCGGGGCCAGCCCAGAAGACCTGTCAGATCCACCGAGCCGGCCCCGTTTTCCGCCGTCCAATGGTCTCTGGAGAATCTGGTCCCAGGTGTGGGAAAGCATAAAGGCCCCCTCATCCCAGTTCATGCATAGGGAGAACAGCAAGATGGCACCTGTGACTGGTACGGCCTCCGCTGCTCTTTCGCTGCTGGCGTTTTTATTCCTACTATGTCTATCCGAAGCCATTTCAACAAACCCTTCTGAGCTACGTTATGATCGTGCAATGCTGATGCAAATTAAGGCATCTATGGAACAACACAGTGTGAAGTGGGGCCGACGCTTCTTTGCTCCACCATTTGTTTGTGCTGACCTGTCACTTGGAAATCTACTGCTGCTGCCTCCACTTCGTAGAAGGCCACGGAGGCGTGGATCCCGAGCCGGCGTCCAGGTGAGGCTGAGGCGCACCAGCCGCCTAAACCGAGAGGGATACACGAGTTGTTTGTGTCCCATCCATGTGCAAACACCTGAGGAGGACTACAATCCCATGCCACCGCTCTGGTATGACCTGTTGTACCGTCACCTTCGCTCTCGGAGAATTTCTACTCCACGATACCGCTGTTTGACAGCTGTCAACATTCAGTCAGCTGGGCCCAACGTTGCACTGCCATCACGGATTAAGATGGCTCTGCTGAACACTTGCTCCATCTCAAACAAATTGTTTTTCCTGAACGATTTGATTGGGAAAGAAAACCTGGATTTTCTATATGTGACTGAAATGTGGCAACGACAGGATGAATTCGCTCACCTGAAGGAGACCTGCCCTACAGACTGCGCCTTCATTGCGACCCATTGCCTGAGTGGACACGGAGGTGGCCTGGCCGTCATTTTCCACAACCTCTTCAAATGCCAGTCTGTGAACTCTGAGCGTTTCTCTTCATTTGAACTTCAGATATCGAAGATAAGTGCCTCAACTCCTTTTTATTGAGTTTTAATCTACCGCCTGCCCGGCCCAGCTCATGTGTTTTTATCGGAATTCTCAGACTTTTTATCTTCCATTATTAAACTAGAAAGAGCTGTAATTTTAGGTGATTTTAATATACATGTAGATGACAAGTCTTCTTATGTTACTGCAGACTTTTTAACTATGACAGAGGCTCACAATTTCAGACAGCATGTCTCCTGCTCTACACATAAGGGGCGCTCCTTGGACCTTGATTTTTCCACTGGGACTGAGTTTGGACAATGTTAAAGTGGAGGATGTTTGTGTCAGTGACCATTGCTGTGTTGTCATTGAGCTGTCAGTTAATGTGGAGCAGCAAGAATGTAAAACATTAAGACAGAGGTACATTATGAACCAGCAGGCCGTGGATGGATTTGTTTCAGCTTTTGACACTCACCTTGTTGTGGGATGCGAGGATGTAAATTCTATGGTGGATTGCTTTAACCAAGAGTGCCAACTGATACTTGATAAAGTGGCTCCTATTAAATATAGCTATACTTCTAAGAAACCATGCCCTTGGTTAAATGAAGAGATCTGTGCTCTTAGGAGAAGTTGTCGGAAGGTGGAACGTTTGTGGAAGGCCACCAAGCTTGAGGTGCACAGACTCCACCTCAAAGACCTCATAACCTCACTAAATGATATGATGAAGGATGTGAGGACAAACTACTTTGCTCAGCTTATATCCTTAAACAAGGGAAATCCCAAGTTTTTGTTTAACACCATTAACTCCATTGTCTCACCTGATTTAGCCATGGTTCCTGCTTATTCTAATGCTGAATGTGATGACTTTGCAAATTTTATGGTGAATAAGGTGAATGATGGGCAGCTCAGTGGCGAAGTGGTTAGCACTGCGGCAGCACAGTAACTCACCCTTGGCCGGGGGACCCTGGGTTCGATCCCAGCCCCCGACCAACAGTGATCTGTGTGGAGTCTGCATGTTCTCCCCGTGTCTGCTTGGGTTTACTCTAGGATTTCTCTGGTTTCCTCCCACATGCCAAAAACGTGCATGTTAGGTTAATTGGCATCAAACTGGGGATTCTAAATTGTCCTTAGGTATGACTGTGAGAGTGAATGGTTGTCTGTCTCTCTGTGTTGGCCCTGCGATGGACTGGCAATCTGTCCAGGGTGTACACTGCCTCTCACCCAAAAGATGCTGGGATAGGCTCCAGCCCCCCACCCCCCCGCCCCCCGCGACCCGAAAAGGATTAAGCGGAAGAAGATGGATGGATGAAGGTGAATGATATTAGAGCAAGCACTACACCATCTGCTGAGGACCTTGGCCTGAATCAGGCCCCTTCTATCACATGGTCCTTATTTACGCCAGTCATGCTACTGGATGTAATCAGTCTTTTGGCCTCTATGAAGCCTTCTTCAAGCTCCTTAGATATCCTCCCAATGTCACTGCTTTTCAAAATATTTGACTCTATCGGGCCTTTAATTGTCGAAATTATAAATTGGTCACTTTTATCAGACACTGTTCCCAGTTCTTTTAAACAAGCAGTGGTCAAAACCAAATTAAAGAAACAAAACTGAGACCCTACAGAACTGAACAATTACAGGCCAATTTCAAAGCTTCCCTTCTTATCCAAAATGCTTGAGAAAGTAGTAGCCGAGCAATTAACTACATTCATAGACAGAAATAAAATCTTAGACACCTTCCAGTCTGGTTTCCGCAAAATGCACTCCACCAAGACAGCGCTAATTAAAGTCTCCAGTGACATCATGATGGCAGAGGATTCTGGTCAGTACTCGGTCCTGGTGTTGTTGGATCTCACCGCTGCTTTTGACACGGTGGACCACAATATATTGATAAATAGGATGAAGGACACGTTTGGTATTTCAGGATTAGTTCTGAAATGGTTCTCATCTTATTTAACTGACAGAGGGTTTTGTGTTGTGTTTAATGAGAAGATGTCAGAGGTTAAAGGACTTTCCTGGGGGGTTCCTCAAGGCTAAATTCTGGGCCCTACTCTGTTTTTATTGTATTTAACCCTGCTTGGCCAGATCATTAGTCACTTTAAGGGTGTTTCTTACCATTTTTACGCAGACGACATTCAGCTTTACTGCTCTTTTAAAGAAAATGAGCTGAACATTTTCTCAAACTTAATCTCTTGCCTGTCTGCCATTAACAAATGGTTAAACAATAACTTCTTACAATTAAATCTTAGCAAGACAGAAACACTGATCATCGCTCCAGACAGCAAAATTCCTCTGATAAAGCAACACTTAGGTCACCTTGGCTCTTCTGTCCAGCCCAGCCTGCGTAACCTGGGTGTTGTTTTTGACAATGCTATGTCATTGGACTGCCATGGTCGGCAACTAGTTAGAAATTGCTTTTTTCATCTGAGGAATATAGCAAAACTTAGACCAATTGTCTCAACACCTGAACTGGAAATGATCATACAGTACATGTTTTTATCTCGTCTTGCTTAGATTATTGTAATGCCCTTTTTACATGTTTTAATAAAGCTGCTGTTGCCCGCCTTCAGACTGTGCAAAATGCAGTAGCACGGCTTTTAACCCAGACGAAGAAAAGGGAACACATTTCCCCAGTCTTATCGTCCCTTCACTGGTTGCCAGTTGCTTTTAGATTTCATTTTAAGATTTTAATTCTGACTTTTAGAGCTCTTAATGGCCAAGCCCCTTCATACATTTCAGCCCTCTTGACTCCTTATGCCACGACGCGATCACTAAGATCCTCAGACTAGAGACTCCTGGTGGTCCCTCAGACCAGAACCGTGGAGATCAATCTTTCCAGGCTGCTGCACCACAACTATGGAACGCGCTTCCCCTGTCCTTGTGCTTCCTTCTAACATTCCTTCTGGTGTTCTTTTTTCCTTGTGGTGAATGATCTTCCAGTTTCTCCAATGTAGGTTTTGTTGCATGATCTACATGATATTTCATATATTACATTGCATTTTTTGTCTTGTTCTATTTTGTCCTTGTGGTGTTCTAATAACTGTCTTAAACCACACAAAAAATTAAGACAGTTATTAGTACACCCCAGGAAAGGAAACACAAGGACAACTCACAAGATCACAAAAAGAAAAGGCAGAACAAGAAACATTAAAATCAGCAATATCAAATCACTGCAAAAGAAATAATCACATCATGGACTGGGACAATGCAAAAATTATTGGATCGGAGAGCAACAGACACAAACGCTGGATCAGGAGGCCATAGAAATCAGGAAGTGGGGAAAAGACTGCACGGTGGCGCAGTGGTTTAGCACTGTGGCAGCACAGTTTTACCCTCGGCCGGGGGACCGTGGGGATCATGAGATCGTGGGTTCGATCCCAGCCCCCGACCAACAGTGAACTGTGTGGAGTTTGCATGTTCTCCCCATGTTGCGCGGGTTTACTCCGGGATTTCTCCGGTTTCCTCCCGCACACCAAAAACATGTAGGTTTAGGGCGCTCGCGCACGCAGCGACCAGCAGCCGGTGGCTTGTCACCAGACTGCAAACCAAGTCTACCTACGGGTACAAATAAGTAACAAAAAAAAAAAAAAAAGATAGCATGAACCGGGATGAGGGGGCCTTTATGCTTTCCCACACCTGGGACCACATTCTCCAGAGACCATCGGACGGCGGAAAGTGGGACCGGCTCGGTGAATCTGACAGGTCTGCTGGGCTGGCCTCGCCTACGGAAGTCAGCTGATAAAATGACACCTGGCAGCAATCAGCTGACACTTCTGATGAAGGCTGCAGTGAACAGTCGAAACATGTAAAGAAGGTAAAAGCATCTCCTTTCTATTTTTGTCTTTAATAAGAACAAAAGGTAAATAAATCCCTGTCTTATAACCTAATGTAACATATCCTAAAAGGCTATTTTGGATTTTTTTTGAAAGTCAGCTAACCTTAAAGTTCCCATTTCTCTAGCACTGATATTTTATTTGTAAAGAACAGGAACTTGCAAGAACTTATGTGAATGTAATAGAAATTTCAGGTTACACCACTGACTAGGCTTTATATTTCAAAGCACATTTGATGTTTCTCAGACACCACCATGGGAGGTAATCTTACACTCTCTTGGTGCTTTCACACCCCTTAGGCGATACTTCAGTTGAACATGTGGCTTCATACACAACGTGTCTTTTGGTATCAGTGTACTGATAGCAATACTGACCACAGAGAGATAATGATCCTGTTTTGCTCACCGCCTCGTGAGCTAAAGCCACTCAGTTACATTTGTGGTCAGTTTGGGTTTAACCAGTCTGATTATCAGGCTTGGAAGTCTGGAAACAACAGAAAAAAAAAACAAAACAAAAGACAAAAAAAACAACAGCCCACCATAACCCTTTACCGACAAAATCAATAAATTTGTGAATAAAAAATGAATACAATGAAAGCACCATAGGTGTTGACACCTCAATGCTTGTGGCATGGTAGCATGGGATAGCTAAGTATTGTATCAGTCCATGCATGCAAGGTTTTAAAATGCTTGGTATTTGTTTACGCAGATATGACACTGATGTCACCATTACGACACGCACAAGGTGCGCCACATCCCAGGGCTGTACGCTGGCATTTTTGTCAAGGAGCTCATAAAAGAAAAAAATAATAAATATATAGAATCAGATTAATAAAATAAAAAGCACAAAAAAAACCCCAAAACGCTAGATTAACAGATTTGATGAATTGAATACATGTATATTTAACCACCGCATGTAATAGCAGGTAAAAATACCCAAGTTTCAAAAACTATAACCACAATTGAAGCTGCAAGCAACTGTAAGTGCCCCCCCTCCCCCCGCACCCGTGGAACCTGGCATCCATTGGACCCAGCCGGCATGGAAAATTTCCCGTCGTCATGGCATGTGCTGCGTGAATAATAAAGAAAACTGTTTGGTGCAGTACTTCCTGTGAGCAGTAGGTGGTGCTATAAGTTTTGTCAACCATTTTTATGTAGGAGCATGCAGGGTCAGACTAAGATCCATTGTAGAAAATTTGGTGAAAATCGGATAAAGTTTGTCCAAGTTGCAGCTTTTCCATGTTCAGTGGCAAGGAGTCAACCTTTGCCTTGTCACCATGGTAACACTTACCTATCAGTTATGTGTTGCTGACCCATATGGGACTACAGATGACAGTCACCTCTACCTATGCACCAAATTTCATGACTCCAGGCCCTTCCCAACCCTCCCCACAAGATCATGGATTGAATGGTGAGGAGGGCATGTCCATGGTAACAAATGTGACATCATGCTAAAGTTGATGGGCAGTTATGATCATCTCTGTGGTCTGATGAATCTTAGAAAATTTCACGTCATTCTGGCAAGTGGCACGTGACTAATAAATAAAACACTTTTCAGCAATTCTTCCTTTAACCACGAGGTGGCGCTATATCTTTTGTCAGGTATTTTTATGTAGATGTGTTCAGGGCGGGACTATTTTCCATCATGGAAACGTTGGTGGACGTCGGACAAGTTTTGCTCGACTTACAGCTGTTTGATGTTGTAAGGGGAGGAGTCAAACTTCACCATGGTGTTGTAGCCACGCCTTTTGAGATTGCGACTCACATTTGATAACTTTTAATGGCCAATGCCTATAGATGCTGCCACGTGAAAATGAGTTCAATGGGAGCAGACCCCCAGGAGGAGTTTGTTCAAATGCGAGTGTCGCAGTACTTTCCGTGAGCAGTAGGTGGTGCTATAAGTTTTGTCAACCATTTTTATGTAGAAGCATGTGGGGTAGGACTAAGATCCATCATAGAGAATTTGGTGAAAATCGGGTGAAGTCTGTCCAAGTTGCAACTTTTCGATGCTCCATGGCGAGGAGTCAACCTTCACCATGGTAACACTTACCTATCAGTTTTGTGCTGCTGACCCATATAGGACTACAGATGACAGTCACCTCTACCTATGCACCAAATTTCATGACTCCAGGACCTTCCCAACCCTCCCCACAAGATCACGGATTGAATGGTGAGGAGGGCGTGTCCATGGTAACAAGTGTGATGTCATGCTAAAGTTGATGTGCAGTTATGATCATCCCTGTGGTCTTATGAATATTAGAAAATTTCACGTCATTCTGGCAAGTGGTGCGTGAGTAATAAATAAAAGAGTTTTCAGCAATTCTTCCTTTAATCAGTAGGTGGCACTGTAGATGTCTATGAATATTGTTCTATAGAACTGTTTGGAATTGGACTGATATCCATAATATTGAATTTGGTTGCAATACGACAATGCATACCAGAGTTATTGTCGTCAGAATTGTTATAGAATGATCATGGCGAAACATCAAAATTTGCCACGCCCCTACGGCCAAATCGTCAAGCTTTAAGAAAAGTTTTCAATAACTTTTAATGGCACATGGGTATAGATGATTGTCACCACAAATTAGCTCAATCGGACAAAAATCCTAGGACGAGCTTGATCAAATGCGTGAGGTGGAAATTTGGTCACTGCCACTTCCTGCCAAAATGGCCGACTTCCTGTTGGGTGTAGAGCATCACTTCTATGGAGTTTTTTGCATGTCTTGACATGATAAATATCTCTCCCAATTTTCATCTTTCTGCACGAAAACAAGTGTGTGCCACTCCCCATTGACTTCACATGCTAGGTGGCACTGTAGAGCCATTTTTGTGGGGTCATTCATATTTCCTCCAAAATATTCAATTTTTTGCCAGTCTTGAGGTCCCTGCAAAAAATGGTGAGTTTTCATGCACGTTCACTACCCCAAAAATGAGATCTTAGATGGAGAAGAAGAAAAAAAAAAACAAAACAAAAAAACCCAAAACAAAACAGTTACAATAGGGCTCTCGCCCACTGACATTGTCAGTGGCTCGGGCCCTAATTATCAATAAATGACAACAGTTTGAAATGTTTCACTCATGTGCAATGAACACTGAAAAACTTTGTTGAATTATCTTGCAAAAAATTTTACTTTTTTTCTAAAGACTAATTTATTGAAACACACAAGTAGTTTTTCCTAACCCAGCCACACGGAGTGCACAAGCCAGTGGAATCCTAGTGTCGGACCCAAGCCCGGGTTAGTGGAGAGGGTTGTGTCAGAAAGGGCATCTGACATAAAACCTTTGCCTAATCAAACATGCGGCTCACGACAAATTAGACTTTCATACTGTATCAGTTGAAATCCGGGTTAACAATGACTGCCACTGGTGCTGTTAACCAACATGGTGTTGATGGAAATTGAGCTACTGTTGGCTGAAGATTGGGGGGGGGGGGGTGCGGTTGTTAGGAAGGAGAGAGAGAAAAGGAGAGGTAGAAGTGTGAAGGTGACAGTAAGAGTGTTCAGGAGGTAAAGAGGGAGTAAGACAACATGAGTTTGAAGCTAGAAGTCGAAGGTGTGATATTGAATGTTGTCAGTGCATATGCCCCATAAGCTGGATGTCAGGTAGAAGAAATAGAGGGATTCTGGAGTAAGTTGAATGAAGTGGTAGAGAGTGTTCCCAGGGGGGAGAGAGTGGTGATTGGAGCAGACTTTAATAGACATGTAGATGAAGGGAACAGATGTTCTGGGTGGGTATGGTTTTAAGGAGAGAAATGTGGAAGGACTGATGGTTGTGGATTTTGCTAAAAGGATGGAAATGGCTGTGGTGAATACATAGTTCAAGAAGAGAGAGGAACATAGGGTGACTTACAAGAGTGGAGGAAGGGTAGACTACATCTTATGCAGAAAGAAATCTGAAAGAGACAGGAGACTCCAAGGTGGTGGCAGGGGAGAATGTAGCTTGGATGGTAGTCTGTAGGATGATTTTGGAAAGAAAGAAGAGTAAGAGAGTGAAGACAGAGCCAAAGATTAAGTGGGGGAAGTTACAGAAGGAAAAAGGTTGCAGAGTTCAGGAAGGAGTTGATACAGGCGCTGGGTGGTAGGGAAGAATTACCAGATGACTGGGAAAGTACAGCAGAAGTGTTGAAGGAAATGGCTAGAAAGGTATGTGGTGTATCCAGTGGACAGAGGAAGGAAGACAAGGAGACTTGGTGGTGGAATGAGGAGATAAAGGAAAGAATTCAAAGGAAGAAGTTGGCAAAGAAAAAGTGGGATAGTCAGCAAGCCAAAGAAAGTAGACAGGAGTATTTGGAATCTAGGTGCATGGCAAAGAGAGAGGTGGCAAAGGCAAAGGATAAGGCATATAATGAGTTGTATGAGAGGCTGGGCACTGAGGAAGGGGAAAAGGAGTTGCATTGGCTGGGCTAGACAGAGAGATCGAGCTGGAAAGGATATGCAGCAAGTTAGGTTGATTAAGAACAGAAATGGTAATGTAATAACAAGTGACAAGAGTGTGTTGAGAAGGTGGAAGGAGTACTTTGAGGAGCTGATGAATAAAGAAAATGAGAGGGAGAGAAGGATGGATGAAGAAAAGTTGGTGAACAAGGAAGTTCCGAGGATTAGCAAGGCAGAAGTGAGGGCAGCTTTGAAGAGGATGAAGAATGGAAAGGCGGTTGGTCCAGATGACATACGGTGGTGTGAAAAAGTGCTTGCCCCCTTCCCAATTTCCATTTTTTTGTATGTTTTTCACACTTATATGTTTCAGATCATCAAACAAATTTAAATATTAGACAAAGATAACACAAGTAAACACAAAATGCAGTTTTTAAATGAAGGTGTTTATTATTAACACACTCAGAGTGTGAATGCAGTCTCACCTGCAGATGAATTTAATAATTTTTTTGTTAACATTGGTCCTAATTTGGCACGAGAAATGCCCATTATGGCACCTACAGGTGATACAATAAGCAAAAACATTGCTATAAAAGACTCCATCTTCATAAAGAACATAGAAGAGAGAGAGGTCATTGAAATTGTTAAATCATTTAAAAGTAAAACATCTGCGGACTGTGATGGTATTGACATGCTTTTAGTCAAAACTATCATTGAATGCTAAGTGAAGTCACTGATGTATATCTGTAACCTGTCTCTCCAAACAGGTATATTTCCCAATGCAATGAAAATAGCCAAAGTAATTCCGATATACAAGACGTGTGACAGAGGGGAATTTCCAAACTATAGACCAATTTCACTATTGATGCAATTTTCTAAGATACTCGAAAAAATATTCTGTGAGAAAATTGACAACTTTATAATGAAGAATAATTTATTGTGTGAGCAACAATATGGGTTCAGACACAAGAGGACAACTGCATTTGCTCTAATGGAATTTATAGAAAAAATATCAACCGCTGTAGAAAATAAAAAGTATTCAGTTGGGGTATTCCTGGATCTTAAAAAAGTATTTGATACAGTGTGTGGTATATATCACTCATATATTCCATAACTACATTTGTTGGAGCATGTGGAAATGTTTGGGACAGAATATACAAAGGAACTTCACACCTCTGAAAGAACAAAGGAATCTCACCGCCGTGTGAAGACCCATGATGTCACAGGACGCCATGGCAACAGACTTGACACCTTCACCCCTGAGGGAGGAGAGGTTTTCCCATCACCTCCCAAGGCGAAGGGAGGAGTTAACAGGACTAATGGGGGATTTAGATAACGGGGGATTTCAGCTTGTGTTTTGCATGTCTTTGATGTGTGCCTGTATTTAACCAGCGAGCTGGGCAGAATTCTTACTCTTTGCCTTCTGCCAAGCTCTGCACCAGATGAGACAAGATAGAAGAGTTGTTCATTAAAGACTCTGCTTTTGTGATACAAAACCGCCTCGTTATTTCCAGCTCTTCTACACTGGTGACCTTGACGCGAGTATGGACCTGAGGCGTTCTTCAAGCGACTCATCCGTGGCGACTCTGGCATACGCCACCGACAACGCAGACGAGGGAACAAGCGGACAGCTGTTTCCCCCGGCAGAGGGCACCGAGAGAGCTCAACCGAGCTCCAGCACCACCGTGAGAGCCAAGGCAACGCACTCTCACCCGGCGGGCACAACAGTGATGATGTGTGTGAACGCCGTCAGACTCCGTTCAACTGCCAGATTTCTGGCGAGAAGACCCGGCCTCTTGGTTTCATCAAGCTGAAGCCCAGTTCATACTGGTGGGCATCACGGCAGACGATACTAAATTCTACCATATCGTCTCCAAACTCGACTCCGCCACTTCGAGGTGTGTGCGGAGCTTGATCCAGCGACCACCGGCCCGGGACAAGTATGAGACACTCAAGGCGACCATTGTGGCGAATTATGTCCCATCAGCGGAGGAAAGAGCCGAAAAGATCCTGGCGGTCTACGGCCACAGAGGGGGCAATCCAAAGACCCTCATGGAGGACTTGCTGCAGCTCAAGGAGGAGGATAATGATAATTTCCTCTTCCAATTTATTTTCCTCAGCACACTACCACCACACACGAGAGGGACACTCGCCAGTATGAAGTGCAACAATCATCAGGACTTCCGCACACTGGCCAACGAGGCTTATCGGCTCGTCAACGCCTGCAGAGAACTGACACCCACAGCGGCATCCGCAGACCTCAAGACTGATGCCCCGAGCCTTGGAGAGCCACAACCCACGGAGCAGACTCAACCCACGGTGACAGCGGCACGGCCCAAGCGCAACAAACAGAATGACGTCTGTTATTATCACCACCGCTTCGCTGAGAAAGCCCGAAAATGCGTTCCTCCCTGCAAGTACGATGTCGGGAAACGCCAAAGCCGAGGGCCGTTAACGGCAGCGGTTCTCGGCGAGAAAAACAAGCTGTTATATGTGACGGATGGACACACAGGCAAGCAGTTCCTCATCGACACGGGAGCTCAGCTGAGTTTCATCATGCCCTCCCACGCAGATCGAGCCATGGGCACCCGGGGCAATGGAGCAGTGGCAGCCAACGGTTCTGACATCGACACGTTCGGGGAAAAGAGCCTGCACCTCCTCATTCACGGCCGCAGCTACAGATGGACATTTGTTGTAGCGGCAGTGAGTTTTAACTTGTTAGGCGCTGATTTTCTATGTGCACATGGGTTATTAGTTGATCTAGCAAATAGGCGCCTGGTTAATGCACTATCTTTTGCTTCTATTCCATGCTCAGCTCGAGTCTCTCCACCACCTGTGCAGGCCAACGTCACCACGGCAGGAGGTAAGTTTGAGCAACTCCTCACCCAATTTCCAGCACTCACAACCCCCAAATTTTCAGCCACTGTAGCCAAACACGGGGTTAAACACTTCATTCCAACAACGGGACCTCCCGTTTTTGCCAAAGCTCGCCGCTTAGACGCGGCCAAGCTCAACATAGCAAGGGACGAGTTTGCGGCTCTCGAAAAATTGGGCATTGTGAGACGCTCGAAGAGCCCTTGGGCTTTGCCGCTTCACATGGTTCCGAAATCCGACGGTTCTTGGAGACCGTGCGGAGATTACCGCAGATTAAACAACGCTACAGCGCATGACCGCTACCCCATCCCTCACATACAGGATTTTTCACTGCATTTAGCGGGTGCGCGCATTTTTTCAAAAATAGACTTAGTCCGCGGTTATCACCAAGTCCCAGTCCGAGCTGAAGATATTCCTAAAACAGCGGTTATAACCCCTTTCGGCCTTTTTGAATTCCTGCGAATGCCTTTCGGCCTCAAAGGTGCTGCTCAGACTTTTCAACGTATGATGGACGCAGTCTTACGCGACCTCCCCTTTGTTTTCGTCTACCTCGATGACATGCTGGTAGCCAGCTCATCTGAGGAAGAGCACGAGCAGCATCTCACTACCGTTTTTCAGAGGCTAGAAGAGCACGGATTAATAATTAATCCAGCCAAATGCAAATTCGGCGTATTGCAAACTGATTTTTTGGGACATAAAGTCTCCCCGAAAGGGGCAGTTCCGCTTCCAGACAAAATTCATGCGATAGAAGGTTTTCCACGGCTCCAAACGGTCAAATCGCTACAGGAATTTTTGGGGATGGTTAATTTTTACAACCGTTTCCTCCCTCATGCAGCTCAGCTCATGCAGCCCCCGTATGACGCGCTCAAAAAAAAGAAAGCTTCCAACGCGGTCGAATGGACCCCGGAACGCGAACGCGCTTTTGCGGAAGTTAAAAACGCCCTAGCTAACGCCACAATGTTAGTCCACCCAGATCCCTCGGCCCGCATTGCTCTAACCACAGATGCTTCAGACTTGGCCATAGGGGCAGTTGTAGAACAACTTGTCAAGGGGGTCTGGCAACCTTTAGCATTCTTTAGCAAATCGCTAAACCCGACGGAACGCAAATACAGCACTTTTGACAGGAAGCTGCTGGCGCTCCATTTGTCCATCCGCCACTTCCAGTTTTGGTTAGAAGGGCGGAGTTTCACGGCTTTTGTGGACCATAAACCGCTCACTTTTGCTATGGCTAAAATTTCAGAACTTTGGTCGGGCAGACAACAAAGACAGCTAGCTGCGATTTCAGAGTTCACCACAGACATTCGACATGTAGCGGGCAAACTTAACGTAGTAGCGGACTGTCTCTCTCGCGCTGTGGCACCACCAGAGCACGAGGAGACAGATTACACTGCCTCAGCAGCTGAGCTTTTCTCTAACGCAAACACATATGCAGCACCTATCCATGAAGGGATAGATTATGCAGCCATGGCGGAAGAACAAGGTAGTGATGCGGACGTGCACGCGCTCCTGTCTGGACCAACAGGGTTAAGGCTGGAGAAAAAAGGGTTGCGCGACGGCGTGCCCCCCCTAATATGCGATGTTTCAACCGGCCGACCTCGCCCGTTAGTACCAGCTGCTTGGCACCGCCGTATTTTCGATGCAATTCACTCCCTCGCGCACCCAGGTGTGCGCGCCTCGGTCAAAATGGTTGCCGAAAAGTTTGTGTGGCCAGGCCTGCGCAAAAACGTAAAAGAATGGGCAAAGACTTGCATTCCTTGTCAGCGCGCCAAAGTACACAGACACACAAAAGCCCCTCTGGAGCCTTTTCCCATCCCTGCTAGAAGGTTCGACCACATTCATGTCGACCTCGTGGGGCCGCTGCCTTCCTCCCAGGGTTTCACACACCTGCTAACAATGATAGACCGCACCACACGCTGGCCAGAGGCAGTCCCTCTAGCGGCAACTACAGCGGAGGAAGTCGCTCGCGTTTTTCTAACAAATTGGGTGGCACGTTTCAGCGTCCCATCAGACATCACTTCAGATAGGGGGCCTCAATTTGTCTCAGAGCTCTGGTCAGCCATGTCCAACAGTTTAGGGGCAACAATTCACCGTACCACCGCTTATCACCCTCAGGCTAATGGGTTATGCGAGCGTTTTCACAGGTCCTTAAAGGCCGCCCTCAGAGCCTCATTAACGGACACAAATTGGGTAAATAAACTTCCCTGGGTTTTATTGGGGTTGCGTGCGGCATCTAAAGAGGATTTAGACGCTTCCCCTGCAGAATTAGTCTTTGCTCAACCTATCAGACTACCAGGTGAATTTTTACCAGAAAATCCGGAACCAGGGCACCTCCCGGTCCCAAGGTTTTTAGGCAGTAACGGACCGGACTCTCTCCACGGTCCAGCTCATCACTCCTTTCCACGAGTTTTTGTTCCTCAAACTTTAAAAAACGCCGAGTTTGTTTTTGTTAAGCATGAAGCCCTAAAACCAACGTTACGCCCAGTATACGATGGCCCGTTCAGAGTGCTGGACAATGGTGACAAACACTTTGTGCTTGATTATGGGGATAGAAATGAAACGGTCAGCACTGACAGACTCAAACCTGCCTTCTTGTTGAGAGACGAACCTGCACAGTTGGCGCGAGCACCTCGGCGAGGTAGACCCCCCAAGGAAAAAGTCTCAGCCCCCAGGCAGGGAACAAATAATCTCTCTCCTTCCCACACTGCAGTTTCCTCACAACAAGGTCCCAGCAGGATGCCTAAACCAACCTACAGCAGCTTTGGGAGAAGATTGAAACCCAGACTGCACAGGGACTGATTACACCACTCTGCAATTTTTCGCTAATTGTGCCGCAACAGTTTAGGACTGACTTATGATTATACTATGCTGTTATGTTTTCACTGAACTCTCTTAGGAGCATGGCTGCTTGAAAGTTTCTTCTGTGGCAACAGCTGTAACACGTAGTATGTCTTAGTAATTACCCTAGACTGTGAATCTTTCTGTGTCCTTTCATAGTTGTTTGGGGGGCCTGTGGTATATATCACTCATATATTCCATACCTACATTTGTTAGAGCATGTGGAAATGTTTGGGACAGAATATACAAAGGAACTTCACACCTCTGAAAGAACAAAGGAATCTCACCGCCGTGTGAAGACCCATGACGTCACAGGACGCCATGGCAACAGACTTGACACCTTCACCCCTGAGGGAGGAGAGGTTTTCCCATCACCTCCCAAGGCGAAGGGAGGAGTTAACAGGACTAATGGGGGATTTAGATAACGGGGGATTTCAGCTTGTGTTTTGCATGTCTTTGATGTGTGCCTGTATTTAACCAGCGAGCTGGGCAGAATTCTTACTCTTTGCCTTCTGCCAAGCTCTGCACCAGATGAGACAAGATAGAAGAGTTGTTCATTAAAGACTCTGCTTTTGTGATACAAAACCGCCTCGTTATTTCCAGCTCTTCTACACAGTGGATCATAAATTATTGTTAAAGAAACTACAAAATTATGATATTAGGTGGTAGCACTGTCCTGGTTATGTAGTTACTTAAAGAACAGATATCAGTATGTTTGTGTTGGGACCAAAAACTCACAGTTACTGAAGGTTACTTGCGGAGTCCCACAGGGTTCAGTTTTGGTCCATTGTTATTCAATATGTATATAAATGATATATGTAAAGTTTTGGAAGAAATAGATTTAATACTGTTTGCAGATGACACTAATTTATTATGCAGAGAAAGCAATTTGGAACAACTTTTGGGTACACTCGGAAAGGAATTAGGAAAGCTTAAACTGTGGTTTGATTCAAACAAATTAACGCTCAAGTAAGACAAAATTTATAATTTTTAACAACCATCACAACAACTTAGTATCTAAACTCAGTGTAAATGGTGTAGAGATTGAAAGGGTATCCGAGATTAAATTTCTTGGAGTAATAATTGATAATAAACTGTGTTGGAAGTCACATATTAATTATATTAAAGGTAAAATATCCAAATCAATTGCAATACTACACAGAGTGAAATATTTGCTGAATCAACCCACACTATATACCTTGTATCATTCATTAATACTCCCATACATGACATGTTGTACTGAAGTATGGGGAAATACATATAAAACAAACATATCCAATCTTTATGCTTCAGAAGAGAGCTATTAGAATAATAAATAAAGCTGCTTACAGGGAACCAACAAACCCACTTTTTCTTAAATTAAAAGCTCTCAAGTTGAAAGATCTGGTTGGCTTTAAAACTGCAGTAATAATGTTTAGAGTGAAGAATCTATCACTGCCCGCAAATATCCAAAAGTTGTTCCAAATAAGGGAGAAACAATATCATTTCAGAGGAACATGTATATTTCAAAAACCTTCAGTGAGAACTACCACCAAGCAACACTGTGTCTCAGTGCAAGGGGTCAGACTGTGGAACGCTTTTGGACCTGAATTAAAATCATGTACAACGCTTGGACAATTTAAACAAAAACTAAAGGAAAAAATACTCCAAAGATATATACAAAACGACATGTAAAATCACATAAGGATTATCATATCTAGTCTGTGTTGTGCTGTTGCTTAGTTTTTTGTCATGTTTTGTCTTAGCTTTGCTCTGATTTGTAATCACTTTTATTTTATTTTATTTTTGAATTCTTAGATGGAACATGGGTGGGCAATATAAGCTGCAGCTTCAGCAATCACCCATTTTGGATAACTTATGTTGAATTGTATAATCCGAGGAGTTATTGTTTAATTTGACCATGTTGGATTTTTTCCCCCCCTGTGGCGTAACCCCCACAACAGACTGGGTCAGGCACAGCGCTCGGCTAGAGCAATTAACAGAACAGTGAAATGTGTGTATTAATGTCTACAGGCAGCCCCGCTTCTTCTGGCTTTTTCCGGCTCAGTACTGTGATGTTAATGTGCCATTCATGCATTGTGTTCATGCTTCCTGCCCTTACTGTGTCTATACACTGATAACAATATGTAGATGTGCCTTGTAACCTCTTTTGTCCTGCAGTTCCGGAGCTGAGGCGAATTACGGCCAGCAATCTCCTTATTGTTATGTGTGTCTCTCAAATGCAAATGCCCATACCTACTGCTGTGAATGCCTTTCATGTATTGTCTGTAGTTGGGTATATAAGCTGCATTATTCTGTAACTCACCCTCTCACTCTCACTCTGACGACTGCTCATCTGCACACTTTGCTGGAGAGCCTCCGGGCTCGCCCATGGGGCGAGCTCCGTGACGGCGGTATGATAATAAACCTATTTAAAACCTCACTTCGCTGCCTTATTTTATCATCCGCCGCACCTCCTTTGTTATATTATTCTGTTCCTTTCTTTTAATCTTTTAATCTAATCTATCCAAAATAAATATTCATTCATTAAGGGTAAAAAAAAAAATCAAACCTACATGGCCCTGTGTGAAAAAGTGATTGCCCCCTAAACCTAATAACTGGTTGGGCCACTCGGCAGCAACAACTGCAATCAAGTGCTTGCAATAACTGGAAATTAGTCTTTTACAGCACTGTGGAGGAATTTTGGAACACTCATCTTTGCAGAATTGTTGCAATTCAGCCACATTGGAGGGTTTTCAAGTATGAACCGCCGTTTTAAGGTCATGCCACAGCATCTCAATCGGATTCAGGTCAGGACTTTGACTAAGCCACTCCACAGTCTTCATTTTGTTTTTCTTAAGCCATTCAGAGGTGGCCTTGCTGGTGTGTTTTGGATCATTGTCCTGTTGCAGAGCCCAAGTGTGCTTCAGCTTGAGGTCATTAACAGATGGCTGGACATTCTCATTCAGGATTTTTTGGTAGACAGCAGAATTCATGGTTCCATTAACCACAACAAGTCTTCCAGGTCCTGAAGCAGCAAAACAGCCCCAGGCCATCACACTACCACCACCACCACATCTTACTGTTGCTATGATGTTCCTTTTCTGAAATGCTGTGTTACTTTTACGCTGGATGTAATGGGACACACACTTTCCAAAAAGTTCAGCTTTTGTCTCATCAGTCCACAGAGTATTTCCCAAAAGTCTTGGGGACCATCAAGATGTTTTCTGGCAAAACTGAAATAAGCCTTTGCGTTCTTTTTGCTCAGCAGTAGTTTTTGTCTTGGAACTCTGCCATACAGGGCATTTTTGCCCAGTCTCTTTCTTATGGTGGAGTCATGAACACTGACCTTAACTGAGGCAAGTGAGGTCTGCAGTTCTTTGGATGTTGTTGTGGGGTCTTTTGTGACCTCTTGGATGAGTCGTCGCTGTGCTCTTGGGGTAATTTTGGTCAGTCAGCCACTCCTGGGAAGGTTCACCACTGTTCCATGTTTTTGCCATTTGTGGATAATGGCTCCTCCTCATGGATCGTCACCGTATCGTGGTGGGGGGGTTTGCGTGCCCCAGTGATCCCAGGAGCTATGTTGTCCGAGGGCAATTTGCCTCTGATAGGGTCTCCCAAGACAAACTGGTCCTGGGTGAAGGGCCAGACTAAGAACGATCCAACAGACTCTCATGATAAATTGTATATCAAGGATTCAGTGTACCCCGCCCGGTATGGGGTTACCGGGGCCCCACCCTGGAGCCAGGCCTGGGGGAGGGGCTCAAAGGCTAGCGTCTGGTGGCCGGGTTTCCACCCATGGGACCCGGCCGGGCTCAGCCCGAAGGAGTTACATGGGTCCGCCCTCCAGTGGGTTCACCACCTGCAGGAGGGATCATGGGGCTCCGGTGCTATGTGGATTAGGTAGCGGTCAAAGGCGGAGACCTCGGTGGACTGATCCCAAGCTTTCTAAACTGGCTTTTGGTACGTGGAATGTCACCTCTCTGGTGGGGAAGGAGCCTGAGCTGGTGTACGAGGTTGAGCGATACCGGCTAGATATAGTTGGCCTCACCTCAACACACAGCTCCGGTTCCGGAACCAGTCTCCTGGAGAGGGGCTGGAGCTTGGCCTTTTCTGGAGTTGCCCCAGGCGAGAGGCGACGAGCAGGGGTGGGTATTCTTGTATCGCCCCACCTTGCTGCCTCTATATTGGAGTTTTCCCCGGCGGACGAAAGGGTTGCTTCCCTGCGCCTTCGGGTTGGGAAACGGGTCCTGACCATCATTTGTGCCTATGCACCAAATGATGTTTCAGAGTACCCACCCTTTTTGGAGTCTGTGACTGGGGTGCTGGAGGGTGCTCCTCCTGGAGACTCCATTGTCCTACTGGGGGACTTCAATGCGCACGTGGGCAACGACAATGAAACCTGGAGGGGGGTGATTGGGAGGAACGGCCTGCCCGATCTGAACCCAAGTGGTGTTCAGTTATTGGACTTCTGTGCTAACCACAGTCTGTCCATAACGAACACCATGTTCAAGCATAAGGGTGTCCATATGTGCACCTGGCACCAGGACACCCTAGGTTGCAGGTCGATGATCGATTTTGTTATCGTATCATCAGACCTGCGACCGTATGTCTTGGACACCCGAGTAAAGAGAGGTGCAGAGCTGTCAACTGATCACCACCTGGTGGTGAGTTGGATCCGATGGCAGGGGAGGAAGCCATTCAGACCTGGTAGACCCAAACGTATAGTGAGGGTGTGCTGGGAGCGTCTGGCTGAGCCCCCTGTCCGGGAGGTCTTCAACTCCCACCTCCGGAAGAACTTCAACCACATTCCGAGGGAGTCTGGAGACATGGAGTCTGAATGGGCCATGTTCTCCACCTCTGTTGTTGAAGCGGCGGCCCAGAGCTGCGGCCGCAAGGTGGTTGGTGCATCTCGTGGTGGCAACCCCCGAACCAAATGGTGGACACCAGTGGTGAGGGGGGCCATTAAGCTGAAGAAGGATTCCTATCAAGCTTGGTTGGCTTGTGGGACTCCTGAAGCAGCTGAGGTGTACCGGCAGGCCAAGCGGAGTGCAGCTCAGGTGGTTGCTGAAGCAAAAACCCGGGTATGGGAGGAGTTCGGTTAGGCCATGGAACAAGACTTTCGGTCGGCTTCAAAGAGATTCTGGCAAACTGTTCGGCGGCTCAGGAGGGGAAAGCAGCTCCCCGTCCACACTGTGTATGGTGCGGATGGGACACTGTTGACTTCCACTGGGGATATCGTCGGGCGGTGGAAGGAATACTTCGAGGATCTCCTCAATCCCACTGATACGCCTTCCACAGAGGAAGCAGGGTTTGGGGACGAGGGGGATGACTCGCCTATCACAGGGGCTGAGGTCGCCAAGGTGGTTAAAAATCTCCTTGGTGGCCGGGCTCCGGGGGTGGACGAGATTCGCCCTGAGTACCTCAAGGCCCTGGATGTTGTTGGGTTGTCATGGTTGACACGCCTCTGCAACATTGCGTGGAGGTCGGGGGCAGTGCCTTTGGCATGGCAAACCGGGGTGGTGGTTCCTCTCTTCAAAAAAGGGGACCGGAGGGTGTGCTCCAACTTTAGAGGGATCACACTCCTCAGCCTCCCTGGGAAGGTCTATGCCAAGGTACTGGAGAGGAGAGTCCGGCCGCTGGTCGAACCTCGGATTCAGGAGGAGCAATGTGGTTTTCATCCTGGCCGTGGCACATCGGACCAGCTCTTTACCCTCTCGAGAATTCTTGAGGGTTCGTTTGCCCAACCAGTTTACATGTGTTTTGTGGACTTGGAGAAGGCATTTGACCGCGTCCCTCGTGGATTTTTGTGGGGGGTGCTTCGGGAGTATGGGGTATCGGGCTTGTTGTTACGAGCTGTTCGGTCTCTGTACGACCGTTGGTGAGAGTTTGGTTCGTATTGCCAACACTCGGTCGGAGTCATTCCCAGTGAGAGTTGGACTCCGCCAGGGCTGCCCTTTGTCACCGATCCTGTTCATAATTTTTATGGACAGGATTTCTAGGCGCAGCCAGGGAATGGAGGGTGTCATGCTTGGTGACCACAGGATCTCATCTCTGTTGTTTGCAGATGATGTTGTCCTGTTGGCTTCATCCAGCAATGACCTACAGCTCTTGCTGGGACGGTTTGCCGCTGAGTGTGAAGCGGCTGGGATGAGAATCAGCACCTCCAAGTCCGAGTCCATGGTCCTCAGCCGGAAAAAGGTGGATTGTCCTCTCCGGGTTGGGGACAGGCTCTTGCCCCAAGTGGAGGAGTTTAAGTATCTTGGGGTCTTGTTCACGAGTGAGGGGAGAATGGAGCAAGAGATCGACAGACGGATTGGAGCAGCATCTGCAGTGATGCGGGCATTGTACCGATCTGTTGTGGTGAAGAGGGAGCTTAGTTCTAAGGCAAAGCTGTCGATTTACCAGTCAATCTATGTTCCTACTCTCACCTATGGTCACGAGCTTTGGGTAATGACCGAAAGAACGAGATCGCGGATACAAGCGGCTGAAATGAGCTTTCTCCGTAGGATTGCTGGACTCACCCTCAGAGATAGGGTGAGGAGCTCAGTCATCCGGGAGAGGCTCAGAGTAGAACCGCTGCTCCTCCACATTGAAAGGAGTCAGTTGAGGTGGTATGGGCATCTGATTAGGATGCCTCCTGGACGCCTCCCACTTGAGGTGTTTCAGGCACGTCCCACTGGGAGGAGACCCCGGGGCAGACCCAGGACTCGGTGGAGAGACTATGTCTCTCAGCTGGTCTGGGAACGCCTTGGTATCCCCTCTGAAGAGCTGGAGCAGGTGGCTGGGGAGAGGGAAGTCTGGGCTTCTCTGCTTGAACTGCTGCCTCCGCGACCCGGACCTCCGGAAAAGCGGTTGAAGATGGATGGATGGATGGATAATGGCTCTCACTGTGGTTCGCTGAAATCACAAAGCTTTAGAAATGGCTTTATAACCTCAGTTACTTTGTTTCTCATTTGTTCCTTAATTTCTTTGGATTGCAGAATGATGTCCAGCTTTTGAGGATCTTTTGGTCTACTTCAGTTTGTCAGGCAGGTCCTATTTAAGTGATTTCTTGATTGAGAACAGGTGTGGCAGTAATCAGGCCTGGGTGTGGCTAGAAAAATTGAACTCAGCTTTCCAAAGATGTGATAAACCACAGTTAATTTATGCTTTAACGGGGGGCAATCACTTTTTCACACAGGGCCATGTAGGTTTTGATTATTTTTTAACCCTTAATAATAAACACCTTCATTTTAAAACTGCATTTTGTGTTTACTTGTGTTATCTTTGTCTAATATTTAAATTTGTTTGATGATCTGAAACATTTACAGTAAGTGTGACAAACATACAAAAACCGGACAACCTCGTGCCCGAGGCCGAGCCGCCCACGCATTCCCTACATAGCCATTCCCACCGAGTATCGGGCCCAGCCCACCACTGTTTTCCCCGCGCATTTGTCCCAAAAAGCTTGCAAAATGCATCTTTTGTGTTCGTCAGACATGATGCACACTTTACCCCGCTGCGCCCACCATATGACGGGCCGTTCAGAGTGTTGGAACCTGGGGCGAAACATTTTGTGTTACACTTGGGGGGACGTAGAGAGACCGTCTGCATTGACAGTCTTAAGCCCGCTTTTGTGTTGGTAGACGAACAGGTGGTGTTAGCCCGGGCTCCCCGGTGCAGACGTCCCCCGTTGGGGGCTCAGCAGGTTAGTGACTCCTGAACAGGGACAGGCACTCAGGTTGAGGATGTGTTTTCTCCCCCTCCCCTTTTCCCCCAGAAAAGGGAGACTGACGTGCCCCCCGGGCACCCCACCAGCAGAGCAGCGCCACAGAGCCCGCTACCTTCCGCTACAGCCGTTATGGATGTTGGCTGAAGCCCAAAGGACAGGGGGGGTAAGGCCCATTCTGGGTGTTTGGGTGTGTGTGTGTGGGGGAGCTAGGTGTTAAGACTTCTCCACCCAGAGAATTATGGTCCATAAGAAGAGAGGTCGCCGGGGGGTCCAGACGGAGCAGCAAAGGTTGGGCACCCCCCCGGGGAAAAGAGGAGAAGCTGGGCCGCAGGGAGTAGGGAGTAGTGCAGCACCAGCGTAGTGTTGTGTTAATGCACTGCACGGGCTTTGTCATGTAATAGTTATGATGTTTGAGCCCCAGGCGACTATGCAAATAATTAAAGGTATATAAGTGAGATGCACTGTGGCCTGGGTGCCCTCATGTGATCTTGACTTGTTAGAGAGAATAAAGTCTGTGCTGATTCAGCTCGTTGTCTCGTCTTGTTCATCCTCTTTACAAAGGTACAGAGGTATAAACACTATTTGCTGAAAGGATATATGTTAGAAGGGTAGTATTTATATGTACGATTCATTATGTTCACTCTGGGACATTATGGGACACTATGGAATGGTGGGTGGGACAGCACTGTGTATATCTGTGTTGTTTGAGGCTGGTTTTGATGTATGGACATCAATGTATGTTAGGATGGATGGGTGTTAATGTTGATTTGTAAAAAATACAGTAAATTGTTTACTTGGGGTCTTAAAGGTGGTAATTTGTATAAAATTCACATGGGTGTATTTATGGAAAAGAGGAGATGGAATTAATAAGTGTTCCCTTCTTCCTTCTCCCTTTCGAACACTGTATACTGTTACTTTATTGCATTTGTCATTTGTTTTTGTTATACTTTTTTTGTTCGAAATAAAGTATCTATCTATCTATCTATCTATCTATCTATCTATCTAAGGTTACTTAAGCTTTAATACTGTAATCAAATGTTGTTGTAGGGGTCGTTTCTCCATTGATTCTCTTCAGACGGCTGCATCGCATTGCTTGCTGAAGCAAGTCTGCTCTGATTGGCGTGTTGCAAGTTGAGGAATGTGGGAGTTGTAGTTTTTACTGTTGAATTGAAAACTACAGGAAGAAAATACGTTGTCCTATATCTTCAAAACTAAACGATGACACTTGTCTGTAAAGAATCTATAAGGAATAAATGGTGTAGCTGCTGAAAATGTGTTTGCTTTTCAGGAGCAACCACTATTTTAAAAGTTCAATAACTGAATGACTGTGGTACCTGGTCCTGTAAAAACATTGCACTGCATCCTATTGGCTTGGCATGGTTATTACAGCAACTTTATCACAACTTTTCAATCCCCTCAACAGACAGATACACACACACATGCAGTGGAGATCAAAATTAGAGAACAATATATTAATACTTGACTTGTTCCAACATGTGCTATTCTTTATTGTTCAGAATTTAACAGAATATCAGCTGTGGCTATACCACTGCTGTACTAGCATGTTTTTTAAATAACCAAGGCACTTCAACACAAATGTTTATTTTGTAAAAACAAAACAGTGAGCAAAATTAGAGAACAGTGATCACTGTGTCAGAAGAAAAGATTTAAACAATGTTTTTTAGGGCTATAGGATTCAAAAATTCATATGAAGTGTAGAGGCCCTTGTGTTGAATGACTTCAGCACATCTGAGCCCACAGGACATCACTAGTTTCTCACACTGCTCTGGTTTGATCTTGGTCCATTTTTCCTGCAGTCTCTTCCACAGTTCAGTAACTGTAATGGGTTTCTTAGCCATTACTTTGTCACCAAGGATTTTCCAGTGATTCTCTATAGGGTATAGATCTAGACTCTCGGCTGACCATTTCATCATTTCATTATTGTTGGATTCAAGGAACTGTTTAACCCATTTTGCAGTGTGACAAGGGGCATTGTCTTGCAAGAAGATTGGGGGCTGATTGGGAGACAATTTCAGATGCCAAAGGAGGTTCACATTAGTGTTAATTTCGTCAATGAAAAGTATGATGAAATATGTTCGTCAACTAACCTTTTTTATGAGACTAATACGAGACGGGACGTAAATAGAGGTCATGTGATGCTGACTGACTAAATATCACATTGTGGGTGACCCCCACAACAGACTGGGACAAGCAGAGCGCTCAGCTGGAGCAATTGGCAGAACAATGGGATGTGTGTATTGATATCAATAGGCAGCCTCCCTTTGTCTAGCTTTTTCCTGCCAGTAATCTTCCTATTGTTATGGGTGACTCTCAAATGCAAATGTCTTCCTGTCAGTAATCCTCCTATTGATGTGGGTGACTCTCAAATGCAAATGTCCATGCCTTCTGCTGTGAATGCATTGTCTGTAGTGGGATATTTAAACTGCATCGCTCTGTAACTCTCTCTCTCTCTCTGACTGCTCAACTGACCATACGATTGCCTGAGAGCCTGAGAGCTCGCTCTGGTGCGCCTGCACGGCGCTGGGGTGAGTTCTGTGATGGCGGTATGATTAATAAACTCCCTCAAAAACTCTCAGTTCGCCGCTTATTATTCCATACCGCCACAACATGCAATTTCTTTGACTAATAAAGATGAGACAGAATTTAGTTTAAGAGATAAAAACTTTGCTGAACTGTCATCATTTTCATTGACGAAAAATGACAAGACAAAATATTATAAAGTTATTTTGTTGGATTATTATTTTGCAGCATTTCCATTTCCTTCCTACTGTGTGTGGCGCAGGCACTCTGGGGCGCCTTTGGTTTCTTTTCCTGTCCCGCGCCATTTGGAAAATGCTAAAATGTAGTTGCTTCTGATTCAGCGCGCGAAAAGGACACAATGGCGATGCAGCACAGGATTGTCTTCACTCGGCTTGGGAGGAAAAGACGGTCAGATCTTTGGACATATTTTCGATATGTTGAGTAAAAAAAAACAACGAAATGTGTTGTGGAAATAGAGGGGGAGAAATGTGGCCACAAAAATCAAGGAAAAAAACACCGCAAATTTAAAGCAACACCTCAAGGTTTTCCACCGACACATCTAGTTAAGTAAACATGATATTGCCAGCATTATCCAGATTTTCTTTATCTTTCTGTTTTACAAAGCCCCTGCTAACTAAAAGGCTGTGATGCTGTGTTACATACTAATGTTAAAGTAACAAACTCTGTGTTACTGTTCATTAATGCAAGCTAAAAGGAGTCTATATGGAGAAGGAGATGAAAATGCTCCTTGCATTACTTTAATGGCAACGTAACAACGTACCGGTACTGTATATTTGCTGGATTAGACTGGGCATTTAGCCTGGGGGAGTCTAGCTTTGCCAGGGAGCAACTCCAAGTTACAACTGCGAGTGTGTGTGTGTGTAATTCATTACACACAGACACACACACTCCCGCACCCACTCTGTAATGTAAAGCAATTTCCCTTAAAACATATTACAGACAACGCATCATAACACTGGTGACCGTGTAGGAACTGAAAAACTGATATTTTAGCTCAGTTTATTTGTCCTTCACATAGCCATCACACTGCACTGGATCTGACATTAACAACATAACTCTGAATATCATATTCTAGATTTAAACATACATAATAGTAGGGTCCACATAAACAACTTCTTAATTTTTTTTTATGAGTATATTAAAAGCTTATAGTTTTGATTGTGTAGCTCTTTTTCCGTTTTACAAATAGTCAAGTCAGCAGTTCATTTATTAAGGTAAAAAATCTGAGTAATAATTTATGCTGTTCAATACTGGACTAGCTTCTTTTCTAGAACTGTACTTATATCCCCCTGACCATATTTATTCCTGTTCTAGGTTCTAGATAGGCCAGAAGTGAAGGAAGTGCCACTCGTGAAAGTAAACAAGCCAGCTACCTCAGGTGATTTTTTGGTACACAGTGTTATGTCTGGTATTACCTGCTGAACAGAAGAGGCAAGGTGACTGGGAACACAGCTTTATTTAATACACTCACATTGACAGCCACTGACTGATTGTTGGCTAAGCTCAGGCAAGGTAAGAGAATAATAAGATGGCCCAGCCAGCCTTAAATAGGGCGGGGCGGCGGAGGCGCCACCTGGAGGTGTCTGTCCATCTTACACTGTGATATAAAATACATAGGTCACATTTTTCCCCCTTCCTTTAAAAAAGTCCAAAGCCACTCACTCAATTAAAACCCTCCCCAATTTTGGACCTGAATCACGCACTAATAACGAAAACTAATGCCTTTAAATGGCCTAACACATTCACACAACAAAACCTAAAATAGGGAGGATGGGTGGACTGCCGTCTTGCCCACATGGCAAGGTGGATTATTCTGCCATCTGCTGGAGTAACTTAAAGTCCATTAATAACTAAAATTTCATGCCGTGCTCCTAAAAAAATAAAAAAACAACCCAAAATAATCCCATCTATAACATTATTTTTTTTTTTAAATAACGCCACCAACACAGCAAAAGAAATTCAATATATACTATTTACAACTCAGGTGTTCAAGTAAAAAGGACTTAACTGGCATGGGGGCCCAGGGAACCCTTTCAGTAGATGCGCCCCTGGAAACTGCCGGTCTTTGAGGTGGTGGCTGGCCCTCAGGACGCTGAAGCCGCACCTCCTCACCCTCGACCCATGTTCAGCCTTGTTTCCCGGAGTCTTCTCTTGGGCACGTCAAAGCCAATTTGAATGCCACACCGAGCCCTCAGATAGCCCGAAGTGTGCTGTGCCCAGTTTGTACACTATGTGCAGACATTCCCGATGCTCCTCAGGTTGTCGTCTGGCCCATTTTCGCTGCGGACATTCCTCATCTCAGCTCTGAACCCAGTCCAGGACCCTCAGTGGGGCCCAGCTTGGCTCGAGATGTTGTTGTTGAGCACGCTGATCCTCCGTGCTTCTTGGTCCTGCCCCAACCTCTTCTAATACTGTTTTAATGTTCACCATCGTAGCCGCAGACCCTCCGTCCTTCTGCGGCCAGGCTCCGGAGGCATTGGGACCAGCCTATTGGTGTTGCTTGTTGGTCTAGGTACCGATCCTGGGCAAAATTGGTCTTCCTTGATCGCCATGGTGCCTGGTAGTTCTTCAGCCTACACCGTGTGGATGGTTGTTGGGGACAGATGGAGTGATTTCTTCCGTGGGCTCTCCGGGTTAAATCCACGGCAGACCCTGGCAAAATGGTTCAAGCGACCACATCTGTTACAACGTGCTCCTCTCGCCGGACAGTCCTTAGCCTTTTTGCGGTGCGTTGCAGCCCCACAGCCCATGCAAAGGGGCTTTCCCAGGGCCGAACCCCAGTTAGTAGCATTGGCTTCCGTCTCCTCGCTGTCCCAGCTATCGTCGCTGTCCAGATCCGTGGCATTTGCCACGACAAGAGGCTCTAGCTTGTCTGCGGCTTTCATTTGGAGAGCTAGCTTGATGGCTCTGGCTAACGTGAGCTCTTTTGGTGCTGTTAGTAGCCTAGCTTGCAATGTGGTGCTACAGGTATGCTCTGCCAGCTGGTCAAGAATCATTTCCTCCTCCAAGGCTCCAAAACGGCACTCGCTAGCAAGCTGTCTCAAATCGGCGATAAACTGCCGGACAGGTTCACCTACCTGTTGACGTCGCCACCAAAAACGGATCCCCCAGACAGTCAGATTATCTGGGGTGTCGAAATGGCTGGCTAGCAGCTCCACTCCCTCTTCGTGGGTGTCCGCAGCACCAGTCGTTTGCAGGATCCGCTGGCCCTCTATGCCCAAATTGTGCACGAACAGCACCTGGGCTCTCTGCTTGTCAAGCTCCCCGAGCCCCAGCGCGGCAATGTAATTCTGAAAAGCCTCGTACCACCTAGGCCAGGGCACCTGCAGTTCTCTGGGTGCCTCGAGGAAAGGGCGAATAGGGACCATGCATGCCTCCATGGTTTTATCCTCGTCGCCAATATTATGTCTGGTATTACCTGCTGAACAGAAGAGGCGAGGTGACTGGGAACACAGCTTTAACACACTCACACTGACAGCCACTGACAGATTGTCGGCTAAGCTCCGGAAAGATAAGAGAATAATAAGATGGCCAATCTGACCTTATATAGGGCGGGGCGGAGGCACCACCTGGAGATGCGTGTCCATCTTACACTGTCATATAAAATACATACTGTATGTCACACACGGTACTACAAAGTGGACTCTCCAGAGCAACGTAAGAAAGAGGAGGCAATTACTCATTGGATAGGTCGCTCAGCACTCCCTGCACGGAGAGTAGAAGATGAGTATTTCATCATGACTGCAAAGCTGGATTCCCACCTGTATTTTTCATCAGATAAGGTAAGATAACCTATTGAATTTTGAAATGGATCAGGTGTGCTGGCAATGGAGTAGGTGTGTGCGTTGCTGGCTCCTGCTCTATTTTTTTCAGTCTTATTTTTTAAACCCTACTTTGCTGTAAGCTATCAACGTTTTGGACGTTTAATACGTGCGGAATCTGTTTTGAGTTGAGAAATATGTCCAAAACAAGAAAGCAGACTGAAAAGGAGGCAGCAGTGAACAATGCTAACACCAGCTTAGCTGAGGATGCTAATATAAGCCTTAACCCTGCACTTGTTGCCTTGCTTGAGCAACACAGAATGTCCATAGCTGCTGACTTTAAAGCTTCATTTGATCTTATTAATGGCAAGCTGGACAAGATTCAAGCAGATGTGGCTAACCAGGAGCAACGCATTGGCGACCTTGAAAACAACGCGGAGGACTTGAAGCTACATGTGAGTCAATACAGGAGGAGAACAAGCTTTTGAAAAACAAACTTTCTGACCTGGAGGGAAGAAGCAGGAGGCTGAATATTCGTCTGGTGGGTCTGCCGGAGTCCTTTGATGTGGGTCCACAGCCATCTGAATTTTTTTCTCGGATGTTGGTGGACGTCTTTGGCACACAAACTTTGCCATCTCCCCCAGAGCTGGGTAGAGCCCACCGCAGCCTCACGCTCAAGCCAGGTCCGAACGGGAAGCCGCGCGCTGTCATTATTTGTTTCCACTGGTTTCGGACCAAAGACTTGGTGATGAGAGAAGCGCGGAGACGCCGTGGGACTTTGGAATATCGTGGACATAAACTTCAGTTCTACGAGGATTATAACGCCGGCGTTCAGAAGCAACGAGCCGAATACAAGGAGGTTATGTCTGGGTTGTACAAGAGAGGTTTTCATCCTTCTCTTCTCTTCCCCGCCAGGCTCTGGATAACTCTTCCAGACGGCAAAAACCAGTGGCTGGCGTCCGTCTCGGAGGCCACCCGTTTCATGCAAACCATGGAGAGAAATCAGCAATTTTCGCCCTGACCTGGACATTCCTGGGTTGACCAACTACCACACTGGACTACTTGATTATTACTTCATTAAAGCTGCACTGACTGGACATTGATGCATTTTTAGATGTTCAAAAACAAGGTAAAATTGGCTCCCTATACGTTGTTGTTTACTTAATTTTTTTTTTTTTTTTTAGGGTAAAATGTTCATACTATGCAGGATTGAAGCCAGTTGTATGGGAGTATTTTGTTAGGATGAGAATAGAGCAGGCGATGGAGCGGTTGCTGTTCTTTGCAACTGGCTGGAGTGTTGTTATAGGTTTGGTTGTTGAATTATATTTTTGTTGTCGATTTATTAACACCCCCCTCACCCCCCTTTTTTTTTTTTAACCCGTACCTCACCCCATCCCTTCTTGGGCTACACAACACAATATATAAATTTTATTCTTTGAATGAATAGTAATCTTACTTTGGTAAGCTGGAATGTGAAGGGGTTGAACCACCCAATTAAATGAAAGAGAGTCATGTCACGTCTAAAGCAATTTAAGCCTGGGGTACTGTTTTTGCAGGAAACCCATTTGCAGGATTCCGACCACTTGCGCTTGTCAAAATGTTGGTCAGGACAATTTTTTCATTCAAATTTTAAAGCTAAGGCCAGGGGCACCGCTATTCTTATTGATCGAAATATCCCATTTATTCCCTCTAATGTTGTATTAGATAAAAATGGACGATTTGTAATAGTATCAGGTAAACTTGGCAATAAACATGTCACCTTGGCTAATCTGTATGCGCCGAATTTTGATGATATACACTTTTTTTGCAACCTTTTTTCGCAGCTTCTAGATTTAAATACTCATTCTCTAATTCTTGGGGGTGACTTTAATTACCTCCGCCAAAGGGGGGGGGTTATGTGATCATCGGTGTTGGTTTGTTTGTTTGTTTGTTTGTCTGTTTGTTTGTTAGCAAGATAACTCAAAAAGTTATGGACGGATTTTCATGAAATTGTCACAGATTGTCAGAAATGGGGTATTCTACAGATGATTAGATTTTGGTGGTGATCCGGATCACCGTCCACAAGAAAACCGCCATTACGCAAAATGCCATTTTCGTGAATAACTACTAAACCACTAATCCTATCATTGTCAATCCAATTGCTTGTCATATGTTTTCATGGTCAAGGAATCTGAAGACTGTATGGGGGGAACTGTGGCGCTAAACCGCCATTACGGAAAATGCCATTTTCGTCAATAACTACTGAACCACTAATCCTATCATTGTGAATCCAATTGCTAGTCATATGTTTTCATGGTCAAGGAATCGGAAAACGTACACACAAACACTGTATGGGGGGAACTGTGGCGCTAAACCACCATTACGGGAAATGCCATTTTCGTCAATAACTACTGAACCACTAATCCTATCATTGTGAATCCAATTGCTAGTCATATGTTTTCATGGTCAAGGAATCTGAAAACGTACACACAAACACTGTATGGGGGGAACTGTGGCGCTAAACCACCATTACGGGAAATGCCATTTTCATCAATAACTACTGAACCACTAATCCTATCATTGTGAATCCAATTGCTAGTCATATGTTTTCATGGTCAAGGAATCTGAAAACGTACACACAAACACTGTATGGGGGGAACTGTGGCGCTAAACCACCATTACGGGAAATGCCATTTTCGTCAATAACTACTGAACCACTAATCCTATCATTGTGAATCCAATTGCTAGTCATATGTTTTCATGGTCAAGGAATCTGAAAACGTACACACAAACACTGTATGGGGGGAACTGTGGCGCTAAACCACCATTACGGGAAATGCCATTTTCATCAATAACTACTGAACCACTAATCCTATCATTGTGAATCCAATTGCTAGTCATATGTTTTCATGGTCAAGGAATCTGAAAACGTACACACAAACACTGTATGGGGGGAACTGTGGCGCTTGGCGGAGGTCTGCGCTCTCCGAGTGCTTTTCTAGTTTGTATATGGATCCGATCTTAGATCGCTCATCCTCAAAACCTGCTAGTTGTGGGGAGCGTGGAATAAAGAGACTGAATTGTGTTTTATTCCAGTTTATTCCAACATTCATTTCCCCAGCCTGCTCTCTCCAATAAGCAGGAAAACAAGAGGCTGAGCCACATCAGAGTTTCACATTTATACCTTTTCTCATACAGACTTCTCACACACAGGGGGGATCACATATCCCCGTCAAAACCCTTTATTGACATTTCTCCCCCCTCCAGTCTTCCATCTTCTACCTGCGTCCTGGAGGTCAGGAAGTCCTTCGTTCGCACCCCTGTCCTCTCTCGTTGTCCTCCGCAGGTGGTCCGGGCTTACTGTCCTCTTCGTTGTGAGGTCAATCCACATATGTGCTGTCAGCATCTCTCTTATGTTTAACATACGTATGCACAAATACACCCCTTTCATGTCTAAACATATGTATGCACAAATACACAGCTACAACCCCCCCCAAACGATGAAGAATGGATGATACATAAAAATTCTGCGAACATGTTACTCTTAACAGTACAACCAACATCAAACACTCAGTCTGTGCGCCGTCTGGGCTTCAACCGTCTCCCAAATCTGCTGTGAGCCGGCCCCGCCTTGCCTGTGGCGCCCTTCTGCCCAGGCTCTGTTGACTGAGGAAGAGAGTGGTTATTTGACCTCTGCGGGAGCTCCGAGACGTTCCCCCTGGGGGGGTCTGCCGCGTCAAGGCGCCCTTGCGACCGGTACAGACTCGTCCTTCATGACAAAAGCAGGTTTCAGTCTGTCAATACTAACTGTCTCCTTTCTGTCTCCCAAATCTAGCACAAAATGCTTATCCCCTGTCTCCAGCACTCTATATGGCCCGTCATATGGCGGTTTGAGTGTTGATCTTAGTGCCTCGTGCCTGACAAAAACAAACTCAGCATTTTTTAAAGCTTTGGGAACAAAAACGCGCGGAAAAGCGTGATGCACAGGGCCCGGGAGCGCGTCCGCTCCCGTGCCGACTAGCGGCCCAAGAGCAGGGAGGTGGGGCGGCTCCGGGTGCTCTGGTAAAAACTCGCCTGGCAGCCTGAGAGGTTGTGCGAACACTAGCTCCGCTGGGGAGGCATCTAAGTCCTCCTTGGGCGCAGAACGCAACCCTAATAAAACCCGTGGTAGTTTGTTTATCCAATCTGCATCCGTAAGTGCCGCTCTGAGTGCTGCCTTCAAAGACCTATGAAAGCGCTCGCATAAACCATTAGCCTGAGGGTGATAAGCCGTAGTGCGGTGAATTTTGGCTCCCAAGCCGTTGGCCATCGCTGACCAAAGCTCAGAGACGAATTGAGGCCCTCTATCGGACGTAATATCCGACGGAACGCCGAAACGCGCTACCCAAGCCGTTAAAAAAACGCGAGCCACCTCCGCGGCCGTGGTCTTCTGATAATCCTCTAGATGATTTTTTATTAGTTAAACCAACTTCTAAGGGGGTAATATCAGTTTTATATAATTTAATTTCAAATTTACAATCTTCTTCTCTGGCTGCTATTAAATTGAATTGGGAACAAGATCTTTAATTTTACTTTTACTGATGAACTGTGGGACTCTATTCTTGGCCAGGTTCACACTGCATCAATGTGTGCTTGTCACGCTCTTATTCAATTTAAGATCGTGCACCGGGTGCACCTGTCCAAGGTTAAGTTAGCATGTATTTACTCGGATATAGACCCAACTTGTGAAAAGTGTGGTAGCACTCCTGGCACTTTGCTTCACATGTACTGGTCCTGCCCTTCATTGATGAATTTTTGGCATTCTGTTTTTATCACTATGTCTGAAGTCCTGCAATATCAAATTAAACCTGATCCATTATGTGCCATTTTTGGTGTGGCTCCAGAACTTGTCTTGCCAAATTCCAAATTAAAAGTATTCAAATTTTTATTATTATTGGCCAGACGTGCTGTATTACTGAAGTGGAAAGACTCTTCGCCCCCTTCACATTTACAGTGGATAAAAGATAAAATGTAATGTTTGGATTTAGAAAAAATCAGATATACAGTTCGTGGCTCTGAAAACAAATTCTATAAATTATGGCGCCCGTTTCTTGATTTCTTTGAAAGACCCACGATTATAGTTTCTGAGTAGCTCATATTCCCTTTACCCCACCCCCACCTCACACACACAATTTCTCTTTGTTTTTTTTGTATTTTTATTATTATTATTGTTTACTTAAAGGTTTTTGTGTTTTGAAGCATCCACATTTGTTAGTTTTAAATTCTATTTTTGCACTGTTTGGTTAAAACAAAAATGAAAATTTCCAATACTTTGTATTGTATTGATACTTCACTTAATAATAATAAAAAGACCTTTGAAAGAAAGAATTTTGAAATGGGTCTAAGACAAAAGAAAATGTTGGTTTTAGCTAATTTATGTTACATAAATTAAAGAGACTAAAATACAGATTTCATTGACTAAAACTAGACTAAAATGTCATCAGTTTTTGTTGACTAAAACTAGATTAAAATGTCAACAGTTTTTGTCGACTACGACTAGACTAAAATAGTACTTATCGACTAAAACTAGACTAAAATGCAGACTTTTAGTCAACTAAAATGTGACTAAACTAAAAAAGGATGGACATGACTAAATATGTTAAAAACTAAAATGAGCATTTGACAAAAGACAGACTAAAACTAAAATAAAAAAGAGCTGCCAACATTAACACTAGTTCACCTAAACATTTGCATTCACCCTGTCATGTAGCTGTACAAGAGGCCCAACTCCTGCTGCAGAAAACCTCCCCCCAAACTGACACTTCTTCATCCAAATTTAACTAACTTCTTTACACACTTTGGGTTCAGTCTTTCCCCAGTTTGAGGCCAAACTTATCGTTTTTCATCAGACCTAAATACATTGAACTTACTGTCATCACTGAAGTGCACTCTGGACCAGTTCTCCTCTGTCCACACAACATGCTCCTCGGCAAAGGCAAGTCTAGCCTTTTTATTCTTTCTGCTGATAAATCAAACTTTATTTCTAAAGCACTTTATGTAATGTCTGTAGATACTTATCCTACAGGACATAAAAGATAATTAGAGACTCAATAACCTGGAGACATGATATCTTCAGTAGCCTGCGCTCATATTTATTACCAGCATCAGGATAACACACACGAACCACACTCAGCAGCAAGAACTCGAGTCTGCATACGTCATGCGCATTTTACGTGTGCTCTCCCCTGTAGGGATACTTCACACTGTGATAGACTCCATACATTACATCTCCCCCTTTTAAGAGGTAATGTCCACTTACACTGAACGTTATCAGAACGGATGACACTTTGCTTACCATCCATCCATCCATCTTCTTCCGCTTAATCCTTTTCGGGTCTCGGGGGGGGGGGTGCTGGCGCCTACCACAGCTGATTATTATTCCTATACATGGACTCAGTGCTTTGAACTCAAAACAGTAATATTATTCTTTAGCATTTACCTGGTCTAACAGCGGGACAATTCACCCCCCACCCCCATGCCTCTTTATCATCCCCTTTATGGAACATTAATGACCACAATATGACAGCTCAAACACCTTTATGTGCCATTATTTAACAATGTATTCATTTCACCCTTTTTTTAGAGTGACTTACAACATGGTTTTACAAATCCAATTTAACAACTCTTTTGCACACTCTACCAGACCGTGTAACAGTTGCTTGTGTGTGGTCAGCTATTGTTTCTTTAGCTTGAGTTACCACAGTGTCATTATTCTCCATGTGTAAAACTGGGTCTGGACCCTTGCTGACAGGATCCGGGACTTTAGGCGCAGCCAACAGATGGCGCCTATTCTTTCTATATTGTTCACCATGGGCTGTCTCCACTACATAGGACCTGGGAGTGAAGCTGTGACTATGGACAACGGTTGGTGTAGTCCACTACTTCTGTCCATCCAGCTTCATGAGCACAGAGTCTCCAGGGCTCAGTGGTGGTAGAAGCTTCACTCCTTTTCTGTTGTAGTAGGCTGATCCTAGGCAGTTCGCTCGGCTAAGACTGGCTTTGGACAACATCCTCCCAACTGATGCAACAGAGAGATTTAAGTATCAAGTGCTCTGTGATCACCTTAAATTTGAGGATGCTCTTCTACTTGCGGACTCATACAGTAACTCTCTTTGTCCATACACAGACACAATGGCTTCTCTCATTAAGCACTATGGTCAGCCACACCACCTGTCCCTACAAAGAATAGCAGAGCTGATGGATGAGCCCAATATTCGTCCCAGTGACACGGCAGGCTTCAGAATGTTTGCTCTCAGAGTTCGAGCATTAGTTGGGATGCTTGAGCAGCTTGGAGAAGATGGACGAGTAGAGCTACAGTTTGGGTCTCATGTGACGAGACTCACAAGGAAGCTACCTCAAGACCTCTGAGCTGCCTTCCGCCGCTACCTCTACCCACGAAATAGTGGAGTGCCATCATTGAGAGACTTTGCAGAGTGGCTGGAATATGAGCTGGTCATCCAAGAGGGTGGTGATGAAGCAGACAGAGATAACAAGAGAGACAGCGGTAGTTCAAAGAAAGATAAAAGAGCTGCTAAGAGAGCTACAACGGTCCTCCTCGGCGCAACGCAAGATAGTGAATCAAAAGAGTCTCCAGCTCAAACTCATCACACCTCAGATGCACAGGACAAGCCCAAAGCATACTGCCCCTACTGCAGTAATACCCTACATTTTCTGGATCAGTGTGCTAACTTCAAGCAACTGACAAAGGATCAGAAGGTTAACTGGATTAAGTCTAGCAACTGTTGCTGGCGTTGTGGTCGGCGCCACCAAGCGGCCCAATGCCGATTTAAAGTGCAATGTAAAATATGCAAAGGGAAGCATCTGGAAGCCCTGCATGAAGTGAATCTGCGTGCAGCTGCATCTAAACCAATTAACCCAGCAACCTCAGAGCCAGAGAATAAATCATCCGCAGATGTTCTCTACCTAGATTGTCGAGCAGGGTGCAACCAGGTCCTTCTAAAGATCAGTAAAGTTCTGCTGCGAAATGGTGAGCATACACTGGAGACATTCGCTATACTTGATGATGGATCTGAGAGGACTATCCTGCTACCAGAGGCTACCCAGAAGCTGAAGTTAAAGGGAACCCCAGAGAGTCTCTCCCTGCGGACTGTGAAACAAGGACTGAGAACACTGCATGGGGCATCAGTGACGGTTAAAGTTTCGCCTGTGAGCCACCCATCGAAGACCTTCACCATCAATAAGGCTTTCACCGCAGATGATCTAGGGCTGGCTGAGCATTCATACCCTGTGAAATCACTTCAGCAGAAGTACAGACACTTGAAGAAGCTACCATTGGAGTCGTTCACAAATGCCCAGCCATTGCTGCTGATTGGCTCTGATTGTCCCCATCTGGTTACTCCCATCCAACCTGTACGTTTAGGTCCACCTGGAGGCCCTGCTGCAGTTAAGACCAGGTTGGGTTGGACACTACAAGGACCTGTCAACACTTCTTGCCAGAACTATCAGCCCAAAATATATCACTCTCGGTGTAATGAATCTATATGCTATATGGGTTTCATTTTCTGAAATGAGTGACAAAAAATATTGAACTTTTTCATGATTTTCTAATTTTTTGAGATGTACCTGTACATGAGTAAGTTAACTCCGTTTGTGGCAACCCTGAGTTTTCGGTTCCAAAAAGTCAGAGTATATTAGTAACAATGGTAACAAAGGCTGTGAACATAACCTGCTTCTAACTAGGTTATGTTCGGAGTACGTTTAGAATATTTAAATTTAGGAGGAACTACATCCACAAATAGAAGTGTGAATGCAGAGAATCAGATAACTAATCACTGAAAATCACCTTTAATAAAACACACCATCACTAATTTGTTTTTAACATGCCTTCTTTATTTCCTGAACAAACATCATTTTCTCTCTATCTTTACATGCAGATATCCATCCATCCATCTTCTACCGTTTTTCCGGAGGTCCAGGTCGCGGAGGCAGCAGTTCAAGCAGAGAAGCCCAGACTTCCCTCTCCCCAGCCACCTGCTCCAGCTCTTCAGAGAGGATACAAAGGCGTTCCCAGACCAGCTGGGAGACATAGTCTCTCCAGCGAGTCCTGGGTCTGCTCCGGGGTCTCCTCCTAGTGGGAAGTGCCCGAAACACCTCAAGTGGGAGGCGTTCAGGAGGCATCCTAATCAGATGCCCATACCACCTCAACTGACTCCTTTCAATGTGAAGGAGCAGCGGTTCTACTCTGAGCCTCTCCCGGATGACTGAGCTCGTCACCCTATCTCTGAGGGTGAGTCCAGCAATCCTAAGGAGGAAGCTCATTTCAGCCGCTTGTTTCCGCGATCTCATTCTTTCAGTCATTACCCAAAGCTCGTGACCGTAGGTGAGAGTAGGAACGTAGATTGACTGGTAAATCAACAGCTTTGCCTTAGAACTCAGCTCCCTCTTCACCACAACAGACCGGTACAATGTCTGCATCACTGCAGATGCTGTTCTGATCCGTCTGTCAATCTCTTGCTCCAGTCTCCCCTCACTCGTGAATTTATTTATTTATTTAGCGAATGCAAAGTCCTTAAGCCAAGCAGTTGCCTCCTGGTTTGCTGTATGGAGGGTGTGTAATCCTCCTTCCAGTCTTTGGAGCGGGCAAGCCTCTATGATGTGTTCCATAGTTTGCTCCTCTCCACATGCGCACAGTGGGCTAGGGCTACTGCCCCATCTGTGAAGGCTGGCCAAGCAGGGGCCATGTCCAGTCCTGAAGCGATTGAGTGTAGACCACTGTCTCCTTGGGAGGTTGGTGCCCGGGACCTGTTGGTTGGGGTTTATCACCAGCTGTTTGTTTGGGACCTCCTTGGTCTCCCATTCCTCTTGCCAAGCTGTCTGGATGGTAAAGTCAGCTGGGGGAGGGTTTTTCCAAATCGGCCGTCTGGATGAAAGTCGGGCAGTGGGTGGGGTGTAGATATCTGCATGGATTGGTAAGTGAGGAAAATCTTTAACTTTTTGGAGCATCCTTTGAGTTAATGCTGCTCGCCGGATGTGTGGAGGGGCTATGTTTGACAGTACAGAGAGCCAGGGGAGTGGTGTTGAGCGGATTGTTCCAGTTATAGTTCTCATGGTTGAGTTGAGCTGGGTGTCTACATGGTGTGTGTAAGATGACCTGGACCAGACAGGGGCACAATATTCTGCTACAGAGTATGAAAGGGCCAGTGCTGAGGTGCGCAGGGTGGAGACTGCCGCCCCCCATTTTGCACCAGCGAGCTTGCAGAGCAGGTTGTTTCGTACTTTCACCTTAGCAGCCGTCCCCTTTAGATGTTCCTTGAAGGATAAGGTCCTATCAAGGGTCACTCCAAGATAAGTTGGATTTGGGGCATGCTTAAGCTTGAGTCCGCTCAGGTGGATGTTTAGTTCTCTGGCAGCTTTTGCATTGTGGAGATGAAATACACTGGAGACGGTTTTTGCTGGGCTTGGTTTTAGGCGCCAGATTTTGCAGAACTGGTCCAGTTTAGCAAGATCTTCCGTGAGCACCCGTTCCAGTGGTTCAAAGTCTGGTGCTTGGAATGCCAAACAGATGTTGTCTGCATAGATGAATTTGCGGGATTTTGTAGTAGGCAGGTCGTTTATGTAGAGGTTGAACAGAGTTGGAGCTAGAACTGAGCCTTGTGGGAGTCCGTTTTTCTGCATTCTCCATGCACTTGTGTTCTGACTGAGGTGGACTCTGAACCTTCGGCTGGTCAGCAGGGTTTTTATAATTGCTGTTGCCCAAGCAGGGATCGCCTTTATAAGTTTCAGGAGGAGGCCTTTGTGCCAGACCATATCATAGGCGGCTGTAAGATCGAGAAACACAGCCCCTGTCTTCAGTCTGCTCTCGAAGCCATTTTCAATGAAGGTGGTTAGGGCCAGTACTTGTTCTCCTGTACTGCGGTCCTTGCGGAAACCTGCTTGATCCACACTTAGAATATCCTCTATTTCTGGGGAAATGCGTTGCAGTATTAGGCGCTCCATGATTTTGTAAGGAACGCTGAGTAGGGAGATTGGGCGGTAGCTTGCTGGTAGTTTGTGGTCTTTGCCAGGTTTTGGGATGGCAATGACCTTTGCTGTCCGCCATTTCTTTGGGATCGAGTTTGTTTGTGTGATCCTTGTGTAGAATTGTGTCAACCAGGTTAGGGCTCGGGGGCCAAGATTTTTCATGAATTCTGGGAAGATGTTATCGTATCCTGCTGCCTTTCCACATTTCAGGCCCACTAGTGAATAAGACCCCAAGATACTTAAACTCCTCTACTTGGGGCAGGGGCCTATCCCCAACCCAGAGAGGACAATCCACCTTTTTCCGGCTGAGGACCATGGACTCTGACTTGGAGGTGCTGATTCTCATCCCAGCCGCTTCACACTCAGTGGCAAACCGTCCCAGCAAGAACTGTAGGTCATTGCTGTATGAAGCCAACAGGCCTGGGCGAGGGGTTCGATGGCTAGCGTCTGGTGGCCGGGTTTCCACCAATGGGACCCGGCCAGGCTCATCCCGAAGGAGTTAACATGGGTCCGCCCTCCAGTGGGCTCACCACCTGCAGGAGGGATCATGGGGGTCCAATGCTATTTGGACTAGGTGGCGGTCAAAGGTGGAGACCTTGACGGACTGATCCCAAGGTTTCTAAACTGGTTTCATGCAGATATTTAATCTCCAAATGCATTTTCTGATTTTTTTTCTATTGAGATAGATTTTTTCCAGATCCTTTGCTGAAACTGCAGTGAAATTCTTACATTTAGTGATCTTATACGCTCTTCACTTTTTCAACATTTTATGTTACAGCCTTATTCCAAAATAGATTAAATTAATTTTTTTCTTAAAAATTCTACACACAATACCCCATAATGACAATGTGAAAAAAGTGTTTTTTTGTTTTTTTGTTTTTTTAGATTTTTGCAAATTTATTAAAAATAAAAAACTAAGAAATCACATGTACATAGTAAGTATTCACAGCCTTTGCCATGAAGGTCAAAATTGAGCTCAGGTGCATCCTGTTTCCACTGATCATCCTTGAGATGTTTCTACAGCTTAACTGGAGTCCACTTGTGGCAAATTCAGTTGATTGGACATAATTTGGAAAGGCACACACCTGTGTATATAAGGTCCCACAGTTGACAGTGCATGTCAGAGCACAAACCAAGCACAAAGTCAAAGGAATTGTCTGCAGACCTCTGAGACAGGATTGTCTTGAGCAGAGGTGGACTTATCATTAGCCAAAGGTAGGCGGTTGCCTTAGGCCCCGACCTGCTAGGGGCCTCAATCTACTAGAAGCCCTATATTTTTTTTTAAAAATGTCTAGCATATTTAGCATGATGTCCAACAAAATATAGAAACACAGGTGTTTATAAAAACGCCAAATCAAATCATGAACATAACATCCTTCCCCCTTCTACTCAGACTGTTGGACTGTTCCACGTAGTATCTCAGCACCGTATAATAAGAGAGTTGCAACACTCCTGCAGACTTCTATAGAAACTGTGAAAGACGGGAAGTCACGTGGGTCAAGGGGCAGTGAATAGTTCCAAACAGTGGAATTTTCCCCATAGACCACTATTCATTTCACAGAGTGTCTGCTTAATAATCCCGGGTAAGTTAATGAATGGCCATTGTTTCAGTAATTTTACCACTCAAGTTAACAGGTAGATTCTGTAGTCTGTGATCGTTTTATCTTGCCAGCTTTTTTTTCTTGTTTATGTGCAGTAAAAACTCATAAACTTGCAATTGTTATTAGCCTGTGTTAGCTCAACTAGCTAGCTGGGTCAGCCCTTATTTCAAAAATCTGTTGTACAGTTATTGGATGAAGACACAGTTTCTGAGAGGCATTAGAGATGGGTAGTAGCATTACATGATGGGACATGACATTAAAACCTGTGACAGAGCAGATGTGACTTATTATTTTGTTCATAGCAATTGTAGTAGCATTAGCGGCATAACTGCAAGAGGGATCAGGTCAAGTGGCCCCCTGACCAAGTGAGCACCCCAAGTGGACCCCATGATCTAATTTGTATATGTACAAGTATATTTTCAATCCAGTGATTTATAAAGTGATTCATAATTTCCTGAAGCCTCATTCAGAACATTATAGTCACCAAGAAGTGTAAAAGAATATATACAGTATGTATTAAAAGACCCAGAGAAGGCTTTGGCTCCGTTTCTGCTTTCAAAAGGCTTCTCTTTTCCACCGCTGCTGCTCATCACCACTGGCTGCCCCCAGATGAAAATCCACAGAATAGGTATGTGGGACTGTAATGCTCTGAATGAGGCTTTAGAATTACTAACTACTAACTAACTAACCTGCACTTATATAGCGCTTTTCTAGTCACAAAGACCACTCAAAGCGCTTTCATTAATACTAACCCTCTATTCTGAGGGCCTATAGGAAACAGATATCTAGGGACAATTTAGAACAGCCAATTAACCTAACATGCATGTTTTTGGCATGTGGGAGGAAACCGGAGAAATCCCGGAGTAAACCCACGCAACACGGGGAGAACATGCAAACTCCACACAGATCACTGTTGGTCGGGGGCTGGGATCGAACCCACGATCCCACGATCCCCACAATCCCCCGGCCAAGGGTAAATTGTGCTGCCGCAGTGCTAACCACTGCGCCACCGTGCAGCCCGCAATTATGAATCAGTTTGTAAATCACGGGATTGAAAATGTACTTGTACATGTACAGACTGGATCCTGGGGTCCACTTGACCTGTATCCATTGTAGACAGTACTGCGGCTGCTAGCTCATGTTGCTTAAATGACATGGCTGCTGTGTCAACGGCTACCCATCACAGAGGAGGAGATGATGAGAGAACTATATACCACGAGTCTGAACAGTTTGTTCTTGAAGATGACCCACCATTATGGCCTCAACACCTGACAGACAAAAAGCGTTGCCATTTAGTTCAGAGAGGGCCTGTTTAATATTTTTTTGTATTTATCCTTATTTTTTGTGTGATATAGTCTCCCTAGTGTCTACATAGTATAGAGGAGGGAGCACAATGGATGGCTCTGCAGAATGGACCATAAGCAGACCATGAACAGGACCCTGCTGGCAAATGTGGGTATGTGTAAACAAACAATAGATCTTCCATGTGAATTGTTGTTGGTTTTTTTAATAATACGTAAGTTTACATTTAATGCATGTGTTAAGATTTGAGATTAGTAATCCACTTCAATACGAAAACAGGATGTCACTAGATAATTCAGTTACTTGAGCTGCAAATGTGTAAACTGTTAACACCCCCCCCCCCATATCATTGCAGTTGGTTTGGAGACATTTTTTTCAAAAAACAATGCAATTATTCTTTTATTTTGTCCATGTAAATTTTCATCTTTATTTTTCTGAATGGCATTTTCTACAAAATTCTATGACTTTCTCAGTAATCTGCAGTTTTTTCTTGTAACTTTGGCCTTTTTTCCTCATATAGTGTCACTTTAACCTTTGTTTTTCTATAGATGTAATTCCTGATACCTGAATGATATCATCATTTGAAGACTTCTGAGGACAATAAGTTTCAGGTAGGATGTCAGTAAGGCATGATTGAATGAATGAATGAATGAATGAATGAATGAATGAGAATTTTATTCGGTAATGAACATACAATCAAAACAATTAAAAATATGTCGGACGCATAAGAACAACCAAAAGGGCGTAGGTTGAAACTACTGCTTATATAGCGCCTACCCTATTACAATTTTAATAGTAAAGCTGCGAGCAGCAATAAACGGGCCCTCACGTCCTCGCTAGACCTCAGCCTCGCCACTCGGAGTGCGTAACTCTGCACAGGCTCCATTCCTCCCTCCCCGACTCTCTCCCGCCCACTCTTTGTCCGTCCGTCCTTCCATAATGCCATTTGTCCATCCATCCATTCGCCCATCCATCCATCCATACTGCCATCTATCATCAGTCCATCCATCTGTCCATCTGTGCATTGCAAGATAGCGCCTTGGCAGAAGTACTGTATAAGCTCGTGGATTACCTCACAAATCTAATATATTAATCCCTAGCCTAAAAGCCACTTCTGGTGAAAATTTCAACAGGAAATTTGTTTGAATTTAGACAAGCTATGCCATTACTATAAATGTTTTTTGCCTTTTTTTTTAACCAAGGGGGCACTATAGCTATATGTGGTATAGTCATATAACTGTTTTCTGGGTGGTACTAGTACCATGTATATCAAGTTTGGGTCCATTTGGACAATGTGCGTGTGAGTTATGACAAGTTCCTGTCCATTGGCGGTAGGGGGCACTACTGCTGCATCTCATTGTAAATTATAGAAATGTTTACCATTAGCTGCCTATTCAACACGCAAAATTTGGTTGACTTCAGACAAAGTATGCCAGAGTTATTAAGCTTTGTTTTTTGTGCTAGGGGGCACTAAAGCTATGTGTCATTTTTCATTATACAAAGGTTCAATGTAGGCTACCGATGCACCACACAAAATTTGGTTGAATTTGGACAAAGTATGCCTGAATTATAAAGCTTTGTTTGTTCCTAGGGAGTGCTATAGCTATGTTTGTTATAGTTATATAAATGTGTTTGGGGTTTGACTAGTATCATATATATGAAGTTTTGCGGCATTTGGACAATCTACGTGTGAATTATAGCAACTTCCTGTCCACTGGCAGTAGGGGGCGCTGTTGCTATGTGTCATTCTTTATGATAAAAATTATCAATATTGGCTACCTATTCATCACACAAAATATGGTTGAAATCAGTCATTGTATGTTAGCGTTATAGCCACTGGAAGGGTGATGGCAATACTGCAAACTTGGCCACACCTCTTCTGTCAAACCATGGGAAACATTTTCAATAACTTTTGATGGCATGTAGGTATAGGTGATTGTCATCATAAATGATACCAATCAGACTATTTATTTCGGAGATATTGAAGAAAACCTTTGTGTAACCTTCATGTCTCCAAGAGAGGGCACTATTGCTACTCATGAATATTCATAGCTATAATTGTTCAGAATCAGAATCAGAATCAGAATCAACTTTATTGCCAAGTATGCTTACACATACAAGGAATTTTACTTATCACTGAGGTGCGCTCATGTTAAGCGCTCCCTAATGACACGGCAGCCATACAGGCAGCCATACAGGCGTTCGGAGGCATACACATATATATCATACCTATCTTGGTGCCAATCTGACATTCCATTCCCGAAATATTAACAAAACAACATGATGCAAACTTTCTGATGCAAAGCTTTATGCCTCCTATAGGTGGCACTGTAGATTTCTATGAATATTGTTCTATAGAACTGTTTAGAATTGGACTAATATCCATAATACTGAATTTGGTTGAAATCTGACAATGCGTACCAGAGTTATTGCCATCAGAATGATCATAGAATGATCATGGTGAAGCATCAAATTTTGCCACACCCCTACAGCCAAACCGTCGAGCGTCGTGAAAAGTTTTCAATCACTTTTAATGGCACATGGGTATAGATGATTGTCATGACAAATGAGCTCAATTGGACTAAAACCCTAGAACGAGTTCGATCAAATGCGTGAGGTGGAAATCAGGTCACCGCCACTTCCTGCCAAAATGGCTGACTTTCTGTTGGGTGTAGACCATGACTTCTATGGAGTTTTTTGCATGTCTTGACATGATAAACATGTCACCTGATTTTCATCTTTCTATGCAAAAGTAAGCGTGCGCCACTCCCCATTGACTTCACATGTTAGGTGGCGCTGTAGAGCCATTTTTGTGGAGTCATTCATATTTCCTCCAAAATATTCAATTTTTTGCCAGTCTTAAGGTCCCTGCAAAAAATGGTGAGTTTTCGTGCACGCTGACTACCCCAAAAATGAGATCTTAGATGGAGAATAAGAAAAAAAAATTCTAACAAATAGGGCTCTCACCCACTGACATTGTCAGTGACTCGGGCCCTAATAAATAACATAAAAATTTAAGTCATACCCAAAAAAACTGAAAAGAAAGTGTAGAACAAAGAAAAAGTAGGGCCCCAATTCTGTCTTTGCCTTAGGCCACAAATGGACTAAGTCCACCCCTGGTCTTGAGGCACAAATCTTGGGAAGGGTACAGAAAAATTTCTGTTGCTTTGAAGGTCCCAATGAGCACAATGGCCCCTGTTATCCATAAATGGAAGAAGTTTGGAACCACCAGGACTCTTCCTAGAGCTGGCCGGATGTCTAAACTGAGCGATCAGGGGAGAAGGACCTTAGTCAGAGAGGTGACCAAGAACCCGATGGTCACTCTGTCAGAGCTCCAGTGTTTCTCTGTGGAGAGAGGAGAACCTTCCAGAAGGACAACCATCTCTGCAGCAATCCACCAATCAGGCTTGTATGGTAGAGTGGCCAGATGGAAGCCATTCCTTCGTAAAAGGCATATGGCAGCCCGGCTGGAATTTGTCAAAAGGCACCTGAAGGACTCTCAGACCATGAGAAACAAAATTTTCTGGTCTGATGAGACAAAGGTTGAACTCTTTGGCATGAATGCCAGGCATCATGTTTGGAGGAAACCAGGCACCGCTCATCCCCAGTTTGGGATCAATAAAGTACATCTATCTCTCTAACCATGCCAGTAGTGGTTGCAGCATCATGCTGTGGGGATGTTTTTCAGCAGCAGGAACTGGGAGACTAGTCAGGATAGAGGAAAAGATGAATGGAGCAATGTACAGAGACATCCTGGATGGAAATCTGCTCCAGAGCGCTCTTGACCTCAGACTGGGGCAATCCTTTTAGCAGGACAATGACCCTAAGCACACAACCAAGATGTCAAAGGAGTGGCTTCAGGACAACTCTGTAAATGTCCTTGAGTGGCCCAGCCAGAGCCTAGACTTGAATCCAGTTGAACATCTCTGGAGAGATCTGAAAATGGCTGTGCACCGACACTTCCCATCCAACCTGATGGAGCCTGAGAGGTGCTGCAAAGGGGAATGGGCAAAACTGCCAAAAGATAGGTGTGCCAAGCTTGTGGCATCATATTCAACAAGACTTGAGGCTGTAATTGCTGCCAAAGGTACATCAACAAAGTATTGAGCAAAGTCTGTGGATACTTATGTATATGTGATTTCTTAGTTTTTTATTTTTAATAAATTTGCAAAATTCTCAAAAAAACTTTTTTCATGTTGTCATTATGGGGTATTGTGTGTAGAATTTTAAGGAAAAAATGAATTTAATGCCTTTTGGAATAAGGCTGTGACATAACAAAATGTGGAAAAAGTGAAGCGCCGTGAATGCTTTCTGGATGCACTGTATTCATTTCTGTTTAGCGGTAATGTGTCTCACATGATATATAAAATTTGTTTCTTACATTGTCAAATTGTTGCACAGATTTAGGAGGAGGATCCACCACACTGCATTGTTCAGTCTCTTACGGAACAGAAATTGTGATGATCAGGCGAGCGTGGTCCCCCTCCCCTCCTGTTCCTGTCTTCTCGGCTCCGGAGGATCAGCCACACCTGCGTGATTACACACCTGCTGCGTCCTGATGACCCAACGTAATTAAGAGCCAGCGGGTGGAGAGTCCATTGCTGGATCATTTGGGTTTGCTACCCTAGCTATTATCTCAGCCTGTAATCTGTATCTGTTGGTTGACCTGTGTTTTCACTCCTCCGTCCTTCTCCTCCCCAGGTTGCTGCCACCCGCAGGTGTGCCTTCCGGAGCTGATTACGCTTGCCTGGCCCAGAAGATGCCGAACGTCCACCCAGGTCACTGCCTTCCCCCTGTCCCTCTGGTCCATGCAGGAGTTCCCTGCTGGGCTCCTCTGCTCACTGAGTAAGTGTGCTCTCCCATTATTATTATCCCCTTCAGGAGGTCTCATCCATAACTATCTCTGTCTGCTCTTTCCCGTAGGCTACGTGCGCTCCAGGGGGCACCAGTTTTTGTCTATTTAAGTGTGCATTTTTGTGTTGTGTTCTTCCTTAGTTTTGCATCTTTATTTAGTGTTGTGTGTGTTTTATTTTTACAATAAACTGGTGAAGTTTTTCTCCTGAGTTCGAGTGTTCGTTCAGCGTTTGAGCCTCACTTACACTGAGTCATGATAAAACGATCCAGCCAAGATCGAGGCTCAGTGGACGTACATTCAGCACTCTGGTGCTTGGATGCCACGGAATGCCGGGTCATGTTTCTTTATGAGCAATTTAAGACCCTAACCCAGCAATTGGCCACCATCGCCAAACACTTGGGTCAGCTTCTTGGTGCGGTGTCTGGTGCCCCTGCACCTTCTGCTCCGGCAGTGTCTGCCATCTGCAGGAACATATCTGTTCCTTCACCTGCCCCCTATGGGGGAAAGATGGGAGGGTGCAGAGGGTTCCTGCTCCACTGGAGCAGGAACTTTTTCAGCAGGTGGAGGGGGAATATAGGGATGATTCGGCTAAGGTACATTTCATGACCTTGTTGCTGTGAGACCGGGTGCTGAAGTGGGCACAGTCCATCTTGAGCAGCCCGGACGGTCCCCTATTCGCATACAAACAGTTTGTGTGGGAATTTGAATTCGACCATTCAGAGAGTGAGGGGAACATTGTTAGCCAGCTGATGGAACTTCGGCAGGGAGACTGGTCTGTAACCAATTTCTCTGTCAAGTTTCGGGTCGCTGCGGCCGACTCCGGATGGAACAACGCTGCCCTGCGCAGTGCCTTCCTCTGGGGCCTGGATGCGCACCTCAGCGATGAGCTGGCTATCTGTGTGTCACCCTCCTCTCTGGATGAGATGATTGTGCAGGCAGTGGCCCTGGATAAACGGTTTAGGGAGCGTGCGAAGGAGCAGAAGGCTGCTGCTTCGCCGTTCGCTCCAAGGCCGCACCCCCCCCCAACCTCTGATGCAGAGCCACTGGCATCACTCCCGGAGCCGTTGGACCGCGGTTGGGTCTGTCTGACTTCAAGGGAACGTTGGCATCGCAAGAGGGTGGGGGAGCATATATATTGAGGGGTCCCTGGCCACGCAATGTCGAAATACCCAATTCGGCCCGAGAGGCCCAGCCCGTCAGTCGCCGTGGGGGTCTGGCGGGAGAGCCTTCACAAAATTCCCTCAATCGTTTTGAACTCTCGGCCCTCATTCAGTTACCGGGGGCTGAGTTCAAATCCTCCACTCTGATTGATTCAGGAGCAGAGCAGAATTTCATTCAACGGGCCATCATCAGAAAATTACCCACCAGGAATGTTCCAACACCCTTAAGTGTCTTGGCGGTTTCAGGCAGCAACATTGCGGCGGTCACGGAACAAACTGAACCCATTTTGGGCCTTTTGTCTGGTAATCACCGCAAGACTGTCCAGTTTTATGTTCTGCCTCAATTCACCATCGCCATGATTCTGGGGTATCCATGGCTCCGTATTCACAAACCAATAATAAACTGGAGCCAGGGCTCCATTTTGTCCTGGAACCCTTTCTGTCTTTCATCGTGTCTCCGATCGCCCGCCTGCTTGCCCTTGCTCCTGATCTCCTTCCCTCTGGCTGAGCCGGCAGATCTCAGCTCCGTGCCCGAGGTCTATCATTTAGCAAGTCCAGAGCCCTATCGTTACCACCTCATTGGGCCTATGACTGTGCAATCAACCTCCTCCCGGGCGCGCGGCTGCCATCCAGCCGGCTCTACAGTTCATCTGGGCTGGACAGGGAGGCGATAGAGACCTACATTAAAGACTTCCTCAGCGCCGGCATTATTTGTCCGTTGTCCACCCTCTCAGCGCTGGATTCTTTTTTGTAGGGAAAAAGGACAGGACATTGCAGCCGTGCATTGATTACCATGAGATTAATGTGATTACCTGTAAAGATAAATATCCGCTGCCCCTTATTAACTCAGCGTTTGAGCTACTCCAATGGATGCGCTACTTCACCAAGCTCGACCTCTGTAATGCGTATTCGTGAGGGAGATGAGTGGAATATGGTATTTAAAACACCTCTGGGCCATTTTGAATATTTGGTCATGCCATTCAGGCTGACCAGCGCCCCTGCCGTCTTCCAGTGGTTAACCCTTTGAGTGTGTATGGTGCAGAACTGCAACATACCCCCTAGTGGTCAAGAGTGGTAAATATTTTCTGTCAATAAAATAGTTCCGATTTCCAAGGCTATAGCTTGAAAGTGGTAAGAGATAATGACTTACTGTCAATTAGAAAGATGTAAAATATGATCCAAAGTTTCAGACAGGAATAAATTTACACATCTAATTTGCATAATGCCACGGCACCTCTTTAAATTCCATAACTCAGTCAAAGCTGGACTTTGGACATATTTACACAAAAAAAATGGTTCAGTCTTTTGACACTGTTTTTTGTACAGAGGTACCTCATCATCTTATCTTCAAAGTATATGAACAAGAAATCAGGACATTTAAAAAAAAACAGAAATTTCTCATTTACTTTTGACAAAGGCAGAGTGAGAAGGCAGGGGCAGTGCCACGCTCTGCCGCTAGGGGCACGCAAATTCTCACACTCAAAGGGTTAATTAATGACATCTTACGGGACATGGTGAACCAGTTTGTTTTTATGGATCTGGACAATGTTTTGATTTTTTTCCTGCACACTGGAGGAGTACGTAGCCCACGCTCATTATGTCCTGCAGCGCTTGCTGGAGAACCAGCTTTTTGTGAAAGCGGAGAAGTGCGAATTTTCCACTCGCTCTACTTCATTCTTGGGGTTCATCATCACCTAGGGCACGGTAAAGGCCGATCTGACAAAAATCAAGGCGGTAGCAGACTGGCCAACCCTTCAGTCCAAGAAGGACCTCCAATGCTTCCTGGGCTTCACCAACTTCTACCACCAATTTATCCATGATTATAGTAAGGTGGCGCAACCTCTTACGCAGTTGACGTCGACCAAAAGCCTGTTCAAGTGGTCCGAGGCCGCTGAACAAGCTTTTGTGACCCTGAAAAGCCTGTTCACCAACGCGCGCGTCCTGGCACAGGTGGATCCTGCGGCGCAGTTCATGGTTGAGGTGGAAGCTTCCGATTTGGGGGTGGGCGCTGTCCTCTCCCAGCACTCCTCCTCCAAACAGAAGCTCCATCCATGTGCATATTTCTCCTGATGGCTAACACCAACCGAGAGGAATTACGATGTTGGAGACCGTGAACTGTTGGCCATAAAGCTGGCGTTGGAGGAGTGGAGATACAGACTGGAGAGAGCTAGCCAACCGCTCATTGTTTGGACTGATCACAAAAATTTAGAATATCTTCAATCAGCCAGATGGATGAATTCTCGGCAGGCTCGGTGAGCCCTGTTCTTCAATAGGTTTAATTTATCCATCTCGTACTGCCCAGGGTCCCGTAATGCCAAGGGTGATGCTCTCTCACACCAGTTTTCCCCCTACTCCTCCTCCTCCTCCTCCTCCTCCGCAGCTGCTGCGTCTCGCCTGGAGACTATTCTCCCCCCTCCCGCTTTCTCGGGACACTCTTGTGGGAGATTGAGCAGAGGGTCAGGCAGGTGCAGTCACTTGAACCCGTCCCGGAGGGAGGTCCGCCGGACCGGCTGTATGTCCCTGCGGCATTACGCAGAGAGGTGATTAAATGGTGGCATACAAGCTACTTCGCCTGTCATCCCAGCATTTCCAGGATGATCGAGCTGTTCAGGAGAGCATTTTGGTGGCCCACACTTGGGAGGGATGTGTGGGAGTACGAGAAGGCCTGTCACACCTGCCCCACTAATAAAGCTGTCTCTTCCCCTCTTGCTGGCCTCCTCCATCCCCTCCCAGTGCTGGGTCACCTGTGGTCGCATATTGCTTTGGACTTTATTAAGGGCCTCCCTCCATCCCAAGCTAATACGGTGATCCTCACAATTGTCGAGCGGTTCTCCAAGGTCATCCACCTGGTCCCTCTCTGCAAACTTCCATTTGCCACGGAGACGGCCGGCCTGGTGACACAGCATGTCATCCAGCTGCATGGGATACTGATGGACATCGTCTCGGACCGGGGGCCCCAATTTACATCCCAGGTGTGGAAGGCGTTCTGCCACTTTTTGGGTTTGACTGCCAGCCTGACGTCCAGATACCATCCACAGAGCAACGGTCAGGCCGAGCGGGCTAATCGGTCTCTGGAGGCCACCCTAAGGTGTGTAGCTTCCTCAAACCCGTCCACCTGGAGCTCCCGCTTGACCTGGATGGAATACTTTCACAACTCGGCGATCTTCTCCTCTACTGGGCTCACACCATTCGAAGCCTCGATGGGTTATACACCACCTCTTCTGCCCATGGCGGAGAGGGGCCTCGCCGTCTTGTCCGTGGAGGCCCACACGCGCTGGTGCCGCCGTCTGTGGACTTTTTCTCCTGAGTCCGAGTGTTCGTTTAGCGTTTGATCCTCACTTGCACTGAGTCATGACAGAAATAAGTTCTGCTGCAAATCCTCTGTCTTCATACACCATAGTCACATATTGGATTCTTGGCATATATTGTCCATATAGTTTAGTGGACCCTCTGGCCCCTCTATGTCCGCTTCTGTCACAGCTGATGCAGTCTCCTCTTCAGCCTTTTAATTGCTTTAACAATCTTATGGCCTTTGACCTAATAAAGGATAATTTGTCATAAAGGGGAAAGAAAACTTAGATTACAGGACAAGGACACCATCTTGGACTGTGAAGGTGATAAAATTGTAAAAAGTAAAAATTTAAAGCCCACATTCATTCAGTGAAAATAGGCTTGTGAGGGAAATTGGTTAAATAGAAAAAAACACTTTAAAAGGTCTGGGAACGCCTTGGTATCCCCTCTGAAGAGCTGGAGCAGGTGGCTGGGGAGAGGGAAGTCTGGGCTTCTCTGCTTGAACTGCTGCCTCCGCGACCCGGACCTCCGGAAAAGCGGTAGAAGATGGATGGATGGATGGATGGACTTTAAAACGTTTGTATAAATTAACGCTACAGCAAAAAATCCATACTGTATAATCTGATTAACTAGGCGGGGAAAGTTAAAAAAAAAAAAAACTTAACAGAGCTTCACAAAATAATCAATGAAGGATGGAATCAGACTTTCTTTCATTTTACCCAAATATCCTCTTATCTGGATATCAGTTCATGACAGTGTTATTCATTTTTTCAAATTTGGTTTTTGGATATTTGCACTTTCACCCAAACTGCTCCATTTTAGCTATGCTAATTCTGATTTAATAAATTTCCCCCCAAAAAGTCACAAAATTACATGAATAAATTTAGAAATATATCAAGAAAAAACTTCAAATTCATGTGACAAAAATTGCAAATTTATGAACAAAAAGTTTGCATTTACAAAAAAATCTGCCAAAAAATATCTTTGGGAAAATTATTTCAAATTACATGAAAAAAGTTGCATATTTACTAAAAAAAAAAAAAATAGCAAAATTACAAGAAAAAAGGCTCTCAAATTTACATGAAACAAAATATAGCAAAACTCATTACATCTGAATGTAATGATAAATGTTGTAAAATAGCCTGCTGCCTTGCAATGCACATTCTGAATACTTTTTCAAAAATGGAAAATAAATTTGACTTGTGGGACATCCAAGCGGGGCTCAAACTCACAACCTCATACAACAGAGTCTGACACTCTATGTCACTAAAAAGCTTGACCACCTGGTAAGCCAAGTAGAAATGCTTATATACAGTATAAACTTATATAGATTGTCTACTTGTCAAGAATCCATAAAACTCACTTCATGCAGTCGGCAGTTCTTATCAGTTCAGCTCTCTGTATCTTTGGCTGATGTTGCTGTTTTTCTTCTTGATTATGATTTTTCCCACTCCTCATATGCCTCCAAGAGTGTGTGTAACTCTTCTCAGAGAAATAATTCTCTCTTTTCCTCCATTGCTTGTGGTTTCTGTGTTCAGCACATGCTGTCTTAGTAGGTTTGCCGTGAACACGCACATCTCAAGGTCAGTCAACTCTGAGTTGATCAAACACAGTCATAACCAGAGTTCTGGAACCAGAAACTTGGAGTAAGTTCTGGCAGGTTCACTTAACCCTGAGTTCAGGGTTTATTTCAGGCTATGTTAACCCTGTTTTCTGGAAAATCCCCCTGGAAACACAGGCCAACATTTTAGAGGTTCTGTTATCATTTATATAGATGTAAATAACATCCTTTCTTTGCTGGCCTTTTGCTTTTTCTATGCATACATCCAAACCTTATTGAAATGTTGTTAGTCAGTAGCACCTAGAATAGCTTTCAGTTATGTCACAAGCTAAAACAAACAGGTTGAAATTGCATCATTTCTGTGTTTACCCCTTTGCAGAAAAATGTTGACTGAAAACAACACAGTCTGAGATCATTTACAAAAAAAAATGCAGTAGCAGACAAAGAAAATGAGTTATATCATAGTGCAAATGTCCCCTTTAGATATCATGTATGCTGCCAAATTCAAATATATTTTCAGTGTAGTCACAAACTGTAGAGGTATCCGTTTCTTAGATAACAGATTGGTCACATCACAAAACCATGTTTTCCCCTTCAAATTAAGAACAGACCATGTTTCTTGCATTTAAGATAAACCCACTTTTGTTCAGCTTTACAAATGTTCTAAATGTTATAATGCAATTTCTAATCAGTTCATGCAATGCATTAAGCCATCTGAAAAATTTGTATGGGCAGTACTTCAAACAACTCTACGCTCCTTTGAATCCATTCTTGTTCTGTCTCGCCTGTGTGTTTTGACTTGACTCTGGAGCACAGATGAGGGTCTTTTTGCTTCTCTTCATACACTCTCATTCCCTGTAATGGTGTTTTTTGACAAATTTCCCTTCAGTGACAAACTGCCTATCATCAACACACACACGCTTTACAGATCTCTTGTAATCTGGTGTATGAGGCAAAGAGAGAGCAACCATAAATAAACTGGCCCACTTCCTCTTGAAAAGGTGCTCTGAGCTTGGAGGGAGCCTCTTTGGCGTGTCCCCAGAGGGAGATGAAAGAGAAATTCTGTTGGAGAGGAAGCAGGTGGTGTGGGTCAGAGACAGAAAAGTGAAAAAAGAGAGGTGAAACAGTAAATCAGAAATCAAGTCAAGAGGAGTGAAAGGTCAGACCATAGCAAAGACAGTAAACCTAGTGATGATAATAAAATGCACTAGTAGGTAGCTTGGGAACAGATTAAGTGAAGAATGGAGACATTTTTGGACTGAGATGAAAGGTTAAAAACAATATCTGAATAAGCAAAATCCATCTGACACATTTAAAAATATTCCTTTTTTATGTACACTGAGAGGCATTAAATACTAGACAATCAAATGAGGCACAGGTGCAGGGAGCTAAGTGGGCAGGTGGCCTGATTTATCAATTACATGCAGCTAAGATGGCAGGGAGACAGCATGAGTGAAAGATGGGAGTGTCTGGGCAAGAGGAAGGGCTCTGAGAATAAACAAACCCAAAATATAAACACAGAACAGCCAACATAATAATAACAGACATACAAAACTGCTGTTGATTTGCCAGTCAATCTCCGTTCCTACCCTCACCTATGGTCACGAGCTTTGGGTAATGACCGAAAGAACGAGATCGTGGATTCAAGCGGCTGAAATGAGCTTTCTTCGTAGGATCGCTGAACTCACCCTCAGAGATAGGGTGAGGAGCTTAGTCATCCGGGAGAGGCTCAGAGTAGAACTGCTGCTCCTCCACATTGAAAGGAGCCAGTTGAGGTAGTATGGGCGTCTGATCAGGATGCCTCCTGGACGCCTCCCACTTTAGGTGTTTCGGGCATGTCCCCTCTGGGAGGAGACCCCGGGGCAGACCCAGGACTTACTGGAGAGACTATGTCTCTCAGCTGGTCTGGGAACGCCTTGGTATCCTCTCTGAAGAGCTGGAGCAGGTGGCTGGGGAGAGGGAAGTCTGGGCTTCTCTGTTTGAACTGCTGCCTTTGCGACCCGGACATCCGGAAAAGCGGTAGAAGATGGATGGATGGATGCATACAAAACTCAGAAAATCAATTGGGTCTGAGCTCAGAGGGGAAATAAGAGCTCAGACTCATGACAATGGCCCCCCTCAAGGGGTGGGGAACAGACACCCCCAAGCAACACCAAAGGACCCCCCCCCCCCCCCAAAAAAAAAGAGAGTTCGGCAAAAAACTATCCCAGGAGTGAGGTGGGGGGAAACAGGTTAGGAGGGAAAAAACAAACTCACTCAAGACCCACACCTGCGCTAAACCAACCCCCTGGACCTCCACCACAGAAACACAGAGTTAGAACCCCCCCCCCCCCCAGGCCCAAGGAGCTCAAGAGGTCAGGGGGCGGACTGAAGTCCCAGGCCTGGCAGATGGCAAGGTGCACCAAGTCAGGTGGCCTGCCGAAGTCCCAGGCCAGCCGGATGGCCAGATGGTACGAGTCGGGTGGCCTGCCAGAGAATATGGACCACCCGACCCAGCAGCTCAGTCTTTCAGGTGGCTGGCCCGAGTTCTTCAGCCACCTAAACAGAAGAGGTTGCCTGGGAGGTGGCTCCCCCTTTGGGAGACCCAAAAATGGGGAGGAGAGCCGAGGAGGGGGAACCATAATGTCGTCAGGTAGAGCAGGATGGGAGACCACAACGGCATCTGGCAGTGGAGGAAGGGGGACCACGATGCCCTCAGTGGTCTTGGACTGGGATAATGTTGCACCCTTGGTGGCTCCGGGCTGGAGCGGAGCTGCACCCTCAGTGGCTTCGGGCTGGGGCGGAGCTGCACCCTCGGTGGCTCTGGGCTGGAGTGGAGCTGCACCCTCGGTGACTCCGGGCTGGAGCGGAGCTGCACCCTTGGTGGGCTCAGATTGCGCCAACGCTACACCCTTGGAGTACCCAGATTTGGCCAATGCTGCACCCTTGGAGGACCTGGACTGGGCCAACTCTGCACCCTTGGTGAGCCCCGGGCTGGGGCACGGTGCCCATAGCGAACCCATGCTGGAGCGCAGCACCCACGTAGGACTGATGCTGAGGCGAAGCACCCATGATGGTCCCCGGCTGGGACGTAGCACCCACGGAGCCTCGGACTGAGGAGGTGGAACCCAGATGACTGCCTCGGGCAGAGGGGGAGCTGCACCCATGGAGGACCCGTGACGACCTCAGCAGGGGAAGCTGGACCCATAACATCCTTTGGTGGAGGATCATCTTCACTTCCGCTTCTGAGAGAGAGCAGACGCTTTTCTTCCCTCTCCCTCCTAATCCTCTCCCTTCTGATCCCAGCTTGCAATGTCACTCTTCTCCTGGCTGAATCTTAATCCAAATGGAAATTATGGATCTGGAAAGCGACTTATATGCGATTGTCACCACTTTAAAAAGTAGAAGATCGGGTCAGGGGGAACCCAAGGGAGACTCATGGTATTGGAATTCATGTGTCTGTGTGATTCGACTGAGATTGAACTGATCACAGGATCTTCTGTTTGGCCCCTGGAGTTTTCCTAGTGTATCGAAATTATCTGGGTGAGCTAATCAAATGCGGACCCCGGCGTAGCTCCCTTAACAAATTCAACAATTCGTCCAGCTGGGGGGAGCACTGACTGTCAGCGGCAGGATTAACATGGAATTTACTATCTGGCATGCATTGAAGAGAGAACGAACTCTCTGGACATGTTTTACCTATGTTTCGGTAGGTGGATAACATCTGTGGATCGCTGAGTGCTCTCCAGAGAATGATCTAAAGTATGATTCAAGCCTGTATGAAATTGAAGCACAGAATCGAAGAGAGAGAAATTTTTTATTCTCTGAGTGCACTGTGCAGATTTGACCTTGTGTTTTGGCGCCTTTGTTTACATTCCTCCTCGATGAAGATAACGCTGAGAAGTGGCTTATGTCTACCCATACATCAACAATCAGTTGTTGTCGTCAGCGGATTGGTCTCTCGAGGACATTGCCCATGTGCCTTCTGCAAGGAAGAGGAAAAGAGAGACAGACTCTGATCTCTGACTTGTTTATAAGTCACATGATTATAACATCTATCCACTGCCTGGAGGCGCCCTCTGCTGCTCACTAACAACTGTTACACTCACACTACACAATGACATGCAAATATACACACACTGCTCTCCCTCCCTCTGCTGTGTGATTGTATCTATCGTCTGCTAATGTGCATAGAGGGGTTTTTTCTGTGTAATCAAAATTTGGCTCATAAGCTTATATGAGCTTATACGAGCGTGATTCTGATAACTATGTTTTTTCTCTCTGCCTATTGTGTTTCCCCCCCCCCCCTCCCCCCTTTACCCCCACTGCAGACAGGCGCCTCTATGGCTGCCGTGTCATTGGATGCGCCTAATGTGCGCGCCCAATGTCAAGTCAAATTCCTTGTGTGTTTACTTGTAAATATACTTGGCAATAAAGCTGATTCTGATTCTGATTCTGATTCTGGACTCACGGAGGGCTCCAGCTGGAGTAGATCTTCCCTGGCGACCCTGGGAGAAAACTCAGAAACAACAAACAGAGGAACATGGTCAGGGTTGCCGGCAGTGGCAGAGCCCGGAGAGGTGAGCTCACATGCAGCGGGCGGTTGCACCTGGCTCTCCTCACCAAGAGCCAGGCAAGATTGCTCCAAAACAGAGAGAAGGAAGACAAAAGAGAGCACTTGCCTGAGCTTGAGCTTCACCGCCGTCCAGTACTGCGTCGATCCAGACAAAGGCAATGTCTCGGGCCCGGCCTCTTGGAGGTCCAACTCGGGTTCCCACTCTGCTGCAGTGGCCTCCGCAGCAGGCATGATGGCGGTAGCAGTCTTAGTCATCCCAGGCGCCATAACCCACGCTGGTGGCTCCTCCAGCATGGAAGCTGGGGTTCGGCTCCGTGTTGGCACTGGGATTGGGTCTGCCAGGGCCACAGGCTCCTCCATCGTCCAGTGGCTCAGTTCTGGGGCCGGCAAACCCTCAGGGATAGGTGGAGGAGACACGGAGAGGATAGGTGAAGAGTTATTTGTTGCAGCAGGTGGTGAGAGCTCAGAAGACTGCAAACTCTGACTCTCATCACCGGGAATCAGGCAAGGCATATCATTATAAATTGGCATTAAATGAAATGAAACTTGCCTGTCATCCCAGTTTGCGATGTTCTCTGCAGCAGGAGACAGACAGTCATACCTCCCTGCGTCTATGGTGAGCCCAGGCCCCTTTGAAGATGGTAGAGGAGCTGCCTCTGTAAACACGGAAGTGAGCATCATCGGGGAACGTACGGGAGGCCTCGCAGCAGCAGGAGAGCGCACCGAAGGGAAGCGAGGAGAGGCAGGTACAGAGCGGAGAGAAGCTGACAATTCAGCCAGGGGAAAAAAGACTGAAGGCTGTACCGCTGTGGGAAGCTTCTGCTTTGCTGCCAGGAGAAGGGCTGCTGAAGAGGATAAGATAAGATAAGATAAGATAAGCCTTTATTAGTCCCACAACGGGGAAATTCCAGGATTGCAACAGCACAGGGATAGCAACACTCAGAGCAACAATCAGAAGGCAAGAAAAAAAAAAAAAAATAAAACAAGCAAGCAAGAGCAGCTAATATACATATGTACATATTACTATAAAATATATATATACACACACACACACACACACAGACACACAGTGCAGAGCATTGTAGCTGGATGGAATAAATATATGAATATATGAACACACAGTGCAGAGCATTGTAGCTAGATGGAATAAATATGTAAATATATAAACACCCACAGTACAGAGCATTGTAGCTAGATGGAATAAATATATAGATATATAAATATAAACACACCCAGTGCTGAGCATTGTAGCTAGATGGAATAAATATATAGATATATAAATATAAATATAAACACACCCAGTGCAGAGCATTGTAGCTAGATGGAATAAATATGTAAATATATAAACACACACAGTAGTAGTAGTAGATTAGTTTATTTGACAGGGACAGTGCAATAAACATAGACAATTAATCAAAGACAATTAATCTGATGTGTTGCACATAGAGTGTATAGCTATTAGCTAATTTGCAACTCTTGTCCCTGGATGGGCTTTAGAAAAAAGAATCAAGATAAAAAAATATACACAATAATCACATACATCAATGCAGAAAAATTATAAATACACAATTATAAATATTATATTATAAATACACAAATATAACAGCTTGACTCACATTTAACATAAATATTATAAATACACAAATATAACAGCCTGACTCACATTTAACACATATAACATAACTCACATTTGCCTATTTCAGGCCTTTCTCCCTCCGTCACTCACTATAAACAAACACATTTATTCCTTCCCTTCATTCACTCTCACTTTGCAGACAGTTAATTCATACATGAGTACATTCTTGTTTATTTTTCAGCCAGTTTTTAACATTTTTAGTGAATGTTTTAAAGTCCGTTATTATTTTAATTTCATTTGGCATTGTGTTCCAGATGTGACTGCCCTTTATAGAGAAAGCTGTTTGTCCAAATGTGGTTCTGCGGTGGAATATTTTACAGTTATTGTTAACAGAACTCCTGGTGGCTCTGCTGCTGTCCTGTCTTTGGACGAAACCAGCAAGTGGCTCGGGTGCTGATTTATGGAAACATTTGAACGTTAATTTCATAAGAAAGAGGTCAATGAAGCTCTCAAATCTCAATAGGTTGTATTTTTTTAAAACATTACAGTGATGCCACCTAATGGGCTTTTTGTCCAAGATTTTTAGGGTTTGATTATATAATGAACCTATATGTCTTATTGTGGAAGGGGCTGCTTGAGCCCAGACTGTCAAACAGTATGATATATGAGAAAAAACCATAGAATGCATATACAGTGCAGCTGCTTCGTAAGGTATGTAATATCTAATTAATTTAAAGCAGTTCAGATTTTTTTTTACTGTTTTTGAAATTTTCTTTATATGAAGATTAAATTTGAGTTGAGGATCTAGTACAATGCCAAGGTATTTGAATTCTGTAGCTAAACTGATGTCATGATCATGTATATTAACTTTAAAATGTTGCAGGTTACATTTTTTGATTGAAAAGCACATTGAGACTGTTTTCTGAAGGTTCAGCAATAGATGGTTCTTGAGGAGCCACTCTTGGACATCAACCATACTTGTAGACAGTACATCTGCAGCCTGTGCTGGAGTCTTGGCAGCTGTGTAAATAACTGCATCATCTGCATAAAGTTGGCATGTTGCAGCTGAGCAGTGTAACGGCAAGTCATTAATAAAAATGCTGAAAAGTAAAGGACCAAGAATGGACCCTTGTGGGATACCCATGCGGTTGTTTAAAAATGAGGATTTATCCTGGTGAACTTTTACACACTGTTCTCTATTCTGGAGATAAGATGCAAACCATTCTAATGTATTTGGGGAGAAGTTAAAAGATACCATTTTGGATAAAAGCAAACTGTGGTTTACAGTATCGAAAGCCTTTTTGAGATCTAGAAAAACAGCTCCTACCACATTACCCCTGTCCAAGGACTGTTTGACGTTTTCAATAAGGCAACAATTTGCTGTTTCTGTTGAGTATCCTGGTCTAAAACCAAATTGATGTGGATGAAGAAGTTGACTGTCTTGTAAGTAGTCTATCAGCTGTGTAGCTACAACTTTTTCAAGAACCTTAGATAGGACTGGTAAGATAGAGATTGGGCGGTAATTGCATATATCGTCTTTACTGCCTGATTTATGAACTGGTATGACGACAGCTTTTTTCCAGCCAGATGGAAATGTACTAGACCTAATGGAGAGATTAATGAGATGAGTCAGTGGTTTGATTAATATTTTGCTGTGCAGTTTGAGAAAGGAGGTGCTCATATTGTAGATATCATTAGTTTTTGAGTTTGACAGTGTTTTAACAACGCCAGCAATTAACTTCTCATTTACCTCATCGATGTGAAAAGTATCTGTTGGAAGTATGGAATTTGTGTTGTTGAGCACATTTGGCAGCACAAAAATTTTTGTTAAGTCTTCCACAGAGCCCACAAAGTGTGAATTAAATTCATTTGCCAAAGTAGCCTTGTCACTGACGGTCTTGCCATTGATTCTAAGTTCCTTTACCCCCTTCTGATCGTTTTTTTTATTAGTTAAGTTATTTAAATGCCTCCATAGGGAACTGTTGTTACCCTTTGCATGATCTATCAGTTTATTGTAATAAGATATTTTTGATTTTCGCAGCTCATGTACCACTTTATTTCTTAAACTTTTATACACAAGGTGATCATTTTGTAGTTTGGAGGTTAGTGATGTTTTCAGTGCATAGTCTCACCTCTTCATAAGTTTTCTTATTTCATTATTTAACCATGGTAGGCTAATCTTCTGTTGTCTACTTTTAATTTGCTTTGAAAATTTTTCTATAGACTTTGTGATTGTTGCAGTTATAAAATTACAACAATCATCTACTTCACATGTTGACATGAGCTGCTCCCAATTTTGATTCTCTAAGTAATGTTCAAACTCCTCATTTTTTGATTTGGGGATAATAAAATTTGATTTGTCAATATCGACTCCCCCAAAATACTGTAGTCGCTTTTTAGTAAGTTTCCTGACAGCAAGAACCATGTTATGATCTGAGAGACCAGTTACAAGATTATAGGTTCTGGTTATTCGTTCTGGTTTATTAGTAAATACCATGTCAATAAGTGTTCTGGATTGTTTGGTTATCCTGGTGGGTCCTTTGATGATTTGCTGGTAATTAAATTTAGTCATGAGGCTTTTCAGTTTTTGTTTGTCTTTTTTATCAGACCAGTTGATATTAAAGTCACCATGAATTATTGTTTCTCTGTTCTTCTCAAGTTGTTTAACCAGATCACTTAATTCATTATAAAAGGAAGAGTTGTGTGACGGTGGGTTGTACACTACTGCAATGTTGAAATTCATTACCGGAGAGAGACATACATTAACAGCTAAACATTCAAGTGAAGTATTCAAATCAACCAGTTGACATTTATATTTCTCTTTGATGTAAATTAAAACACCTCCTCCCCTCCCTACCTGCCTGTCTTTTCTAAAACACTGGTAGCCCACAATATCGATCATATTAGTGTCTATGTTCCTGTGTAGCCAGCTTTCTGAGAGACAAAGGTAGTCCAGATTTGAGTCCAACAGCAACACCGAAATCTCATCTCTTTTGGGGATTATGCTCCGTATGTTTAAATGACCGCCGAGGATCCCCTTTGGTTTAGCCTTGGTGTCCCAAAGAACTCGTGCATGATTAACAGTTTGGAAAAATAAATGTTGTTTTTGCTTTTGTACAGCTCGGTTTTGTGCTAACCCAGTGGTCTGCTGTTTAATAGTGGCAGGTCCAGGGTTAAGGTGAATATCTCCTGCCAGAAGCAGCAGACCTAACAGAACTTTAATTGTATATCCTCTGCCATATTGTGATTTTTGCTTAACAGCCATGTTTGCCTTAATTTGGAAGTTTTTGCTCAGGCCTTTTAAAGACCACATAGAGTGTAGGGTGAGATGTCCAAGCCCAAATCCATACAGATAAAACTTTTTAACTTCACCTTTGGTTGAGTTTGTCAGAAAATCCTTCTTGTTGCAGGTCCAGACACACAAAGACAAAACGAAGAGGAAGTAGATAAGTAGAGAAGGCTTATTAGTGGTGCCCATCAGCCCACTTTTTAATCCGGTGGCAGCCATCTTCAGTCTTTCTTGGAAAGAAGGAAAAAGAAAATCTGTGGATAGTAAAATAAATTCTGCTTATATCGCCAGAATCTGATCCGATCGTCCTCGAATCCAGCTGGGCCTCAGCTAGCCAACTAGCCCCTTCCGTTGCTGGTCTCGTTGCTCATAGTCGCCGTAACTGGTCTCCCATCCCGCTCCTCCAACCGAGTCTCGTCACACACCGCCGCTGCCACCGAGCTCCGCTGAGGTCACGGTAAGTCCTCCGCTAGGCACCGCCACCTACCGTCGTCTGCCTGGGTGAAATCTCTGCTGAGCCCCGTCAACAAATAGCCGCTTGCCTGGTAGTATCTCCGCTGGGCCTCGCAGCTGGGCTTCGATTCAGGCTGGTGTAAGGTGGAATGACTGGCGCCAGCATTAAGCTAACTAGCGTTAGCTTAGCAATCGCTTCGGGTAGTCTCGTCGCACACCGCCGCTGCAGTCACGGTAAGTCCTCCGCTGGGCACCGCCGCCTACCGCCGTCTGCCTGGGTGAAATCTCTGCTGAGCCCCGTCAACAAATAGCCGCCTGCCTGGTAGTATCTCCGCTGGGCCTCGCAGCTGGGCTTTGATTCAGGCTGGTGTTAGGTGGAATGGCTGGCGCCAGCATTAAGCTAACTAGCGTTAGCTTAGCAATCGCTTCAGGTAGGGCACATCAGTGAATCACAAGGAAGCGCTGGAATCGCTGGTCAGTTTACTCACAGTGGCCGGATAAAAGCGATCAAAGGGGTAATCCACCGGAGGTATATCCGATCGCTGTAGGTTAGTTATTTAGAGACTGGCGCCAGCATTAAGCTAACTAGTGTTAGCTTAGCAATCGCTTCAGGTAGCATTAAGCTAAGTGCAGAGCATTGTTGCTAGGTGGGATGAAACAGCATAACCGTCTATTTAGTTATCCTACATGGTATGATTATGTGCCCATACATATTCTCACCCTCCATAGCGACCGGTATGTTCCTAGTTGTATGCCGGAGAGGACCATTGTGTAAGTCTATTGCATCTTTTGCATTCAAAAAAAAAACAAAAAAAAAACAACAAAAAACTATTAGTTTGTTACGTCTTTTTGCTATCTCTGCGAGCAGCCCTGCTTAGGTTGTACAGTCTGACAGCCGTTGGTAGGAAGGACCTACGGAACCTCTCGGTTGTGCACCTGGGATGATGTAGTCTGCTGCTAAATGAGCTCCTCAGTGCATCCAGTATGTCCTGCATAGGGTGGAACTCGGACTCCAGCAGAGATGACAGTTTAGCCACCGTCCTTCTCTCTCCTATCTCCTCCATCGGATCAAGGCGTTGCCCCAGGACAGAGCTAGCTTTCTTAATCAGTTTGTTCAGTCTCTTCCTATCGGCTGCAGTAATGCCACTGCCCCAGCAGACCACTCCAAAAGTGATGGCTGATGCCACCACCGTGTCATAGAATGACTTCAGCAGTGCCCCAGCGCTGCTTCAGCGAGGTAGGAGTATTTCTCCGATGATCTGAAGCGGAATAGCGCTGTCTCCGTGAAGCTGTTGGGGAAGGTGAGGAGGAGGCTGATGGCATTGGTGGAAGCGGAGAAAGCGAGAGTCTCAGCACCTGGGGATGGAAGCGAACACTGGGTTTAATTTCCAGCAAATTGGCGACTCCCCCAAGCACAACTTCTCGTCTTTACAAGATGAACAGTTATGAGCCCCTATCGCCATGTCCTCAGTCATGGAGACGTATTCAAGCTCATCCCGGCTCCACCTCCTCCTCCGGTCAACTTCGCCTGATGGAGACATCACAGCTTCGCCAGCAGGTTAGTAAAAACACACAAAAAAGAAAAAATACACACTACAGCAGCTGGACCTTAATTATGGCGGTGGTCTGCTGTCATGAATGTGCCCCTCGGGGCAGAGAGAAAGACAGATCCACGCGCTGGACTGTAGTGTGACATTTATTTAACAAAAAGACAAACAGTGCATGATGAACAAAACGACAAATGAGGATAACTTACAGGCAAACACTCCGGAGCCTAAATCGCTCCGTGAGTGCAGGTAGGAGGAAGACAGAGGAGTAGTCCAATAAACATCTATATAAGACTGCCGCAAATACAGAGTGGCCAGGCAGTGTTTAAATACTAGACAATCAAATGAGGCACCGGTGCTGGGAGCTGAGTGGGCATGTGGCCTGACTGATCAATTATACACAGCTGAGATGGCAGGGAGACAGCATGAATGAAAGATGGGAGTGTCTGGGCAAGAGGAAGGACTCTGAGAATAAACAAACCCAAAATATAAACACAGAACAGCCAACATAATAATAACAGACATACACAACTCAGGAAATCAATTGAGTCTCAGCTCAGAGGGGAAATGAGAGCTCAGACTCATGACATATGTAGGTGGTGTTGAGCCAGTCAGGACACTCTGGCCTAACTGAAGTTATCCTCCAGGCTAGTTAGCATTTTTTAATAAACTACTTTGAAAACTTGACCCAAATTAAGGTAGGTTTTACCATTAAACTGCTTTTAAGGACCAATGTAGTTTCAGTCATTATCCTGGGCCACCGTGCATACAACTGGGCATATCAATCAACTGGTAAATTTTTTCTTAATCACTGGATTTATTCTGATTATGCACTGCTAGCCACTATTAGCCTTGTGGTATGTGGCTGAGCCTAGTAATCACCAATTCTGGTATTTGAAAGGGGGGGGGGGTGAAAATGTTTTGACATGAAACTGTAAGACAATGAAAGGTGTTTTGTAGAAAAAGGGGAAAGGATACCATTTTAGACATTGTGGATTTGTTTTTATAGGGGATTTATGTCACCCGGAGTGCATCTTTAAGAATCTGTACCTGCACAGAGGAGATGCCCAGTCTCACAGTGTGTCAGCTGAGTTTGTGACTGCTTATATAAACAGAGGAGGTCATGACTAACACCCGTTCACCATCATGCAATCTACACACACTCACCAAAACAAACACTACACAACAAACTTGTGAGCACTGCACACATCAATACATTTTACCGTTACACCCCCATTCATTCTGTCATTCTGTCATGCTAAATTCTGACCTTACCATTTGAATGTTACACCAAAAATTGAGATTCTGACCTGGCAACATTTTTCCAATCTTCCATTCTCACAGCCTGTGTGAACTGTGGCCTCGTTTCTTGTTTCTAGCTGATAGGAGTGGCACCAGTTGAGGTCTACTGCTGCTGTAGCCCATCTGCTTCAAGGTTCAGTGTGTTGTGACCTTCAGAGATTTTCTGTATACCTTGGTTGCAGTGGCTGTTTCAGATATGGGCCACATGGGCAGTTGCCCAGAGCAGTATCCGCTGGGAAGCGCCAAAAGAATGAGGGAAAAAAAAAAAGATTCATAGTTACTGTTCTCATCTTTGTGGCAAATGGGTGCCTACTACAGATGGGACGGTCCTTTCCCTATCTGCAGCACAGTCTCACCCTTCTCCACCTCCTTCCTTCTATCCCTCTGATCACATAACAGCCCCTCCCACACCTGCTCTGACCAGTGTGTAGCCAAACAATTTTTGGTTCACAGATCGGTAACAAGTTTTACAAAATCATGTGTGTTTGTACACTTGCACTTTTTATTTGGTGGGGCCATGTATTTTTTTGTTGTTTCATGTTCAGCCACACGCTACTTAAAGCAGGATTCTTTTTTGTGGGGAAGTGAGATATGTTTCTATCTGCTGTCATGGAAAAGAGGAGCAGAGCATTCACAGGGTGTAAGTTAATGTGGGGCCGTAATGCATAAATGAATACAGAGTGGAGCTGTAGACCTGAACCAGGACAGGCTGATGTCACTCCACAGCTGCCGGAAACGGTTGCCACATGTCCACCTAGGCATCTGTTAATGGAAAGTTCCCGTGCCTCTTCCTCATCAGGAATCTGTTGGGAGTTGTTGCTGAGTGTGGGGCTGTTCTGTCCTCACTAAGTGTTGTCCCCATGAAAGTATTCTCTGCTATATATGGGATTGTGACGTATATCTTCAACATGAGCCTGAAACTGGGGAGGGTACCACAGCTGTGGAAAACATCTTGTGTGGTACCTGTACCAAAAACTTCCCACCCCAAAGACCTGAACAGCTTCAGACCGGTGGCCTTGACGTCCCACTTGATGAAGACCCTGGAGAGACTGCTCCTTGCTCATCTCCGCCCCCTGGTGGAACCAGCGATGGATCCACTCCAGTTCGCCTACCAGCATGGCATTGGGGTGGAGGATGCGGTGATCTTCCTCCTTCACCGTTCTCTGTCCCACCTGGAGAAGCCCGGGAATAGGGTGAGGATCATGTTCTTTGACTTCTCCAGTGCTTTCAACACCATCCAACCGATGATCCTGAAGGACAAGCTGCTGCGCGCAGGGGTGGACCAGTACCTGTCATCATGGATCCTGGACTACCTCACGAACCGGCCTCAGTTTGTGAGAACCCGGGACTGTGTTTCCGACACGATCATCAGTAGCACGGGGGCCCCCCAGGGAACGGTGCTGGCTCCCTTCCTGTTCACTCTTTATACTGCGGACTTCTCACACAACACAACACATTGCCATCTACAGAAGTTCTCTGATGACTCTGCGATCGTTGGTCTCATCTCCAGCGGAGATGAAGCTGAGTACAGAGGGCTTATCCAGGACTTTGTGGACTGGTGCCATCGGAACTGCCTCCAGATCAACGCGAGGAAAACTAAGGAGCTGGTGGTGGACTGCCGCAGGCATGGGCAGCCCCTCACAGCACCAGTAAATATACAGGGAACAGACATCGAGATGGTGACATCCTACAAGTACCTGGGTATTCATCTGAACAAGAAACTAGACTGGTCACACAATACTGACGCACTCTACAAGAAGGGACAGCGCAGGCTGTTCCTGCTGAGGAGACTCAGGTCTTTTGGTGTACAAGGGGCGCTGCTGAAGTCATTCTATGACACGGTGGTGGCATCAGCCATCACTTTTGGAGTGGTCTGCTGGGGCAGTGGCATTACTGCAGCCGATAGGAAGAGACTGAACAAACTGATTAAGAAAGCTAGCTCTGTCCTGGGGCAACGCCTTGATCCGATGGAGGAGATAGGAGAGAGAAGGACGGTGGCTAAACTGTCATCTCTGCTGGAGTCCGAGTTCCACCCTATGCAGGACATACTGGATGCACTGAGGAGCTCATTTAGCAGCAGACTACATCATCCCAGGTGCACAACCGAGAGGTTTCGTAGGTCCTTCCTACCAACGGCTGTCAGACTGTACAACCTAAGCAGGGCTGCTCGCAGAGATAGCAAAAAGACGTAACAAACTAATAGTTTTTTTTGAATGCAAAAGATGCAATAGACTTACACAATGGTCCTCTCCGGCATACAACTAGGAACATACCGGTCGCTATGGAGGGTGAGAATATGTATGGGCACATAATCATACCATGTAGGATAACTAAATAGACGGTTATGCTGTTTCATCCCACCTAGCAACAATGCTCTGCACTGGGTGTGTTTATATTTATATATCTATATATTTATTCCATCTAGCTACAATGCTCAGCACTGGGTGTGTTTATATTTATATATCTATATATTTATTCCATCTAGCTACAATGCTCCGCACTGTGTTTTTATATATCTACATATTATTCCATCTAGCTACATTGCTCCGCACTGTGTGTGTTTATATACTTGCATATTTATTCCACCTAGCTGCAATGCTCCGTACTGTGGGTGTTTATATATTTACATATTTATTCCATCTAGCTACAATGCTCTGCACTGTGTGTTCATATATTCATATATTTATTCCATCCAGCTACAATGCTCTGCACTGTGTGTCTGTGTGTGTGTGTGTGTATATATATATTTTATAGTAATATGTACATATGTATATTAGCTGCTCTTGCTTGCTTGTTTTTTTTCTTGCCTTCTGATTGTTGCTCTGAGTGTTGCTATCCCTGTGCTGTTGCAATCCTGGAATTTCCCCGTTGTGGGACTAATAAAGGCTTATCTTATCTTATCTTATACAGACAGCTAAACACTCTCCTGATCAGACTCCAAGGAACAGGTCATCATGTTGAGTTTTAATCAGGAAAAAGTGTGAAAGTGTTGACAAAACCAGAGATAAATAAATATTGTTACATCATAGACTTCTCATATCAAATCCTGTGAACTAACCAATCAGCGTCCAAGTCTCCATGCATTTCCTTTTTAGTCAATTTTACAACCTCTGCTGAAACAAAGAAACTCAGTGCAATTGCTAAAAAGTTTACGCTGTGGCCGACACACATTGTGGGCTCACGCTGCCACAGAGACAGGACTGAATGTGTATTGCGGGGTGTCACGTCTGCAAGGACTAAGGACTCGAATCTACAGGAGGTAACAAGGAAGTGTGAGATTTGTCTCTTTGTCCCACAGAAGACGCCCCGGAGGGTATTCCGGTTCATCAAGAAATGAGAGACAATGGTGAAGCTTCAAAGGGATGTTTTGTAACTGTATGTTGACTGAAGACACCATGTGGCTTGAATTCTGATGCTGGAAATGTATAAAAGGGGGTTGAAGTATGATTCTTTCTCTTTCCTGCTTTGAGAATGCTAGAAGCTGCGTTCTGTCAAATAAAGCTGGTTTTATGACTGAAACTCAGCCTCATTATTTGAGCATGCTTCTACACTGGTGACCTACGACGGAGAATGAGCAGACAGAATTCTCCCGAGCGGGGCTCTGTGGAAGCCAGCCTGATGGCCGCCTCCACGATCCGGCTGCCCGATTTCTGGCAGCACAGCCCGCGCTCATGGTTTAGCGCAATCGAGGCGCAGTTCAACCTCCGGAGAATCTCCAACGATGACACAAGATTCTACCACGTGGTAGCGAAGCTGGACAGCAACACGGTCCAGAGAGTGGAAGATCTGGTTAATCATCCACCAGACAGCGACAAGTACAGCGCATTGAAGGACGCGCTGATCAGCCATTTCACCCCCTCAGTCCAACAACGAGCAGAGGGGCTCCTGGCGCTGACGGAGGCCGAAAACGATAGACCTGCGGACCTGATGGTGAAGATGCTGCAGCTCAAAGCCTCTGAGGATGGCGAATTCATTTTCGCCCACCTTTTCCTTCGAACCCTACCACCAGCAGTGAGAGTGGCCCTGGCAGAGTCACCCCGATTGGCCAAGCGAGACTACCATGGGTTGAGCAAGGAGGCGCAGAGGTTGGTCGACGCCCACAAGCGGAACGCGGTCTCGGCCGCGGCGGCCAGTCCAGGAACGGCGTCCGGACACAGTGCGGGTACAGCGGCCGCGGCGCCAGACGCACCAACGACGGCGGCGACAGGAGCCAGACGACGCGGAGCGGAGAATGGCTCGTGCTTCTACCACCGCCGTTTTGCAGAGAGAGCGCACAGGTGCGTCCCACCGTGCAATTTTAAGCGCCAGGGAAACGCCAAGACCGAGGGCCGGTAGCAGCTGCGACCCTCGGCAACGAGAACAGGCTGCTTTACCTGACGGATGCACGCTCGGGGAAACAGTTCCTCGTGGACACGGGCTCTCAGCTGAGTTTCGTCACACCCACCTACGCGGAACGGCTGTCGCCTTCTAAAGCCCCCTGGGTGTCAGTGTCAGCAGCGAACGGCTCCACGATTAAAACGTTTGGTGAGAGGACCATGCTTCTGTCCTTACAGGGCCGTTCATTTGAGTGGACATTTATTGTAGCAGCAGTCAGTTTCAACATGTTAGGGGCTGATTTTTTGTGCTCACATGGTTTATTGGTTGACCTTGCTAATAGACGTCTGATTAATGCACTGTCCTTTCATTCTATTCCCTGCACAGCTCGGGTGGCCCCGCCAACTGCACATGCCAGCGTCTCAGCTGCGGGTGGTAAGTTTCACACTCTGCTTGCTCAGTTTCCAGCACTCACAGTCCCCACGTTTTCAGCAACGGTGGCCAAACATGGGGTAGAACATTTCATAACGACCACAGGCCCTCCCGTGTTTGCAAAGGCTCGGCGCTTGGACCCAGCTAAACTGGCCATCGTGCGCGAGGAGTTCACTAATCTGGAAAAACTGGGCATTGTTAGACGTTCCAAGAGCTCTTGGGCTTCGCCGTTACACATGGTCCCAAAAGCTGACGGCTCGTGGCGACCTTGCGGTGATTTCCGCAGGTTGAACAACGTTTCAGCTCATGACCGCTACCCGATTCCGCACATTCAGGATTTTTCTGTCCATTTGGCGGGGGCGCGCATTTTTTCTAAAATAGACTTGGTGCGCGGCTATCACCAGGTGCCAGTGCGCGCGCAGGATGTACCCAAAACAGCGGTCATAACGCCTTTCGGCCTTTTTGAGTTCTTGCGCATGCCTTTTGGCCTCAAGGGGGCCGCGCAGACTTTCCAACGCATGATGGATGCAGTTTTACGCGACCTGCCTTTCGTGTTCGTTTATTTGGACGATATTTTGGTAGCCAGCGCGTCCGAAGGCGAACATGAAAAACACCTCACAGCAGTTTTCCAGAGGTTGGCAGAGCACGGGTTAATAGTTAACCCAGCGAAGTGTCAGTTTGGGGTGGCGCAGATTGATTTTTTGGGACATCGCGTTTCGGCAGAGGGAGCAGTTCCCCTTCCAAATAAAGTGCGTGCCATAACGGATTTTCCGCAACCTCAAACGGTCAAGGCGCTTCAGGAGTTTCTAGGGATGGTTAATTTTTACAACCGTTTCCTCCCAAGCGCAGCACGACTCATGCAGCCATTGTACACCGCGTTAAAAAAACAAAAGCCCGCAAATAAAGTTGAATGGTCTCCGGAGCGGGAGCGCGCTTTTGCCCAGGTCAAATCAGCCCTGGCAAACGCAGTTTTGTTAGCGCACCCAGTTCCAACGGCCCGCATGGCGCTCACCACTGACGCTTCCGATGTAGCGGTGGGGGCGGTAGTTGAACAGTTTGTGGCAGGTACCTGGCAACCCCTCGCGTTTTTCAGCAGGACCTTGCGCGATAGTGAACGGAAATACAGCGCGTTTGACAGGGAGCTTTTGGCCCTACACTTGGCCATCCGTCATTTTCAGTTCTGGTTAGAGGGGCGACGTTTCACCGCTTTTGTGGATCATAAACCGCTAACGTTTGCGATGGCCAAAATTTCAGAACCCTGGTCAGGCCGGCAACAAAGGCAACTAGCCGCAATATCGGAGTTCACTACTGATATTCAGCATGTCGCGGGTAAACACAATGTTGTGGCAGACTGCCTCTCGCGTGCAGTAGCACCGCCAAGCCCCATAGGGGCAGACTCTGTAGCCATGGCCGCGGGCCCGGGCAGCGACGTGGGAGCGCGCGCAGCCCCAGTCTGTGTTGGGTTAGATTATGCAGCTATGGCTGCGGAGCAGGTTAACGACGCGGACGTGCGCGCGCTCCAGTCTGGACCAACAGGGTTAAGGCTGGAGCACAGGGTGCAACAAAACGGTATGCCCCCGCTAATCTGCGATGTCTCCACGGGACGGCCCCGCCCTGTGGTGCCAACCGCGTGGCGTCGCCGTGTTTTTGACTTGGTCCATTCTCTCGCGCACCCGGGGGTGCGCGCATCGATTAAGTTGGTGGGGGAGAAATTTGTTTGGCCCGGGTTGCGCAAACAGGTCAAGGAATGGGCAGCAGCCTGCGTAGCGTGTCAGCGAGCTAAAATACACAGACACACTAAGGCCCCGTTAGAACCTTTCCACATCCCCGCTAAGCGTTTTGATCATGTGCATATTGACCTGGTCGGGCCGCTTCCGTTATCACACGGGCACACACACCTTTTGACGATGGTAGACCGCACCACGCGCTGGCCAGAGGCGGTTCCTCTGGCATCAACCACAGCGGAAGAAGTTGCGCGAGCATTTTTAGCAGCATGGGTTGCGCGTTTTGGTGTACCGTCGGACATAACGTCCGACAGAGGTCCCCAATTTATTTCCGAGCTGTGGTCATCGACGGCCCGCAGCTTGGGGGTGAAGATTCATCGCACCACCGCGTATAACCCCCAGGCTAATGGTTTATGCGAACGCTTTCACAGGTCATTGAAAGCAGCCCTCAGAGCGTCGCTAACGGATACAAATTGGGTAGACAAACTTCCATGGGTGTTATTAGGGTTGCGTTCTGCACCTAAGGAAGATTTGCACGCTTCCCCGGCTGAATTAGTTTTCGCCCAACCGCTTCGTTTGCCCGGGGAATTTCTTCCTGATAATCCCGCACCTGGTGGCCCCCCCACTCAGCCGTGGCAGAGCGGCTCAGGAGCAAACACACTTCCTGGCCCAATCCATCACAGTTTCCCACACGTTTTTGTGCCCAAAGCTTTAAAAAATGCAGAGTTTGTTTTTGTTAAACATGACGCCCAGCGTCCAAGTTTGCGGCCGTTTTACGACGGACCGTTTCGAGTGCTGGAGACCGGGCAGAAGCATTTTCTGCTAGATTTAGGGGGCAGACGGGAGCTGATTTGCATTAACAGACTCAAACCCGCTTTTGTTCTGGCTGACGAGGAGGTGCAGCTCGCGAGGCCCCCCCGCCGGGGCAGGCCGCCGAGGGGACATTCTCCAAAGTCTTCACAGAGAGGTGCTAACGGCTTTAATCCACAGGTGCAGAGAGATGTTGCAGGTGCAGCCAAGCCAGGTTGCAGCAGATTCGGCAGAAGATTAAAACCTAGGCAGTTGGTGGATTGATTAGCGATGTATGGAGTGCTTTGTGTTTTTCTTTTTGTTATGCCATTTAGATTTTGCCTTACTAGACGTGTGGGGGGGGTAGTGTGGCCGACACACATTGTGGGCTCACGCTGCCACAGAGACAGGACTGAATGTGTATTGCGGGGTGTCACGTCTGCAAGGACTAAGGACTCGAATCTACAGGAGGTAACAAGGAAGTGTGAGATTTGTCTCTTTGTCCCACAGAAGACGCCCTGGAGGGTATTCCGGTTCATCAAGAAATGAGAGACAATGGTGAAGCTTCAAAGGGATGTTTTGTAACTGTATGTTGACTGAAGACACCATGTGGCTTGAATTCTGATGCTGGAAATGTATAAAAGGGGGTTGAAGTATGATTCTTTCTCTTTCCTGCTTTGAGAATGCTAGAAGCTGCGTTCTGTGAAATAAAGCTGGTTTTATGACTGAAACTCAGCCTCATTATTTGAGCATGCTTCTACAACGCTAATGGACAGATCCAATCCTGATCTTTGAATGTAATTGGTCAAGCTCAGTTGTCATAAAATTTCCTAGGCAATCCTGCCACACCTGTCAAGTTGGAAAACTTTCCTTTGTTTTCCCAATTGGGAGTTGAGTCTTGAAGAAGTTTGGGGAAAGTCGGGTTTTGGCTCTCCTCTTCCTAAGCATGCCCGGAGCGTAAGCTCTGTGTAACTTTTTTCCTTTTAAATTCAGATTTTCCTATTATACTCCTTTTTTTTCCCCTTAAATTACCATGCTAAGAAGATTTTGTTTGATTTTTACCAAGCTTAAAGGGCTGATGACACAATTTTGACATTTTTTAGGATGTTGTGTAAACCCAAAAGTCATTGTTGATAATCAATATAATATTTACAACTGCGCCTGCATAAACTAGTTATCATCAAAAAACCGCAGCCGCTAACTGGACTGTGGTGCCGCCCACCAAATTAAGGGTGACGCCCCATGACGTCAGCGACAGAACGGACTCTGGTGTTGTTGACTAGAATGACAGCAGCTTTGTAGCTCACAGTTTCTCTGGTTTCTTGTTTAAATTTTACGGCTATGCCTTGGCGTTGTGTTGCAGGCTTAGATAAACAGCAGGCCATGAAAGACCACATCATACGCTTTAGCTCCAACTGTCATAAGCCTTCTCGTGCGCTCCTCCTGCGCTTTTACGCAGGAGGAAGTCACAAGGAGGGGAAGGATTAATGGATTTATGCGCAGCTTTGACCTACTTTCTGTGATCGCATGCTGACTCTCGCCGGTCCGGCCACGTCCCCTCTCTCATTATCACCAGCTGATTTCCCTCTCGCTGATCATCTTTCCCGGTCCTCGCCCAGGTGCTTCTCATCACACCATCACCAGCAGTGCATGTACTTTGCGGCCGTTTGCCAGTAACGCACTGCTGGTCCATAGTATTGTCATCTTTAGGATGCCTCTAAAGTCATCGAGACCTGCTGTCCACACCCCACTCCACCAACACCCCCCCACTCTCAGCACACAGCCCCCCAACCTGACCCTCACTAAGAACCAGGTGAGGACGGAGCTGAGGAAGATCAAGGCGAGGAAGGCCGTGGGACCGGACGGCATCAGCGCGAAGCTCCTCAAGTCCTGTGCAGACCAGCTGTGTGGGATTGTGGAGCATATCTTCAACCTGAGCCTGAAGCTGGGGAGGGTAGTACAGTTGTGGAAAACATCTTGTGTGGTACCTGTACCAAAGACTTCCCACCCCAAAGATCTGACCAGCTACAGACCAGTGGCCCTGACGTCTCACATGATGAAGACCCTGGAGAGACTGCTCCTTGCTCACCTCCGCCCCCTGGTGGGACCAGCGATGGATCCACTCCAGTTCGCCTATCAGCATGGCATTGGGGTGGAGGATGCGGTGATCTTCCTCCTTCACCGTTCTCTGTCCCACCTGGAGAAGCCCGGGAATGCGGTGAGGATCATGTTCTTTGACTTCTCCAGTGCTTTCAACACCATGCAACCAATGATCCTGAAGGACAAGCTGCTGTGCGCAGGGGTGGACCAGCACCTGTCATCATGGATCCTGGACTACCTCACTAACCGGCCACAGTTTGTGAGAACCCGAGATTGTGTGTCTGACACGATCATCGGTAGCACGGGGGCCCCCCAGGGAATGGTTTTGGCTCCCTTCCTGTTCACCCTTTATACTGCGGACTTCTCACACAACACCACACTTCCATCTACAGAAGTTCTCTGACGACTCTGCGATCGTCGGCCTCATCTCCAACAGAGATGAAGCTGAGTACAGAGGACTTATCCAGGACTTTGTGGACTGGTGCCATCGGAACTGCCTCCAGATCAACTCGAGGAAAACTAAGGAGCTGGTGGTGGACTGCCGCAGGCAAGGACAACCCCTCACAGCACCAGTAAACATACAGGGAACAGACATTGAGATGGTGACATCCTACAAGTACCTGGGTGTTCATCTGAACAATAAACTAGACTGGTCACACAATACTGACGCACTCTACAAGAAGGGACAGTGCAGGCTGTTCCTACTGAGGAGGCTCAGGTCTTTTGGTGTACAAAGGGCACTGCTGAAGACATTCTACGACACAGTGGTGACATCAGCCATCACTTTTGGAGTGGTTTGCTGGGGCAACGGCATTACAGCAGCCGATAGGAAGAGACTGAACAAACTGATCAAGAAAGCTAGCTCTGTCCTGGGGCAACGCCTTGACCCAGTGGAGGAGATAGGAGAGAGAAGGATGGTGGCTAAACTGTCATCTCTGCTGGAGTCCAAGCCCCACTCTATGCAGGACATATTGAATGCACTGAGGAGCTCATTTAGCAGTAGACTACATCATCCTAGGTGCGCAACTGAGAGGTTTCGCAGGTCCTTCCTACCAACGGCTGTCAGACTGTATAACCTAAACAGGGCTGCTCGCAGAGGTAGCAAAAAAACGTGACGACCTAATAGTATTGAATGCAAAAGACGCAACAGACTTACACAAATGGTCCCCTCCAGTATACAACTAGGACAATATCAGTCGCTGATACCTATTGTAGGTGACAATATGTATGGGTACATATTCATACTATGTAGGATAACTAAGTAGACGGTTATGCTGTTTATTCCATCTTGCTACAATGCTCTGCACTTTGTATATATATTTATATATTTATGTGTACGTATGTACAGTATATCCACTGCTCTTATTTATATTTTTCGTATCTTCTTAATTATTGCTCTGAGTATTGCTATCCCTGTGCTGTTGCAATCCTGGAATTTCCCCATTGTGGGACTAATAAAGGCTTATCTTATCTTTGCTGTTAGTCTGCCAGAATTTTCAGCATTTTCACGATGTGTTAGTCACTCCATGTTCGCTGTGGTTCTCGTGCATCCTTGAAGTGATGTCGGCTCTGGGGCGCACCTGTGGCTAACACGTCTCCTCTCATTTGTTCTCTGGGCGATGCTGGCCCCTGAACGTCATCAGTCAGTATGTTTGTGTTTTTTGTACGTCTTCACCTTTTTGGTAATTGTCTGTCGTTCTGTATTAAATGTGCTGTGGTGAACCCTGCACATAAATCCTTGTTATTTCATCCTCCCGCTCCGTGCCCTGCGTAAGAGCGCATGGAGGGTTATGATGAATGGATTTACGCACAGGATTCACCACTGCACATGTATTGAATATAAAGACTGATCCGAAAAGGTGAAGACTTACAAAAATACACAGAAACACAAACAGTAGGCGTTCGGGGCCGACATTGCCCAGCGAACATGGAGAGGAAATGTGTTAACCCCGGTTGCGCCCCAGAGCCGACATCACTACAAGGGTGCAACAGAACCATGGCTGTGTGGAGTGGCTAACACGTCGTGATAGTGTTGGCAATATTGGCTGGCTGACAACACTGCAGATGATGCACACAAAACATGAACAGCTGACTGTCACTGAGTCTGATTCGCTAGGCACAATGCCCGCTTGGCACGGCTCAAACCTATACGGTCTGATGCCCCCAGATTCTTTATTATCATCCCATTCTTTGGAACTATAATCATCTGAAGATTGGACAACACAAACCAATTCCAGACTACATGTGCTGGAACCATCATCAATGTTTTCTACCGCTTCCATCCTGTGTGTACAATGGGCAGCCAAGCTCTGTGTTCTGTCGATGACATTACAATATGGCCGTGGGGTTTTCCAGCCACTGACACAATTGGTGACGTGGCGCTCATGAAAACGTCGGATATTCGCATGAAAAAAGTCTGTTTGACTTAGAACTGCACAGACCAACCTATTTCATCATATTGTATTATGTGTTGAAAAATTAGATGAAGTCAAAAACGTGTCATCAGCACTTTAAATCAACTTTGTTCTGTCCACAACACATCAGAAGAAACAGATTTGTGGTTTGTTTTTTTATTTATCAAGTTTGATTTTCTGACCGGACTTTGAACGACAAATATTATCTGGAATTTGACAACCTGGCCAAACATCAAATTCCTTTATCTGTGCATAAACAGACATCGCCCGGTGTGATGAGCATCATGCTTCTACGGTTGGGATCCAAAAGAGTAGAGCCAGTGCAGTGTTGTGGCAGAACCTGCCTGCCCTTTTCTCTCAACAGCATCCACGCACATCCATCTGGACCAAGGTTGGTACCAGAAGCCCTGCTACTGCCAGGGGACACTATCTGACTCTGCATTGCTGAAGGTCTGTTGTCCAAATTAAATCTAATTTTTCAGAATATTCCTGGTATAAGTTCTATAAACCTAATATGTCTGAACTCCTTGCAGAACTTCAAATACATTTTTCTTTTCCTTAATCTCCGTTCTTTTTCAGAGTAACACAAATTTTCCTTTTTATGAACTAGTTTAATCATCATTTTCTTGATAAAACTGCATCCAATTTTCCTAATCATTCTGCTTTAAAACTATTTTTTGGTTTTTCATTTTCCATTACAGTGCCAATTTAACCTATGTTTTTCTTTGGTTCCACAAATGTTTGATAATACACTTTATGCTCAGTAATCCATTAACAGTTTAATGTGCTCATGATGCATGTTGAATTCACTGTCTTAAAGTCATCTGAATGTGTTCATCTATCCTGAAATTTCTTATTAAACTATTAAAAAGACGTATGGGAGTTATTGTTTGATTTCATGTCCATCTTCTTGATTAAAAGCGGACAAGATCTCATAGGTTTTTGAGACTGATTCATCATTTGCATAAATACAGAATTATTAATAAACTTGTTCATTCTTTTGGACTGGTGCCCCATGAGCTTATGTGTGTTGGTAATGAAGAGAAATCTCATTCCCACCTGCACATACATAGATATAAATAATATTTGTACCTAATAACAATAAACCACTACAGCACCTCTTTGGATTAAAGGGATGGGAAGGAGCGCTTTGGATTGGATTATCCAAAACACACCTCTGAATGATGGCCTCTTTGCGCCATGCGCAGGTGGAAAGCTCGTTTTTTTTGCCATTGTGATAAAGAAATGAACTTGGTAACGCCCATAAATGCATTCTGCATCAGTGATAATGGATCAACCAACCTGTCGTTGTAATACGGCCTTTAATGGTCTCATATGTTTATTTTAATCTTTTGTTTAAACTTGGTTTTTGTATTTTTGCAAACTTTGTTTTTATTTCTATTTAATTGTGTCTCTTTTTCCTTTCATAAATTACAATAATAGATGCTAAAAAAATACATATTGTATACTGTAAATGTTTTTAAATGAAGATGCAACATAGATACCTCAAGATGCATCGTGGATCATTTTACATTCGAATCGTTAATGCCTGAATCATAATCTAATCATGAGATCACTGAAGATTCACACCTCTAGAATCTCATATGGACAGAACAGGGCTAGACTCAAAATTAATAAAACAAAACTGATATTTGACTTAAATAACAATAATAAAAATGAGTTGATGAATTTGTTCTATTGATTGTGTTTTTTAACAGTTTTAACGTTGTAACCTGCAACAAGCCAAATAGAAATACTGTATTGTATAGAAAAGCTATTTCAATAAAGTAGTTTTTTATGTTAATATGTTTTTGCAAGATAATTCAATAAGCATTCTCAATATTCATTACAAGTAGAGTGAAACATTTCAAACTGTTCTGATTTAATATTGATGATTGTGATTATAGTTTTTAAATTTAAATTATAAACCATGATACTGATTGATTGATTGATTGATTGACTGATTGATTGAGAACCTCTTTACTGGTCTTGCAGTCGTCAGTATTAACCCCAGCATTGCTGAGCAACTTTCATATGATGATGTCACTGACAACTTTGTATCAAGGAACACAAGAAAGGTCAGTCTTAGACTGAAGTTGGGGGGGGGGGGGGCGCCCAGGGTGTCACACAAGCCAGGACCCTCCCAGCTTGGTTGTAATGAGTGGTTATTTGAGCTGCTGTTGCCTTCCTGTCAGCTGCACCCACTCTGACCATTCTCCTCAGACATCCACAAGGCATTTGGCATTGAGAACAGCTGCTCACTGGATAGTCTCTTTTTCAGATCATTCTCTGTAAACCCTAGAGCAGCAATTTTTAAAGCACTCAGAACAGTCCAACCAGCAGCAACAACCATTCAAAGTCAGCTGAATTGCTTTTCTTCCCCATTCTGATACTCAGTTTAAACTCCAGCAGTTCATCTGGACCATGTCTGCATGCCTAAATGGATTACGTTGGTGCAGTGTGATTAGCTGATTAGATATTTTGTGTAAATGAGCAGATATTGAGCAGATATTGAGCAGATATTGAGCATTTTGTGTAAATGAGCAGATATCAAAAAAAAAAGATAAACAAGTGTATCTAATAAAGTGACCAGTGATTGTATCTGTGTTTAACCTGTCCTTTGCTGTCTGTTTTCTTTGCATCACATATGTCTTGATAAACAAAGTTGGTGAGTATGGAGCTCTAATTTTCCATTAGAATCGGATTAAACAAATATTTTGTTAATTGTGACTTTGGAGTATTGTTCAGACAACTGTATATCAAAAATTGTTTTCTGATATTTTATTGAACAAACACAATTGTCGCATTATCTGCAACTGTGTGGTGACCAGAAATGTACAACAATCCAGTTTCAGACATTTTACTTTGGGATTCCAAAATGTGAGAGGGACAAGCAGGGGCGTAAATCCCGCAGGAGAAGGGGGAGGGATGCAGGGGTCATGCCCCCCCTTCCATAAAGTTGTCCCCCCAAACATCACATTGTAAGCACAAACATTTTTTATTTGAATAGCATAGTAAGTTTCATTGAAGGCACAAAACAAGTGGTGCGACTTAAAAACACATTGTTTGACATTTATAACTATTGAAAGATTAGGAACCCCCCCTCCCCCCCCCCCCCATCCTCATGGTGTTTTAGCCCAATCTGTTTCCCCCCCGCGGGCAGGGCTGCTACAGCTCCTTACACACTCACATACATGCCAACAGAGAGGCAGAGAGCGGTTAGGAGTACGTAAGTGCATTGAAAGCTTAATGAGTGAAAGGTTAATAAGTTATTTATCAGTCCATGTTTTCAACAATCAGATACAGAACATGAAAAGTGATATTTCATCTCATTTGTCCAAAGTCTGCTGGCATGTTTTACATAAACTCAGCATATAGCATGTTAAGCTAATTAGTAGGGATGTAATGTAATGATGCATCATGACATGGATACACTGTGTTATGTGATATATCTGGAAATAATGGGAGACAGAGTCTTGTTCATTCAGCATAGAACTCACACTTCATTACAGCGAACTTGGAACTATATACAGAGTGGGCTGTGCCCCCTTGACGTCATCCTGTGGGTGGGCACGGCACCGCACACACACACACTTCCACACACAACATTCTCCCCCCTTTCGAAAAATGTGAAACCTCACACACAACTGAACTTCCCAAATTTAGAAACCCGAATCACGCACTAAGAACAAGGAGAAAAATATACTATATATTAGAACAAACCTATCACATTCACACAAAACAACTCAAACCTGGACCACGTCTCTTAAAATGTACAAAATAATCCCATAATACTCATATAGGGCGGTGCGGTGGAGCAGTGGTTAGCACTGCACCAGCACAGCAACTCTCCCTTGGCCATGGGATCCCTGGTTCGATCCCAGCCCCTGACCAACAGTGATCTGTGTGGAGTTTGCATGTTCTCCCTGTATCTGCATGGGTTTACTCCGGGATTTCTCCGGTTTCCTCCCACAGGCCAAAAACATGCAGGTTAGGTTAATTGGAGACTCTAAAGTGGCCCTAGGTGTGAATGTGTGTGTGAATGGTTAAGGGATAGCGCCGTACCGTGGCTGCTTCATCCATCCAGGTGGATGCCCTCAATTTCCCCTCTGGGGATCAATAAAGTATACAAAATCAAAAAAAAAAAATCACTCACACGCACACCAGCATTCAATATATGCAAACTGTACATAATCACATATATTCAGATATTTACACAAAAGTCTTTTCCTTTAAGTAATACCAATGTCTCTTGGCAGCCACCATCTTCTATACTGCCACGGAGGACCTGGGCAGCCCCACGACATCAATAAGCCTCCCCCCAGGATCGAAACACCCCTCCCTAGCCAAAATGTCTCTACCTGCCAAAACTTGTTTTTCTTCTCTGGGCTGGACCTTGCCTCCGACCTGCAGGGGAATCCGACCCTGTCTCCTATGCCCACCACGTCGTCTCTGGACCTCCTTCCTGTGTTAGGCTGTCCTGCCGACCCGGTCCAAACGCTTACCCCGACGATGGTGTTTGGCACGCTGCAGAACCGCGTCGATTTGTTCTGCTCTGCTCTCTTTTCCTCCAGCCTCGGCAGCCTTCCTCACGGGGACCCCACAGTGCCGTCTGGTTCCCACATCAAGGACAACGCGGCTACCGGCACGAGGGTCAACCCTCACTGGGTTATCGTTGCTCCAGTCACTATCACCTCCCAGCTCGACAGACCAGTTTGTGTCCTGAACCGCGGCGTCATCCACGTCTGGCTGTAGCTGCTGTCCCTCGGGGCTCTCGGTGACACTCCCGTCGGCTCCATCTCCCGACCCGGGTACATCGTCATTGCTCACGGCCCCCTTGCTCCAGGTGTCCTGCTGTGTCGTCTCTGCGTCCTGCTGCTGCTCACCTCCAGGGCACACGCCATCACCTTGACCGGGCTCGTTCACCACCCCGGGTTCCTCACCGCTGCATCCAGCGCTCTCTGTGCTTGTGTTCCGCTGCACCATCATCGTGTCCGGCTGCGGCTCTTCCTCGGAGCTCTCAGCACGCATGGTCCCGCTCTTCAGCTTCCATCAGCGGAGCTGACTCCTGCTCTGATTCTGGGCTGCTGACCGTGCGACCACCGATTTCCAAGGTGAATCCCAGCTCATCAAACAGGTCCCATCCCATGACATTTTCGCTCCGGCATGCCACCTTGAACTGGAACGCTGGAAGAATTTTCTCACCATACTGCACCATCAGCATGATACTCCTGCTGTTACTGGAGTCCTTGTCGTCCGGCAGTTCCACCGCATCCGGGCACTGGGGTGTGAGCCTCTGAACCCAGGCCTCACTCATGATGGACCGCGTGGCAGCGGTGGCTATCAGCATGGGTACCCTCATGCCGTCCAGCTTCACCACCCATTGCAGTCCTGACCATCCTTCGGGGCGCGCAACGTTTCATTGTTTCCGCTGTCGTCAGTGGCCAGGAGCTCCACCACACATGGCCCCGGTTCTGCTTTGAGGCCCAGCTTGGTGCCCTTAGCTTTGTTTTGGCGCCAAACTAGCCTGTCAGCTAGCCTGTCCATAGACTTTGACTGAGCAGTTAGCTTTCCCAAGCTAACTAGCTCTGTTGTCCCTAGCGCCAAAAGCTCCTTCGCCCTCGTCTGCTCTGCAAAGTGCGCTTCCATGTACACGACGGCCTCTTCGTAGGAATTATCCGTGCATAGCGAGTTGAGGATCCTCCGGCCCTCCTCACCGAGGTGAAAATCCAGGATCGCACAGCGCTGTCGCCCATCGAGCCAAGGGATATTCAGCTCTTTGAGGTACTCCTCGAAATTCTGTCTCCACTCCGGCCACGAAATCACTGGCTCACCAGGGCTCTCCAGAAACGGCATTGGTCCCTGAGGTATCCTGCACGCACCCATTACTCTCCTCATCGCCAAATGCTATGTCTGGAAATAATGGGAGTCAGAGTCTTGTTCATGCAGCATAGAACTCACACTTTATTACAGCAAACTGACATAATGCACGGCTCAGGAGACACACACGCAGGCTCAGGGTAGATCTAATAGCTTTATTAACAACAAGTGTGTATGAGTGTGTGTCTGCGAGATGTGAATGTGTTGGTGGTGGCGTCTGCGTCAGGCACGGAGGCAGGAGGCCGTACAGCCGGACAACCCTATGGGAGAAGCAAAGGGAGAAGGGTAACGGGCACCACACCAACACAGGAGATATGATAATGATGACTGGCTTACTTGGGAATGGCAGGTGGCTGGCACAGCAAGGGTGAAGCCCGGAAGACAGCGACCTGGAGCGCCCGGTGCAGCAGCGAGGGAATGGTGGCAGAGAGGAGTGGTCCGCCGCCGGGAAATCCACCTGTGCACAGGGGAGCAGACTAGGAGAAGAAGGAGGTAAGAGATTCTTACTTGGATGTTTGCTGAGCGGTTGAGATTCCTTACAGCAAGAGTAGCGAGTGAAGACTGACGCCTTCAGGCCGAAGCTCAGGGCGAGGCGGCTTAAATCCCTCGCCGCTGATGAGGTGCAGGTGTGCGTGCAGCTGGCGCCGCAGATGGGCGGCGAGGCGTGACAGTACTCCCCCCTCTAGCAGCGCCTCCTGGCGATGGTTTCTCCAGGTGCGCTCGGTGGAACTCAGTAATGAGGGACGGGTCCAACACAAATGACGAGGGTACCCATTGCCGATGTTCAGGCCCATAACCCTCCCAGTCCACCAAGTACTGCAACCCACGACCCCGGCGCCGGGAGTCCAGGATAGAGGAGACAGGCCAGGCCAGATGGCCATCAATCATCCGGGGCGCGGGCTGCACAGCAGGAGGAGGGCAAAGGGGGTCGGAGACTGCCGGCTTCACCTTGGACACGTGGAAGGTGGGATGGATGTGGAGGGAGGAGGGAATAGCTACACGCACAGCCACCGGGTTGATAATCCTGGTGATGGGGTATGGGCCCATAAAACGCTGTGCCTGCTTCCTCCTCTCACCCTTTAAAGTGACGTCCTGGGTAGACACATAAACACGCTGGCCCACCTGGTACGCTGGGGCAGGTCTTCTGTGCCGGTCCGCCGGGGATTTGTTGCGCTCCGCCGTGCGTAAAAGCGCATTGCGCGCCGACGCCCAGATGGAACGGCACTGCCTGAGGTGCGCCCGAACTGAGGGGACAGTTACCTCACTCTCCTGCGCAGGGAAAAGAGGGGGGTCGTAGCCCAGGGACGCCTTAAAGGGAGACATCCCTGTGGCAGAAGAGCGGGCGGTGTTGTGGGCGTACTCAACCCAGGCGAGATGGTTACTCCAGGACGCAGGCTTGGACGCAGTGACGCAGCGGAGCGCAGCCTCCAGCTCCTGGTTGGTCCGCTCACACTGCCCGTTGGTTTGGGGGTGATGGCCGGAGGAAAGGCTTACCTTGGCTCCCAGGGCGTTGCAAAAGGACCTCCAAACCTCTGAGGAAAATTGGGGCCCCCGGTCCGAGACCACGTCCACCGGAATCCCGTGCAGCCTGACCACGTGTTGGACTAGGAGGTCCGCCGTCTCCAGGGCAGATGGAAGACCTCATAGCGGGATGAAGTGCGCTGCCTTGGAGAAACGGTCTACGATGGTCAGGACAGTGTCGAAGGTGTTAGAGACTGGGAGTCCGGTGACGAAATCCAGGGCGATATGCGACCAGGGCCTGCCAGGGACGGGCAGAGGCTGGAGCAAACCCGCTGGAGGGGCATTACCTGATTTACTGGTGGCACATACAGGGCAGGCCCGGGCGTAGCGGGCAGCGTCCTTCCGCAGGCCCGGCCACCAGAAGGACCGTTGAAGAAGGTCGATCATCCGGGAGGAACCAGGGTGGCAGGTGAGCTTAGATGTGTGCAGCCAGTGGATGACCTCCCCCCGGACCGTGGATGGCACAAAAAACCTCCCCTCCGGTCCGCCGCCAGGGTCAGGTTCCGATTCCTGCGCCTTCCGGATCTTACTTTCTATGTCCCAAGTGACGGCTCCCACGATGCACGACCTGGGCAGGATGGTGTGGACCGTGTCCTCAGACGCCTCAGGGGCAAATTGCCTAGAGAGGGCGTCGGGCAGGCTGTTCTTGGAGCCAGGCCTGAAGGTGATGTTAAAACGGAACCTGGCAAAGAACAAGGACCAACGCGCCTGGCGGGCGTTCAGATGCTTGGCAGATCTTAAGTATTCCAAGTTCTTGTGGTCAGTCAGGACCACGAACGGCAGGTCCGCCCCCTCTAGCCAGTGATGCCACTCCTGCAGCGCGAGCTTGATGGCGAGGAGCTCTCTGTCCCCCACATCGTAGTTCCGTTCCGCCGGGGACAAGCGCCGAGAGAAGAAAGCGCAGGGCCGTTTGACTCCGTCATCAGGCGACCGCTGAGATAGAACCGCCCCCCACTCCTGTGTCCGAAGCATCCACCTCCACGATGCATTGCAGCGACGGATCGACTTGGCTGAGGACCTGGGAGGAGGAGAACTCCGCCTTCAGTGCCTGGAAAGCAGCTGCGGCCTCTTTGGTCCACCGGAACGGGACCTTAGGGGACGTGAGGCGGGTCAGAGGGCCGACGACGGTGCCAAAATTCGGGACGAAGCAGTGGTAGAAGTTTGCAAACCCAATAAATTGTTGCACCTGTTTCCTTGATGTAGGTGTAGGCCATTCCACCACCGCCTTCACCTTCACTGGGTCCGGAAGCACCTGGTCGTGGGAGATGACGAACCCGAGGAAGGATGTAGTCTTAGCGTAGAATTCACACTTTTCTGCCTTCACATATAACCGGTTCTCCAGCAGCCTTTGGAGGACCCGCCTCACATGGACCCGGTGCTCGTCCCTGGATTTGGAGAAGATGAGGATGTCATCCAGGTAGACGAACACAAACAGGCCGATGAAATCCCGGAGGACGTCATTTATTAGGCGCTGAAAGACGGCTGGAGCATTGGTCAACCCGAACGGCATCACCAGGTACTCGAAATGGCCCTTCGGGGTACGGAAGGCTGTCTTCCACTCATCTCCCTCCCGGATCCGGACGAAGTGGTATGCGCTGCGTAAATCCAGCTTGGTGAACCAAGTCGCCCCCTGGAGGGAGTGGAAGGTGGTGTCCATTAGTGGCAGGGTGTAGCGATCCTTCTCCGTGATATCATTCAGGGCGCGGTTGTCGATACAAGGACGGAGGGAACCATCCTTCTTACCCACGAAGAAGAATCCTGCGCCTAATGGTGATGACGAGGGACGGATAATTCCAGCACTCAGCGATTCCTTGAGGTAGGAATTCATAGCCTCCTTCTCTGGCGCCGACAGGCTGTAGAGTCGCCCAGAGGGTAAGGGTGCCCCCTGGCGGATGTTTATCGCACAGTCGTAGGGCCTGTGTGGAGGAAGAGACATCGCCTTGGACTTGCTGAAAACCATACCCAGGTCGTGAAATTCTGGTGGCACCAGGGAGAGATCCGGGGGCGCAGCGTCCTTAGGAGTTGGAGAAGAGGACGGAGAGCAGGCAGCGGATTGCAGGCAGGTGCTCATGCAGAAGGAACTCCATGCCGATACCCTGGCGGACTTCCAATCCAGGACGGGGTTATGGAGGCGAAGCCAGGGGTATCCCAGGATGACGGGCGACACAGAGTTGGGGAGGACGTAGAAAGTGATTTCCTCCCGGTGGTTCCCAGAGATGATCACAGGGACAGGGACGGTCTGGTGTGTGACTCTCCCCAGGGAGACATGGGAGAGTTTGACCAGGGCGAGAGGGGATTTGAGGGCTTGGCAACGGATGCCCAATCGGGTTGCCAGGCTTTGTGAAATAAAGCTGCCCTCCGCGCCCGAATCCACCAGTGCGTGGGTGAGGTGCCCAGTGGGGTTGTGACAAAACCAGACGGGCAGCTTCAATTGGGAGAGGGGATTTAACTGACTGACGTCCGCAAGGCCCCCTACAGTGACTCGCGGACCTCCCCGTTTGGCTTCTGTGGGCAAAGCTCCACCGTGTGTTGGCTGTCTCCGCAATACATGCAGAGACCCAACTCACGGCGGCGTTGTCTCTCCGCAGGAGGGAGCTTTGTCCAGCCCGTCACCATCGGCTCCGACTCCTCGGAGCGCGATGGTGGCGGCAACGCCAGGGGGCGAGCTTGGGACAGGCGCGACGAGGCACCACGAGAGCGAGAAGAAGACGACTTCCGCTCCAAAGTGCGCTCGCGCAACCTGTTATCCAGGCTGATGGCTAGGGACGTTAGCTCCGCTAAAGTCTCCGGGATGTCCCGCCCAGCCAGTTTGTCCCTCAGACCATCACTGAGACTGCGGAGGAAGATGCCACAGAATGAACGTTCATCCCAGCCAACCTCCTCCGTCGCTACCCGGAAGTCGATCGCATAATCAGCTGCCGACCGGCTTCCCTGCTGGAGGCTGAGAAGCCGATCGACCTGAACGCTCTCAGTACGAGAATGATCAAAGACTTCCAGGAACTGTCTCACGAATTGGCCATAGGTGAGGGTGGCGTAACTGGGCTTCGCCATTACGGCGTAAGCCCAAGTAAGCGCTCGCCCCTCCAGAAGATTCCCTATGTAGCCAATTCGGCTATGGTCTGAGGGAAAATCTCCGGGCACACGGTGGAACACGGACTCACATTGCATTATAAACCCCCGTGCTCCGCCGAGCTTACCGCTAAAGCGGGCGGGGGTCGGAATGGGTGTGAGCCGAACCGGTGCTACCGGAGCAGGCTGGACGGCCGCTGGAGCAGCAGGAGCCGCGCCGCCCTGACGAGCCGGGGGGAACGGCTGTTGGGGGTCCAAGCAGTCCAATCGGTTAGTGATGATGGACAATTGATTTAGAATCACCTGTTGCTGGTGGGCTATTAGGTCCACTCGAGCCTCGAGGGTGGAAAGTCAGCGTGTGAGCCCGCCGTCTGCCGAGCCGCTCTGCTGAAGCCGTACTGACATAATGCACGGCTCAGGAGACACACACGCAGGCTCAGGGTAGATCTAATAGCTTTATTAACAACAAGTGTGTATGAGTGTGTGTCTGCGAGATGTGAATGTGTTGGTGGTGGCGTCTGCGTCGGGCACGGAGGCAGGAGGCCGTACAGCCGGACAACCCTATGGGAGAAGCAAAGGGAGAAGGGTAACGGGCACCACACCAACACAGGAGATATGATAATGATGACTGGCTTATTTGGGAATGGCAGGTGGCTGGCACAGCAAGGGTGAAGCCCGGAAGACAGCGACCTGGAGCGCCCGGTGCAGCAGCGAGGGAATGGTGGCAGAGAGGAGTGGTCCGCCGCCGGGAAATCCACCTGTGCACAGGGGAGCAGACTAGGAGAAGAAGGAGGTAAGAGATTCTTACTTGGATGTTTGCTGAGCGGTTGAGATTCCTTACAGCAAGAGTAGCGAGTGAAGACTGACTGCTTCAGGCCGAAGCCCAGGGCGAGGCGGCTTAAATCCCTCGCCGCTGATGAGGTGCAGGTGTGCGTGCAGCTGGCGCCGCAGATGGGCGGCGAGGCGTGACACAAACTTGGAACTATATACTGAGTGGGCCCTGCCCCCTTGACGTCACCCTGTGGGTGGGCACGGCACTGCACACACACACACTCCCACACACAACATTATGAAGTTTAGACTGGACCATAAATCTGAATTTGAAGTCATGTGTTTTATACTGGATACTTAGTTCACAGTGTTCTGGGCTTGTAGCCTACATTCATGCCAAAACTTTTTTCTTTTACTTAAGGAAAAATAAATCTAGGCTAATTATGCACATTATCTGCAATTAGGTGTTGCATCTCTGCTAAATCTGAAAATAACCTGTGTGCTTGTGCTTGTCCAGTTATAGCAGAGAAAAGAAAAGTAACAGACATCCGGTAATTTTTCAGTGCACCGAAATGACAAGTAAGTAGAAAGATCCCAATAATATTAAGGCAGCTTGTTGTTGAAAAATGTCCATATAAAGGAATGAGGAGTTTATGGAAATGTTTAATAATTGTTTCATTAGGGACAGCAAAGTCAGGACAGAGAGCTGGGCACAGAGAGACAGTCAGTCAACCAGAGATATCAGTCTCAGGTAAATCTGTTGAGCTTTTATTTAGTGTGATGGCCTTTTGTGCAGTGCTGACAAACATCTCCAAGTTTTTTTTTGTTTTTTTTTTCTTTTTGGAATGAAATTGACATGACAATAGTGAAAAAAGTAATTGAAGGAACTGCTAAACCACTCACCCACATCTGTAACCTGTCATTTCAAACTGGTAAATTTCCAAACAAAATGAAAATAGCAAAAGTAATACCACTATATAAAACAGGAGACAGTCATTATTTCACAAATTACAGGCTGGTCTCTTTACTCTCACAATTCTCCAAAATACTTGAAAAAATCTTCACTAAGAGACTGGATGATTTCATTGAAAAACACAACCTCCTTACAGACAGCCAGTATGGTTTTAGAGCAGATAAATCAACATCTTTGGCACTGATAGAACTTACAGAAGAAATTACTAGTTGTATAGATTAAAAAAAAAAAGTTTGCTGTAGGAGTATTTATAGATTTAAAGAAAGCTTTTGACACCATTGACCACAGAATTCTACTGAGGAAATTGGAAAGGTATGGGATAAGAGGGGTCGGTCTGAGTTGGTTGGAAAGTTATTTAAGTAACAGACAACAATTTGTACAAATTGATGAGCACAAATCACCCTTCATGGACATCACTTGTGGTGTGCCCCAGGGGTCAGTTTTGGGACCCAGACTCTTTATCTTGTATATAAATGACCCTGCCTCTCGCCCAAAGATGCTGGGATAGGCTCCAGCCCCCCCGCGACCCGAAAAGGATTAAGCGGAAGAAGATGGATGGATGGATGGATGCCAAGTATCAAAAATTCTGAAATTTATTTTGTTTGCGGATGACACAAATATCCTTTGCACTGGTGAGAATTTGCAGCAGGTTTTAGAGGTGGTCACAACTGAAATAAAAAGGTTAACGCAGTGGTTCAACAAAAATAAATTATCTCTAAATCTGAAAAAAAAACCAAAGATTATGTTGTTTGGAAATTATAAAATAAATCATGAAATAATGGTAACGATAGATGATACCAGAATAGAAACAGTACAGGAAAATAAGTTTCTGGGGGTGACGCTAGACAATAAAATCTGCTGGAAACCTCACATCAGTCACATCCAGGCCAAGTTGACAAAATGTATAGGGATATTGGGGAAGACAAGACACATCTTGGACTATAAATCATTGTTCTTACTGTACAATTCACTGTTTCTACTTTATCTTAAATACTGTGTAGAAGTCTTGGGAAACACCTACAAGACCAACCTACAGCCAATATGCACATTACAAAAAAAAGCTATAAGGATAATAAATAATGTAGGATATAGAGACCATACCAACTCGTTGTTTTTAAAGTCACATGTCATAAAGTTCATGGATTTAGCTAAATTTAAGACAGCACAAGTCATGTACAGGGCAATTAATAATCAACTGCCAACTAATATCCAAAAAATATTCAAAAAATTGACAATGATTATAATTTGAGAGGAGACTTAAACTTTACAAAACCTAAGGTACGAACAACTAAGAAAAGTATGTGCATATCTGTCTGTGGGGTGGATTTGTGGAACAGTCGGGAGCTGGAACTGAAACTATGTACAAACAGAAATCAATTCAAAAATAGGTATAAACATTATTTGCTTAAAGAATATATGTTAGAAGGGTAGTATTTACGGTATATGTACGATTCACTATGCTCACTCTGGGACACTATGGAATGGTGGGTGGGACAGTGCTGCGTATATCTGTGTTGTTTGGGGCTGGTTTTGATGTATGGACGGTATGTATGTTAGGATGGATGGGTGTTAATGTTGATATGTCCAAATATAGTTAATTGTTTACTTGGGGTCTTAAATGTGGTAAATTGAATATATTTCACATGGGTTGTATTTATGGAAAAGAGGAGTTGGAGTTAATAAGTGTTCATTTCTTCCTTCTCCCCTTCGAGCACTGTATACTGTCACTTTGTCGCACTTGTCATTTGTTTCTGTTATTTTTTACTTTTTTGTTCGAAATAAAGTATGTATGTATCTATCTATGAAATAAGGAGAACTCTCTTTAGACTACTGAAAAAATTAGTGCCTTGCAAAAGTATTCCCCCCTTTTGCTTTTTACCTATCTTGTTACATTGTGGGAATGTGAGAATGACGAGACAGAGTTCTCGCTCAAGTCAGCTTTATTCACATCACCAACATCTCAAAGAAGAAAGAGATCAACACAGGAAACTCTCGTCCTTAAATACCAGGACTCTTACAGTTCATAAGTCACATGTCTCACAGACCACGTTGCATTATAATTCACAGTAACAATGCATCTCCCTTTAATCCTTTAATTACCCCCCACACACACAGTCTCAAGCCTTGCATACCAAAGCTAACATCCTTGCAGCTTCCTGTAATTTCCAAGGAAGCTCTGCCTTTGTTCTGATCTAAAATGTGAGTCACAAAGCAGGTCACATATGTGTGTCCACCACACAAGCCCCCCCAAACATTTTAGAACAAACAAGAGAATAACAACATGCATGCCGTGATAGTATCAATACACATCAGTCCACATGCTGTCTAGGCTTCAGTCTCCTGCCGTATCTGCTGTAGCTGGGATTCAACGTCTCTGCGGCGCCGTCACGCTGGGGGTTTGCCGTCTGGGGGTGGAAACCTTTTATCAGTCCCTGCGGGTGTTCTGGGGCAACATAACTCTGTGAAGCCCCCCGCGGGGGTCTACCTCGCCGCGGGGCCCTTGCCAACAGCACTTGCTCGTCTGCCACCACAAAAGCGGGTTTGAGTCTGTTTATGCCAACTTTCTCTTTCCTACCCCCCAAATCTAGCAAAAACTGCTTGTCCCCTGTTTCTAGCACTCTGAACGGTCCGTCATAAGGCGGTCGCAGCGGGGTTCGATGTGCATCGTGTCTGACAAAAACAAACTCTGCGTTCTTCAAAGTTTTAGGCACAAAAACGCGTGGAAAACTGTGGTGCGCGGGGCCGGGCAGCGTGCTTGATTCTATGTTACTCCGCAACAGCTGAGACGGGGAGGCGTCTGGCACAAGGTTATCTGGGAGAAACTCCCCAGGCAGCCGGAGTGGCTGCGCAAACACGAGCTCCGCTGGGGAGGCTGTTAAGTCCTCTTTAGGCGCAGAACGCAACCCCAATAACACCCACGGTAACTTGTCTACCCAATTTGCATCCGTCAGTGACGCTCTGAGAGCTGCTTTCAATGACCTATGAAAACGTTCTCATAACCCGTTAGCCTGCGGATTGTACGCGGTTGTGCGGTGAATTGTGACACCCAGGCTGCGGGCCATTGTCGACCAAAGCTCGGACACAAATTGAGGGCCTCTGTCGGACGTAATGTCCGACGGAACGCCGAAGCGCGGCACCCAAGCTGTTAAAAACGCGCGCGCCACCTCCTCGGCCGTGGTTGATGCCAGTGGGACAACTTCAGGCCAGCGCGTGGTGCGGTCCACCATTGTCAGAAGGTGTGTGAACCCTTGTGACGGCGGAAGGGGGCCCACGAGGTCCACATGAACGTGATTGAACCTCTTGGCCGGAATGTAAAATGGCTCCAAAGGAGCCCTCGTGTGCCTGTGTACTTTGGCTCGTTGACACGCCGTGCAGGCTGCTGCCCACTCTTTAACTTGTTTGCGAAGGCTCGGCCACACAAATTTCTCTCCTGCCATTTTGACCGACGCGCGCACTCCAGGGTGCGCCAAAGAATGAATCGAGTCAAAAACGCGGTGGCGCCACGCAGCCGGTACTACTGGACGCGGCCGTCCAGTGGAGACATCGCAGATTAGGGGGGGCATACCGTCTTGCAGCACCCTGCTCTCCAGCCTTAACCCTGTTGGTCCAGACTGAAGCGCGTGCACATCCGCGTAACTAACCTGCTCCGCGGCCATGGCTGCGTAACCTACTCCTACGCTGACTGGGGCCGCCACGGCGCGCGAGAGGCAATCTGCCACTACATTGAGTTTGCCCGCCACATGCTGAATATCAGTGGTAAACTCTGATATCGCGGCCAGCTGTCTCTGCTGCCGGCCTGACCACGGTTCAGAAACCTTGGCCATCGCAAACGTTAGCAGTTTGTGGTCAACGAACGAGGTGAAAGAGCGTCCTTCTAGCCAGAACTGAAAGTGGCGGATGGCCAAATGGAGAGCCAGCAGCTCCCTGTCGAACGCGCTGTATTTACGTTCGCTATCGCGCAAGGTCCTGCTGAAAAAGGCGAGGGGCTGCCAAACCCCAGCTACATGTTGCTCCACGACCACCCCTATGGCCACATCTGATGCGTCAGTGGTGAGCGCTATGCGGGCCGTTGGGTCTGGGTGTGCCAACAACGCAGCCTTTGCCAAGGCTGCTTTCACCACCGAGAACACTTGGTCCCGCTCCGGGGACCACTCGACCTTATCCGCGGGTTTCTTTTTTTTGAGGGCGGCATACAGCAGCTGCATGAGTTGCGCCGCGCGGGGGAGAAAACGGTTATAAAATTCACCATTCCCAAAAACTCCTGCAACGCCCTGACCGTCTGCGGCCGGGGAAAATCTGCCACCGCGCGCACTTTGTCAGGGAGCAGAACTGCTCCTTCGGGGGAGACGCAGTGTCCTAAAAAATCGATCTGCACCACCCCGAACTGACACTTCGCTGGGTTGATTATTAACCCGTGATCCCCCAACCTTCGGAAAACTGTGGCCAGGTGTTTTTCGTGTTCGTCTTCGGACGCGCTGGATACTAAAATATCGTCCAAGTAGACGAACATGAAAGGGAGATCGCAAAGCACCGCGTCCATCAAGCGTTGGAACGTCTGAGCAGCCCCTTTAAGTCCGAATGGCATGCGTAAAAACTCGAATAGGCCAAACGGAGTTATTACCGCTGTTTTGAGTATGTCCTCAGCGCGCACTGGGACTTGGTGATAACCGCAGACCAAGTCTATTTTAGAAAAAACGCGCGCCCCTGCCAAATGAACGGAAAAATCTTGGATATGCGGGATTGGGTAGCGGTCGTGCGCTGTAGCGTTGTTTAACCTGCGGAAATCCCCGCAAGGTCGCCATGATCCGTCAGCTTTCGGGACCATGTGTAGCGGGGAAGCCCACGGATTGTTTGAACGCCTGATAATGCCCAACCTCTCCAGGTTGGTGAACTCCTCGCGCGCTATGGCCAGTTTAACTGTGTCCAAGCGCCGAGCTTTTGCAAAAATGGGCGGTCCGGTAGTGGTAATAAAATGCTCCACCCTGTGTTTAGCGACTGTTGCCGAAAATGTGGGGACCGTGAGTGCTGGGAACTGAGTGAGCAGTGTGTGGAACTTACCACTTGCAGCTGTGACGTCGGCTTGTGCTGTTGGTGGGGCCACTCGCGCTGTACAGGGGATAGAATCAAAAGAAAGTGCATTAACCAGGCGCCTGTTAGCGAGATCAACCAACAAACCATGTGAGCACAAAAAATCAGCCCCCAACATATTGAAATTCACTGCTGCTACAACAAAAGTCCACTCAAATGTACGGCCGTGTAGAGACAGAAGCAGAGTCTTCTCACCAAAGGTCTTAATCTCCGAGCCGTTCGCTGCTGTCACCCCGGGACCTCTGGAACCTGCTAGTCTGTCCGCGTAGGAAGGTGTGATGAAACTCAACTGGGAGCCTGTGTCCACGAGGAACTGCCTCCCCGAGCGTGCGTCCAACAAGTAGAGCAGCTTGTTCTCCTCCCCGAGGGCCGCAGCTGCTACCGACCCCCGGTCTTGGCGTTTTGCCAAACGCCCGAACTGGCACGGTGGTACACATTTGCGTGCCCTCTCTGCGAAATGGCGATGGTAGAAACAAAGGACGTCTGATCCGCGTTCCCTGGGCCCTGCCGCCGCCGTTGTCGGTGAGTCTGGTACCACTGCCTCTGGCCCCCTGTCATCTCCGGTCGTTGCGCCGAGTTCCGCTACAGCGGCCGTGGCCACGCGCCGCTTGGTGGCGTTGACAATCCGCTGCGCCTCTCAGCCCAGTGCACGGTAGTCCCGTTGGGCCAACAGTGGCGAACTGGCCAGGGTCGCTCTCGCTGCTGACGGTAGAGTCCTGAAGAAGAGGTGGGTGAAAATGAAGTGATCATTGTCAGAGTCTTTCAACCTCAACAACTTCTCCATCAGGTTCGCGGGCATGTCATTTTCAAACTCCATCAGTGCCAGGAGCCTCTCTGCTCGCTCCTCTGCCGAGGGGGTGAATTGCTGGATGAGTGCAGCCTTCAACGTGCCATATTTGTCGCTGTCCTGCGGCTGGTCGATCAGGCTCTCCACATGCTGGGCCGTGTTGTTGTCCAGCTTTGCCACTACGTGGTAGAATTTTGTGGCGTCTACCGATATCCCCCAGAGGTTGAACTGCACCTCAATCGCGTTGAACCAGGAGCGCGGATTGTTCTGCCAGAAGTCCGGTAGCTGGACTGTAGCGGCATTCGCTAGGCTGGGGGCTCCTGACGAGGCTGGCCCGGGGGAATTCTCCTCTTGCATGATACGTCTTGGGTCACCAGTGTGGGAATGTGAGAATGACGAGACAGAGTTCTCGCTCAAGTCAGCTTTATTCACATCACCAACATCTCAAAGAAGAAAGAGATCAACACAGGAAACTCTCGTCCTTAAATACCAGAACTCTTACAGTTCACAAGTCACATGTCTCACAGACCACGTTGCATTATAATTCACAGTAACAATGCATCTCCCTTTAATCCTTTAATTACCCCCCACACACACAGTCTCAAGCCTTGCATACCAAAGCTAACATCCTTGCAGCTTCCTGTAATTTCCAAGGAAGCTCTGCCTTTGTTCTGATCTAAAATGTGAGTCACAAAGCAGGTCACATATGTGTGTCCACCACAACATTACGACCTGTAATTTATATGTATTTAATCTGGATTTTATATAATAATTTGCAAAAAATAAGAGTCTACATTTGTGAAATGAAATGAGAGAAGTATGAAAATACAACAAAAGTTAAAAATTAAAAACATACATTGGCATGTGCAGATGTACAGTATTCACCCCTTTGCTATGAAGCCCCTAAACATTCTGGTGCAACCAGTTACCTTCAGAAGTCACAAGAATAGTAAAATAAAGCCCACCTGTGTCCAATCTAAGTGTCACATGATAATTTTGAATGAATTGGCTAGGCACTGTGTGTATTGGGTAGTTGTGAGTTTGAAAGAGATATTTCTATTCTAGGAGGCAGACAGTTCACAGTCAGGGACAGTGGTGGAAGGGCCAACCAGAGAGCTGGAGACTTCATTTGACAGCCCAGGGGACATGGATACAGCCGGTCAAGATCAGAAACGTTCTACCATTAGCAGCACCAGCATAGGGACAGGGGACAGAGGCACAGCAGGGAAATCAGACCTCAGTGACTGTACCAAACCGTATCAACCACATCCACGATTTATGGAACCACAAACTCTTACTCATAGAACACTTACATTCCAAGACAAATGGTTTCGGGATTTTCCATGGTTACATTACTGTCCATCACTTAAAGGGGTCTTGTGTTCTTATTGCAGCAAAGACTACTCTCACCAGTCCTCTTTTGGACAAAGAGCTGATGCTGCATTCATCAGTGCAGGCTTCAGAAACTGGAAAAAGGCCATTGAAAAATTCACAGCACACCAAAACTCTCAAGCCCACCACCACTATGTAAGTGTGAGTGCACATTAGATTAGATTAGATTAGATTAGATTAGATTAGATTAGATTCAACTTTATTGTCATTACACATGTATGAATACAAGGTAACGAAACACAGTTTAGCATCCAATCAGAAGTGCAAAGGACAGCAGTGCAGTAAATACAGTAATTGACAGTATGTGCAATTTAAGCAGATATATGCAGATAGGTCAGCGCAGAAAGTTAAGAGTACCATTATGTGCAAATAATGTACAATAAGTTAGGTGGGCAGTTATGTACAGGTGAGGATGGTAAGAGATGGGAATAAGTTAGCATAAATTACAGAAGAGCAAAGTACAGGTGAAGTGAGGTAAGTAGCAGACAATCTATCTAACTATACAGAGTGGCAATATGCAGAAAAACAGTATGTAGTTAAATATGTGATGATAATATACAGAAGAGCAGTATGTATCAATATATAATGACAATATGCAGATATGATATATATGTGTATACAGTTTGAGGAAGCACGGGGGGGAGGGGGTGTTAAAGGGGAGAGAAGTGGAGGTTCAGCGGGGAACTAAGTTCAATAACTGACAGCTGTTGGAAAAAAACTGTTCCTAAACCTGCTGGTTCTAGTCCGAAGGCTTCTGAAACGCCTTCCGGAGGGAAGAAGCTGGAACAGTCCATGAGCAGGATGGTTTGAGTCCCTAAGAATGCTGCGTGCCCGGCGCAGACAGCTTTTCCTGTAGACGTCCTCTATAACTGGAAATGGGGTCCCTGTGATGCATTGGGTGGTTTTCACCACCCGCTGCAGCGCCTTACGGTCAGTGACAGAGCAGCTCCCATACCAGACTGTGACACAGTTGGTCAGGGTGCTCTCTGTCACGCAGCGGTAGAAGTTGCCCAGGATGGCAGTTGACAGATGGTTCTTCTTCAGTGTCCTCAAGAAGAAGAGGTGCTGATGGGCCTTCTTGATCAGGCTGGTGGTGTTAACTGACCAGGACAGGTCCTCTGAGATGTGGGTCCCCAGGAATTTGAAACTGGGGACACGTTCAACAGCTATGCCATTGATATGGATGGGGTCATGTGTCTCTCCCCTCTCTTTCCTGTAGGCCACTATGAGCTCCTTGGTTTTGCTGGTGTTAAGGAGCAGGTTATTGTCAGCACACCAAGTAGCCAAGTGCTCAACCTCTGCCCTGTAATCTGACTCATCGTTGTCCCTGACGAGTCCGATCACCATGGTGTCATCTGCGAACTTTATGATGGAATTGGATCCATACATAGGCCTGCAGTCATGGGTGAAGAGGAAGTAGAGGAATGGGCTGAGCACACAGCCCTGTGGTACACCAGTGTTGAGTGTGATGATGGAAGAACGGTTGGGGCCTGACCTAACATGCTGGGGTCTGTTGGTCAGAAAATCCATGATCCAGTTGCAGGTGGAGGTACTGATTCCCAGGTCCTCAAGTTTAGTGATCAACTTGGAGGGGATAACTGTGTTGAATGCTGAGCTGAAGTCAACAAACAGCATTCTTACGTAGGTGTTCTTGTCATCCAGATGTGAGAGTACACAGTGCAGCGCTGTAGAAACCGCATCCTCTGTACTCCTATTGCTCTGGTAGGCAAACTGGTGAGGGTCCAGTGTAGGGGGCAGGCATTTTTTGAGCTGTGCCAAGACCAGTCGCTCAAAGCACTTCATGACTATGGGTGTCAGTGCCACAGGGCGATAGTCATTTAGGCACGATGATGTTGAATGTTTCGGCACTGGTACTATAGAAGTGGTCTTGAAGCACGCTGGTACCACCGCCTGGGCCAGGGACAGGTTGAAGATGTCCATGAAGACCACTGCCAGCTGCTCAGCGCATGCCCTCAGCACACGCCCAGGAATGCCGTCAGGACCAGCAGCCTTACGTACGTTGATATGACTCAGTAAGTTACGGACGTCAGTGTGGGTGAGTGTGAGGTGGTGGAGGTCGTCAGAGGGTGGGAAATTGATATTCTTTTCATTATTGTCCTTGTCAAAACGAGCATAGAAGTCATTTAGCTCATTGAGAAAGGACACAGTCATGGCTATAGGTATGGAGTTGCTGGGCTTATAATCAGAGATAGCTTGAATGCCCTGCCACATGCGTCGGGGGTCAGAGTCCCCAAAATGTTCGCCCACCTTCAGCTTGTAGCTGTGCTTGGCCCCCTTGATGCCTTTCTTCAGATGTGCCCTGGATGAACTGTAGGCCTGTGCGTTACCAGATCTAAAGGCGTTGTTACGTGCCTTCAGCAGAAGCCGCACTTCTCTGTTCATCCACGGCTTCTGATTTGGGTACGTGGTGATCTGTCTTTCCGTGGTGACATTGTCAATAGTGGTGTTGATATGGTCCAGGACTGAGTGGGTGTAAGAGTCAATGTTTATGTGGGAGCCACAGGTAGCCTGAGAGGTGAACATACTCCAGTCTGTGTTCCTAAACTTTTCCTGGAGTACAGAGTCAACCCCCTCTGGCCACACTTTGATGGTCCTCACTGATGGCTTCATCCGGTTGATGAGCGGTACATACTTGGGGGTAAGGAACAAAGATAAGTGATCAGACTGACCTAGGTGGGGGAGGGGAGTTGCTCTGTAGGCTCCCACAATATTGGTGTAAACGTGGTCCAATGTTTTGTCCCCTCTTGTGTGACAGGAGACATGCTGGTAGAATTTAGGAAGCACTGTCTTGAGGTTAGAGTGGTTAAAATCACCCGCCACAATAAATGCTGCCTCTGGGTGTGCAGTTTGTTGTTTGCTAATAGCTGCATGTAGTTCTTTCATAGCAAGCTTAGCATTAGCATCCGGAGAGATATAAGCAGCTGTTGTGATGGTACAAGTGAACTTGCGTGGCAGATAGAAAGGTCTACATTTAACCATGAGAAACTCCAGGTTAGCTGAGCAGTGTCTCCCAACAGTGACAGAGTTCGTGCACCAAGCCTTGTTAATATAAATGCACACTGCCCCACCTCTGGTCTTACCGGAGTCATCAGCTGCTCTGTCTGCCCGGAGAGTGTGTAGGCCGGCTAGCTCGATAGCATTGTCGGGTATTCCACTGTGTAACCATGTTTCAGTGAAAATTATGATATTGCAGTTCATAAGTCTCTTATTGTTGGTGATCCAAAGCCGTAGCTCATCCATTTTGTTCGCCAAATCCACATCAGCCAAATCCCATCAGTGCCCAGTTATCCTGCACATGGGGTAAACAGAAGGAGGTAGCAAGACATTGCTTAGCGAAAATTGTTAGTTCTGTGCGGCATGGATCAAGACAGGGACAAGCCTAAAGAGGCCGCAGTCTGCAAGTGACTGAGTAGATGACGTCCCTCAGCGCACGTGGATCGATTTACATAAATAACAATGCCAATGTAAGATTAAGTGGTTAGAATGATCCTCAGTGTTGTGGAACAGTCACTGCAAGCTATAATGGGAAACAGAATATTGGGGGGGGGGGGATTACCACAAATGTGGGGAAAGGGAATGTGTTTTTGTTTGGTTTGTTGGATGAGACAAGTTCAAGAGCATGTTTGAAAACATTGCAACATGTGAAGATACACCTCTGACCATACTGAAACCACTGTGCCCAACAAGGTGGACTGTGCGGAATTCTACAATAATGTCTGTGCTAGGGCAGTATGAGCGGGAATTAACAAGCCTAGAGGAGATGGCAGAAAGCACATCCAGGACAGGTTCAGCTGCCAGTGGCTTATTTGAGCACTTCAGTCAAGGCAAGACTGTATTGGGCCTCACGTTTGCCACTGCTGTTGTTGGAGAGCTGGAATGCTTGAACATTTCTCTACAAAAGAAAACCCAGACTGTCTCAGGTATGCAGGCTGCAGTTAGTTGTGTGAGGGCTTCTTTTAAGGGAATGAGAAATGACAAGAGCTACCTTGCACTACACCGTGTTCCACATTATTATGCAAATGATATTTGTCTCTGATTTTCCTAAATAGTCGATGCAAATGACAGTTAGTATAATTTTCAAGTCATCAACCGTTAGAGCACAATTCAAATTTTATTGAACAAACTTCCCAATGATAACTATTTTTTTGGAAAAATAAAAAAAACTCAATATGCACTGTTCCAAATTATTAAGCACAGCAGAGTTTCAAAACATTTTATTGGTTGTAAAGAACTGAAAATGGTCATTTGTTGAATTTGCAGCATTAGGAGGTCATATTTACTGAAATGAAAAGCTATTTCAATCAAAACATCTTAACAGCCCAAGTTACATGTCCAACATAGGACCCCTTCTTTGACATAACCTTCACAACTCTTGCATCCATTGAACTTGTGAGATTTTGGAGAGTTTGTGCTTGAATTTCTTTGCAAGATGTCAGAATAGCCTCTCACAGCTGCTTTTTTTTTTTTTTTTTTTTTTTTAGTGTGAACTGCCTCCCACCCTCATAGACCTTTTTTTGCTTGAAGATGCTCCAAAGGTTCTCAGTAGGGTTGAGATCAGGGGAGGAGGGGGGCCACACCATGAGTTTCTCTTCTTTTATGCCTATAGCAGCCAATGACACAGAGGTATTCTTTGCAGCATGAGATGGTGCATTGTCATGCATGAAGATAATTTTGCTACGGAAGGCACGGTTTTTCTTTTTGTACCATGGAAGAAAATAGTCAATCAGAAACTATATATTCTTTGCCAAGGTCATTTTCATACCTTCAGGGACCCTAAAGGTGCCTATCAGCTCTCTACCCTTGATTCCAGCCCAAAACATGACTCCACCATCTCCTTGCTGACACTGCAGCCTTGTTGAGACATGGTGGCCATCCACTACTTCATTTATCTGGACTGTCCAGGGTTGCACAGCACTCATCAGTAAACAGGACTTTTTGAAAATTAGTCTTCATGTATTTCTGGGTCCACTGCAACCGTTTCTGCTTGTAAGCATTGGTTAGAGGTTGTCATGATTCCTCGGGTGCTTTACACAGCGCGCCGAGGAATGAGGTGAATAAATGGATTTAAGCGCTGGGTTACACCACAAACACATTTTTTTTTTTAATTTAAGTTTTTGTAAAGGGTCCTTAAGTTGGCCTCCGTCGGTCTATGATGACCATGGAAGAGAATCCTAAACGTCTACTCTGCTGGAACAGCACCGCCTGTGGCTGAACAGGCTGATGCGCAAATGGCAGTCCCTGTCACACAGGTCGCACTTGTGGGTGGTCTCCGTGCTGCTGGAGCTGTGGCAGTTCTTCCTGCGGGTCCTTCTTTCATCTGCTGCAGCAGTCAGTCTCTTTTCACCCGCCTTGAGCTGTCTGGTCAGGGTGCCTCTCCATTTGGAGCGGTCCGTTGCAAGGTCCTCCCAGCACTCTGTGTTGATCTCCAGGGCCTTCATGTCTCTCTTGCAGACGTCTCTAAAGCGCAGCTGTGGGCGGCCAACGTCTCTCCTGCCAGTCGCCAGTTCTCCATAGAGGACGTCTTTGGGGATTCTGCCATCCTCCATACGGTGAACGTGGCCTAGCCAGCGGAGCCTGTGCTGCCTGAGTAGAGTGAACATGGAGGGAAGGCCGGCGCGGGACAGGACTTCTGTGTTGGGCACTTTGTCCTGCCAGGATATGTCCAGGATACGGCGAATGCAGCGCAAGTGGAAGGAGTTCAGTCTCTTTTCCTGCCGGGCGTATGTTGTCCACGTCTCACTCCCATAGAGCAGTGTGCTGATGACGCAGGCATTGTACACTGCCATCTTCATCTTGACAGAGAGTTTGGGATTCTCCCACACTCGTGTGGTGAGGCGAGCGAGTGTGAAGGCTGATTTTCCAATCGTCTTTCCAATCCTCTTGTCGATCTCTGTATCAAGGGAGAGGTTGCTGCTGATCGTGGACCCCAGGTACGTGAACTGATTCACGACCTTAGTCGTCGATGGTGATGGTTAGTAGTGCTTTTGTTTTGTTGGTGGTGCTTTTTTTGGTGGTGCTTTCGTGCCTTGCGCCAAGACGTTAGTCTTCTTCAGGCTGATGGTAAGCCCGAAGTCCTTGCATGCCTGGGAGAAGCGATCCATCAGGGTCTGAAGCTCCTGCTGTGTGTGGGTCGCAACTGCAGCGTCGTCTGCGAACAGCATGTCTCTGATTAAAGCCTCCTTGTAAAGGGTATACATGTCATTACAGCATTGCATTGTTTACATTTTCATCACATGTTCCCTTTTTTTTGTTTTTTGACAACATTGGAAAAATAATTTTTACAATACCCTTTTTTTAAGTGAAAGAAAAAGAGAAATTAGAGAAAGAACAAAAAAACAAACAAAAAAGGCAAAACAAGAAAAAAAAACAAAAAACAAAAGAGCAAAAAATAAATAAATAAAAGAGTATCTGAGTAGCATTGGAACAAAGAGAGGTGCCATTATTGAAATGGTATTTGTCAAAGATTAGATCTAATGGAAGACACATATGCATTCCAGGGTTGCCAAAAGTTCAAGAACCCATCCATGTCCTGTCTCAGTGCGAATGTCAACTTTTCCATTGAATAAATGTCCTGAATCACGTTAATCCAATCTTCAGGTGTAGGACAATCCTTCAACATCCATTTTTTTGTTAGAGCTTTTTTACTTGCCAATATTAAAACAGTGAATAAGTATTTTTCTCCTCGTCTTTCCAGTGATTTTGGTAGTAAACCCAAATACAAAGTTACAAAAGAAAAGGGAACTGTTATTTTGAATATTTTCCCCAATATTGTCTGTACATTGGTCCAATATTGGTGGATAACTGGGCATGACCAAAACACATGAAAATGATTTACAGTCTCTTTGACATGATTTATGGTTCAGGAAACACGCACACAGGCTCGGGTGAGATTTAAGAGTTTATTCAACAGCAGGTGTATGGATGAATGAGTGGGAAATGTGAATGCAGTCTTGGGGACAGGAGAGCACCGAGGGCAGAACAGACACCGTACAGCCAGGCAACCCTGAGGACAGAACAAAGAGCAGGGGATAAGCAATTGTCACAGCAAGGCGGTGAAAGTAATAGTTGGGCTTACTTGCAGATGTACTGATGGCTGGCGTTGACAAGAGAAGCTCCCACCTGCTAGACAGCACCCAGCTGCGCTTGATGCAGTGAGGATGAGAGGAAAGGCGACGAAGGGAATTTCCGCCGCCAGGAGGGTCCACCTGTGCACAGGGGAATAACTGAGGAGAACAGGTAAGAATACCTTACTTGAGGGCGATGAGTAGTGGCGTTGGCTGAGAGGAGTAGGCGAACGCAGAGCTTGAGCGTGGAGAAGAGCTGACGGCTCCAGACCGAGGCTGCGGGCAGAGCAGGTTAAATAGTAGCAGCCTGATGAAGCCCAGGTGTGCGCACGGCTGGAGCGGATGACAGGCGGGAGCGAGTTGTGACAGTACTCCCCCCACTGGCTTGTCGGGATGCGCCCGATGAAACACCTCAATGAGCTGCTTGTCCAGCACGAAGGACGGGCGCACCCAGCATCGGTGCTCAGGACCATAACCCTCCCAGTCCACCAAATACTGCAACCCCCAGCCCCGGCGTCGGGAGTCCAAGATGGAAGTGATGCTCCATGCCGGGTGTCCATCGATCATCCTGGTGGGGGGGGCACTCTGGGGGAGGGACAGAGAGGGTTAGAAACCACAGGTTTAACCTGAGAAACATGAAATGTGGGATGAAAATGGAGGGGAGGGGGGAGCGCCAAACGCACAGCCACCGGGTTGACCACCTTCGTGACAGGGTAAGGTCCAACGAAGCGCTGAGCCAACTTCTTCTTCTCCCCCTTCAGATTAATATTCTGAGCAGACAACCAAACTTGTTGACCCACCTGGTAGCGTGGCGCAGGCCTCCTGTGGTGATTCGCAGACTTGGTGTTGCGCGATGCGGTCCGAACCAGGGCCTGACACGTCTTGGTCCACAGCAGTCGACACCATCTCACGTGGGCCTGGATGGAGGGGACTGCCACTTCACCTTCTTCCTCAGGGAACAGCAGGGGGTCGTAGCCTAAAGACGCCCAAAAGGGGGACATCCCAATGGCCGAAGACAAAGTGGAGTTATGGGCATACTCCACCCAGGGAAGATTAATGCTCCAGGAAGTGGGGTTAGAGGAGGTGACGCAGCGCAGAGCAGCCTCCAGCTCCTGGTTGGTGCGTTTGCACTGCCCATTGGATTGGGGATGGTGTCCAGAAGACAGGCTAACTGTGGCCCCCAGAGCGGTGCAGAAGCTCCTCCAAACTTTAGACACAAATTGTGGCCCCCTATCAAAGACAATGTCAGCGGGGACGCCATGCAGCCTGACCACATGCTGCACCAACAGATCGGCCGTCTCGCACGCTGAAGGAAGCCCAGGGAGAGGCACGAAGTGGGCCGCCTTGGAGAACTGGTCTACAATAGTCAAGATGGTGTTAAAAAAGTTGGAGACCGGCAGACCGGTGACGAAGTCCAAGGCAATGTGTGACCAGGGCCTCCCAGGGACCGGCAAGGGATGGAGAAGACCCGCAGAGGAGCATTGGACGACTTATTCATGGCACACTGCGGGCAGGCGCGCACATAGTTGGTGACATCCTCCCGGAGTCTGGGCCACCAAAAGGACCGCTGGAGAAGATCAACAGACCGGGAGACACCAGGGTGGCAGGTGAGCCTAGAAGTGTGAGCCCAGTGAATAACGTCACCTCGGACTGACGAGGGCACAAACAATCTTCCCGCTGGGCCGCCGCCAGGATCAGGTTCGGACTCCAGAGCCTCCAGGACTTTATCTCTGATGGCCCAGGAAACAGCCCTCACGACACACGAAGCGGGCATGACGGTATGGACCTCATCTTCTGGGGCTTCAGGGGCGTACAGCCTGGACAGCACATCACACTTCTTATTTTTGGAAGCTGGGCGGTAAGTAATGGTGAATTTGAACCTGGCGAAGAACAGCGACCAACGCGTCTGGCGGGCATTCAGGCGCTTGGCTGTTCTGATGTATTCCAAGTTCTTATGATCGGTCCAAACCACGAAAGGCTGAGCCGCCCCTTCCAACCAGTGACGCCACTCCTGCAGCGCGAGCTTCACGGCCAGGAGCTCTCTGTCGCCGATGTCATAATTGCGCACGACAGAGGAGAGACGCTTGGAGAAGAAAGTGCAGGGGCACAGCACCCCGTCAGTCGGGGAGTGTTGAGACAAGACCACCCCGACCCCAGTGTCAGACGCGTCCACCTCGACAAAACACTGGCGCTCAGGATCCACAAGAGACAGGACCCGGGAGGATGCAAATTCCTTCTTGAGGGTTTCAAAGGCTGTCTCCACTTCCGTCGTGCACTGAAAGTGCACCTTCGGTGAGGTGAGGCGGGTCGGGGGGGGTGAAGGCACTGTAACCAGGGACAAAACGGCGGTAAAAATTAGCGAACCCCAAAAATTGCTCCACCTGCTTCTTAGAGGAGGGGTAGGCCACTCAACCACAGCTTTAACCTTGGCAGGGTCGGGGAGGAGCTGATTGTGCGAAACAATAAAACCCAGGAAAGAGGTGGTATTGGTAAAAAACTCGCACTTCTCGGCTTTGACGTAAAGTTTATTCTCCAAAAGACGTTGCAGGACCCGCCTCACATGGACCAGATGCTCCTCCCGAGACCGGGAGAAGATCAATATGTCATCCAGGTAGACAAAAACGAAGACCCCCAGGAAGTCACGAAGCACGTCATTAATCAGGCGTTGGAAGACAGCAGGAGCGTTGGTGAGCCCAAACGGCATAACAAGGTATTCAAAGTGGCCGCTGGGCGTTCGGAAGGCCGTCTTCCACTTGTCACCCTCCCGGATCCAGACAAGATGATAAGCACTGCGGAGGTCTAATTTGGAGAACCAGGACGCCCCCTGGAGGGAATTAAAGGCTGAGTCCATAAGCAGCAGCGTATAACGGTCCTTAATCGTGATGTCATTAAAGGCCCTGAAGTCAATGCAAGGCCTCAAAGAACCATCCTTCTTTGCCACAAAAAAGAACCCAGCACCCAGGGGGGATGAAGAGGGGTGGATAATTCCAGCACTAAGGGATTCCCGAATATAGGTGTCCATGGCCTCCCGTTCTGGGGCAGAAAGGCTATACAGGTGACCAGAAGGGAGGGGCGCCCCCTGCAGGAGATCAATGGCACAGTCATATGGGCGATGGGGTGGGAGGGATAACGCCTTCGACTTGCTGAAAACCCAGCCCAGGTCGTGAAACTCCGATGGCACAGCAGAAAGGTCCGGCGGGGCGGAGTCAAGGGTGGGTGCAGGCACAGATGGGGCACAGGCCGCAGACTGGAGACAGGTTCCCAAACAGAAGGTGCTCCACGATAAGATGCACTCAGTCTGCCAATCAAACACTGGGTTGTGGAGGCGTAGCGATGAGTAGCCAAGAATGATGGATGCCGCCGAGGTGGGAAGGACATAAAAACTGATTTCCTCACGATGGTTGCCAGAGATAATGACAGAGATGGGTTTGGTAATGTGAGTGACCTTTTCCAGGGGAGAACTGGTCAGGGCGACGAGCTGAAGGGGAGTGGGCAAGGCTTGGCAATGGATGCCCAGGCGGGTTGCCAGGCTCTTAGAAATAAAACATTGTTCTGCCCGCGAGTCCACCAGTGCATGAGATGTATGACCAATGGAATTGTGGCAGAGTCTAATTTGTACCTGACATTTGGAGAGGGGATTAGACTGGGAAGCGTCCGCGAGGCCCCCAACATAGACTCGCGGACCTCCCCCTTTTGGCTTCACCGGGCAGACCTCGACGGGATGTTGGTCATCTCTGCAATACATGCAGAGACCCAACTCCCGGCGGCGCTGTTTCTCCGCTAAGGAAAGTCTAGCCCGCCCAATGATCATAGCATCGGGGTCGGCGGCGGCCTCCGGAGGAGGTAACGCCAGGGGGCGATACTGGGGAGCACGGGAAAAAGCTTCGCACAAGCAACTGAATGGCTTCCACTCGGCGGCCCGCTCCCTCAGCCTGTTATCCAAACTGATGGCCAAAGAGATTAATCCTGGCAGCCGATCCGGCTGTTCCCGGCTGGCCAACTCATCCCACAAATCAGAATTTAGACTTCGGACAAATAGGCTGCAAAGGGCAGCATCACACCAACCAACCTCTTCCGCCACCACCCGGAAGTCGACAGCGTAGTCGGCCGCTAAGCGGCTACCCTGGCGAAGGCTAAGAAGCCACTCGGCCAACACGCTATCGCGATCCGAATGATCAAAGACCTCGAGGAAGTCTTGCACGAACTGGGCATAGGTCAGGGTCGCGTAGCTGGCCTTCGCCATAACGGCGTAAGCCCAGGCTAACGCTTGCCATTCCAGAAGATTGGAAACATATCCAATTCGGCTTTGGTCTGACGGGAAATCCCCGGGCGCGTGCCGAAACACCGTCTCACACTGTAGAATAAACCCACGCACTTTGCCGAGTTTTCCGCTAAAGCGCGCAGGAGTGGGAATTGGGGTGAGACGGGTCAATGGACCCGGGGCAGAGGAGCTGGCCTGAGGAGCGGGAGGAGCTGGCCCACCGAGCTGAGACGGAGGGAGCTCCTGCAGAGGATCGAGGCGATCCAACCGGCTATTAATGGAGGTAAGCTGATTAAGAATTACCTGCTGTTGGTGAACAATTAAGTCCACCCGAGCCTCGAGATTGGAAAGTCGGCGTACGTACCCGCTGTTCGCTGGGCCGCTGTGCTGGAGCCGTACTGACATGATTTCTGGCCCAGGAAACACGCACACAGGCTCGGGTGAGATTTAAGAGTTTATTCAACAGCAGGTGTATGGATGAATGAGTGGGAAATGTGAATGCAGTCTTGGGGACAGGAGAGCACCGAGGGCAGAACAGACACCGTACAGCCAGGCAACCCTGAGGACAGAACAGAGAGCAGGGGATAAGCAATTGTCACTGCAAGGCGGTGAAAGTAATAGTTAGGCTTACTTGCAGATGTACTGATGGCTGGCGTTGACAAGAGAAGCTCCTACCTGCTAGACAGCGCCCAGCTGCGCTCGATGCAATGAGGATGAGAGGAAAGGCGACGAAGGGAATTTCCACCGCCAGGAGGGTCCAACTGTGCACAGGGGAATAACTGAGGAGAACAGGTAAGAATACCTTACTTGAGGGTGATGAGTAGCGGCATTGGCCGAGAGGAGTAGGCGAACGCAGAGCTTGAGCGTGGAGAAGAGCTGACGGCTCCAGACCGAGGCTGCGGGCAGAGCAGGTTATATAGTAGCAGCCTGATGAAGCCCAGGTATGCGCACAGCTGGAGCGGATGACAGGCGGGAGCGAGTTGTGACACTCTTCACCACACAAGCGCCAACAATTCAACCCGTCACGAGTAAATTTGTTTTGTGCAGGTGTTCTGAAAAATCTTACCAAATTTTTCCATCCAAATTCTCTCCACTGCAGGGATGAGGTACTTTTCCATTGTTGTTTATTTAGCTTTTCCCATATTTCCAGTTGTAAAGTGAAATTCCCCTCTTTTTCCCATCTCTCTTTTATATATGATGTGTTGTCTCCTTTTAAGTCTTGAAGACCTTGGTATATTTTAGAAATGTATCTGATCCCTGGGATCCCTTTATATGCCATTAAGAAGACCTTCAGAACACCTGACTGGGCCCTTTCCAAATCCTCCTTTTTAAGTATTTTGTTTATGTGGTGTCTAAGCTGAAAGAACCTGTAAAGGTCTTGATTTATTAGACCTTGTTTTTTCAAATCTTCAAAACTTCTTAAAGTTTGCCCTTTAAAAAAATCGTAATATTTTATCAGTCCGTTCTCTTTCCACTTTTTAAATCTAGTGTCTGTTTCATTAGGAGTAAAGTCTTGATCATAGGCAATCCGTTGCAGTAATCGATAGGGTTCTTTAGTTTGATTCTCTCTGACTATCTTAAACCAAATTTTTAGCGGGGTCTCTATCCACAGGTTAGCGTTATTCAAAAGTTTAGTTAAGGCATTGTTCCCTATTATCGCCTATAGGGGAATGTCACTTGTTATTTGGCATTCCATCTCCTTCCATTGTGCAGTGTAGACTGGGTTACATATCTCTACTAAAGTTTTAATTTGTGCAGCTTTAAAATAGTCCCTGATATTTGGCAGCGCGAGCCCACCTTTGTCTTTGTTTAGCTGTAGGGTTCTATATCTGATTCTAGGTCTCTTGCCCTGCCATATGAATCTTGAGATCCTTCTGTCCAGTTCTTGCCATGTTTTTTGGGAGGTTCTACCGGTATTGTTTGGAAAAGGTATAGAAGATGTGGAAGTATATTCATTTTGACTGCTTCAATTCTTTGTGCAGTACCCAAGAATGGTATCATATTCCATCTTGCTAGATCAGATTTTATTTTTGCCATCAGTGGATCATAGTTTAGTGTTATAATTTTGTTGAGTTGTTTCGGGATATTGACCCCCAGATATTTCATAGATTCCATCTCCCAGTTAGTTTTGAGTTTGCTTAGTAAATATTGATTTGGGTCATAGTTGAATGTTAAAATTTCGGTTTTATGCATCTTTAATTCGTACCCCGATAAATCTCCATACTCTGAAAAACTGAGATTAGTTCTGGAAAAGAGGCGTCCGGCTGCCCCAGGTATATTAAAATGTCATCAGCAAAGAGTGCTATTTTATGTTCCTTCTGACCAAGTGTAATACCTTGAATTTTTTGTTTCTGTCTTATCCATTGGCTCAGAGGTTCTATGAAGATTGCAAAGAGCAGTGGAGAAAAGGGGCAGCCCTGACGACATCCTCTTTCCAGTTCAAAAGATGATGATAATTTACCGTTAATCCTTATTTTAGCTGTTGTTTTTTTATATAATACCTGGATAGTTCTAATGAAGTTGTTATGAAAATTGAAACTGGATAAGATTCTATATAGGAAAGACCAGTCAACCGAATCAAATGCTTTTTTCAGCATCTAATCCCAATATGGCTGCATTTAAATTATATTTTTTTTTATATGATGAATTATGTGTAAAGTGTGTCTAATGTTATCTTGTGTCTGTCTTTGTCTTATAAAACCTGTTTGGTCTAAATGAATTAAGTCTGTCAGTATATTTTCTCACCTTTTGGCAAGGATAGTGGTAAAAAGCTTATAGTCCTGATTTAACACACTGATTGGTCTGTAGTTGGAGCAGTCTAGTTTATCCTTTTCAGGTTTAGGTATGACTGCAATGACCCCTTCTCTCCAGGAGGGGGGATTTCCCCTGTGTGGAGGACATAGTTAAATGTTTTCAGGAGGAGAGGAGATAGTTGCTGTTTAAAGGTTTTGTACCACTCTGCTGTAAAGCCATCTGCTCCTGGGGATTTGTTAGCTTTAAATTTCATAATTGCTTTTACTAATTCTTTAGGTTGTATTTCTGACAATAGTGTTTTATTTTGTGACTCAGTAAGTTGGGGAAGGTTTAATGTATTTAGGAAGGCTTCGGATGCGTTTTTATGTTTTTTTAAGGGAGTACAAGTTCTTGTAGTAGTTCTCTAAGCTTTAAAGAATTTCCTGAATTCTAAATTTTATTTCCTTTGATACTGGGTCTCTGATTTTGTAGATTGCTCTCTCCGTTTGTTGTTTCCTCAATCTATAGGCTAGTAATTTTGCCGATTTGCTACCTGTTTCATAGTATTTTTGTTTCAGAAATGTAAGTTTCTTCTGGATTTCTATTGTGTCGATCTCATTTATTTGTTTTTTAATTTCCTTAATTTTGAGCGAGTCATTAGAACGAGTGTTGTCTTTGTGCTCTTTTTCTAGTTTCTTAAGTTCTGACTCTAATGTGATTAGTTTTTCTTGTCTCAGTTTCTTTTGGATTGCCAGTTTTGCGATAATCTTTCCCCTTATTACAGCTTTGCATGCGTCCCACAGTATTAAAGGGGATACTTCTCCATTATCATTTTCTTCCAAATATCTGAGAATATCTGATTCCAATTCATCTTTCAGTGGTCCTTTCAGCACATTTGAATTTAACCTCCAAGAAAATGTATTATTTGTGTATTTTTGGATACTTAAGTCCATATAGATCGGACTGTGGTCAGAGAGATCCATCAGTCCTATTTTACATGTTTTTACTCTTCCAATGTCTCTATTAAACATAAAAAAATAGTCAGTCCTTGAGTATGATGAATGTGGTGCTAAGTAAAATGTATAATCTTTTACACTGGGGTTGAATTCCCTCCACACGTCACAGATTCCCATTTCTTTTAGTAGCATCCGAGTTTTTATTAAACAAAAGCACACACAGGACAAAATGCAAACGTACAAAAAAGGAAACCCAGTTCACCTAACTCACTTACACAGGACGACGTGCAGCACAGTGAGCAATTCAATGGCCCAGCAATGCTTGACTGGCAAAAGGTAAAGCAAAGCCAAATTTATTGTCATTCAATCCATACAGCCAATCATTTACAGTAGAACGAAATTACGTTTCTCTTATCTACAATGTTAATCACATCTAGAATCAGAGGGGTCGCTGCCATGCAAGGAGCTGCCACAAATTTCCCTCCTCCATTCCATTATTGCTGAGCACCAAGCTGGACGGCAGGAAGTTCCGCTTTTATATGGTCTTTGGCATGACCCGGCTGGGATTTGAACCCAGGCCTCCCGGGTGTGGGGCAGATGCTCTACCAACTGAGCCGTCGTCGGCCTCCGTCGGTCTATGATGACCATGAACCAGCGGAGCCTGCGCTGCCTGAGTAGAGTGAACATGGAGGGAAGGCCGGTGCGGGACAGGACTTCTGTGTTGGGCACTTTGTCCTGCCAGGATATGTCCATGATACGACGAATGCAGCGCAAGTGGAAGGAGTTCAGTCTCTTTTCCTGCCGGGCGTTTGTTGTCCACGTCTCACTCCCATAGAGCAGTGTGCTGATGATGCAGGCGTTGTACACTGCCATCTTCGTCTTGACAGAGAGTTTGGGATTCTCCCACACTTGTGTGGTGAGGCGAGTGAGTGTGGAGGCTGATTTTCCAATCCTCTTGTCGATCTCTGTATCAAGGGAGAGGTTGCTGCTGATCGTGGACCCCAGGTACGTGAACTGATTCATGACCTCCAGCTCGTAGTCGTCGATGGTGATGGTTGGTGGTGCTTTCGTGCCTTGCGCCAAGACGTTAGTCTTCTTCAGGCTGATGGTAAGCCCGAAGTCCTTGCATGCGTGGGAGAAGTGGTCCATCAGGGTCTGAAGCTCCTGCTGTGTGTGGGTCGTGACTGCAGCGTTGTCTGCGAACAGCATGTCTCTGATTAGAGCCTCACGTACTTTGGTTCTGGCTTTCAGGCGGGCGAGTTTGAAAAGCCTACCGTCAGATCTTGTGTGCAGGTAGATTCCCTCTGTTGCTGTGCTGAAAGCATGCCTCAGGAGCATAGCAAAGGAAATCCCAAAGAGGGTTGGCGCAAGTACACAGCCCTGTTTCACTCCGCTGCGTATGTTGAATGGCTCTGAGACGTTGCTGTCGTGCTGCACTATCCCCTGCATGTTGGTGTGAAACGATTCGATGAGGCTTTGCAACTTTGGTGGGCATCCTATCTTTTGAAGGATCTTGAAAAGGCCCTCTATGCTGACCAGATCGAACGCTTTGGTGAGGTCGATGAAGGCGACGTACAGGGATATGTTCTGTTCTCTGCATTTCTCCTGGAGTTGGCGGATGGAGAATATCATGTCTACCATCGATCGCTCAGCGCGGAAGCCACACTAAGACTCTGGGTAGACACATTCGGCAAGCTTCTGTAGACGAATGAGAACAACTCGTGCGTAGACTTTGCCAACAACGCTGAGGAGGGAGATGCCCCTGTAGTTGTTTGCAGTCGCTTCTCTCCCCTTTGTTTTTGTAGAGGGTAATGATCTTGGCATCCCTCATGTCCTGTGGTATGGAACCTTCCTTCCAGCACTGGCAGAGGACGTCATGCAATGGCAGCAGTAAGGCGGTCTTGCAGTGCTTGATCAGGTCGGGGGGTATGCCGTCGTTGCCGGGTGCCTTGCCAGCAGCCAAGCTATCAATGGCCTTGCTGAGTTTGTCGATGGTTGGCTCGGCGTCAAGTTCGTCCATGGATGGCAAGCAATCGATGGCATCAAGGGCTGACGGTGTCACGGTGTTCTGTCTGGAGTAGAGGTGGGAGTAGTGCTCCACCCATCTCTCCATCTGCTTGTTCTTTTCTGTGATCATCTCCCCAGTGGAGGATTTGAGGGGGGCCGTCTTGCTCTGAGCCAGACCAAGTGCTTTCTTGATGCCATCGTACATACCACGGATGTTCCCTGTTATGGCAGCAGTTTGAATGTCTTGGCTGAGCTGAGTCCAGTACTCGTTGGCACAGCGCCGAGCAGTCTGCTGAACTTTGCTTCTTGCAGCCCTGAGAATCTGGAGATTCTTCTCGTTTGGGTACTTCTTGTACTCGGCAAGAGCTGAGCGCTTGGCTTCAATGACAGGGGTCATTTCGGTCAACTTGGCATCAAACCAGTCTTGTGACTTCGAGGTCTTCCTCCCAAAGGTAGCCAAGGCTGTGCGGTGGATGGTGTTTCACAGCTCTTCCCACTTCTGCTTTGCAGATTCTTCTTCTTGTGGTACACCAAGTTCCTTCTCAAAGGTGGAGGCAAACCGCTCAACAAGTTCTGGTTGGGCCATCTTGCTGGTGTCAATCCATGCCTTTCCAGGCTGTCTAGCACGATGGAATTTCTTCAGCTGCAGCTTGACCTTGCAACACACCAATGAATGGTCTGTGTCGCAATCTGCACTCTGGAACGAATGGGTGATTAGCACGTTCTTCAGTGAGGTGCGCCTGGTCAGGATCAAGTCCAGCTGGTGCCAGTGCTTTGAGCGCGGATGCCGCCAGGAAACCTTGTGTTGGGGCTTGGTCTTGAAGAACGAGTTATTAATGCACAGATCGTGATAAGTGCAGAACTCGAGCAGCTGCTGTCCATTGTCGTTCATTCTCCCCACGCCAAATGGTCCAAGACAGGAGGGCCAGGAGTCATGGTCAGCACCCACTCTGGCATTGAAGTCTCCAAGGAGGATGAGTTGTTCAGAGTTGGGGATGATCCTGACAGTTGTTCCGAGATTCTCGTAGAACTCGTCTTTTGCCTCTGGTGTGGCTGTCAGTGTTGGGGCATACACACTGACGAGGGTGACTGGGCCTTGAGTGGTGTTGAGGCGGAGGGTGAGGAGTCGTGCAGAGCCATTGCTGCCCGGTTCCACCATCTTCAGCAAGGTGTTCTTCACTGCGAAGCACACTCCATGTTCCCTGTGTTCGTCACTGCTCTTTCCCTGCCAGTAGAATGTGTAGTCCTTCTCTCTCAGTGTGCCTGCGTCAGCCAACTGTGTTTCCTGGAGAGTGGCAATATCCACTTCCAGTCTCATCAGCTCATTATTGATGATGGCAGTCTTCCTGGTGTCGTTGATGTCCTTGAGATTAGCAGCGAGTCCTGTCATCATAGTGCGGACGTTCCAAGTTCCCAGTTTTAGAGTTGGTCTCTTTTGTTTTTTTTGTCTTGCCTGGTGCGAAAGTTCTCAGCCTGCCGTTCGGACTTCTCCTCATCCCCATGCACCCAATGAGGAAAACAGGCTGTGGCAGGACAACACCTTATTGGCTGGGGGCTGCCCAGCTTGAGGCGGGCGGTAGCTTTCCAGTGAGATCCGATGATCCCTCCCACCGTCAGGAACAACCCCTGGCGCTGCACTCTACGCCAATTGAGCGGTGGCTTATAACCGGTAACTGCCATTCCCCATGTTTTGTCTACGCCAAAGGCGAAGCTGGGGTGTCCTCTCCAGTGATCCGGTGTTCTACCTTCCAGCGTTGGGCGTTGGTAGGATTCAAACCTGGGCGGGAAGATATGGAGGACAAGATGTTGCCCATGCAGCATGTCCCCCCTCTCCACGTCACTGATGAATCCGAAGGAACAGCAGGGCTGCTACAGTTTGGCACCAGCGCCGTCGCAGGAGCTGCCAGAACGATGTTGAGCACAACAGAGAACTGCCTTAGGGACTCCGACTCCGGATTTTTCCTCAGGGTTGACTCCCAAAGCCTTTCTCGTGACCGGGTGTGCCGCAAGGCAGCAGAGGTTTGAAATCAGGGTTTACCTTCCCCTAGATGGGCTCCAGTGGGGCAAAAAAGTATTTAGTCAGCCACCAATTGTGCAAGTTCTCCCACTTAAAAGATGAGAGAGGTCTCCAATTTTCATCAGAGGTATACCCCAACTATGAGAGACAAAATGAGAAAAAAAAATTCAGAAAATCACATTGAAGGATTTTTAATGAATTAATTGGTAAATTCCTCAGTAAAATAAGTATATGGTCACCTACAAACAAGCAAGATTTCTGGCTCTCACAGACCTGTAACTTCTTCTTTAAGAGGCTCCTCTGTCCTCCACTCGTTACCTGTATTAATGGCACCTGTTTGAACTCGTTATCAGTATAAAAGACACCTGTCCACAACCTCAAACAGTCAGACTTCAAACTCCACGATGGCCAAGACCAAAGAGCTGTCAAAGGACACCAGAAACAAAATTGTAGACCTGCACCAGGCTGGGAAGACTGAATCTGCAATAGGTAAGCAGCTTGGTGTGAAGAAATCAACTGTGGGAGCAATTATTAGAAAATGGAAGACATACAAGACCACTGATAATCTCCCTCGATCTGGGGCTCCACGCAAGATCTCACCCCGTGGGGTCAAAATGATCACGAGAACGGTGAGCAAAAATCCCAGAACCACATGGGGGGACCTAGTGAATGACCTGCAGAGAGCTGGGACCAAAGTAACAAAGGCCACATCAGTAACACACTACGCCGCCAGGGACTCAAATCCTGCAGTGCCAGACGTGTCCCCCTGCTTAAGCCAGTACATGTCCAGGCCCGTCTGAAGTTTGCTAGAGAGCATTTGGATGATCTAGAAGAGGATTGGGAGAATGTCATATGGTCAGATGAAACCAAAATAGAACTTTCTGGTAAAAACTCAACTTGTCGTGTTTGGAGGAGAAAGAACACCATACCTACTGTGAAGCATGGGTGTGGAAACATCATGCTTTGGGGCTGTTTTTTTGCAAAGGGACCAGGACGACTGATCCGTGTAAAGGAAAGAATGAATGTGGGCCATGTATCGTGAGATTTTGAGTGAAAACCTCCTTCCATCAGCAAGGGCATTGAAGATGAAATGTGGCTGGGTCTTTCAGCATGACAATGATACCAAACACACCGCCCGGGCAATGAAGGAGTGGCTTCGTAAGAAGCATTTCAAGGTCCTGGAGTGGCCTAGCCAGTCTCCAGATCTCAACCCCATAGAAAATCTTTGGAGGGAGTTGAAAGTCCGTGTTGCCCAGCGACAGCCCCAAAACATCACTGCTCTAGAGGAGATCTGCATGGAGGAATGGGCCAAAATACCAGCAACAGTGTGTGAAAACATTGTGAAGACTTACAGAAAACGTTTGACCTCTGTCATTGCCAACAAAGAGTATATAACAAAATATTGAGATGAACTTTTGTTATTGACCAAATACTTATTTTACTGAGGAATTTACCAATTAATTCATTAAAAATCCTTCAATGTGATTTTCTGGATTTTTTTTCTTCTCATTTTGTCTCTCATAGTTGAGGTATACCTATGATGAAAATTGGAGACCTCTCTCATCTTTTAAGTGGGAGAACTTGCACAATTGGTGGCTGACTAAATACTTTTTTACCCCACTGTACCTTCCCAGGTTGATGAGCCACCATCTACCCGAAGCATCTGGTTTTAAGGCGCCAGAGATCCGCCCTCGCCCCTTCTGCTATTAGTAAAAGCAGTTCCGCCGGGCTTAGAGACTAAACCACATGGGCAGGCTAGGAGTTGGACTTAGTTGTCAGAGGCTTTTCGAGAAGCACGCCATGAGGAGCATTTTATAAGCACTGGGAGCTTAACCCCAATGCCGCTCCTGGCTATGACAACCTTGGAACCAACTGGTACCAACTGAGCCACCACTCCAGTAAAAGGCCACTTAAGTACACCTGGGCGAGCGTAACAAGGTAATTGGCACCAGCTGACTGTCAGGCGAGAGGGGGCGTGGCCTGATCGGCAAACTGTCAGAGCATGCTGCCAGAAAGTAGGTCAAGGAGGCTACCTGACAGCTGCCGACCAGAGCAGCGGCTACAGGCACAGCAAAACAACCAAAGGAACATAAAAACCAGCAAAACACAAAGGATAACATAATACACAAGTAACCTGAGCCACCGCAAGTCAGAACTGAGCCCGAAACCATGGCTCGGTTCATGACAGATGCAAGGGAATAGTAGGTTTATGCACAACTACAATTCTCTGGAGGATCCTACACCTTGAGGTTTGTGGGACTCCAGAGGCACCAACAGCTTCAAATACCTGTTTGCTGCTTTATAATGTCATTTTAGCAGCTGCTCTCTTAATCCGATGAATTTGTCAGGCAGAAACCTTCGTCATTATGCCTTTATCTGCACAAACCTGTCTGTGCTCTGAATTAGCCGCAAATTTCTTCACAGTACGATAATCATACTTAAGTTTTCATAAAATATCTAATGTTTTCATACCTTGTCCAAGGCATTGCACTATTTGATCCTTTTCGCCAGCAGAAACATCTTTTTTCTTTCCCATATTGCTTGAAACCTGTGGCATGCTTAATAATACGGAACATCCTTCTTAAGTAGTTTTCCTTTAATTGGGCTCACTTGACAAACTAATTATGACAGGTGTCTGAGATCGATATCAGTGATCCAAAGAGCCCTGAGACACAATACCATCCATGAGTTTAATTGGAAAAACAAAAAATTGAATGTTTATGACACTAAAATCCTATTTGCATAATAATTTGGAATGAGGTGTATAGGAGAAAGCTACAACATTGGTTGACTCCATTGAAGCCATTGAATCTATTGAGTTGAAACATCCAAGACGCTTTACTGGGAAACCAATAGGTTTCTACAAGGCAGAGTTCTTTAAAGTGTTGGAAAGTGTGGAGGTTCAGTTTGGTGAGCGCTTTGACTAGGAGAGTCTAAAGCTTCTGCAAAAGGTGGAGAGTGCACTCCTCACCTGGGAATTAGATGACTCTCTAGATCAGTACCCTGAGCTGAACAGACCTTCTGTCTCCATGCAGTTGCCCCTCTTTCACAACAAATGCCCCTATAGCAGCAGTGTAGAGGCAGCAGAGATTCTCATGGAGCTGCCAGTGGAGGTGAGGGGGTTGTTTGGTCAAGTGGAGGTACTCCTCAGAATCTTGTTGTTAGTGCCAGTGTCTTCCTGTGAAGCTGAGAGGAGTTTTAGTGCACTGCGCAGACTTAAGAGTTGGCTTTGGGCTACTATGATCCAAGACAGACTGAACAGTGTGGTGTCTGTAATGTCCGTAAGGAGAGACTAGACAAATTGGACATAAAAATGATCTGCAAGGTGTTTGTTGGATCCAGTGACACCAGAAGAAAAACATGTGATTCTTTTGTTTAGAGAGATGGAGACTAGTTTGTTGTGACATGGAGTTCCACGGAGCGTGCAAGATAATTCCCCCCTCCGTTAGGAGCCAAAGAATGCACTTACTTCAAGATACTTTGCCCATTTCCTTTACAATTGCTACTATATGAAAAAAAGCCAAATAAATAAGTAAAATGTTGCAAATGGGTAGCATGGTGGTGCAGTGGTTAGCACTGTGTCTGCACAGCAAGAAGGTCATGGGATCGATTCCAGCCCTGACCATCATGGGTTCGATCCCACCCCCAGACCATCGGTGACCCTTCTGTGTGGAGTCTGCATGTTCTCCCCGTGTCTGCGTGGGTTTACTCTGGGTACTCCGGCTTCCCCCCACAGGCCAAAGACATGCAGGTTAGGTTAATTGGCATCAACTGGGGATTCTAAATTGTCCTTAGGTATGAATGTGAGAGTGAATGGTTGTCTGCCTCTTTGTGTTGGCCCTGCGATGGACTGGTGATCTGTCCAGGGTGTACCCCGCCTCTTGCCCAAAAAGATGCTGGGATAGGCTCCAGCCCCCCCGCTACCTGAAAAGGATTACGTGGAAGATGTTGCAAATGTGTCATGATTTGCCCCTCGGGGCAGAAGCGAAGACCCAAGCGCTGGACTATGAGTAGTGCAGGTTTAATAAAGAACACAAAGTATACAAAAGAACAGAACACTTACAATACTTGGGCAAGGCAGGAATCAAGATGAGGACAGACATGAACTCGACATCTGAACTAGATTTAGGATGCGGCATCGAGTGGAGAAGCCGCCGTCCTTAAATAGGACCAGAGAAGTAATTGAAACTAAGGACAGGTGTGGGTCACGACAGTAGGGAGTAATAAGATCAGACAAATAACAGCTGTGCTAGGAGTGAACTTGGGCAGATGTAGGAAGCAATACGGCACACCGTCAAAACAAAGTACAGGGGAGCATAAATACAAAATGAGGAATACTAAAGGTGCTGGAAATAATCATGAATACCACACGGTGGAACAGAATATATAATAATAAATACACCAGATTATAATAATCAAAGAGACAAAACCCAGATGACTCAAAACAGAAACAAAGGCAAACTCATATGACCCTATACATATTAAATACTAACAGAAGTAGGGGAATGCAGAAACACCGTTCCCCAACTGTGCTCTGTATCATGACAAAATGTGATAAATATACATAGATGACCCTTTAGATAGATAGTGGCATAATGTGGTATTTAAACCCTGAAGCAGACTATGGACTCAATTATAAAGTGTAACAATGATTTATTGTACTGAAAGTGCCGTGAGGTGCGTGAAGAGTCTGACAACCCTGCGAGGAGAAGAGAGGAGAGGGATGAGCAACTGAGACACAGAAAATGGCACAGACGTGATGACTTGTAGCCTTACGGGTCAGAGAACTGCAGGCTGTGAAACTGCCGGCATTCCTCGTCTCCTTCCTGGCTGTCATGATGGGTGAGTGGGTAGAATCCCGGTGCAGATATTTACAGTGGGGGGCTGAGACTCTCCTGAGTCAAGGGAGTATAAGAGAGATCACAGCACAGTTCAATAATGTCCACTTACAGGTGTTAAACTGGTGACAGGGGCTCCTTTCCAACAGGAGGACTGAGTCCTGAGTCCACCGGGAGGACAGGACATTCAGAACCGCCAGGAGGATGAAACCTAAGTCCGGCAGGAGGCTGGTCCATCTGTGCACAAGTAAGTGGAGGATAACACAGAAATGAGGAGGCAGGCTGATAGAAGTATAATCTTACATTTTCCACCTTGGAAAATGGCTGAAGAAAATGAATGAAAAGAGGCTGAGTCAGTAGTGAGGAACTGTCAGCTGTAGTCTGTTTAGTCGACATCCCCATGAAGTAGTGCAGCTCTGCTCCCTATTTAAAGGCTGCACAAATGAGAGGCGGCTGGTGAACTTGCAGCAGCTGTGGGGAATAAATAATTAGGGAGACAGAGACAACAGAGGGCAGCCAGGATCACGACAGTACACCCCCCCCCCCCCAAAGAGTTCCTCCTGGCGTCCAACCCAGCTTGTCTGGGTGAGCACAGTGAAGTGCCCGGACCATCCAAGGATCAGTAATGACGGTCCCTTGGAATCCAAGATCTCTCCTCGGGGCCATACCCTGCCCAGTCGACCAAATACTGGAAGCCCTGTCCTCTGCGTCTAACGTCCAAGATCCGGTTGACCTTGTAGACCAGACCCCCATCAACCATCTCTGAAGGTGGTGGTGGCTTGGAGGGTGGACAGAGGGGAGTGGTGGAAGCGGGCTTAACCTGTGAAACATGGAAACTGGGACAAATATGGAGAGCTGGAGGGAGGGTAAGGCATACACATGCAGGGTTGATAATTCTGGAAATGGGATAAGGACCAATGAAACATGGGGAGAGCTTTCTGGAATCAGTCTTCAGGTTGATATTGCTGGTGGACAACCATACCTTCTGCCCCACATGGTAGGCAGGGGCTCGAAGCCTCCGTCGGTTGGCGATCTCGGAGTTCTGGTCAGCAATGTGGTGAAGGGCGGCTCTGGTGATCCTCCAAAAATGGTGCCAGCGTCTGATGTGCGCCTGGACAGATGGTACTGCCACCTCTTCCTTTGAAGTGAGGAACAGGGGTAGGTTGTAAACCAATGAGACCTCAAAAGGAGAGAGACTCGTAGCAGTGGAAGTGGCAGTGTTGTGGGCATACTCAATCCAAGGTAAATATGAACTCCAAGATGCCAGATTGTTGCTGTGATGCACCTCAGGGCTGCCTCCAGTTCCTGGTTGGTACGCTTACACTGACCATTACTCTGGGGGTGGTGCTCTGAAGACAAGCTAACCAAAGCCCCAAGCAGTTTGCAAAAGGACCGCCACACCTGAGAGATGAACTGGAGACCCCGGTCCGTGACCACATCAAAGGGGATACCGTGGAGGTGAACCACATGAAGGACCAAAAGGTCAGCTGTCTCTCTAGCTGAGGGGAGCTTTGCGAGAGGAATAAAGTGTGCCGCCTTACAGAACCGGTCCACGATTGTGAGAATGACTGTGTGACCATTTGAGGGAGGGAGTCCCGTAACGAAGTCCAAGGCCACGTGCGACCATGGCCTGCTGGGAATGGGCAGCGGATGCAAAAGTCCAGCGGGGGAAGAAGATGGTGACTTGCCAGCTGAACACTGCAGACATGCCTTGACATATTCATCAATGTCTCTCCTCATGGACGGCCACCAAAATGCTCTCTGGAGGTGGGCAAGCATGCGAGAAACACCAGGATGACAAGTGAGCTTGCTCTTATGTAGCCAGTTGATGATGGCCCCCCAAAGGGAGGAAGGAACGTACAAACGACCCACTGCCCCCCCCCCCAGGGTCAGGCTCCATCTGTTGGGGTCTCCTGACTATCTCCTCAATCTCCCATGACAGTGCTCCCACAACGCATAATGAAGGGAGGATGGGGTGTTGCTCCAGAGGGGAGTTGTCCATCGCAAACTGCCTAGAAAGGGCCTCCAGCTTGATGTTCTTAGAGCCTGGGCGATAGGTAATACTGAACCTGAACCTGTCGAAGAACAAAGAGCAACGAGCCCCTGTCTGGAATTGAAATGTTTCTCTGACCTCAGGTATTCCAGGTTCTTATGATCTGTCCACACCACAAACACCTGCACGGCCCCCTCCAGCCAGTGATGCCACTCCTCCAAGGCAAGTTTGATGGCCAACAGCTCCCAATTGCCGACATAGCAGTTCCTCTTGGCCGGGAAAAGGCGTCGAGAAAAATATGCACACGGATGGACCATATGGTCGGTGGCCAACCGCTGTGATAGGACTGCCCCCACCCCGGAGTCGGAAGTGTCCACCTCCACAATAAACTGTACCTCTGGGTCCACTTGGGCAAGGATGGGAGCAGTTGAGAACAGGTCCTTTAGGTTAGCGAAGGCCTGAACAGTCTCGTCAGACCACCTGAATGGAATCTTAGAAGAGGTGAGTTTAGTGAGCGGCTGGGATACCGTGCTGTAATTCCGAATGAAACAGCCATAGAAATTAGCAAACCCCAAAAACTGCTGCAACTGTTTCCAAGACGACGGGATGGGCCAGTCGGTAACAGCCTTCACTTTGCCGGGTTCTGCAACAATCTGCTTGTGCGAGATGGTGAAATCCAAAAATGAAGTTGTGGAAGTGTGAAACTCACATTTCTCCACCTTGACATACAGGTGGTTCTCCAGCAGCTGTTGCAGCACAGCCCTTATGTGGACCCGGTGTTCCTCTAGAGAGTGGGAGAAGATAAGAATGTCATCCAGGTAGACAAAAAATAAATGTGCAAAGAAAATCCCTAAGGACATCATTGATGAGCCGCTGGAATATGGCTGGAGCGTTGGTCAACCCAAACGGCATCACCAAGTATTCAAAATGTCCGATAGGAGTACGGAACCCCATCTTCCACTCATCACCCTCTCTAATCCAGACTAGATGGTAAGCATTGCAAAGGTCCAGCTTAGTGAACACAGAGGCACCCTGCAACAGATCAAACCCAGAGTTGATGAGGGGTAGAGGGCATTTTTCCTTGATTGTGATGTTATTAAACTCCCTAAAGTCAATGCAGGAAGTGATCCATCTTTTTTGCCCACAAAAACCCCACCGCCCCCACCGCTGACGAAGAAGGTCTAATGATGCCAGAGTTTAAGGACTCCTAATGTACTTCTCCACGGCCTCCCGCTCCAGCGCTGACAGACTATAGAGTCTGTTAGATGATAGGGTGGCCCTGGGTTGGAGGTTAATGGCACAGTCATATGGGTGGTGGTGGTGGTGGGCGGTAAAGACAGCGCCTTGGCCTTATTAAAAACTAAGGCCAGATCATGATATTTGGAAGGAACATTGACTAAATCAGGAGTTTTGGTGGGCGATGGTTTAAGGGAAGCAGATGGGGAACAAGCTGCTGACTTAAGGCAGGCGGACAATCAAAAGGTGCTCCAGGAGATAATCCTTCCCTCCTGCCAATCAATAACGGGATTATGCAGTTTTAGCCATGGGTAACTCAGAATAACAGGGGAAGAAGAACAAAAAGGCGTAAATGCTCTCTGTGGTTGCCGGAAACTAAAATGGAAATGGGTTCCATTGTCTTGGAGATCCTAGTGAGTGGTTCTCCCGAAACAGCTACCAAATCTAAAGGAAAATCCAGCTCCTGGCACAGGAGCTTCAGTCGGGTTGCCAGACTCTCCGAAATAAAGCTCTGTTCTGCACCAGAATCAATAAGCAGTGGTACTGAAATCAATGCAGCCGTGGACAAAACAAATGGGTAAGCGAAACTGGGTAAGGGGTCTGGACCGTTTCTTGTCTGCCAGTTCCCCCACCACGGTGAGCAAACCCCTCCCTCCGCCTGACTGGGGCAGTGGATCACCTTACGTTCGGAGCTGCCCGTCTGATCTTGCTCCTTGTAGCGTTCCCAAAGACTGTTATCTAGCTTAATAGCCAGGGAAATTAGCTCATTAAGGATGGCAGGTTTATCTAACTGGGCCAGCTCATCCCGAAGCCTGGAACTGAGGCTGCGTATGAAAATACGCAGCTGTGGCGTATGAAAATACGCAGCCTCAGTTCCAGGCTTCGGGATGAGCTGGCCCATGATAATCGACATGACATGAATCATGACATGAATCATCATTATCATGTCATGTCGACATGAATCGACATGACATGATAATCGGCCACAGACCTGGCTCCCTGTTGGAGATTTAAGAGGTGGGCGGTATTAATGTCATCTCGATCAGAATGGTCAAACACTTGAATAAATTCCAGCCTGAACCAATCATAGGTGTAACAGTGATAATCGGGATGGTTTAAAATAGCATATGCCCAAGACAAGGCCTGCCCCTCCAGCAAATTAACCACATAACTAATCCGGCTGTGATCTTTTTTTTTTTTTTTTTTTTTTTTTTTTTTTTTGTTACTTATTTGTACCCGTAGGTAGACTTGGTTTGCAGTCTGGTGACAAGCCACTGGCTGCTGGTCGCTGCGTGCGCGAGCGCCCTAAACCTACATGTTTTTTTTTTTTTTTTGGTGTGCGGGAGGAAACCGGAGAAATCCCGGAGTAAACCCGCGCAACACGGGGAGAACATGCAAACTCCACACAGCTCACTGTTGGTCGGGGGCTGGGATCGAACCCACGATCTCATGATCCCCGCGGTCCCCCGGCCGAGGGTAAAACTGTGCTGCCACAGTGCTAAACCACTGCGCCACCGTGCAGCCCATCTGTAGGGAAATCCTCTGCTACACGCTGAAAAACGAGGCTACACTGGAGAAGAAAGCCGCAGTCCCCTCCCACTTTACCACAGAAACGAGCCGGTGTGGGTACCGGTGTGACAAGCAGAGAGTGTGTCAACAGAGGGGAAGGAGTGAGGGAACTAACCGGTGTAGCTGATGTGGTCTGAGCGTGATGAGCAGCGGTAAGCTGACTAAGCCATTCATTTATCTGTATGAGCTGAAAAAGAACCGTCTGCTGCTGATCTAACATCTGAGTTAACCAAGTGTCAGCGATGTTAAGGTGGTCCGTATTCACGTCATTTATAGCGTCTGCTGGGTCTTACTGACGGGGAAGTACTGACATGATTTGGTATTTAAACCCTGAAGCAGACTAGGGACTCAGTTATAAAGTGTAACAATGATTTATTGTGCTGAAAGTGCCGTGAGGTGCGTGGAGAGTCTGACAACCCTGCGAGGAGAAGAGAGGAGAGGGATGAGCAACTGAGACACAGAAAATGGCACAGACGTGATGAATTGTAGCCTTATGGGTCAGAGAACTGCAGGCTGTGAAACTGCCGGCATTCCTCGTCTCCTTCCTGGCTGTCATGATGGGTGAGTAGGGGGCTGAGACTCTCCTGAGTCAAGGGAGTAAAAGAGATCACAGCACAGTTCAATAATGTCCACTTACAGGTGTTAAACTGGTGACAAGAGCTCCTTTCCTATGGGAGGACTGAGTCTTGAGTCCACCGGGAGGACAGGAGATCCGGAACTGCCGGGAGAATGAAACCTAAGTCCGGCAGGACGATGGTCCACCTGTGCACAGGTAAGTGGAGGATAACACACGTTTCCACGTTGGAGGACAGGCTGAGTGAGGCGCTGTCAGCTGTAGCGTGTTTAGTCGACATCCCCATGAAGTAGCGCAGCTCTGCTCCCTATTTAAAGGCTGCACAAATGAGAGGCAGCTGATGAATCTGCAGCAGCTGTGGGAAATAAATAATTAGGGAGACAGAGACAACAGAGGGCAGCCAGGATCAGGACAGTTAGGAAGATGTGTTTAAGTGCACATTCCCTCATTACAGACACAATCTGTTTTCTTATCTGGCATCAATGATGATGAAACATCATCAGGATAAAAGAAGGAGTGGGACATTTCTGTTTATTACCTCCGCCAAGGAGGTTATGTTTTCATCGGCGTTGGTTTGTCTGTCTGTCTGTCTGTTTGTTTGTTTGTTTGTTTGTTTGTTAGCAAGATAACTCAAAAAGTTATGGATGGATTTTCATGAAATTTTCACAGATTGTCAGAAATGGGGTATCCTACAGATGATTTCATTTTGGTGGTGATCCGGATCACCGTCCAGAAGAAAACCCCCATTACGGAAAATGCCATTTTCGTGAATAACTACTGAACCACTAATCCTATCATTGTCAATCCAATTGCTAGTCATTCAATTCAATTCAACTTTATTTATATAGCGCCATTTCACAACAACAGTCATCTCATAGCACTATCAACTGTAGGGGGAACCCCCACAGTTGCAGAAAGACCCCAGCAATCAGGCGATCCCCTGTGAGCAAGCACTTGGCGACGGTGGAGAGGAAAAACTCCCTTTTAACAGGAAGAAACCTCCAGCAGAACCAGGCTCGGGGGGGGCAGTCATCTGCTGCGACTGGCTGGGGGGTGAGGGGATAGAGAAGAAGAAAAGAACAGACATGTAGAGAGCAAACAGCACGATGGGGACTCAATCTATGGGAGAGAACAAACAAATGTTAAAGACCAGCAAAGTTTTGAACTTTGAACATATGACCAAACATATGACCAGTCATATGTTTTCATGGTCAAGGAATCTGAAAACGTACACACAAACACTGTATTTTGGTGGTGATCCGGATCACCGTCCACAAGAAAACCGCCATTATGGAAAATGCCATTTTCGTAAATAACTACTGAACCACTAATCCTATCATTGTCAATCCAATTGCTAGTCATATGTTTTCATGGTCAAGGAATCTGAAAACTTACACACAAACACTGTATGGGGGGAACTGTGGCGCTTGGCGGAGGTCTGTGCTCTCCGAGTGCTTTTCTAGTATTGTAAATAATACATTTTGTATGATAGAGTAATATTTTCAGCATTTTTTGCCGTAGAAAAGTGGTTCAAATACACTGTTCCCATATGGTTTTTGTTTTTTTGTTCATTTTTTCTAGACTTTGTTGCCAATTGTGTTTGTTTTCTTTGCTTATTTTTGTAGAAGAGCTTGTAAGAACGAGGCGGTGTGATATATAAACCAAAGTTTATTATCAGCTCCTCTAACAAGTCTCATCTAAGTGCAGAAGCAGAAGCAAGAAAAGAGACCGAATACCTCCGGCTCTGTGAACTTATACTTGCACATAACAAAAGACATGCATATCAAAGGCTGACATCCCTCATTATCTTAATCCCCCCATTGTCTCCGTACTCCTCCTCATGGCCCTGGGGGGTGAGGGCAGCTCCTCCAGTCTCCACCGCAGTGTCTGGGAACGTCTTTGTTCTTCACTGGCGGTTGAGAGTCTTTGTCCTTTCTGAGGTGTGAAGTCGCCTTACATATGTAATCACCAAACATTCCCACATGCTTCAACATATGTAGGTTATGGAATATATGATTAATATAGCCCACAATTTTGTTTATTTTGATGCATTTTTGTCTATATTTGTTAATTTCTTAAAGACAAAAATGCATCAAAATAAACAAAAATAAGCAAAGAAAACAAACACAATTGGCAGCAAAATCTAGAAGTATGATTGTGCATTGATTACCTCCGCCAAGGAGGTAATGTTTTTACCAGGGTCTGTCTGTCTGTCTGTTACCAACATAACTCAAAAAGTGATGAATGGATTTTGATGAAATTTTCAGGAAAGGTGTGTAATGGCATGGGGAACAGATGATTAGATTTTGGTGATGCTCTGAGGTGCATACCTCCACCAAGGGCTTTGTTTGTATTTGTGCAGCAGGATTACACAAAAACTGCTGGATGGATTTGGATGAAATTTTCACCAGAGGTGGTTCTTAGGCTAGAGAGAAACCCATTATATTTTGGTGATGATCTGAGAATGCATACCTCAGCCAAGGCTCATATCTTCTCACAGTGTGTTAGCAACAATACTCCAAAACTGATGGACAGACTTTGATGCCATTTTCACCACAAGTAGCTATAGGCCTACACACAAACCCATTACATTTTGGAGGTGATCCATGACAAATGGAAGGAGCCTTGGTGGAGGTATGCGCTCTATGAGTGCTTTTCTAGTTATCTAATATCATTTTATAAGACATTTGAGAAATTATCAGACAACACAGCAAAAAATGGCATTTTAAGCTCTCAAATTTTCCTGTTTGTGATGGGAAGTTTTATATGCATCGAGATGACAGGGATTATTTTATTGTACATGTATTGGCATTGTAAAGAAAACAGTTTTAAAGCACATAATCATTATAAAGATATACAAGATTTGGTTTTCTTTGTATGTTGTGTTTTCAACAAGATGCATGAGCATGCCAAAGAAATGCAAGAGGCTTAGGGCATAGACAATGAATTTTGGAATGGGGCAGGCAAATAATTTGATAAGTGGAAGGCTCTGATAATCTCTGTACTCATGGTGCTAATAGTGATAGCAGCTGTGTTTGTCCTCTGTGGGTGCTGTTGCATTCCATGTCTACAAGCTCTCTCAGAGAAAAAACATAGTGGCAGCACTCACAAAGGACCCTGCTAAGATGATGATTCAATCCCATCTGAACGACACTTACACTCCTCTTAAGGAACAAGACTATGAGGAGAATGCAAATTGGCTGTAAATGCATTTACAAAATGAAGGGAGTGAAGGTTATAAGTTCCAGTACACAATGGCTGTATTGTACAAAGAGTGATCAAGGATAGAGCACTATAAGAATTGTATTATTATTATTATTATTATTATTATTATTATTATTATTATTATTATTATTATTATTATTATTATTATTATTATTAACTATCACAATTAACTACTTTTAATCTAAATGTGTACCCCAGAATGAGTGATGTTGTGAGACTGCATCAAAGAAAGAGATAGTGGTAAAGACTGGTCTCGAACGGTATGTCATGTGCTAGTAACCTCTGACATCAGAAGACTTCTGGAAGTGTGATTGCCTTCCGACTTTAGCTATGTAATCAATAAAAAAAGAAAAAAAACCTTTTACTTATAGCTTTGTTACCTAGTGGACCAGTGAGGTGTCCTTTAGTGGCGGCTGATAATTCAGTTGACTCCAATAATGAGCTGAAGAATGCTTACCTGCCCACTGGATGAACTAATCAATATCTGATTTTGTGTTTGTATGATAGTGGATCATATAAAAAAGGGTGATGATGAGAAAATAAATATGTATTAATCATTTGCTTAATCAGTGTTGAGATATATTGGGCTACAGAGTTGAAATTTGTAATGTTGTCACAAGCTGAGCACTGGAGGGGTCCATCTTGCTCAGCTCTTCTGTTATTTTCTTGTATCTTTGTATTTCTTGTTATTTTGTAGATCTGATTGCCTGATATTCTGTTGTATTCTGTATTCCTCTTATTTTATCTCTGATGGATTTTCATAGGTTTTGTATTTGTCACGAGCTGGGTCCGATGTTCTGCCGGATTCAGCCTCATGGCTCTCTTGTTGTATTTTGATTTATTTATCTGCTGCTTTTCTGATGCCTTATTTGAGTTGTCACTGCCTTCTATGTGTCTATCTATGTTTCATTTGTGTTGGCAGTGTTTTGCTTCATTTGTAATTATGTTCTGTATTTTTGTTTGCTGTGGGTTGACAGCTGTCAGGCAGTGTTTCCGGGTTTGTGTTGGTACTGCCTCTCAAGCTGTCAGCTCCTCCCTCATCCCTCATTTTTACTATCAGCCAAGTCCAATTATTAGTTGTTGTTTTCCTTCTCCTGCAAAGGTGAACCCTCACCTGTTATCATTCATGTTGTCATTTCACCCACTACTTAAGTTCAACCTCTTTACTTACTCCTCGATGCAATGTTGAACGTCTTCCTCTTGTTCTCCTGTTTATGAATGAATGAATGAATGAATGAATGAATGAATGAATTTATTTCGGATAGTACATTACAGGTTAAAAGAAACTGTATAATATAACAACAAGGTCAAATTAGACAAAGACTCCTTCTACTATACAATTCCACGTGAGTTATCCGAAATGGGTGATGGCTGAAGCCGCAGCTTATATTGCCCACCCATATTCCATCCAAGAATTCAAAGGAGAGAAAAGAGAAAACAAGACAAGAGCGATTACAATTTAAAACAAGGCTAAGACAAAATATGACTGAGAGAAAAAGAAAACTGAGCTAGTCTAAGTTAAGCGGTTACTATTCAAAAACAAATCTAAGACATAGTGTCACAGAGAAAAAAGAAAAACTAAGCTATAACACAACACAGGCTGGAAATGTCAATCCTTATGTGAGTTTACATGTCGTCTTGTAAATATGTTTGGAGTATTTCTTCCTTTAGTTTTTGTTTAAATTGTCCAAGCTTTGTACATGATTTTAATTCAGGTCCAAAATCGTTCCATAATCTGACACCTTGCACTGAAATACAGTGTTGCTTGGTAGTTGTTCTCACTGTAGGCTTTTGAAATATACATGTTCCTCTGAAGTGATATCGTTTCTCCCTTGTTTGGAACAACTTTTGGATATTTGCGGGCAGTGATAGATTCTTCACTTTGAACATTATTATTGCGGTTTTAAAGTCGATCAGATCTTTCAACTTGAGAGTTTTTTGTTTAAGAAAAAGTGGGTTTGTTGGTTCCCTGTAAGCTGCTTTGTTGATTATTCTAATAGCTCTCTTTTGAAGCATAAAGAGTGGATATATGTTTGTTTTATATGTATTTCCCCATACTTCATTACAATATGTCATGTATGGGAGTATTAATGAATGATACAAGGTGTATAGTGTGGGTTGATTCAGCAAATTTTTCACTCTGTGTAATATTGCAATTGATTTGGATACTTTACCTTTTATATAATTAATATGTGGCTTCCAACACAGTTTGTTATCAATTATTACTCCAAGGAATTTAGTTTCGGATACCCTTTCAATCTCTACACCATTTACACTGAGTTTGGGTACTGGGTAGTTGTGATGGTTGTTAAAGACTATAAATTTTGTCTTGCTTAAATTGAGCGTTAATTTGTTTGAATCAAACCACAGTTTCAGCTTTCCTAATTCCTTTCCGAGTGTATCCAGAAGTTGTTCCAAGTTGTTTCCACTGCATAGCAGGTTAGTGTCATCAGCAAACAATATTAAGTCCATTTTTTCTGAAACTTTACATATATCATTTATATACATATTGAATAATAATGGTCCCAAAACTGAACCCTGTGGGACTCCACAGGTGACCTTCAGTAGCTCTGAGTTTTTGTTGTTAACACATACAAACTGATATCTATTCTTTAAGTAACTTCTTAACCAGGACAGTGCTACCCCTCTGATACCACAATTTTGTAGTTTCTTTAATAATAGATTGTGATCTACTGTATCAAATGCTTTTTTAAGATCCAGGAATACTCCAACTGAATACTCTTTATTTTCAATGGCTGTTGATATTTTTTCTGTAAATTCCATTAAGGCATATGCTGTTGTCCTTTTGTGTCTGAACCCATATTGCTGCTCACACAATAAATCATTCTTCAGTATGAAGTTGTCAATTCTCTCATAGAATATTTTTTCAAGTATCTTGGAAAATTGCGGTAATAGTGAAATTGGTCTGTAGTTGGAGAGTTCCCCTCTGTCGCCTGTCTTGTAAATTGGAATTACTTTAGCTATTTTCATTGCATTGGGAAATATACCTGATTGGAGAGACAGGTTACAGATATACGTCAGTGGTTTCACTATGCATTCGATAACAGTTTTGACTAGTAGCATATCAATACCATCGCAGTCAGTAGATGTTTTACTTTTGAACGATTTAACAATTTCAATGACCTCTCTTTCGTCTGTGTTCTTTATGAAGATGGTGTCTTTTACAGCAGTGTTATTGCATATTGAATCACCTGTTGGCACCGTAGTGGGTATTTCTCGGGCCAGTTTAGGTCCAATGTTAACAAAAAAATTATTAAATTCATCTGCAGGTGAAGCTATATTCACATTCGGAGTCGATTTATTATTTTTTGGAGTGTTAGTTGGGTAGCTGGTATTTCTGCTTTTATTTCCAAGGATACTGTTGATTATTGTCCATGTATTTTTAATATTGTCTTTGTTTTTTTCCAGTTCTTTACTGTAATAGTCTCTTTTACTACATCTTATTATATATGTTAACTTATTTTTGTATGTTTTATACCGCTGCTCTGCTTCTTTTGTCCTTTTCTTTATGAAAGTTTTATATAATAAATTTTTCTTTTTACACGCCTTTTGTAGTCCTTTGGTTAGCCATGGTTTGTCAGTAAATTTGTGTTTAAGCTTTTTTTTAACTAATGGGCAGTTTTTTTCATAAAGAGTGGTTACAATGTTTGTAAATGTGTCATAGGCTTCATTTACATCTGATACATAGACTTCTGTCCAGGCTTGCTTCAGCAAGTCCTCTTTAAAAGAACTGATTGCGTTTGGTGATTTGTGTCTGAACGATTTTGAGATTTTTTCTGGGTTGGGCCCCGTGTGGCCATGGATAAGTGCAAAGATTGGCAAGTGGTCGCTTATATCATTTATCAATAATCCACTTTCTATTTTCTTGTCGAGAACATTGACAAACAGGTTGTCAATAAGTGTAGCAGAGTGAGCTGTGATTCTACTGGGATGTGTTATTGTGGGATATAGACTCATGCTGTACATAGAGTTCATGAACTCTGTAACTACATTTTGTTGATGTGGATTAAGTAGGTCAATATTGAAATCTCCACAAATTGCTACCATTTTCTTACTAGTAATATTATTGTACAGCTCGACTAATTTATCTCTGAATGTCTCAATGCAAGTTCCACTTTATTCCACTGAAGTGCTGATTTCCCCTCCAGAGCTTTTCCCCGCTCTGAGGCACTACATGTAAGTTTTTCCTTGTTTGGCATTTTTTTGTGTTTGGCACATTTTGAGCTGTTTGCTCTTTTTGTTGAATAAACACATGGCACCATTCAGCGTTTGGGTTTGTCTCTCTCTGCCTCGTAGGACAGTATCCGGTTCAGGTTCAAGTTACTTTATTTGTACCTGTAGGTAGATTTGTTTTGCAGTCAGGTGACATCCATAATTACAAACCACAATTACATTCAACATAAACACAAACGCAGGCACACATGAAGCTGACTATAAACATGATAAAAACACTCAAGGTTCCATCAATCAGAACATAAAACAAAGAGATGAGAGAAAAAACAGAGATAAGAGAGGAGGGTCATATTAAAAAGTTAACCTGTTGCACTTCGGTGTACCACGGGCAGACACGTCTCTGCGTCCTAGGAGGCACTGAAAAAAAAAAAAAAGCTGCATTTCCGTTCTTCCACTACAGACACAGCCGCGAACAGAAAGCCAAAGGAGTGCTTTGATTGGTTTAGATGTGATTGACCTCTCATTTGACTAATAAGAGCCTTGAATTGGGTTTCTGAAACCTTGAAGAACCAATGACTGAAAACCTAGCAAGAAGGACCCGCCTACCAACGGCTGCGAATACAGCGAGCCAATTGAAGCACAGTCGTTCGAAAGCGTGCCTCCCTTGCAAAATCTGTTTTGTTTTTAGTCGCTGGGTGACACACACGTGTTCGCCAGTCTTTTTTTCTTGCTATTGTTCTTATTTGTTTTGAAAAATCATTCGCCAAAACCGCAATCATGGAAGCACAAAACCGCAATAATGGAATTATGGTTTGACCGGGTCGCGTGACCAGAACCACGAGTCCATAACAAGCGGACCAGCGTCATGTTCATCTGACAATGAGGAAGAGAAGTTCGCCAGCGACACTGCTGTTGTGGACAGGTAAGTGTTATAAGCTAAATTATTCTTTATCCCTGAAAATTGTAATCAAAAATGACTTTTGACCGATCGGTAAATTACAACTGTGCGTAGTAGACCGCGGCGCACGAACCGGACTCCGTGCGCCGCGGTACACGGTTCGTGCGCCGCGTCCGGACCGTGAACGCCCCCCCCCCCCGCTACTCTTCTGTAGCGGATTACAGATATTATTGCAGATATTTTAGTACAACTGTGCGCAGTAGACTGCAGCGCATCGTGACCGCAGCGCACCGTGACCGCAGCGCACCGTGACCGCGGTGCACCGGGTGATCTCCGTCCTCTGTAGCAGGGGAGGGGGTTGGGGTGGGAGTTGTTATCGTCTACATTACAGGTATTCTAGTATAATTTTTAGTGCACTTTAGGTTATGTTTTTTTGTAAAAAAAAGCCACAATTTTTTTACGTGGCATGCTTCTTTGTGTGCGGGGGCTTGTTTGTTCATTCATTCATTCATGAATGAATAAACAACCCCCCACACACACAAACAAAGCACTTAGTGTCACCTTTCATTAGAGCCCAACATCAAGCTTCTATATTTAATCATTCAAAAGTTACAGACGTTTTTCCAAACTGTGCCATTTGGCACAATTTGGCACAGTTCAAAAACGCCTGGGAACAACCTGTGAAGAAAGCTGTGTAATATATCCATTTTTTGTGGTATTATTACAAAATTTTGACCTCAGCTGGATAACACTTGGTTTTACATTTCTGTTGCATGTTCCAGCCCGTATCTTACAGCTGTGTGTTATTTGCAAGCATTTGTATCCAAAAAAACACCCAGGCGAAATTTATTTTCTTCAAGTTCAGTATGTTTAGATGACTGTTACTCAGTGGCCGGAGCACTTAGAGAGATTATGACTGTTTTGCCAAAAAATTCAAAGTGTTTTCTTTTAGATGAGACCAACCCCATGAAGATGCTGCAAAGGGTTGAAGAACAGCTTTTGATTTACTTTGGGTACGTTATTTTTTTGGCATTTTTAGGGAAATTGACCAGAGTGCAAGGGGTTAAAGACTAGTCAAAGAGATTAAAAACTCAAAAGTCTAAAACCCAATAAAAGATTTAGAACCCAAATAAAGAACCTACAAAAATAAGTAAATATAAAATGAAATTAATAAATAGGTAACTAAATTATGTGCAATATATTGTTACAACTTGTTCAACTCTTTGACAGCAGCAGGAACAAAGCTGTTTTTGTAGCACTGGGTTTTGCTTTTTGGGACAGCAAACCTCCGTCTGGAGGGAAGAAGCTGAAAGTGGCAGTGCAAAGGGTGGGAGTCATCATTTAAAATGGCGGACAGTATATATATGTCATATACAACAGTATTATCTCTTAGTTCAATTACATTCTCATTTTTCATCTCAGTCTTTTCAATTGTATATTTTGTATTATCTGGTAATTATCCTTTAGTATAGTTTCGTTCTCACATCACAGTTGTAGTATGACAGGTTTTTTTGTTCCTGTGCTCTCTTTTGCTCTCTCTGTCAGGGCTACAGCTGTCAGTGCGCATTTCTGGGGTTGCTCCGTTCGGGGCGGTCCACCTGACAGCTGTCACCCTGATTACGCTCCACTCATTCGACTCACAGCTGATTCTGATTGTCATTATCCTCACTGCCTTATTTAAGCCTGGGTTTTCCATCCATGAATTGTTGGGTCATTAGCTCTTCTCATTTCCCAAGATGGCACTCCTGTCATTCCTTCCTTATCTAAATGTAAGTCCAGTTCCGGTGCTGGAAGTTCGTAGTTTTTTCTGCATTTGTAATCGTATGTCCAGCTTGGCTGGGACTCTGCAGTTGTTTTCCTTTGCTCTGCATTTCTGTATTTCAGTTCTCTAAATAAATTTGCAAAACCTCACTGCTTGCGTTTGGCATTCCTTTGCTGGACTTGGCAGTTCATGACAGCCGTGCATGTTTTCTGTGAGAATCTCTGTGTGTTAGAGGAATTCCTGGGGGCTGGGAGAGAAGGTTTTTTTTTTTTTTTTCCGTAATAGTCCGTACCTGGCTCAGGCTGATAAGCTGAGTGAGGGAGCGCGTGCGTGTGTGTGTGTGTGTGTGTGTGTGTGTGTGTACGCGCGCGTGTGTGTGTGTGTGTACGTGTGTGTGTGTGTGTGTGTGTGTGTGTGTGTGTGAGAGAGAGAGAGAGAGAGAGAGAGAGAGAGAGAGAGAGAGAGAGAGATCAAACAGTGGGAGGAATGCTGACCACAGGAGCGTATCTCCCCCTGGAGGAAGAAGAGCAGAAGCGAGCCATTTGAAGCCCATCCCAGGGGGAGGAGCAGAGTCACATAAAACCTTTAGACACACTATTGTTTTTGTCTGTTGTAGACTTCTAACAGACCCAATCGATTGTAATTATTTGTGCCTTATATTATCCACTTTTACATCTCAATATAATTATTTTCCAATTCTATTTTTTGTCTCAGTCTGATCATTGTGTGGTTTCATTTTATATGTAATCTAGAACCCCCAACAACACCAAAGCACAGCTGCCATCCGGACACTTACAAGCAACAGTACTTTTAAACCTTTGGGGAAACAAGAGTGGATCTGCAGCTCAATGAACAAGTGCGCAGGGTAAAGGAGCTTTACAACGAAAAGGTAAAGATTTTTAAAACTATAATTTCATAGTTAATGTTATCTTTAACATGCTTTGTGTGGACGACCCTATGGGCTATTTTTATTGTGTTTGGTATGAATGGCACTTAAAGTGCGTAGATCACCACTGAAGGCCTAATTGTAAAACACGCGGTCCGCCACTGGTTAAAAGGCTTATAAGATGTTCATGGTTATACTAAATTCTGCAAAAAAGAAAAAAAAAATTCTTGTTGACATGTCTGTAACATTTTTTTTTATGACTTACAAGACGTATCAAGAGCAAAATCAGTCACATCTCATATCTGTTTTATTGCTGTAAAGTTTCACTTAAGCCCCGCCCCCTGCAGAAAAGACAAATTGTGAGGGAACGCTTTTGGTGATGTAACTATTTGTAGTGCTGACATGCTGTCATGAATGCGCCCCTCGGGGCAGAGAGAAAGACAGGTCCATGCGCTGGACTGTAGTGTGACATTTATTTAACAAAAAGACAAACTGCATGATGAACAAAAATACAAATGAGGATAATTTACGGGCAAACACTCCGGAGCCGAAATCGCCCCGTGAGCACAGGTAGGAGGAAGACAGAGGAGTAGTCCAATAAACATCCATATAAGTCTGCCGCAAATACAGAGTGGCCAGGCAGTGCCTAAGAATATCTTGTAAGGGACCGAGGGGACCAGTATTATTAGGGATTATGGTGCAACAAAGTCAAGCATGACACAAATGCCCCGTCTCGGCCAATAACATGTCAAGAGCTATTCTATTTTGGTAGGTCATTATAGTATTAGCATTTAGTTAGCGAGACCCACCTGGTGGTCTCTTCTTCGCTAAGGGGGTCACCATCATGCCCAAAGACTTCCAGCTGGCCCGCTGCATCCGCGGAGAGAGAGCTTAGACTTTCTGCTGCACATCCACCAGCCATAATGCTCTGCACTGTGTGTCTATATATATACATTTATAGTAATATGGACATATGTTTACTAGATGTTGTTTTTTCTTGCCTTCTGATTGTTGCTCTGAGTGTTGCTATCCCTGTGCTGTTGCAATCCTGGAATTTCCCCATTGTGGGACTAATAAAGGCTTATCTTATCTTATCTTATCTTATCTTAGTTCTTCTTTTATTAATAGCACTGCAGCACAGGTAAGATTGGCCTGATACATAACATTGTAATGGACCCATTTTATGTGATCCACATTTTTATTAATTATGCATAATGAACATAAGAAAGACACAGATCCATCTGTAACTTGATTGTCCATTTTATATTCATCTGGGACTCCCCTCAGAACCCCAGTTGAGTCTATATAGACTTGAGCAGGAGTGGTGCAAATATCAGAGATTTTTAAATCTTTTAATTCTGCAGAGGTCTTTTATGTCTTGTTTGCTCTTGTCCTATTTGAATCAGTATAATTGACATGGGGGTGGCAAACATTACACGTGCACAACAACCAGACTACTCCAATGATAAGGTAGGCCTCAACTGTGTAATATTGCAGAACCACCAAACATCTGCCACTTGTGTAGTTTGGTGTTTATAAGGGGTAACATGAGTGTCATAATTTGTGGTGTCATTTAGGTCTATCGAGGCATAACCATTGCCCCCTCCTTTAACATCTGTTATGTTAATAATGTGGCTACACATTTGTGTCGGCAGTGATCCAACATATACCTTAATTTTGCCAAGAGGGTATAATTGTTGGAAGCATTCTAATTTCACTGTAGGTAGGCAAAACAATTGTGGCGGTACCATTGGTGTAGTGAGCACGGGCCAAGAAAGATATGTATACCTATGCCTAAAGATGACAAAACTTAGGTTTAGATCACAAATATAGGCTAAGCACGTGGTTGGCTCTGCAGGTCTGATTGTTCTGCACGGAGTGGCTTTGCTATTTTGATTACAATTATGGGATGTCCATATTAATGTCCAATTCTCTATCACTTCATAGTTATTCCAGGTTAGGCCATCAGTGTGATGTGTGTAAAGAAGGGGCACTAGTATATTTTGTGGAGGGCGACCTGGAGCACATGCTACCCAGGATTGACGGGCATACTGTTGGGCCGTGAAATTTATCCATTTATACCAAGAATTATCAAACATTGCTGTGTACATTCGAGAGGCATCAACAAAATGTTGCTGGAAAACCAATTGGGGCATACTTCTCTTAGTTCTCTTGGGGTCAGTGGTTGCATTCTGGGGCTCATGGGACTGCTCTATCTTCCATCTAGAATGATACCAGATGATGGGTACTACCATAATTATTGCAATAACGGTTAGTATAGCCATTAACCACCCCAGATCACAACCATATCTACATCTGATTGTCTTTGGGTCCATTTCCCTGTTCTGTGAAGTCAATATTTTGGCCAAGATCTTCACGAACTTGTGTGGTAGTTCTGGTGGGACTGTCAGCGGGTGCACAATGTGTCAAGTGGTACCAATGATAGCCTGAGTCCCTTCTAACCTTTACTGCATATTAAGTTGATTTGACCACTTCAAATGGGCCCGACAACTTGGGTTCTGTCCAATTTCTTTTGTAGATCTTAACCCACACCAACTGACAAGGCATTATATTAGGTGGATGTTCTCTTGTCTCTAACTCCTGGGCCCTCCCTTTGTCCTGGGCCTGAAATGATAAAGATTGTACCACCTTGTTTAGTTCATTCATATATTCATCTATGGTGGCAGTTACCTCATCCAGGCCAGGAAGGTCCCATACTGCTGGGTTTGATCCTGACATCACATGTCCAGTGAGCATTTCATGAGGAGTTAGGTTTGTTATCCTATTTTTTGTGGATCTCATAGACATCAGAACAATGGGGAGAGCATCTGCCTAAGTAAGGGATGTTGACCTACAGATTTTTGCTATTTTGATTTTCAGTGTTTGGTTCATAATCCTGTTCACAATTTTTATGGACAGGATTTCTAGGTGCAGCCAGGGAATGGAGGGTGTCATTCTTGGTGACCACAGGATCTCATCTCTGTTGTTTGCAAATGATGTTGTCCTGTTGGCTTCATCCAGCAATGACCTACAGTTCTTGCTGGGACGGTTTGCCACTGAGTGTGAAGCGGCTGGGATGAGAATCAGCACCTCCAAGTCCGAGTCCATGGTCCTCAGCAGGAAAAAGGTGGATTGTCCTCTCTGGGTTGGGGACAGGCTCCTACCCCAAGTGGAGGAGTTTAAGTATCTTGGGGTCTTATTCACGAGTGAGGGGAAAATGGAGCAAGAGATTGACAGATGGATTGGAGCAGCATCTGCAGTGATGAGGACGTTGTACTGGTCTGTTGTGGTGAAGAGGGAGCTGAGTTCTAAGGCAAAGCTGTCGATTTACCAGTCAATCTATGTTCCTACTCTCACCTATGGTCACGAGCTTTGGGTAATGACCGAAAGAACAAGATCGCGGACACAAGCGGCTGAAATGAGCTTTCTTCGTAGGATTGCTGGACTCACCCTCAGAGACAGGGTGAGGAGCTCAGTAATCCGGGAGAGGCTCAGAGCAGAACCGCTGCTCCTCCACATTGAAAGGAGTCAGTTGAGGTAGTATGGGCATCTGATCAGGATGCCTCCTGGACGCCTCCCACTTGAGGTGTTTCGGGCACGTCCCACTGGGAGGAGACCCCGGGGCAGACCCAGGAATCGGGGGAGAGACTATGTCTCCCAGCTGGTCTGGGAAGGCCTTGGTATCCTCTCTGAAGAGCTGGAGCAGGTGGCTGGGGAGAGGGAAGTCTGGGCTTCTCTGCTTGAACTGCTGCCTCCGCGACCCGGACCTCCGGAAAAGCGGTAGAAGGTGGATGGATGGATGGATGGATGGTTTGCTCTTTGCTCTCTGCATATATATCCCAACAACAAGCCATGGGTTACAAAATCAGTTAAATCCTGCTTACAGAGGAAAACACTTGCCTTTAAACAGGGGTCTGTTTCTGAGCTACAGGTTGCCACAAAAGAGCTGAAGGCCGAAATTTTAAGAGCAAAACAGAATTATAAATCAGAATTGGAAAACAAGATGGCAACAAAGAAACTTGGTTCAGCCTGGGCCAGTATGAAAACTATTGCAGGCCTTCAGAGCACAGAGCACAGTAATTGTGTGTTTTTAGATGGTTTTAATTCAGACACAGAGCTGGCTAATGCTCTTAATTGTTTTTATGGTCGTTTTGATTCCTCTGATTTTAGCACAGAAACCCAAGATTTGAAACAGAAACTCAAAGACAATCAGCACTTTAATATTGAGGTGCAGGATATTAAAAGGGAGTTCCGTACTGTAAAAGTGAACAAAAGTCAGGGCCCTGGTAATATATGTGGCCGATTGGTAAAGTCCTGTGCACAGGAACTGAGTCCTGTATTTCATTACATTTTCAATAAGTCTTTACAGACACATGTGCCCAAGATCTGGAAAGATGCCATGGTTGCTCCCGTTCCAAAATCCAGCTGTCCTAAAATGGTAAACAACTTTAGACCAGTTGCCTTGACTTCAATTTTAATGAAAATTATTGAAAAACTGGTCAGATTTGAGGTCCTAAAGCAGACTGAACATGCATTGGATCCTCTGCAGTTTGCCTATAGGCCTCACAGAGGAGTGGAGGATGCCACTGTCACTCTGTTTAACATGCTTTTTAAACATCTGGATTTTAATGGGACACACGCCAGGCTTTTATTTGTGGACTTTTCCTCCGCCTTTAATACAATCCAACCTCATATTTTAGTTGAAAGGCTCCTGCAACAATTTGATTTGAGCAATAATCTGGTGGGTTGGATTCTGGATTTCTTAACCAACAGGACACAGAGAGTAAGGGTCAATGGTACATTGTCTGACCAAAAGTGCTCTTCTACTGGCTCTCCTCAGGGGTGTGTATTGTCACCACTACTCTTCATCCTGTACCCAAACATGTGTCGGAGCAGACATGACAACAGACACATTATAAAGTATGCTGATGATTCAGTTATTGTCAGTCTCCTCCAGGATGGTGAGAGTGGCCACGGCCCAGTAGTTGATGATTTTGTTCACTGGTGTGAGGATTCCTACCTGCAGCTGAATACGACAAAAACTAAAGATATGATTATTGACTTTAGGAGGAAATCTCCCAGGCACAAAGTCACCGTACTAAAAGGCCAGACCACTGAATGTGTACCATCCTACAAATATCTTGGGACGATTATTGATAGTAATTTAAACTTTGAAGAGAACTGTGAAAGGGTGTGCAAAAAGGGTCAGCAACATTTGCATTGTTTGAGGAAACTTGCACGCTTCCAAATTGACCGAACCATAATGACAATGTTTTATCGGGTTTTTATTGAATCTGTTATATCCTTTTCTTTAGTGTCATGGTTTGGTCAGATAAAACTGAAACAGAGGAAATCCTTGGATCAGGTAGTTAGATGGTCCAGTCGTCTGCTTGGTGAGTCACAGCTGAGCCTGACATCCTTGTACACCAGACAGGTACAGAGGATTGCTACCTCCATTTTAAATGATGACTCCCACCCTTTGCACTGCAACTTTCAGCTTCTTCCCTCAAGACGGAGGTTTGCTGTCGCAAAAAGTAAAACCCAGCGCTACAAAAACAGCTTTGTTCCTGTTGCTGTCAAAGAGTTGAACAAGTTGTAACAATATATTGCACATAATTTAGTTACCTATTTATTAACTCCATTTTATATTTACTTATTTTTGTAGGATTTTTATTTGGTTTCTGAATCTTTTATTGGGTTTTAGACCTTTGAGTTTTTAACCTCTTTGATTAGTCTTTAACTTTTTAATATGACCCTTCCCTCTTATCTCTGGTTTTCCTCCCATCTCTTTGTCTTTATAGCCTGATTGATGGAGCCTTGAGTATTTTTATCATGTTTATAGTCAGCTTCATGTGTGCCTGTGTTTGTGTTTATGTTGAATGTAACTGTGGTTTGTAAATATGGATGTCACCAGACTGCTAAACAAATCTACCTGCGGGTACAAATAAAGTAACCTGAACCTGACCTGATCACCTTTGGGAGTCCAAATCTTGGAATCAGTTCCCTTTGAAGAAACTTAATCACTGACTGGGCTTCCACTTTTTTGGTGGGGATTGCCTCTACCCACCTTGTGAACCTGTCCACTTTTACCAGCATGTACCTGTAACCTTTACATCTGTTATCAAGTCCCATGTCTGTGTAATCGATACAGATCTCTTTGAATGGAGCATCTGGGACAGGGAAAGCCCCCATGGGGACCACAAATGTTTTTTTTTCTGATTGAATTCTTAGCAGGTTTGACATTCTCCTTCAAACGTGGTGGTTATTTCTCTCATATGGGGATGCTACCAGCTTTCAGTCAATCTGCTCATTGTGAGCTTTGCTGACAGGTGAGTTGGTCCATGAGCCAGTTTGCACAGTTGCTGCAATAATAACCCTGGAGCAACTATCCTGTCATCATGCAATCTCCAAAGACCCTTGTTATCTTTTCTTGCCCCCTTTTTTTTTAACCATTGGTTATGTTCATAAGGGCCTGCTGCCTCCTGTAGCTCTATCAATTTGTCTACCATAACTACAGGTTTTTGTTGTGGCTGAATCACCACTATTTGTGGGGGAAGGTGTCCACTTTTCTCTTTTGCAATTTGGTCAGCGTATTGATTTCCTCTTGATACCAGGGAGTCCTCCTTTTGATGCCCTTTACATTTCACTACTGACACCTGCTGGGGCAGTTGTACTGCCTCCAGCAGCTGCTCTAGTTCCTCTGCATGTTTTACAGGGGCTCCTGTTGAAGTAACGAATCCCCTTCTATACCAACTTGGGCCATCCATATGAACTGCTCCATGTGCATAAGCTGAATCAGTATAGATTGTGATAGTTTTGTTCTGTCCCATCTTAAGGGCCTCTATGAGGCCTCTGAGCTCTACCTTCTGAGCTGAAGCTGGTTGGGGAATAACTTCTCCTTTGACTGTTTCAAACTTTCCTTGTCCTACATGTCTCACCACCGCGTACGATGCTACCAAGCCGTTGTTACCCTTATAGCAACATCCATCACATCACAAAACAACACTTCCTCTGCTCCTTCTATAGGTTTACTTCTCAGATCCTGTCTCAACTTCACTTCCTCTTCCATTACCTCAGCACAGGTGTGTGGTTCAGTCACATCCAGTGCTTTTGCCTCATTCATTCCTTCAGAGGTGTAAATAATATGTGGTGGTGTTAAGATGGTGTCAAGTTTTTGCCATCTAATGGCAGTCATTGTGAATGCACTGGATGTGAGGAAGGCCACAACCCCATGTTGGGTGTGTACTGTTAGCTTGTGGCACATGACAGTATGCACCGTTTTCATTATTGCCTTGGCAATAGCGGAGGTTGCCTTCACGCAGGTTGGTTGGCCTTTTTCAGTATAGTCTAGTTGACCACTGTAGTACATAAGAATGTATTGGGTCAAAAATTAATTGATTGAGACTGAATCAATAATCAATAGGTGGTTTCCAAGTTCTGAGCCATTTATTCTTTCTTTCTGATCAGAAAGGAGGCAATCAGTCACAGCAAGAAGTGTCTCAGAGCCTGCTCGCACTAACTCCCTAACATGCATTACAAATGTGGGGCTTCCTATACCCCAGGCAAGCAATCCTTGATCTTATCTCTGGCCTGAAGACAGCTGGAGCCATCTCCCTCGAGACCGCTCCAATCTATGGACAGCACTGAACATTCTGCTTTGATCTTTACATGACCTGGTCAACCTAAGTCATCCTAACTACAGACATCCTGAATGGAACAGCTTGGTATGATAAAACAATAAAACCTTCGTCATTATTTACAATCTTACTCAGCCTAATCTCACAGTGAAGAACAGACATTCTTTTCAGGCTCTGAGGCAATGGAAAAATCACAGAGAATCAGACATTGGCTCATTATATGCACCAGATACAATTATAATATAAAATAGAATAATACAGCATTAAAATCATATAGAATAATTAATCATGAAAATATCCTATCATTCCCCCCTTGATGCTTAAAAAGCATCAGAGATGAAACATTATGGCTTCTAAAACCTCACTGGGTAGCTCGCTAAGTTCTGATGCATTTTATGCTAAAACATTTTATTGCAAGAGATCCTAACTCACTTTTTAATGAGGAAAGTCCGCCATCGGCCCCGCTGCCACTCCCAAGCGCTGCTGGAATGTTTCATTTCCTGGGGAGTATGTGAGCATAATATCTTTTATTCCAAAAAAGAAATCAATCATCTAATTAAGTCATAAAAGAGAAAAATTAGACCAGTGATAGTGATTAACCATAAATTGAGATGAATAGTGTATGTATTTGTTGTTCTATGAGTCAGTAAATTAGCAGTGATTTAATAAAAAAGTTAACACTTATATGTAAATGCAACTTCAATGAAGAACAATAAAAATGACTGAAAATGATTATATATGTAAAAGATATATGTATATGTTTGTAGTAGAGATCTATGTGTGCTAGCATCCTAATCTATGTGTATTAGTACCTTAATGTGAAAATGTAAACAAAGTATCAACAATCAAACAACAATCAATACAGTAAAACTGTATAATGGCTAAATAGTGATTAGTAACAGTGATTTCAAGTACAACATATATTAAAACAGAACATAAACAGGATAAAGTGAAAAAATCTCAAACAGGGATAACATAACTTATCTGAACTTCAAGGCATATTTGATTACTCTTGTAACTTAGTATATTTCAAATTCACATCATGAACATACATGGGGGCCTCATGATATAACACTAAATTCACATGAACAAGTTTCAACATCATATCACGGATGCAAGGAATGGCACATGAAAAAATCAAAAGTATCACTACAAAAATCACCACCAAGTTTATGACAAGACTCATCCATGAGGAAAACAACTAGTTTATCCAGTGTGATGAGTCATTAACATTATTCTTAGCTCCAGCAGTTTGCAAAGCAGTCAGGTTACGTATGGCTGAAGCAATGACATCTCCATCTGCATCATGTGCAGGTATAAAGGTGCAACAGTACTGACCTACAATTGCGCACACACCCCCACGGGCGGCAGCCAACTGATCAAGTACCATTCTATTCTATGGTGTTACAAGTCTTATAGCAGTGATTTCCTCCCTTTCACCTTTCCAGGCAGCTAAGGAAAAATTCACAAAAGACTGTAGTCTATAATTAACCACTTGCACTCCGGGCAATTTTCCTAAAAATGCCCAAAAATAATGTGCCCAAAGTAAATCGAAAGCTGTTATTCAACCCTTTGCAGCATCTTCATGGGGTTGGTCTCATTTAAAAGAAAACACTTTGAATTTTTTGGCAAAAAAAACATAATCTCTCTACGTGCTCCGGCCACTGAGTTACAGTCATCTAAACATACTGAACTTGAAGAAAAAAAAATTGGACACAGTGTTTTTTTGGATACAAATGCTTGTAAATAACACACAGCTGTCCGATCCGGCTGGAAAATGCAACAGAAATGTAGAACCAAGTGTTATCTAGCTGAGATCCAAATTTGGTAACAATACCACAAAAAATGAATATTTTACACAGCTTTGTTCTCAGGCTGTTCCCAGGCGTTTTGGAACTGTGCCAAATTGTACCAAATGGCACAGTTTGGAAAAACGTCTGTAACTTTTGAATAATTCAATGTAGAATCTTCATTTTAGGCTCTAATGAAAGGTCACACTCAGGGCTGTGTCTGTGTGTGTGTGTGTGGGCGGGGGGTCGTTCCCCCCCCCCGCTACCAAGGACCAAATTCGGCCCTCTACATGACGGATTACATTCCTTGCATGCTTTCACAGCGGCTCCCCCCCCCCCTCGCTACTGTGTGTGTGTGTGGGGGGGGGGAACCGTGAACGGACCGTGAACGCCCCCCCCCCCTCGCTACAGAAGAGGGCCATCGCTACATGATGGAATAGACTGATATGCTTCCTCCCGCGGACCGGGGGGGGCGTTCGGACCGTGCCCCCCCCCCCGCTCCTCTTCTGCAGTGGGGGGGGGGGGCGTTCACGGTCCGAACACGGCAAATGAACCGTTTATCGCGGCGCACGTACTTCGTGCGCAGTACAGTTGTAATTTACCGATCGGTCAAAAGTCATTTTTGGATTACAGTTTTCAGGGATAAATAATAATTTAGCTTATAACACCTTACCTCTTCAAAGCAGCAGAGTCGCGGCGAACATCTCTTCCCACGCGTCAGACGAACGCGACGCTGCGACGCTCGTGGATCCCGATCAACATAATTCCATTATTGCCGTTTTGGCGAATGATTTACGACTTTTGTCGTCGGCCTCCGTCTATTCTGCTGGAATGAGTGCAGGTCCCACTTGTGGGTGTTCTCCATGCTGCTGGGTGAGCCTGGGTCTGTAGGAGATTCGTGCAGAGTCCTTCTGCAGCAGTAAATATCGCTTCACCCAGCCAGAATTTCTGTGCTTCAATTGGCTCCTGCGTTCACAGTAGGCGGGTCCTCCTTCCTAGATTTTCATTCATTGGTTCTTCAAGGTTTCAGAAACCCAATTCGAGGCTCTTATTAGTCGAATGAGAGGTCAATCAGATGAACTAATCTGTTCGCGGCTGTCTCTGCAGTTTTTTTTTGAGTGGCGCTTGGACGCTACTACATCACCATCACCACCATCATGCGTCATGCGCATGAGGGCGCACGAGCACGCTCTCGCGCGCCCTCGTGCATCATAGGACGCAGAGACTTGCCCGCCCGCGGAACAACGGAGCGCAAGTGGTTAAGAGTCTCAACCCACAAGGTATTTTTTTGCCACTCCCACCCAAGGGAATAGCGACTGTACTACCTTTTGACCTGTAGTGAGTATCTTGAACTGCTCTGGCATGTTCAGGTTCAGGTTCAGGTTACTTTATTTGTACCCGTAGGTAGATTTGTTTTGCAGTCTGGTGACATCCATAGTTACAAGCCACAAATTACATTAAGCATAGACACAAACACAGGCACACATGAAATTGACTATAAACATGATAAAAATACTCAAGGCTCCATCAATCAGGGTATAAAAAGACAAAGAGATGAGAGAAAAACCAGAGGTAAGAGAGAAGAGTCATATTAAAAGTTAAAAACTAGTCAAAGAGGTTAAAAACTCAAAGGTCTAAAACTCAATAAAATATTTAGAACCCAAGTAACATCCTACAAAAATAAGTAAATATAAAATGGAGTTAATAATTAGGTACCTAAATTATGTGCAATATATTGTTACAGCTTGTTCAACTCTTTGACAGCAGCAGGAACAAAGCTGTTTTTGTAGCGCTGGATTTTACTTTTTGGGACAGCAAACCTCCGTCTTGAGGGAAGAAGCTGAAAGTTGCAGTGCAAAGGGTGGGAGTCATCATTTAAAATGGAGGTAGCCATCCTCTGTACTTGTCTGGTGTACAGGGATGTCAGGCTCAACTGTGACTCACCAAGCAAACGACTGGACCATCTAACTACCTGATCCAAGGATTTCCTCTGTTTCAGTTTTATCTGACCAAACCATGACACTAAAGAAAAGGATAAAACAGATTCAATAAAAGCCCGATAAAACATTGTCATTATGGTTCGGTCAATTTGGAAGCGTGCAAGTTTTCTCAAGCAATGCAAATGTTGCTGACCCTTTTTGCACACCCTTTCACAGTTCTCTTCAAAGTTTAAATTACTATCAATAATCGTCCCAAGATATTTGTAGGATTGTACACATTCGGTGGTCTGGCCTTTTAGTACAGTGACTGTGTGCCTGGGAGTTTTCCTCCTAAAGTCAATAATCATGTCTTTAGTTTTTGTCGTATTCAGCTGCAGGTAGGAATCCTCACACCAGTGAACAAAATCATCAACTACTGGGCCGTGGCCACTCTCACCATCCTGGAGGAGACTGACAGTAACTGAATCATCAGCATACTTTATGATGTGTCTGTTGTCATGTCTGCTCCGACACATGTTTGTGTACAGGATGAAGAGTAGTGGTGACAACACACACCCCTGAGGAGAGCCAGTAGAAGAGCACTTTAGGTCAGACAATGTACCATTGACCCTTACTCTCTGCATCCTGTTGGTTAAGAAATCCAGAATCCAACCCACCAGATTATTGCTCAAATCAAATTGCTGCAGGAGCCTTTCAACTAAGATATGAGGTTGGATTGTATTAAAGGCGGAGGAAAAGTCCACAAATAAAAGCCTGGCGTGTGTCCCATTAAAATCCAGATGTTTAAAAAGCATGTTAAACAGAGCGACAGTGGCATCCTCCACTCCTCTGTGAGGCCTATAGGCAAACTGCAGAGGATCCAATGCATGCTCAGTCTGCTTTAGGACCTCACATCTGACCAGTTTTTCAAAAATTTTCATTAAAATTGAAGTCAAAGCAACAGGTCTAAAGTCGTTTACCGTTTTAGGACAGCTGGATTTTGGAACGGGAACAACCACTGCTTCTTTCCAGATCTTAGGCACATGTTGTGTTTGTAAGGACTTATTGAAAATATAATGAAATACAGGACTCAGTTCATGTGCACAGGACTTTACCAAGCGCCCACATATATTATCAGGACCCTGACTTTTGTTCACTTTTACAGCGCAGTCCGTACGCTGTCCGTATGTCCGTACCCCAGATGGAATCATGTGGTGTGAAAATGGCATCCTGTGATAGGTCTCTCTTCCCTCTGCTCACCTGACCTGCTGAAATAATTACGGTATTATCAGTCACAAAGACGAGGGCACAGATTCCTGCCCAGTTCATAGGCAGATGGGAATACGCCTTATGACCACACAGCCACCAACCACCCGTCACCATATGTGCGCCATACATATGGAAGTTGCAGATAGCAGCACTGCAGAGCTCCAGCATGGTGATACAGTAGGTCCATAATGACAATGGTTAGCTTGTGGACACCACCTACCCATCCGATTAGTCAGTGTACTAGCGTCACAGGTGCCGTGTATACTGTACACCGCTTCACACCGGGAAAGGGGTAGGTCGCCCAGAGGGTTGTTACCATTTCCCTTCAGACAAAAAGAAAAAGTCTCTGATGAAACTAACCTTGCCCTTACAGAGTAAGGGGTGCCATAAGTTTTCTGACTGGTAGAGTGATAAAAGATTTCGCAAGAGTGATTCAAAATGATCTTTTTTGTATAGTCCCTTTCCATAGCCTCCTGTAAAAAACAGAGAGCTTTTGCTGGTTCCATCATTTTAGCCACAACAGCAGTCTGTCTAGCTGACGTTGGCACTAAGGAGCAAACATAACAATTGGAACGATTAGCTGCCCTGGCCGTATAGTTAGCATACCTCCACCACGTATTGGCAGCATATTCATGATCATGATGCTCATGTAGCTCTAGCCAATTATGCTGAATATGTGCAAGGTCCCTATCACTACGGTGTATGGTTTGTGGTGCAGCTACAAGAAACCAAAGTATTAACGTCACCCCTAGGATGATGATACAAAGGAAACAATGACAACTACACCATTTAATGATTGAACATCTTTCATCCGCTTCTTGTCTCTCCATGATGGTCAACCGTTTGCTTCACTATCCCAAGCCGGTACTGGACACCACACAGGGCGCCGTCAGTCGACACTTGTATAGGGAAACAATTAACCTCTTGCACTCCGGGATACCGCGGGCGGTCACGTCTCTGCGTCCTAGGGCGCACTGAAAAAAAAAGCTGCATTTCCGTTCTTCCACTACAGACACAGCCGCGAACAGAAAACCAAAGGAGTGCTTTGATTGGTTTAGATTTGATTGACCTCTCATTCGACTAATAAGAGCCTTGAATTGGGTTTCTGAAACCTTGAAGAACCAATGACTGAAAACCTAGCAAGAAGGACCCGCCTACCAACGGCTGTGAATGCAGTGAGCCAATTGAAGCAGAGAAGTTCGACAATTGAAAGCGTACGTCCCGTGCGTAAAATCTGTTTTGTGTAAGCTGCTGGGTGACACACATGTGTTCGCCAGTCTTTTTTTCTTACTACTGTTGTTATTTGTTTTGAAAAATCGTTCGCCAAAACCGCAATCATGGAAGCGCAAAACCGCAATAATGGAATCATGGTTTGACCCGGTCGCGTGACCAGAAGCACCAGTCGTAACAAGCGGACCAGCGTCATGTTCGTCTGACAGTGGGGAAGAGAAGTTCGCCAGCGACACTGCTGTTGTGGACAGGTAAGTGTTATAAGCTAAATTATTCTTTATCCCTGAAAATTGTAATCAAAATGACTTTTGACCGATCAGTAAATTACAACTGTGCGTCATCGCCACATGACGGACTGTTGACGGACCGGTCCGTGCGCCGCGTCCGGACCGTGAATGCCCCCCCCCCCGCTACTCTTCTGTAGCGGATTGCAGATATATTGCAGATATATTGCAGATATTTTAGTACAACTGTGCATAGCAGACCGCGGCGCACCGTCACCGCCTTCAGTCATGTAGCGATGGGCGATGTCCGTCCTCTGTAGCGGGGGGGGGGGGGGGGGGAGTTGTTATCTTCTACATTACAGATATTTTAGTATAATTTTTAGTGCACTGTAGGTTATTTTTTCTTGTAAAAAAAAACCCACACATTTTTTACGTGGCATGCTTCTTTGTATGTGGGGGCTTGTTTGTTCACTCATTCATTCATGAATGAATAAACAACCCCCCCCCCCCACACACACACACACAGCCCTGAGTGTCACCTTTCATTTACAGTCCAAGATGAGCTTCTATATTGAATCATTCAAAAGTTACAGACGTTTTTCCAAACTGTGCCATTTGGCACAATTTGGCACAGTTCAAAAACGCCTGGGAACAACCTGAGAAGAAAGCTGTGTAATATATTCATTTTTTGTGGTATTGTTACAAAATTTGGACCTCAGCTGGATAACACTTGGTTCTACATTTCTGTTGCATTTTCCAGCCCGGATCTGACAGCTGTGTGTTATTTGCAAGCATTTGTATCCAAAAAAACACCCAGGCGAAATTTATTTTCTTCAAGTTCAGTATGTTTAGATGACTGTTACTCAGTGGCAGGAGCACTTAGAGAGATTATGACTGTTTTGGCAAAAAATTCAAAGTGTTTTCTTTTAAATGAGACCAACCCCATGAAGATGCTGCAAAGGGTTGAAGAACAGCTTTTGATTTACTTTGAGTATGTTATTTTTAGGCGTTTTTAGGGAAATTGACCAGAGTGCAAGGGGTTGAAAGGTCTCTTGCTGAAAGTCTTTAATGAAATGTAGTTGAAGATATTTATTCAGTTGTCCCTAGTTGTGAGTTTTGAGTAGGGTAAAGTTTACAGTGTGTTAAATGCACCCAAGAGTCCCGTCCTTCAACTTTCACCGCTGTTGATGTTGACAAAATAACTTTATGTGGTCCTTGCCAGGGTGAATCAGTCCAATTTTTCTTTTTGATGGCTTTGATGAGGACGAGGTCTCCTGGCTTGGCCAAGATCGGTGCAGCTTCCTCGTGAACCCTCCTGGGGAGAGTAGAAGTGATAACATCTCTGTTAGTCAACATCCTTCTCATGTAATCTGCTAAACACACTTCTTCATCACTAGGATTGAATGGTCTCAAAGGTGGTAGCAAGTATGGTTTGCCATACATGATTTCAAATGGAGACAACCCCCCTTTGGTTGGGATTATCCTCATGTAAAACAAAACTAATGGGAGGCAATAAATCCAATTTTGCCCTGTTTCTGCCATTGTTTTTCTGAGTCTTTCTTTAATAGTTCTGTTTGTGCGTTCCACCAATCCTGCAGATTGTGGATGATTAGCTGAATGATTCTTCAAACTGATGTTCAGTGCTGTGCCTAAATGTGATGTAACTTGATTTACAAAATGTGTACCATTATCTGAGTAAATTTTCTCAGGTATCCCAAACCTAGGTACAATTTCGGCAAGCAATTTCTTTGCCACTGTGATTGCATTTGGATGTGTGCAAGGAAAAGCTTCTGTCCATTTAGAAAACATATCACAAATGACCAGACAATATTTCTTGCCTTCACATTTATTCAGCTCAATAAAATCCATGCAGATGTTCTGAAATGGATAAATGAATGGAAAAGTGCTCCCCCTTTTTCTGATAAAGAATGGTGTTCACAAAGCCATTCTTTTCAGAAACATCCAAATGAAATGGTCCAGAGTACTGTAGCACTGCTAGGGCAGCTGTCTGAGAGAGGGATTGTTAATGACTGCTCTGTTTCTGTGACCCAGTGTAGTGGTGCATTTAGATTTCTGCAGCCTGCAGATTATATCATGTCTCGCAGTGGTTGAGTGTGTTCAATGTAATGGGGGACATAATGACGGCTAAACCCGGTGAGGCCCAAGAAGGATAACATATCCTTGACTGTGTGTGGTTTTGTGTGATGTAAAATAGCATCTTTGTGTTTATCTGTAAGAGTGGAACTGTTAGCAGAAAGCACTCTACCCAAGAATGTTACCTCCTCTGTGCAACATTGGACTTTTTGTTTCTTGATCTTGTACCCTTTTGAGGGAAGGTGTTGAAGAAGAACTTTTGTAGTTGACAAACAACTGTCTGCACTTGGGGCTGCAAGGAAGAGGTCATCTACATGTTGTATGAGAGCAACTCCTGGTGGCGGCTTCAATGTGTCAAGGTCTTTCTTTAGACAGGCATTAAAAATGCTCAGGCTGTCAACATAGCCTTGGGGTAAGCGAGTGTAGATGTACTGTTGACCATTGTAAGTAAAGGCAAAAATTTGTACCTCATTTCTACCTCATTTATGGCTCTTAAGTCATGCACCATGGGATAAGCCCCCGTGGGGTTTTGTACTGGCAATATTGGAGTGTTTCAGGGTGATGATGTGGGCACATGTACCCCTGTTCTTAGGAGATTGATATTTTCACCTATGTCTGTCATGCCAGGTGAATGTGTTTTGTATTTGGGGCGCCACACTGGAACTGCATGTGGTTTCAATGCAACACCTATCATATGTTGAGGGCAATGTCCCACATCATCATCTGAAACAGTTCACAAGGTAGGCAACGTTGACAACATACGGTCAGCATCTGGATGGTCAGCAGTGGCATAGTCATTGTGTTGGAGTTCAACATTTTCATAAGTGCTTGGATTTTTTTGAGGAATGTTCAATCTTTCAGCAGTCAGTTGAGAGGCTATAGTAGCATGCAATAAGACTGGTGAGGGTATCCAGTCAGTTGCTTCATGAGTGCATCGCACCATTGGTCCTAGTGACTTAGGAGAAGAGGTGGGGACTACTGCAAGGGTCAAATGGGGATAGCTATCCAGGGCCAGCATGTACCAATGGTTTTCCTGGTGTGTGAGGTGCACCTCAGCTGCAACTCCCTCTCTACCAACATAGATTGGCCCACAGGTAATCTGCGTCTCAGTACCCTCTATTTCCTCCATCCATTGTTTGTTGTATATGCAGTGTTGGGAGTAACGCGTTACAAAGTATATGCAGTGTAAGTGTGAAGTATATGCAGTGTCATATATGCAGCGTTGGGAGTAACATGTTACAAAGTAACTGTTATGATCTCCCCGTGCGCTTTTACGCAGTGCATGGAGAGGAGTAAAAAGAAGGACTTACGTGCAGGGTTACACCACAACACATTTATTAACGTAATGACAAACAGTTCCCAAAAAGGTGAAGAAGTACAAAAATACAAAGAAACTTACAATTGGCGGTCCTAGGCCGGCATCACCCAGCGAACGCATGAGGAGAACCAAATTAACCACAATGGCGTCCCAGAGCCAACATCGCTCAGAGGACGCAGGAGAACCACGGTCGATGTGGAGTGGCTAACACGGAGTGGCACATAGTAGCACACACGACTATGTACAATGATCCAGCAATGCGTGACTGGCAAAGAGCTGCTTAAGTACACGCATTGCTGGCAGGGAAAGATTAGGCACACCTGGACGAGGAGCAGGAAAGGTTATTAACGGGAGTGTGAATCAGCTGGCAGTAATGAGAGAGGGGTTGTGGTCGGACCAGCAGACAGGCAGACAGCGACCACACCAGAGTAACCCAAAGAGGGCTGCCTCACAACTGCCGGCCAGAAAGCAGTGGCTAAGGGTAAGGAAAAACACAAGACAGCATAATGCACAGATATACAGAACCAGAGGGAAGCCAGGACCGAACCGGGGGAACCAAGCTGGCTCAGCTCCTAACAGAGCCCCCCTCTCAAGGGGTGGATACCCAGACACCCAAGGTAACATCACAAGAAAGGAACCCCCCCCCTCCCCCCCAGCAGGAAGAACAACCACGATCCTGGGTGGGAGGTAAGGGGAACAGGAGGGAACACAATACACCCCTCCCAGGGCCACAATTAACCCCCCCAAGTCCAAAGGCGTGGAGGCTTGGGAGGCCGCGAACAGAGTCCAGTGGCCTGCCGGAAAACATGGGCCATCTGGCCCAGAGACTCAGTTCCTCCGGCGGTCGGCCAGTGCTGTTAAGCCACCAGGGCCGGTGGGGTGAAGCAGGAGGCAGCCTGCCCACTGGGAGGCTCACTGGTGGGTGACCGGACCGTAGGAAGGGAACTTCCATGGCGTGGACAGGGGGGAGAAGGGGGCCACGGCGTCCTCAGGCTGACCCGCAGCATTTTCGGTGGTCCCAACTTGGGACACAGCTGCACCCTTGGTGGACCCCGACTGAGCCAATACTGCACCTGTGGTGGCTCCCGGCTGGAGCTCTGCAACACCCACTGTGGCTCCCGACTGGAGCTCTACTGCACCCTTGGTGGACTACAGCTGGAGCTCTGCAGCACCCGCGGTGGACCCCAACTGGGCCAATGCTGCACTCACGGTGAGCGGGCCAACCCACAGGAGCACCAGTCTGAAGAGGCGGTTGATGGGGAGGGGCCCTGATGACCCTGGCAGGAGGAGCTGGAGCAGCGGCATCCTCCACAGGTCGGACCGGACCCACGATGGCCTCTGGCGATGGCACACCTTCTCTGGCGACCCTAGACAAAGGTTCAGAGACAGCAAGAGAAGAAAGGTGGTTAGGGTCGCCAGCAGCAGCGAAGCCCAGCGAAGTGAGTTCAGATACAGACGGGGACTGCACCTGACTCCCATTATCTAGAGCCAGGCAAGATCTCTCCAATACTGACATGAGAAATATAAGAGAGAGAACTTGCCTGAGCTGGAGCTCCACCGCCATCCAGGACTCCATCGATGCTGGTGATGAACTCCCGGGCCTGGCCTTGAGGAGGTCCATCTCTGTCTCCCACTCCACTGCAGCAGCCTCTGCAGCAGGCGAGATGGTAGTTGCAGTCCCATTGTCTTCCTGCAGTGGCTCCAATGCCGGGACTCCTCCAGCGTGGCTGCAAGGGTACCCCTCCGTGGGAGCCCATGGGCAGGATCTTCCAGGGCCCCAAGCTCCTCCACCGTCTGGCGGCTTGGGTTAGGGGCCGGCGGACACTCAGGGAAAACAGGAGGAGACAGGAAATAGGGGATGAGTCTATAACTGCAGCCAGAGGAGAGGACCCAGCGGACTGCTGAGACTGGGCCTCTCCCTCGGGAGATAGACAAGGTTTTTTATGGCTTAAGTGAGTAGAACGAAAAAACACTTGCCTGTCATCCTGGCATTTGATGTTCATGGCTGCAGCAGGCGGATTGTCGTCCCTCTCCATGTCCACGGTGATCTTAGCCCCTTTAATGGATAATGGAGGAGCCGAGGTGGGTGTTCCCGGGGCTGGTCTGGCAGACCTCCCGGCAGCTGGAGGAAAGATGGCTGCTGAGGAAGTGGAGGGCCTCTTCCGACACTTCCACGCAGGACGACTTTGACTCCTTGGTGCTGGCTTGAGCGGAGCAGGGACGGGCGACGAGGGCTGGTGAGAAGCTGGAGTGACAGTGCCCTGGGAGCGCCCTCCCCTCGGCGCGAGCCTGGTCTTCTTGGTGGACTTTCTTTCCCTCTCGCCGTACTCACGCCACAGCGCTGCCACCAGGGAAATCCTCTCAACCCCATCAGCATGCTCAGAGAGTTGAGGGCAACGGTGAACAGCTGCCTCCACCAGGCCCACATACCACAGCACATCCTCAGGGGTGGAATACATGCTTGCCGAAGAGAAGAGGCTGTCTATCTCCATCAAGGTTCGGCAGCATTCCCATCCCAGACTCATCGGATAACTCCGACCTGTCAAAACCATCTCCAAAATCAGGTGAGTCACAAAAACACAGTTCAAAAAAGGGGAAAAAGTGATATGTGGGTGTAGCCCGCTAAATCCTTTAATGGCAGGATCATTCTGTTATGATCTCCCTGTGCGCTTTTACACAGTGCACGGAGAGGGGTAGAAAGAAGGACTTACGTGCAGGGTTACACCACAACACATTTATTAACATAATGACAAACAGTTCCCAAAAAGGTGAATCGTACAAAAATACAAAGAAACTTACAATTGGCGTTCCTAGGCCAGCATCGCCCAGCGAACTCATGAGGAGAACTGAGTTAACCACAATGGCGTCCCAGAGCCAACATCGCTCAGAGGACGCAGGAGAACCACGGTCAACGTGAAGTGGTTAACACGGAGTAGCTAACACGGAGTGGCACACAGTAGCACACACGACTATGTACAATGATCCAGCAATACGTGACTGGCAAAGAGCTGCTTAAGTACACGCATTGCTGGCAGGGAGAGCTTAGGCACAAAAGCCGGCTCGGCTCCTGGCAGTAACGTGTTACTGTAACACCACTACTTTTGCAGTAACGTGCTGTGTAACAAAATTACTGTTTAAAAATTAAGTAATATGTTACAGTTACTGACATTTGATCAGATGCGTTACTCATTTTATTAATATGAATAGATATTTTTAGCGCAAATAAACTGGCCCTACCATAGCTGGCGCAGATATCAGTCTTCTCCACAGGTTGGGTTCCTGTCCTGCCCCAGTTCACACCACAACCCGGTGGCAACTTCTCATGTCCAGCCCTGATCGCCTGTTGTCTGAGCGGTGAGTAGCCCCCAACAGCTCCTACTTCTGTGGTTAAACATGAGTATTTTTTGAACAAGAAGCTCGCATTTAATGTCCACAGTTGTGTAAATGTGTAAGTTGTGTAAGTAATTGTGTGAGTTTTCTTACGCACAGAGAAAAAGTGACTGCGATTTGTTGCAGTAAAGAACAGCTTCTTCTAAGCAATGAACTTCCATTTATCTGTGCTTTCTGTTTTATTTTATCTTATTCATTTACATGCTGTTGTGATATGCAACTATTTCATGGAAGTAAATCCTCTAAATATGCGTTTTTAATGTGCTGGTTCAGGGATGTCAAGTGTAACACCACTACACCTACTTACTTGTAGCACTTTAGGTGTGTAATATTACTTTAGGTGTAGTCTTGTACCCTTTTGTAGTACTGGATATGGCGGTGTAGTTACCTTTAACCTTACTACATGGATGGAAGGGACAATTGGGCCAGGTCAGATAGACTCTGGGTTCAACAACAGATGACACTACACCGATATATGGAACTTGCAACTATATATATTTCTTTTTACAAATGTGTATTATTTACAGATATGTACATTTAATAAAAAAAACACACACTTGTCACAATAATAGATAAAAAAAATTTAAAAATAAAATAGAATACCCAAAATATACTCCAAATATATTTATAATATATACAGTCCTTCTAGTGTCTGTCCCAGGTGACCAATTTGATCACCTTTACCAGTCAATTGGGTTCAGGCTTCGGCTCGCCATCCAGATCTGGAGAATCCACGTGCTGGTCAAACCAGTCCAAAGAAAAAAAACCTGACCTACAAAATAGGTCAGAACACAGAAACTCAAGCTATTATCCACAGCTCTGAAAAACAACCTCCTCCTGTGCAAAACCTAGCCAGAATTAGCATCGGAGGGTTAGCATTTCAAGCTAGCACAACAATTTATTACAAATTTACACTTTAAAACACATATAAAACACAGGTTCAACATTCACCAACCAAATAACAATCAAGGGCCAGGGAACTGGGACCTTTGCTAACCGTTACAGCTTTGAAAAATAGCTTTTTCTGATAAAAAAAACTAGCCAAATTTAGCATCGGCGGTTAGTATTTCAAGCTAGCCATTAGCATTTCCCATACACACTAAATGGCACTTACCAAGCTAAGCGACACGTGCGTCACGGGGTTCCCGCGCTCAACGGCGTTAACAGCCTTTGGAGCCCAATCTTAAAATTTAATAAACAGGGCATTAGAATTTGCTAATACAGCAATGTCTCATTGCAGGTGTTTGTTCAGGCTTACCAATTTCAAGTTTTATCCGAGACAAAGACTGCTATTAGCACGTTAGCTCACCGTCTCCGTAAGGGAACGCGCTCTCTCAGTTGATGTCTGCTGCGACTGACAGCGTTCTGCGGATTACACCAAGACCGAGCGAGAAAGCGCGCGACCCCATTGGCTGGCGTGACCCCATTGGCTGTTGCTGCCAAACAAAAGATGCAGCCATTGGTCGCTCGATATACCAGATGAAAACATTTGGAACTTTATCAAAACTCCCCAGAAAATGTTCCCTACTGTTTTATGAATATATATTTATTTAAATATTCATCTTTAAATTATTTACTCCCATTGTGAAATGGGTGTTTTTCTCTTCAAAAGCGGCATCAATATTCATATTTCCATTCGCGTTTTTAACACTGGGTTACACAAGCATACAGCTCGTGGGCCAAAAACAGCCCACCAGGGGGTCCAAAATGTTCTCTGTGAATTTATAGCTTTATTTCATGTAAATTTCTGACTTTCTACTGATTACAATAGTTTATGTAAATCTGAGACATTTTTTCTCTGTAAGACGAAACTTTTGTCTCATCAGTTTTCTTTTTCTTCTTTTTTTCTGATGAGAACAAGGGACCCTGGATCTTGCTATGTGTGCAAGATGATTTAAGTATGCATTTAAAAGTAACGTGAAAGTTATTTTTCCAAGTACGTAACTAGTTACTTTAATCATGCAGTAACTCAAAAGTAACTCAGTTACTTTTGAAAAGAAGTAACTAGTAACTGTAACTAGTTACTATTTTTTAGTAACTTGCCCAACACTGGTCATTACAGAATGAAGGTCTGATAACAATCATTTTCCATCAGACAGCTGAGACTGTGATCCACTGAAGTTAAAACACATTTACTTGCTACCTGGATAAAGATGATTCAAAAATGGGTTTTGATCTCCAAAAAGAATTTAAGAGACTTGATCTTCTCTCTGTCACAGCAGACATTTGGACTGTGGATAATGGACATTTTCTTTGGGTCACTGCACATCGGATAAAATGCATAATATTGAAGGTAAGAAACTGTTGCAGTGTTGCCAACACACTCTTTTGGAGGGATTCACACTCGTTTTCCTTCTCTCTCACTCCACAAACCTTATTTCTCACTCCGAAATGAGGAAATTGCTGGCAATTTTGTGTTGATTCTCTTCAGGTTTTTTCCACAATAAGAGTTCTCAAGGCAGGATAAAGCAGACTGAACGTGTTCTAGAAGCTCTGTCTGAAACAGTCTTGTTTTCAGCCTGACATTAATAAGTCCATAATGTAATCCATTAATTAAATTATCTTGATGCAAGATATGTGTGCAAGATGATTTAAGTATACATTTCAAAGTAGTGTGAAAGTTACTTTTCCAAGTAACTAGTTACTTTAATCATGCAGTAATTAGTAAGTAACTCAGTTACTTTTGAAAAGAACTAACTAGTAACTGTAACTACTTACTGTTTTTTAGTAACTTGCCCAACATTGCGTATATGTCATCAGGTTCCTTACAATAATTCATGGTGCAATGCAGGGGAGTATGAAAGGTTTTGAACTGGTCCAAAGCACGGATTTCTTCTTGACTGGCCAGATGCGCTTCTAACAGAGGTAGCAGAATGGACGTGTTTAGCTTAATCCAGTAAAATGCTAGATACACGGTGGCGCAGTGGTTTAGCACTGTGGCAGCACAGTTTTACCCTCGGCCGGGGGACCGCGGGGATCATGAGATCGTGGGTTCGATCCCAGCCCCCGACCAACAGTGAGCTGTGTGGAGTTTGCATGTTCTCCCCGTGTTGCGCGGGTTTACTCCGGGATTTCTCCGGTTTCCTCCCGCACACCAAAAACATGTAGGTTTAGGGCGCTCGCGCACGCAGCGACCAGCAGCCGGTGGCTTGTCACCAGACTGCAAACCAAGTCTACCTACGGGTACAAATAAGTAACAAAAAAAACAAAACAAAAAAAAACAAAAAAAAGATACACCACCCTATTGGTGTGGTTTACCGGAGCCATAACAAGTATCTTGCCTTGTCCTTTATAGCTTCCTGCTGCAAGGGGATGCTCATCTGGACTTGTTACAATTACACCATCTCGAGTGCAGAGGATGCTGACATTTAGTTTTCCCAATAGGTCTCTTCCCATCAGGAGCAAGGGGAAGTTAGGGGCATAGAGAAATCAATGTTGGAAGGTTTGAGAGCCCTCTGAGATGGTCAATGATGGAGTGAAGGGCTGTTCTTCTAATTTCCCAGAGAAACCAATGACCGAGGTGGTTGTAGATGATAAAGCCGACCTCTCCTCCCCCCCAGCGAAGGTAGGGTGGAGTAAGTGTCCCCTATGTCTACCAAAAATGATAGTTTGCCCTTCTACAGCTCCTGTAACTATTGGCTCAGGAATACTGCAGACGACCTCAGCTTGATCTCCTGGGCCCCTTCAGAACGGTTGTTGTGGATATTGCCCTGGAGGAGGGGTGTGTGGTCCCTGCCATTGATTTTGTTGTACAGGGTAACCTTGTTGACCTATTCCTGGACATTCCCTAGCCCAGTGTACTGGGGTTCCACAGAGATAGCAGACATCAGCTTGGGGCAGTCTTCTTTGTGGTGGTGGATGGCGTCCAGGGGGGCCTTGACGGTTTTCCCTCTGGAACCTTCCTCCTCCGTATGATGGCTGAGGTGGTTGCACATATGGCAGCAGGTAATATGGTAGTGGGTTTTGGGCTGGCAGTGGCTGAGGCATCGTAGGTACTGGTGGTAAAGGCTGTCGAGGTTGTTGGATTGGCTGAGGGGGTGGAGCTTGTATCGCCTGTACCAGTTGGCCCTTCTTTTTCATGTTTGTGTCCTTGTCTGCTTTACAGACCTGGTATCCAAGTGCCCTTTTCTGTAATTCTCTTTCTTCTCTATCTTCTTTCTCTTGATTCTCTTTGTATTTGTGAAGGTGATGTTGCAAGTGTGCCCTCCATTCTGACTCTGATTTAGTTTCTAGAGCCACCATGGACTCGAGGGCGTTCTTTATCAATTTGGGAAGGCCTCTCATCACTGCACTCCTAAAGAGCAGTTGGGTGCTATTTGAGTGCATGGGGTTCTCTCCTGTGGTATCCATCCACATATCTTCACACCTTTTAAGGTAATCATAGAGTTCATCATCTTTTAGAGAGACAGACTGAAGGGCTTTAAGGTCCGGAGTAGTGGGGAAGGTGTGCCTCAGAGCCATCCAGAAAGCAGTCCGGTGATTGTCAAATGCAACTTCCTTGTGTAAATTGTAGGTTCCTGCACTGAGTTCAATGTTTACCAAGATTGTAGAGTTTCAACCACAACTAGAATAGCTCGAATGTCTCCCAGAGCCAACACATCACCCGCTGTCAGTCTCTCAAACTCCCTTATCCATGGATTTGCTCCTTTTGACAGCGGTGGGAGTTTGTCCCTCAGTGTATGCATGTCTCTGTGACTCCACTGACCATAGGTTGACTGTTGTTGTCCTGGGGCTACCGCCAAGGGAAGTTGATTTCCAGAAACTAATGGAAACTGCCCTGGTTGACCCTGGTTATGCTGGGTGTAGCTGACATATTTGGCATAAGATGGGGGGGGGGAGGCCTCCATGTCGATCCTCTGGGTCCCTACTTTCTTCTCCCACCGTTGGGGGCCTCCCTCACTGGGGCCCACACGGGGCCTTCCCCAGGACCAGGTTTGTACCAATTATGGCACCCATGAAGGATCCTGGACCTCTTCTCAGTACGGTGTGAGTTTGGTAGACCCGAGGGGTAGGAGTTAGTGGGATGCTAGGCGGGGTTGAACCTAATGGGAGTCTCCGGGTGTCATTTCTATATGATGGTGAGTTGGGTATGTGGGTGTTGAAGTCATTCCAGGACACTCCATGTCTGTCTTCCCAACATCTTGGTACCTTCCATAATAATGGCTATCAGCTTTATCAGGACTCACTCGATGGTGCGGTTCTTTTTCCTCTTCCCATTTTTGGGAAACTTCTTTCTCCATGTTGGGATAATTCTTCGACTTGAGGGCGGGGATTCTTGGCCCTCAGTGCCTGATTCCAAGCCCACCTCTGACCATGTTGCTAGCTCGTCACGCTCCATCATTTGTATCCTATTTAATGCTACATTGAGTCCTTCCATTAGCAGGCCAAAAGTCTGTTTTACTTGTGTGTTTTCTTCCATCCCTTCCACCTCCAGCTTCCCTCCAGTTATAGTGAGGAGGGGGTATTGTCCTCCAAAAAGTAGAGGTGGGGGTCTAAAGTAAATACCTTCATATGCAGTAGATGGGTATGGGGCAGGGGCTCAATGGGTGGTGTTGCTGCCGTTAGTCTCGTCTGCCCTGACACCTTGTGTGTATTAGTGGACACATGAGTGAGTGCATTTTCGGCCTTTAATAGAGCGGTTATTGCTATCTTTAACATGAACGGTGTCAATGGTTTTTTCTACAACTTTCTGTGCTTCGTCTTTATCTTTACATTCTTTCCTGAAATGTGGCTTATTCTTTGCCTCCCATAAGGTTTGTGTGTTCATCAGTGCATCTTTTGCCTTTTTATAGATATTTTTTAACTGATCAGGAGTGGGCAACGGTCCACTATTGCCAGGCAATAAACCCTCAATCTGCCATTTCTCTATGAACTTCTTTATCTTATTTCTTCTTTTATCCTTATCTTTAACAGGGTCTATAGAATCAGCGGTCACATAAGCTCTTTGCAGGGCAATATAAAAAGTGCCTGCTTTTGAAGTTGGTTTTTCTGCCATGATGTGTGGAGTTTGCATGTTCTCCCCGTGTCTGCGTGGGTTTACTCCGGGATTTCTCCGGTTTCCTCCCACATGGCAAAAACATGCAAGTTAGGTTAACTGGCATCAAAACTGGGGATTCTAAATTGTCCTTAGGTATGACTGTGAGAGTGAAAGGTTGTCTGTCTCTGTGTTAGCCCTACAATGGACTGGCGATCTGTCCAGGGTGTACCCTGCCTCTCGCCCAAAGATGCTGGGATAGGCTCCAGCGCCCCCGCGACCCGAAAGGGATTAAGTGGAAGAAGATGAATGAATGAATGTTTGTGTGTATTTTTCTTCTCCTGTTATTAATTTTGCTTGTTAATTTAATTTCCCTCAACGCTATTAAGTACTATAGATAGAGTACTTTTGAGGTCCCTACTGCCCTGGCCCGTTGCTGTGCGTACCTTAATTGGAATGTCACCCAGATCAAGCTTCTACCATATTTCAGGCAGATCAGGTGGGACCTTCCAATAGCCGTTTACAGACAGTCAGCCGCTGTTAGGCAACACACCCGGCACTATTTATTGAGCCAGTTCTTATGAGAACACAATTACACTGAGACAGACTAGGTGAACCTCGGTAGATTAGGCAATTTCGTCCACAGTTACTCTGGTTCACCTATGTCTTGGAGAAGTTTTTGTTGTACTGATTTCCACTTCTTCCTCCGTGTAAGACACTCAGTGAGATAACCCTAGGTCCATGCATTTGCATGAGTCTCACTCATACTGTTGTCACTCACAACATACAGTAAAATACTCCGGAGATCACAACACTTTATTGTATTGCCTTCTTCACTTAATGTAACCGGTCCACTCTGTTAGTGTGGCTTAGCCTTGCTAAGTCTTTAAAATTTTGCATACCTTAATTGGAATATCGCCCAAATCAAGCTTTTACCATATTTCAGGCGGATCAGGTGGGACCTTCCAATAGCCGTTTACAGACAGTGAGGCGCTGTTAGGTGACACACCTGGTGCTATTTGTTGAGCCAGTTCTTAGGAGAACACAGTTACACTGAGACAGACAAGGTGAACCTCGGTAAATTAGGCACATACATCCAAAGTAACTCCGGTTCACTTCTGTCTTGGAGAAGTTTTTGTTGTACACCGTAAGGTCCTCCGTGTAAGACACTCAATAAAATAGCCCTAGGTCCACACATTCATTTGAGTCTCACTCATACCATCCTCATTCACACCACACAGTAAAATACGCCGGTGTTCACAACATTTTGTTATACTGCCTTCTTCACTTAACATAGCCGGTCCACACTTTCAGTGTGGCTTAGCCCTGCTAAGTCTTTAAAATCACCAAATTTGGAATCCCAGGAGAAAATTCTCTTTCTATCTCATGAACGATATCTACATTTTTATGAGTTTTCTCCTCTAGCTATCGGGGATTTGACTCCCTTTGACAGGAATCAGCCTTCAGACTCAGTCTGCCTAATAGAGGTCTTTCTATTTTGCCCAGCCTGGCTGGGTATTCTATGACCGGGGCGTGCTTTCAAATCCCAATTTTTCAACAATAAATAATTCTCACTTTATATTTTTCAAATTGTATCTTATAAATTATTAATATTCATAGACCAGTGTCCTCCATGCACAGACTGACACACAAATTTGGTATTATATTGCCGAATATACACACTTTGGAAAAGCATGTGCTCACCCACTTTTTGTCGAGGTGCCAGTGTGTCAGAATCTGCTCAGAAGTAATCTGGTCTCCTCTGAAAATCCCAAAAGATGAATTCCCTGTACGGGCCACCAATTGTCGGGGGTTCTAGGTTACATATAAAATGAAACCACACAATGACTGAGACAAAAAAATAGACTTGGAAAATAATTATATTGAGATGTAAAAGAGGATAATATAAGGCACAAATAATTACAATCAGTTGGGTCTGCTAGAAGTCTACAACAGACAACAACAATAGTGTTGTAGCCAATCGTGTGACTTATTTAATGCTTTGCATAAGGCCTCACATATTAGATAAGAACAAGGTACAGAGTTTCCTTGGAGATAAAAGGATACTGTGAAAGGGTAACCTTTGGTATGCAGAGACTGCTTGGGGGGATTCTTTGTGTGCCGAGAGACGGCTTGGAGATTCCTTTGTAGGCCGAAGACTGTGAGGGGGATGCTATGGGATTTGAGAGGAAAGGCATTGTTACTGGTGATTATAATCCAATGTGACTTGTGAGCTGTGAGAGTCCCTGGTATATAAAGGACGAGTTGCTTCTGTGATGTTCTCTTTTCTCTACTTTGCTCATGTTGGAGCGTGTAATAAAGTGCCTTGAGATAAAACCTGCCTCATCATTACACACTCCACACTGGTGACCCAAGACGTAGCATGCAGCAAGAGGCGATTTCCCCGGGGCCAGACTCATCGGGAGCCCCCAGCCAAGCGTATGCCGTTACAGTCCAGCTACCGGACTTTTGGCAGAACAACCCGCGCTCCTGGTTCCACTTGGTGGAGGCACAGTACACCCTCCGGGGAATATCGGCAGATGACACAAAATTCTACCATGTGGTCGCAAAGCTGGATAACCACACGGCCCAGCATGTGGAGAGCCTTCTGGAGCAGCCGCCAGACAGCGACAAATACGGCGCATTGAAGGCTGCACTCATCCAACACTACACCCTCTCGGTCGAGGAGAGAGCAGAGAGACTCCTGGCGCTGACCGAGTTTGGAGATGACACACCTATCGACCTGATGGAGAAGATGCTGAGGTTGAAAGGCTCGGACGACGACCACTTCATCTTTACCCACATATTCCTCAGGACCCTACCATCAGCGACGAGGGCGACCCTGGCCGGTTTGCCGTTGTTGGCCCAGCGGGACTTCCGCGCGCTGACCCGGGACGCGCATCGGATTGTCAACACCAGCAGGCAGCGCACAGCCACGGCGGCAGCGAATGAGCTCGGCGAGACGGCCGGGGACAGCAGGGAGCCGGGGTCAGCGGTAGCACAACCACCGATGGCAGCGGCGGCGGGGGCCAAGGAACGCGGAGGAGACACCCTTTGTTTCTACCATCGCCGCTTTGCAGAGAAGGCACGCAAATGTATACCACCGTGCCAGTTCAAGCGCTCGGGAAACGCCAAGACCGGGGGTCGGTAGCAGCTGTGACCCTCGGGGAGGAGAACAAGCTGCTCTACTTGACGGACGCACGCTCGGGGAGACATTTCCTCTTGGACACCGGTGCCCAGTTGAGTTTCATCACGACTTCCTTCGCTGACCGGCTGGCGGTTTCCAGCGGTCCCGAGATGGCAGCAGCGAACGGCTCGAGAATTAAGACCTTTGGTGAGAGGACTCTGCTTCTGTCTCTACATGGCCGTACTTTTGAGTGGACTTTTGTCATAGCAGCATTGAATTTCAATATTTTAGGGGCTGATTTTTTGTGCTCACATGGTTTGTTAGTTGATGTCGCTAACAGGCGCCTGGTTAATGCACTTTCTTTTGACTCTATCCCCTGTACAGCTAGAGCGGCCCGGCCAACAGCACAAGTCAACGTCACAGCTGCAAGCGGTAAGTTCCACACACTGCTCACTCAGTTCCCAGCACTCACGGTCCCCACGTTTTCGACAACCGTCGCTAAGCACGGGGTGGAGCATTTTATTACCACAACCGGACCGCCTGTTTTTGCAAAAGCTCGGCACTTGGACGCAGCTAAACTGGCCATAGCGCGCGAGGAGTTCGCCAACCTGGAAAGGTTAGGCATCGTCAGGCGTTCGAACAGCCCATGGGCTTCCCCGCTTCACATGGTCCCGAAAGCTGACGGCTCATGGCGACCGTGCGGGGATTTCCGCAGGTTGAACAACGCTACAACGCATGACTGCTACCCAATCCCGCATATCCAAGATTTTTCCGTTCATTTGGCAGGGGCGCGCGTTTTTTCTAAAATAGACTTGGTCCGTGGTTACCACCAAGTCCCAGTGCGCGCTGAGAACGTACCCAAAACAGCGGTGATAACTCCATTTGGCCTGTTCGAGTTTTTGCGCATGCCATTCGGGCTTAAAGGGGCTGCACAGACGTTTCAACGCATGATGGACGCCTTGCTGCGCGATCTCCCTTTCGTGTTCGTCTACTTGGATGATATTTTGGTAGCCAGCACGTCTGAAGACGAACACGAAAACCACCTCGCGGCAGTTTTCCGGAGGTTGGGAGAGCACGGGTTAATAATCAACCCAGCGAAATGTCAGTTCGGGGTGGCGCAGATCGATTTTTTAGGACACCGAGTTTCCCCCAAAGGAGCGGTTCCGCTGCCTGACAAAGTGCGTGCGGTGGCGGATTTCCCCCGGCCGCAGACGGTCAGGGCGTTACAGGAGTTTTTGGAAATGGTGAATTTTTATAACCGTTTCCTTACCGGTGCAGCACAACTCATGCAACCGCTTTATGCCACACTCAAAAAACAGAAACCCGCAAATAAGATCGAGTGGTCCCCGGAGCGGGAGCGAGCGTTCTCGGAAGTCAAAACAGCCCTGGCAAACGCTGCGTTGTTGGCACATCCGGATCCAACGGCCCGCGTAGTGCTCACCACTGACGCATCTGACGTTACAATGGGGCGGTCGTGGAGCAGCAGGTAGCCGGAGCTTGGCAACCGCTCGCCTTTTTCAGCAGGACCTTGCGCGATAGTGAGCGTAAATACAACGCTTTTGACAGGGAGTTGCTGGCTCTCCACTTGGCCATTCGCCACTTCCAGTTCTGGCTAGAAGGGTGCTGTTTCACCGCGTTCGTTGACCACAAGCTGCTAACATTCGCGATGGCCAAAGTTTCAGAGCCGTGGTCGGGCCGGCAACAGAGGCAGTTAGCCGCGATCTCAGAGTTTACTACAGATATTCAGCACGTGTCTGGTAAACTGAACGTAGTGGCAGACTGCCTCTCACGCGCTGTGGCTGCCCCCGTCCGCGTGGGGATAGATTACACAGCCATGGCCGCGGAGCAAGGTAGTGACGCGGATGTGTGCGCGCTCCAGTCTGGACCAACAGGATTAAGGCTGGAGAGCAAGGTGCTGCAAGACGGTATGCCCCCCTTAAACTGCGATGTCTCCACGGGACGACTGTGTCCCGTGGTGCCGGCAGCGTGGCGCTGCCGTGTTTTCGACTCGATTCATTCTTTGGCGCACCCGGGGGTTCGCGCGTCGGTCAAAATGGTAGCGGAAAAATTCGTGTGGCCTGGCCTTCGCAAACAAGTTAAAGCGTGGGCGGCAGCCTGCATGGCGTGCCAACGGGCCAAGGTACACAGACACACGAAGGCTCCATTGGAGCCATTTCTCATTCCTGCCAAGAGGTTCGACCACGTTCACGTGGACCTCGTGGGCCCCCTCTCGCCATCACAGGGGTACACACACCTTCTGACAATGGTGGACCGCACCATGCGCTGGCCGGAGGCGGTCCCTTTGGCGTCAACCACGGCCGAGGAGGTGGCGCGCCAGATAATCCTGCGCCAGGCAGCTCCCCGTCCCAGCTGTTGCAGCGTAGCATCAACACAGCTACGCTGCCGGGCCCTGCCCACCACAGTTTTCCGTGCGTTTTTGTGCCTAAAACTTTGAAGAACGCAGAGTTTGTTTTTGTCAGACATGATGCTCATCACCCCCCACTGCGACCACCTTATGATGGACCGTTCAGAGTGTTGGAAACAGGGCACAAGCATTTTTTGCTAGATTTGGGGGGTAGGAGGGAAAAGGTTGGCATAAACAGACTCAAACCCGCTTTTGTGGTGGCGGACGAGCAAGTGCTGTTGGCAAGGGCCCCTCGGCGCGGCAGGCCACCACGGGGTGCTTCCCAGAGTAATATTCCCCCAGGACACCCGCGGGGACTGACAAAAGGTTTTCACCCCCAGACAACAGCTCCCCAGCATGACAGCGCCGCTGAGGAGGTGAATCCTGGTTACAGCAGATAGGGGAGAAGACTAAAGCCCAAACAGCATGTGGACTGATGTTTAATGATTCTATCATGGCATGCAGACTGTTATTCTCTTGTTCAATCTACATGTTTGGGGGGGGGGGGTGTTGCCACTCGTGTGACTTATTTAATGCTTTGCATAAGGCCTCACATATTAGATAAGAACAATGTACAGAGTTTCCTTGGAGATAACAGGATACTGTGAAAGGGTAACCTTTGGTATGCAGAGACTGCTTGGGGGGATTCTTTGTGTGCCGAGAGACGGCTTCGAGATTCCTTTGTAGGCCGAAGACTGTGAGGGGGATGCTATGGGATTTGAGAGGAAAGGCATTGTTACTGGTGATTATAATCCAATGTGACTTGTGAGCTGTGAGAGTCCCTGGTACATAAGGGACGAGTTGCTTCTGTGATGTTCTCTTTTCTCTACTTTGCTCATGTTGGAGCGTGTAATAAACTGCCTTGAGATAAAACCTGCCTCATCATTACACACTCCACAGTGTGTCTAAAGGCTTTATGTGACTCTGGTCCTCCCCCTGGAAGGGGCTTCAGAAGGCTCGGCTTATGCTCTTCTTCCTCCAGGGGGAGCCAGAGATACGCTCCTGTGGTCAGCATTCTGTTATGTATGACTAAAGAAAGAGTCAGAGTCACATTCATGCGGGAACCAGCAACACCAGCCAATCTATTATAGGACACAGAACTATTTATATACAAGGGGCCGTGCCCGCCTGACGTCACGCCAGGGGCGGGTACGGCAGCACACACACAATCCACACTCACAACACCACACTTCCCCTCCCCCTTACAAAAATGCAAAACCACACACACAATTGAGACCCTCCCCAATTTAGGACCCGAATCATGCACTAAGAGAACAGGGGAATAATTAACTGTAATAAAATAGCCTACCAGACTCACACTAACAACTAACATTATTAACTAACAACTAAAATTATTCCAAGTCTCTTAAAATCCATAAAATAATCCCATAACACACCACATACATACTCTCATGCACACCAGCACTATATGCATGTACTTACATTAACGTTTCTCAAGTCACACCTATGTCCATTGGCAGGCAGTGGTAGGATTGGCCCGGGGGCCCCGTGCAGCCCCACATGTGCACCCCTGGCTGCCGTCTACCTCCGAGATCAAAAACCACCTCGTCCGTGATACCGTCCCTCTTTGCCACTGACTGCCTTACTGCTCGGGCCCCGCGATGCTGCTGTCCGGCACGCCGTCCCTCCATGAATGTCGGTCCGTCCCCAACCGCTTTCAGCACCGCCGTCATGGCCCCAAGCGCTCCAGCCCCCTGTGGTCGAACTCCGGGGAGACCCGAAGCCTGCTCGTCAGCTCCGCTTGCCAACCTGGGCACCTCGCCGCTGCTCCCAGCTCCCCCATCCCAGGCACTCCGCTGCGCTGTCTCTGCATCCAGCCATAGCTGATCTCTCTCGTGGCTCACAGCATCATCTTTGCTGGCATTGTTCTCCGACCCAGGCACTTCACTGCTGCTCCCCACACCCTCATTCCAGGTGCTCCACTGCGCTGTCTCTGTGCCTGGTCGTAGCTGTTCTCCCTTGGGGTTCCCAGCGTCACTCCCGTCGGCGCCACTGTCCGACCCAGGCGCTTCGTCGCTGCCCTCAGCTCCCTCATCCCAGGTGCTCCGCTGCGTCGTCTCTGCACCCGACTGTCACTGCTCTTCCCCAGGGCCCTCAGCCCCCATGGTCCCGCTCTCCCGCTGCCTAGCCTCCAGATGCAGGGATGACTCCTGCTGCTCTCCCTCTCCACTGTCATCGCACACCGCGCCATCCAACTCATCAGCATACCGGTCCTCCACCTTCCTGCGCTTTGCGGCTGGCCCGCCGTCCTCAGTGACCAAGGATTCCCCCTCTCACAATCCCAGTCCCACCTTGAAGTCTAGCCTGGAGCTCTCTTTTGGCATGCAGTTAGCTTTGCTGCTAGCCTGCCATAGATAATGACGGGCCGTTAGCTTCTTCAAGCTAACTAGCCTAGCCTCCCTTGGCACCAAAACTCCCGCCACCCACAGCTTCATGGTGCTCGTCTGCCCTGTGAGAAATTCGGCCAGCCGCTTGACAGCATCCTCATACTCCTCCATCTCTCCCAACGTAGCGAGAATTCTTTGGCCTAATGCGCCGAGATGGTGGGCCAGAAATGCTCATCGTCTTCTCCTGTTGAGCCCGCTTAGGTCCAGCGCCCCAATGTAATCCTCGAATGTGGCCCGCCATTTCGGCCACAGGACCATCGGCTCTCCCGCTGACGTCACGCCAGGGGTGGGTACGGCAGCACACACACAAGCCACACTCACGACACCACACATTCCTCCCACTGTTTGTTCTCCCATACACACACACACACACATGCCCTCCCTCACTCAGCTTATCAGCCTGAGCCTGGTGCGGACTGTTATGAAAAAACATGTTTATTTCTTCTCTCCCAGCCCACAGGAATTCCCCTAACATACACAGATTCTCACAGAAAACATGCACGTTACAAATTTCAACTCTGAATACAGTCCAGCATATCTCAATATTGATTAAGCAAATTATTAATACATATTTAGTTTCCCATAGTGTCTTGCTGCTGCCTTGGTTAAGGCCCTGTCATGCCTAGACAACTTAGGCAGCCAAAACATATGAAAAATTTGGAGAATATGCTGGCGTACGTGGAATCCTTTATGGCTAAGTTTTGTCTAAGTTAAGAGCACACTGAAGAATGCTGAAACATGCTATGGTGTAGTTCGCCGAGTTCCTCTGAAAAGTAATTTTCAGTATGCTGAAAATTTTCCAACGTATCCAACATATGGCTGATACGTCTCGCATTTGGGGAGCAAATGGCATATCTGCAGCACTGGTTCACAGGAAAAAACCCATACAGCGCTCTCTGCCTGCAGCGCATACACACACACACGTATTTGTTCGTATAACAGGACCTGTTGGGTTTTTTATTTGACTGACGTGTGTACCATCAACTGTCCAGTGTTGTTCTGATAGATATGCTAAAATGTCTGAACACCAGAGGAGGTGAATCCAATCAGCTAATCACCTAAAGTGTAGAGCGCAGCTGTTTTCCATGATAAATCACACTTTCCTGTTGGCTGTGCCTCCCAGCAAAAGCACACTCCATGCATTATCTTGGTTTTTTTCACTTTATTGAAAATAAACTTTTTTATCGCCATCAGTTCAAGTGCCTTTGAGCCAGGTTGTGACAACTGTCACCTGATGTTCCTGACGTGTCACATCAGCTGTTTTAGGCGTGACTGACCTGACAGATTTGACAGCTCTGCCTGGTTGGTCACGCCCCCTGCCTGGTCTTTGGAGGGGAGAATCATCTCAGTTGAACAGAGATGATCTCTGCACACCTAGGATTCATGGATCGGGAAGTAATGGCAGTTTGTCATGACAGCGCTATGCAGTAGTTAGTCTATTGTTGTGCATAAGTTGTGAATGTCGGCAACACGCTAAGTATTAGTTGGTTTAAGTTACTTGTAAGTTATGGAAATATTCTATATAAGTTACTAGCACATTATGTACTGTATATGTCCAAGTCGTTATGGATACGCGATGCGCATGGCCAAAGGTGAAAATTTCGGCGTATTCCAGCGTTTTAGATCAATTTTTATACGTTTGGCAAACGCTGCTTAAATCGTCATGGTGTGACAGTAGACAGCTCAAGTTTGCAAACCCTGTCTGGTGCCAAGTATCTACTCGATTAATTGCAAACAACAGGCATTCCCAGAAAGATACAGTAATTTGCAGCTTGTTGCTAATATGGAAGTAACGGACAAATCCTTTTCCCAGCTGAGACGGGCCTGCTAGCTTTAGGGTTGGCCGACCTCTTTTCACAATGACCAGCTTTTCTTGAAAAGTCCATATGGAAAATAGATTTTTTAAAATATCAGCGACCAAATCATTTTCCACTTCCCTGTCAGCCATTGTAGGTGGAAAAACTGCTATTATATTTAAACAGATACAGTATATTGCAGCTGCTTAAGCAAGTCCTTGCACTGGCGTTTTGCTAGCTAGGACCCTCTGCATTGTGGGTAGAGGAGTCTAACCATCCAATCAAAAGACATGAAAATGCCAACGTTCTCAAATGCCTTCTATGCGTAACCCTGGACGTACAGAAGACATCTGATTGGTTAAAGCAACAGGATAAGTTTAACAGTTAATTAGGCATACAGAGCGCACTGTTAATTCCTGAAGGCCCAAGGCAGATTTGCTTGACCCTGGCAACACAGATGGCTGAAATATGATTGGACAAAAAAACTCTAACATGCATTGCACTACTGGAAGGAGTGCAACCAAGAGAAAAGCTACAAACTGAAGAGAAGAGACTATTGGGAATAATTTAATACATCCTCATGGAACAAATATAAGAATGAAGGTTGTAAATGTAATTCTGATACTGTTTAGGCCAGCAGAGAAGGCTTTGCCTGCCCTGAGGGTCCACCACTGCGTTTAACTATATCAGTTATCTTCCTCGGCCTATAATAAATAGTAATTTTGACATTGAATCAAGTTCCTTAGCACCAGATGACAATTTTCAAATTTAATTTTGTTTAAAAATTAAAAAGGGAAGAAAGAAATACCAGGTTTATACTATCTCTCTTGGCCCAGAACAAACTCTCTAAAATGTTTCTTAACTTCAAAACTATAAAAACCAAACCAAATCTTGTCACGGATTCCTGGTGAGTCAGCACATGCGTGCACACACACGCACACACACACACACACACACACACCTCAATCATCAGTACCTCCGCCAAGGAGGTTATGTTTAATTGTCTGTGATTACCTGAAGCTGAGCCTCATCAGTCTACCTGCCACTGATTAGCTCCCACACTCATCAACAAAAGCTGTACTGCTTGCTGTGAGAATGTCGCGATGACTCCGCTGCCTGTTGTTTCTTCTGTGGTATCTTGCTCACAATGTGTGTGTTCCCTAGTGATTGCTCACCTCCCAGCTCTGTGTACCTCTCATTGTTCCCCTGTGGATTCCTCACTTAAGCCTCTCAACAAATCAAACATTATACTCACAATTTCCTCCAGGATTCCTCTGCTTTCCCACTATGCAGGATCTCCCACCTTGTTTCAGTCTCACCCGGATTTTGACCTTTGCAACTCTGGTCTCCCAACCCTTGTACATTATTGAAAATCATTCAACTAACCTCATCAAAGGGAAAAACCCAGGGCCCGGGCATCTCTGTCACAACCCACCTCTGCAGTGTTGCCTTCCCTCCCTGGATCACTCTCAGCCTCCTGCAAAAAAAAAAAAAAAAGAAGTCTTCTCCATACCAACCTCAAAGTAAGCTACTCTTGTCTTTCCTTCTCCTCCCGGCAGGGTTGTCTACCTCTAACTGTCACCGGCTACAAAACCTGAAAAACAAAATACTTACCTTGCATTTTATCCAGTGATCTCTGTGGTTTCTGCATTTTGGTCCTGTTTCTTGTCAAACATGTCAATTGTGGAATCACTTAACAACTAGACCTATCTAGACCTACAATAATCCCCACCTTCTGTCTGAATGTAAAGTTGTTTTCTTCATCACTGTCCATCCATCCATCCATCCATCCATTCATCCATCCATCCATCCATCTTCTACCACTTTTCCGGAGGTCCGGGTCACGGAGGCAGCAATTCAAGCAGAGAAGGCCAGACTTCCCTCTCCCCAGTCACCTGCTCCAGCTCTTCAGAGAGGATACCAAGGCGTTCCCAGACCAGCTGGGAGACATAATCTCTCCAGCGAGTCCTGGGTCTGCCCCGAGGTCTCCTCCCAGTGGGGCGTGCCTGAAACACCTCAAGTGGGAGGCGTCCAGGAGGCATCCTAATCAGATGCCCATACCACCTCAACTGGCTCCTTTCAATGTGGAGGAGCAGCGGTTCTACTCTGAGCTTCTCCTGGATGATTGAGCTCCTCACCCTATCTCTGAGGGTGAGTCCAGCAATCCTACGAAGAAAGCTCATTTCTGCCACTTGTATCCGCGATCTTGTTCTTTCGGTCATTACCCAAAGCTCGTGACCATAGGTGAGGACAGGAACGTAGATTGACTGGTAAATCGACAGCTTTGCCTTAGAACTCAGCTCCCTCTTCATTACAACAGACCGGTACAACGTCCGCATCACTGCAGGTGCTGCTCCGATCCGTCTGTCAATCTCTCGCCTCACTCGTGAATAAGACCCCAAGATACTTAAACTCCTCCACTTGGGGCAGGAGCCTGTCCCCAACCCGGAGAGGACAATCCATCTTTTTCTGGCTGAGGACCATGAACTCAGACTTTGAAGTGCTGATTCTCATCCCAGCCGCTTCACACTCAGCGGCAAACCATCCCAGCAAGAACTGTAGGTCATTGCTGGATGAAACCAGCAGGACAACATCATCTGCAAACAACAGAGATAAGATCCTGTGGTCACCAAGCATGACACCCTCCATTCCCTGGCTGCACCTAGAAATCATGTCCATAAAAATAATGAACAGGATCGGTGACAAAGGGCAGCCCTGGCGGAGTCCAACTCTCACTGGGAATGAGTCCAACCTAGTGTTGGCAATACGAACCAAACTCTCACAACGGTCATACAGAGACCGAATAGCTCGTAACAACAAGCCTAATACCCCATACTCCTGAACTACCCCCCACAAAAAACCACGAGGGACGCGGTCGAATGCCTTCTCCAAGTCCACTAAACACATGTAAACTGGTTGGGTAAACTCCCACGAACCCTTGAGAATTCTCGAGAGGGTAAAGAGCTGGTCCAGTGTGCCATGGCCAGGACGAAAACCACATTGCTCCTCCTGAATCCGAGGTTCGGCCAACGGCCAGACTCTCCTCTCCAGTACCTTGGCATAGACCTTCCCAGGGATGCTGAGGAGTGTGATCCCTCTAAAGTTGGAGCACACCCTCCGGTCCCCTTTTTTGAAGAGAGGAACCACCACCCCGGTTTGCCAAGGAGATTTTTAACCACCTTGGTGACCTCAGCCCCTGTGATAGGCGAGTCATCCTCCTCGTCCACAAGCCCTGCTTCCTCTGTGTATATCAGTGGGATTGAGGAGATCCTCGAAGTATTCCTTCCACCGCCTGACGACATCCCCAGTCGAAGTCAACAGCGCCCCATCCACACCATACACAGTGTGGACAGGGAGCTGCTTCCCCCTCCTGAGCCGCCAGACAGTTTGCCAGAATCTCTTCGAGGCCGACCGAAAGTCTTGCTCCATGGCCTCACCAAACTCCTCCCACACCCAAGTTTTTGCTTCAGCAACCATCCGAGCTGCACTCTGCTTGGCCTGCTGGTACACCTCAGCTGCTTCGGGAGTCCCACAAGCCAACCAAGCCTGGTAGGACTCCTTCTTCAGCTTAATGGCCCCCCTCGCCACTGGTGTCCACCACTTGGCTCGGGGGTTGCCACCACGAGATGCACCGACTACCTTGTGGCCGCAGCTCTGGGCCGCCGCTTCAACAATAGAGGTGGAGAACATGGTCCATTCAGACTCCATGTCTCCAGACTCCCTCGGAATGTGGTTGAAGTTCTTCCGGAGGTGGGAGTTGAAGACCTCCCGGACAGGGGCCTCAGCCAGACATTCCCAGCACACCCTCACTATACGTTTGGGTCTACCAGGTCTGGATTGCATCTTCCCCTGCCTTCGGATCCAACTCACCACCAGGTGGTGATCAGTTGACAGCTCTGCACCTCTCTTTACCCCAGTGTCCAAGACATATGGTCACAGGTCTGATGGCACGATAACAAAATCGATCATTGACCTGCGATCTAGGGTGTCCTGGTGCCAGGTGCACATATGGACACCCTTATGCTTGAACATGGTGTTCGTTATGGACAAACTGTGATTAGCACAGAAGTCCAATAACTGAACACCACTTGGGTTCAGATCGGGCAGGCCGTTCCTCCCAATCACCCCCCTCCAGGTTTCACTGTCATTGCTACGTGTGCATTGAAGTCCCCCAGTAGGACAATGGAGTCTCCAAGAGGAACACCCTCCAGCACCCCATTCAGAGACTCCAAAAAGGGTGGGTACTCTGAAACATCATTTAGTGCATAGGCACAAATGATGGTCAGGACCCGTTTCCCAACACGAAGGCGCAGGGAAGTAACCCTTTCGTCCACCGGGGAAAACTCCAATATAAAGGCAGCAAGGTGGGGGGGATTTTTTTTTTTTTTGTTACTTATTTGTACCCGTAGGTAGATTTGGTTTGCAGTCTGGTGACAAGCCACCGGCTGCTGGTCGCTGCGTGTGCGAGCGCCCTAAACCTACATGTTTTTGGTATGCGGGAGGAAACCGGAGAAATCCCGGAGTAAACCCACACAACACGGGGAGAACATGCAAACTCCACACAGCTCACTGTTGGTCGGGGGCTGGGATCGAACCCATGATCTCATGATCCCTGCGATCCCCCGGCCGAGGGTAAAACTGTGCTGCCACAGTGCTAAACCACTGCGCCACCGTGCAGCCCGTGGGGATACAAGAATACCCACCCCTGCTCGTCGCCTCTCGCCCGGGGCAACTCCAGAAAAGGCCAAGCTCCAGCCCCTCTCCAGAAGACTGGTTCCGGAACTGGAGCTGTGTGTTGAGGTGAGGCCGACTATATCTAGCCGGTATCTCTCAACCTCGTACACCAGCTCAGGCTCCTTCCCCACCAGAGAGGTGACATTCCACGTACCAAAAGCCAGTTTAGAAAGCTTGGGATCAGTCCGCCAAGGTCTTCGCCTTTGACCGCCACCTGATCCACATAGCACCGGACCCCCATGATCCCTCCTGCAGGTGGTGAGCTCACTGGAGGGCGGACTCATGTAACTCCTTCGGGCTAAGCCGGGCTGAGTCCCATGGGTGGAAACCCGGCCACCAGACGCTAGCCATCAAGCCCCTCCCCCAAGCCTGGCTCCAGGGTGGGGCCCCGGTAAGCCCATACCGGGCGGAGTACTCTGAGTCCTTGATCTAGAATTTATCATGAGAGTCTGTTGGATCGTTCTTAGTCTGGCCCTTCACCCAGGACCAGTTTGTCTTGGGTGACCCTATCAGAGGCAAATTGCCCCGGACAACATAGCTCCTGGGATCACTGGGGCACGTAAACCCAATACCACAATAAGGTGACGATCCATGAGGGGTCTTCATCACTGATAAAGCAAATAGACATTATTATTGCTGGATTCTTTTAGTGAACTAAAAACCAATCAAAACAAGAAATAAACAAATCATTGTCACACTACTCATGGAAGAAAAACAGTAACTTTCTTTTTCTGTTCTTAAGGTATTAATGTGTGGAAACATATTGGTATATGTAACCCAGCTGAGAAAATGACCCTTTTTCTCAGATTTCATTTGTATTAATACAATTGTGTGATTTTATTTTGAAAAACGATTATTTTGGGAAGAGGACGTGTGATCCTCGTTATCCAACTTTTAAATTCCCGTTTCATGGTCACGTTGGGCGATCTCGATCTTTTCATTCGTTAAGAGCGATATTAGCCCCGCCTTCCGAGCAGAGTGCCGAGGCGCGCACCCGGGTTTTCGGTCTTTTGCTATCTGAGAGCGGACGAGAGAGGCTGTGGACAATCTGTGTGGAGGCCTGTGGGTCTTCTTGTTGATGGGAGCACGAGCTTGAGAGGCCATGAGGCTGTGACTTTTGCTGTGTTCATGCTGATACCTCATCTTGGCTAGGTTTTTTTTGGTTGCCGATTAAGAACCCTCTGGATCCTGGATTCTCTCTGAATGGAGATGGCGAGCCTGACCCGAGATCTGAACCAAGATCTCGGTTGAAGAACATCCTTCCTCTCTCCAGTGCCCAAAATTCAAAGTGGTAACAACTCAAGCCGCCGCTTTAAAAGAGGAAAAGAAACCTGAGTCTGGAAATACAAGATGTCTTGACTGGTCAAACGACTAAAACAAAAAGACAAACAAACACTGAGCTCAGTAGGACATTTTTGGGGTTTTATTTCATACCGGCCGTTGTTATATTTGTATATTTGTAAATTGTTTGTATATTTTGTTCTCTTTATCTTTAATAATAACATCCATGAATTGCTCATTTCTTGCCTCCAGCTATTTCATTCCACACTCATTTTAATTCCCTATTGTAATCCTTACGAACCTAGCAACTGGTCTACACTTAATAATTTCCCTTACCTAATTAACGTAAGGCAAGGGTTACATATATATAGACACACATAAAACTATGCAAAAAAAAAAACTTGAGCATCAGTAATCAGCAAACTTGTATACAACCTGATAGAGACAGAGACTGAATCCTGACGACCTTCATGATTCATCCTCACTGAGCTGTTGATGCATACTGACGACATATAACCACTGCCATCAATACATAATAAAACATTATACACCCAGGATGTAGGGATTTAAAATCACAGCGATTAGAACAGTTGTGCCCAATCTTTTTGCTTTAAAGTCTGTCCTTCTGGTACCTACAAAAAAGCTGCTTTCATTCAGTGTTTAAGGTCATTTAATTACTACAGAAATTAACCTTTCAGAAACTCAGTGAAGTTAATGGACCTCTTTAGCTGAGGTAAAACACACTGGAGGCCTCACAGCAACAACCATTCAGACCTGAAATTACATCTCAATACTGGTACATTTTGAGTACAAAGACAATGAATCCATTGATGCTTCACTGGCCTGATCACTTCAGTAGTCACAGCAGGTCACACATTGCTACACCATATTTCTTCCGTGTCAACTCTGGTTCTATGCTGCAGACAAATATGAATTGTTGCTTATGCCTCCAGCTTCAGCTGAGATAATGAAACATCGTGTGCAACAAGAGTTTTGACGCCACTGCTGTTTTTATGGTTATATCTGTGGTTATTCTGTACAGGCAGCTAGAAATCGATGCACAAATGGGATTTATGTGAGCAAGTTACGCAGTGGGGTAACTGCATAACATGAGCTGCTGATTTTTATGATGTCGGATGAAAATATTCGATCAGCTAGATCACCCAAAAACTGTTTCCATCTCTGTTGTCAGCCTGCAGGGGATTACAAGGAAGCATCCATTCAGAAATGCAGTAAGACTCCAGTCCACCATTTTGACCACATTTATGACACTGAAAGAACATTAATCTTGTTTTTGTTTTTCAGATAAACAGTGAAAGAGGAATAAAAAAGTCTATAATACCTGAGGGGAAAATGTAGCAACTGAGACAGTGTGATAAGGAAATTTGATTTTCATGCAACACTAAATATCATAGCTACATATTCTCCCATTAAAACCAAATTACTAATATAAAAATCATGATATAGTGTTATGTGTTATGGAGCTTGATGACTTTTTCGATCTGTTAGGATATTACATATTGTGCATTACATAATCTGATAAAACAAGGTAGTTTTTTTAATGATAGCACTTGCCAGTTACAGGGTAAATACAGGGTAAGTACTAGAAAACCAGACCCATCAATGCTCATTCCAGCCTGATGAAATCATCTCAAGACTGCTCAGATCTCCTGACTGTTGACCTTGAGCCAAAGAGGAGTAGTAGTTCCTGTGAAATGTGGATGTACAGATGGATGAAGCTGATGCTAATCACCTCAGTGAGCATAATATAGAAAGGAATAGATTTATTGCCACTTCACACATGGAACCAAATTAAATGCCATCCAGTGCAGAAGTCACTGGTTAAATGCATACCACTCCACCTGTTGAGTAGGGTTTGTGGTTCATGTTGAAATGTGGAGGTGGTTAGTTTGTTGTTAGCTTGTTAGCAATTTAGGCATCTTCCCTGCACTTGGCTCAATTTTTCTTGGCATTTTCAGATGAAATAAAGACATCAGATTTTTTTTAAAGAGTTCATCATCACAGAGTTATTATAGTTGACTAATCGAGATAATAAATCCAACTCTAGCTTGTCTGTTTTGTTTAAACAGGTGTAAAATATCTTGTTTATAAGGGTGGGACTCCTGGGTCAAGGAGGTGTGGATTGGAACAGTCTATTTTCAAACAGTGACTTACTGTAGAAATTGAGGTATCCAACATAATATTACAATTCTCACATACAAGAAGCTACTGTTATTAATTTTAATTTAAAGATTAATAAAACACTGCTGAAGCAGAGTGACACATATTCAGTGGAACATCCGGGTACAATTATCGGGGAATATACAGTAGAGATCAAAATTAGAGAACAACCTATAATTTCCTCAATTTTAATGTCAATGACTATATTTTTTGAAGTAATGCTAACATGAATCTAAGTGCAGATTTTTGAGCATATTTCAGAATTATCTATATTCAAGCATAATATAAAATCCTTAAATGAGAAATTTTCAGAACAGCACTGATCAAAATTAGAAAATACTTTCAGATACGTCCCAGTTATTGGTGTTAATCTGGCATCTGGTGACAATTTACTTAATTGGTGGACACACCCTATTTATCTGGCAGGTCTCCTTTGCAAGATGGCAATCTGCTCAAAGGTGACTGAAACCCTGTGAAAGCAGGTTATCCAGATGAAGGCCAAAGGGATGGCCCTCTCAGCCATTGCAAGAGAAGTTTGGCATTCCAAGTCTGTAATTTCAAGAACTTTAAAACTTTACATGGATACAGATTTATTTAAGTCCCCCAAAAAGCTGGCCATCCATGTAAAACAAGTGCACGAGGGGGCAGGATTATGCGAAGACTCTCAATGGGGAATCGGTTCAACACTGCGGCTGGAATTGCTCACCAGTTCACTGCTGAACAGGGTACACAGTGTCTCGCTGTTTAAGACAATTTGGACTCAAAGTTCACTCTGCAGTGACCAAACCTCTCATCAGCAGAATTAATAAAAAGGCTAGACTTGCTTTTGCTGAGGAGCATGTTACGTGGACAGAGGAGAACTGGTCCAGAGTGCACTTCAGTGATGAGAATAAGTCCAATTATTTGGCTCTGATGGGAAACAATATATTTACTGTCAAACTGGGGAAAGACTGAACCCAAAGTGTGTAAAGAAGTCAGTTGAGTTTGGAGGAGGAAGTGTCATAGTTTGGGGGGTGTTTTCTGCAGCAGGAGTTGGGCCTCTTGTACAGCTACATGGCAGGGTGAATGCAAATGTTTATGTGAACCTCCTTTGGCAACATGCCATTCCTTCACTGCAATTGTCTCCTAATCAGCTCGCAATTTTCGTGCAAGACAGTGCCCTCTGTCACACTGTAAACAGTTCTTTACTGGAGTGGTGGCCTAGTTGATAGAGGATCCGCCCTACAGCCAGGAGGTTGGGGATTCAAGTCCTGGCCGGGTCATACCAAAGACCATATAAAAATGGCACTTCCCGTCCTCTAACTTGGTGCTCAGCATGATGGAATGGGGGAAGGAGAAGTTGTTTGTGGCAGCGCCTTACATGGCAGTGACCCCTCTGATTCTACATGTGATTAACATTGTAGATAGGAGAAACATAATTTCGTTCTACTATACATTATTGGCTGTGTGGACTGAATGACAATAGAGATGGCTTCTTCTTCTTCTTCTTTGAATCTAACAATATTGAAACAATGAAATGGCCAATCCAGAGTCCAGATCTAAACCCCATAGAGAATCTCTGGAAAATCCTTGGCAACGAAGTAATGGCTAAGAAGCCCACTACAGTTACTGAACTGTGGAAGAGACTGCAAGAAAAATGGAAACTCAAACCAGAGCAGTGTGAGAAACTAATGATGTCCTGTGGACGCAGATGTGCTGAAGTTATTCAAAGCAAGGGCCTCTACACTTCCTACTAATTTTTGAATCCTAAAGGCCTAAAAAAAAAAAAAAAATGTTTAAATCTTCTGTTATTACTGCTCCCTAATTTTGCTCATTGTTTTTGTTTTGTTTTTTTAGCAAAATAAAGGTTTGTGTTGAAGTGCCTTGGTTATTTAAAAAAAAAAAAAAACATGCTAGTACAGCAGTGGTATAGCCACAACCAATATTCTGTCAAATTCTGAACAATGAAGAATAACATATTTTAGAATAAATCAACTACAGTATTAATACACTGTTCTCTAATTTTGATTTCCATTGTAGTAACTCCTGGAATCCCTATTGTCCAATCAGACTGCTTCGTCGGACCTAACTGTTGTATAATTATCCTATTAACTGTAGGTAAAACCAATTTCCTATCCTATGCTATCATCTTCAGTCTTTGTAGGTCATAAACCTATTACTGATTTCTACCTCATACATTTCACTAGATAACAACATAAAATAGAAAATGGAGAACTAATAAAATTGCTCTAGGGACTATGGGTGCGCAGACCAGTGGACATCAAGTTTGTTCTTCAGAGCATTCACTGATGGAGTAGTCACAACTTTCTCCAACCGTCTGCCAGGTATCAGTCACTGTTGGAGAAAAACTTCTGTCCCCTGCTCTTTTTACATCTGCTTTTTTTTTTTTTTTAACTTCAGACTATGTCCCCTGGTAGATGTGGGGCTGTCATCCAGCTCCAAGAGACAGGGAGCAACCCTGTAATTGCCATGAAGGTACATGTATGCCGTAATGATGTCACCCTGGGTTCATCAATACTGCAGTGTTGGAAGCTTAAGTTCACATAGCCTATCAACATATGCTAGATGCTGCAGTCCTGGGACCAGCTTTGTTGCGCATCTTTGAACGCCCTCAAGAAGTTTGGCTTGCCTGTCATACAGTATATAGGGAAGATGACAATACTCCAGGTGTGTCCTGGCATGTGATTTATACAGCATACTGAAGGTCTCTTTGTCTAGGAATTCAAATGATCGTCTTATCAGTCCCAGCTGATGGTTGACTTTGTTCACTTGCTTCTCTACATGGATATCAAACTTGAGCTGGTTGTCCATCCATACTCCCTGATCCTTCTCTTCCTTAGTTTCCTCTAGGGTAGCTTCACTTAATCTGTACTTGTATTTGGCATTGTTCCTCCCGAAGTGCATCGCTTCACATTTTGTAGCATTAAACTTGATGTGCCAACATTCAGTCCAGGTGTGCATTGTTCCAGGTCCTTCTGCAGTGACTGATTTTGGTGGTCATTGTTAACAACAGAAAAGACCTTAATGTCATCCACAAACAGAGCAATGTAGTTGTGCACAGCTCCCGGCACGTTGTTCACAAAGAGGACAAAAAACAGGGGGCCTAATACACTGCTCTGGGGCACTCCTGACAATACATGCATCCATCTAGATGCTGCTTCAATGACAATTACCCGCTGTTTTCTTCCTGTAAGAAAACTCCGGCGCCAGGTGAGGAACTTTCCTGTAATTCCGTAGCTTTTAAGTTTAGCTAAGAGTCTCTCGTGGGGCTGACATAACGTTCGGCTCAGGAGACGCACACACACAGGCTCAGAGTAGTTCAAACTGTTTATTAACAACAGGGATGTATGGGTGTGTGTCTGCGGAATGTAAATGTATTGGTGGTGGTGTCTGCTTCGGGCACAGAGGCAGGAGACCGTTCAGCCGGCAACCCCATGGGAGAGAACAGACACAGGGTGACGGGCACACACCAATACAGGAGGAGAATAGGCGAGGGAGAGAAGCTTACTTGTATTTGACTGATGGCAGGCACTTCAAGGACGGAACCCCGGGAGACAGTCACCTGCAGGACTCGGTGCAGCAGCGAGGAGGGACGAGGGACGGAGTTGTCCACCGCCGAGGAATCCACCTGTGCACAGGGGAGCAGACTGGAAAAGGAGAGGTAAGTGATCTTCTTACCGCTTAGCGTGGTGCTGAAGAAAGAGTGGTCGCTTCTCATGGAAGGGAGATGAAGTCTAACAGCTTCAGGCCGAAGCTCAGGGCGAGGCGGCTTTTATTCCTCGCCGCTGATGATTAGCAGGCGTGTGAGCAGGTGGCGCCGTTGATGAGCGGCGCGGCGTGACAGGGGCACACTGTTCCTGCTGCTGTTAAAGAGTTGAACAAGATGTAACAATATATTGCACATAATTTAGTTACCTATTTATTAATTTTATTTTATATTTACTTATTTTTGTAGGTTTTTTATTTGGGTTCTAAATCTTTTATTGGGTTTTAGACTTTTGAGTTTTTAACCTCTTTGACTAGTCTTTAACTTTTTAATGTGACCCTTCTCTCTATCTCGTTGTCTTTTTCTCTTATCTCTTTGTCCTATGTCCTGATTGGTGGAGCCTTGAGTACGTTAATCATGTTTATAGTCAGCTTCATGTGTGCCTGTGTTTGTGTTCATGTTGAATGTAATTGTGGTTTATTTTATTTTTATTTAGCGAATGCAAAGTCCTTAAGCCAAGCAGTTGCCTCCTGGTTTGCTGTATGGAGGGTGTGTAATCCTCCTTCCAGTCTTTGGAGCGGGCAAGCCTCTATGATGTGTTCCATAGTTTGCTCCTCTCCACATGCGCACAGTGGGCTAGGGCTACTGCCCCATCTGTGAAGGCTGGCCAAGCAGGGGCCATGTCCAGTCCTGAAGCGATTGAGTGTAGACCACTGTCTCTTTGGGAGGTTGGTGCCCGGGACCTGTTGGTTGGGGTTTATCACCAGCTGTTTGTTTGGGACCTCCTTGGTTTCCCATTCCTCTTGCCAAGCTGTCTGGATGGTAAAGTCAGCTGGAGGAGGGTTTTTCCAAATCGGCCGTCTGGATGAAAGTCGGGCAGTGGGTGGGGTGTAGATATCTGCATGGATTGGTAAGTGAGGAAAATCTTTAACTTTTTGGAGCATCCTTTGAGTTAATGCTGCTCGCCGGATGTGTGGAGGGGCTATGTTTGACAGTACAGAGAGCCAGGGGAGTGGTGTTGAGCGGATTGTTCCAGTTATAGTTCTCATGGTTGAGTTGAGCTGGGTGTCTACATGGTGTGTGTAAGATGACCTGGACCAGACAGGGGCACAATATTCTGCTACAGAGTATGAAAGGGCCAGTGCTGAGGTGCGCAGGGTGGAGACTGCCGCCCCCCATTTTGCACCAGCAAGCTTGCAGAGCAGGTTGTTTCGTACTTTCACCTTAGCAGCCATCCCCTTTAGATGTTCCTTGAAGTGAATTGTGGTTTGTAAATATGGATGTCACCTGACTGCAAAACAAATCTACCTACGGGTACAAATAAAGTAACCTGAACCTGAACACTGTCAAATGCCTTGGTGAAGTTCAGGTCAATAACATCAATAGGCTAGTTTTCTAGCCTTCTATCATTTGTGTAATATTGCCAAGATTAGGAGCATCTTGTCTCAGAATGATGCTGAGAAACTGATCCACGCTTTTGTTAGCTCGAGATTAGAATATTGTAATTCTTTATTATCAGGTTGTCCTAAAACATCTTTAAAAAGTCTTCAGCTGATCCAAAATGCTGCAGCAAGAGTTTTAACAGGTACTAGAAAGAGAGATCATATCTCTCCGGTTCTGGCCTCCCTTCATTGGCTTCCCATAGAGTTTAGAATTAAGTTTAAAATCCTTCTTCTTACTTACAAAGCTCTAAACAATCAGGCTCCTTTTATTTAAAAGATCTGATACTACCGTATTATCGTAACAGAGCACTACGCTCCCAAAATGCAGGATTACTTGTAATACCTAGAATCTCCAAAAGTACAATGGGAAGCAGAGCCTTCAGTTATCAAGCTCCTCTCCTGTGGAACCAGCTGCCAATCTGGATTCGGAAGTCAGACTCGATCTCTGTTTTTAAGAATAGGGTTAAAACCTTCCTTTTTGATATAGCCTACAATTAGGGAGGGATCATGTGCTTCTGAACCCTCCCTTAGTTATGCTGCTAATAGGTTTAGTCAGCCGGGGGACCTCCAGTAATGCACTGGGCCTCACTCCTTTCTTCACTCTCAATGAATTTTTTTTTTTTTTTTTTGCTGGTCATTAACATCTGTTTGTTCTCTCCCATAGATTGAGTCCCCATCATGCTGTTTGCTCTCTACATGTCTGTTCTTTTCATCTTCTCTGTCCCCTCTCCCCCCAGCCAGTTGCAGCAGATGACTGCCCCTCCCTGAGCCTGGTTCTGCTGGAGGTTTCTTCCTGTTAAAAGGGAGTTTTTCCTCTCCACCGTCGCCAAGTGCTTGCTCACAGGGGATCGCCTGATTGCTGGGGTCTTTCTGCAACTGTGGGGGTTCCCCCTACAGTTGAAAGTGCTATGAGATGACTGTTGTTGTGAAATGGCACTATATAAATAAAGTTGAATTGAATTGAATTGAATCAAGCATTCTTCTCCAAATAACAGGAGCTGGGTACCACAGGAGTGGCCATTGATAAAGCCATGCTGAGAGTTGTGTAATAAGTGATTCTCTTCTAAGTAAGCGATCAGATGATCCCTAACAATGGCTTTCATAATCTTACAAGTCACACACATAAGACTTACTGGTCTATAATTCCCAGGGTCAGTTCTTGGGCCCTTCTTAAAAACTGGTGACACATGGGCTTCTTTCCATCTCATGGGGATCGCTCCCTCTTTTAACCATCTGTTCATGATGGTTGCAAGGGAGCTAGAGATTACAGTACTCAGCTCTCTCAACACTTTAGGATGCATTCCATTGGGCCCCAGTGACTTCCCAGGTTGAGCTTGTCAAGCTTTTTCCTGACGACATTAGCCGATATATGCAAATCATCCAAATGACAACTAATATGTCGGTTAAGCTGAAAGTCCGGTATATTGGTGGTATCCTCTTTGATAAAAATGCTAGTGAAGAAATGATTAAGTGCCTTAGCCTTCTCTGTATTGGTCGTAGCATTTCTATGTATTAATTCCAAATTCGCTATACCTGTCTTGGTCCTAAGCTTACGTTACCATTGGCATAATTGTAAAGTGCCTTGGGGTTATTCTTAGATTCCTTTGCTATTTCCCTCTCGGAATCTGATTTTGCTTTCCTACATTCCCATCTGGCCTTGTTTCTTTCCCATGTATACAAAAGGAAGTCTTGTCCCTCCGGTGTATTTGTATACCTCTTATAAGCTTCTGCCTTCATTAACCTTCCTCAGTGCATTGGCACTCATCCAGAGTGGTTTTCCAGGTTTGCTGTAGTTGGTTATCTTAACAGGTATAAACTCCTTAATTCCTTCAGTCATTCTTTTTTTTTGAAGAGAGCCCAGCTATCCTCACAGCATAGTCCATTCAAGTTGTCCTCTCATAAATACTTTGCCATCTTTTGTTTAAAATTCTCATAGTCGCTGTCACATGACCGAGCGGACAAGGCACCAGAGAAAGAGTGGAGGCTTCCAAAACAGTTTGCAATCAGCAATTTTTCATTTATTCCAAATAATCTTCACAGGCAATCACTCCATTGCACATCCGACACCCCATACTAACCAAATGAAAACACCTGTTAATATACACAGTGAGATAATTCGCCTAACTGGCACATACCAAAACCCTAGGTAAGATAATAAGCATTTTCATATTTTTCCACATACCCAATAATATCTAAAAAGTCATAAATACATAAATACTTCCCTAGAATATTTACAGAATAAATAGAACCATAAATACACCATAAATAATACAATAAATACTTCAATCCCCTATTTACATATTAAATTCCCCTCTACTCAACCACCATATGATTTCTTCCTGCTGGTATCCTTTAAAAGGCCCTCAAACCCCTGAGGAGTCTTTTGTCCGGATACCTCCAGGAAGCATGCTGGCAAAGGTACGTGGTTTTAAGATTAATTAATTGAATGAATGAAAAAAGGTTTATTGTCAATACTACCATACGTGCAATACATACAGGAGAATTGAAATTTGACTTGACATTGGGCGCGCTCTATAAGCGCATCCCATAGCCGTGGCAGCTCGAAGGCGCCAGTCGAACAGGAGGGTAAAGAGGGCAAGGGTCAGGGAAAACACAATAGGCAGAGAGAAAAAACATAGTTATCAGAATAACGCTCGTATAAGCTCATATAAGCTCAAATGAGCCAAATTATGATTACACAGAAAAAAAAACCTCTATGCACAATTAGCAGACAATAGATCACACATTAACAAACAACAAGTTGAGAGAGGCAGTGTGTGTGTATATACGTCAGTGTATGTGAATCAGTCATGTGATGTTGAATGCAGTGTGTGTGTCAGTTATCAGTTACTGGTGAACAGCAAAAATCCTCTCTCAGCAGATGTTATGTCTTTAGTGTTTGAAACTTAAAAAAGCATGTCCTCGTGAGATCAACTCTCAGTGCATGTCCAATGGTAATTTCTAAGCCAGTCACATGGCTGTCCTTGAGAGTTCAGATTACTGTACGCCAGGTTGTTTGTGTAAGAAAGAAGTCAGCCAAAACATTCTACTGCCTTATTTTCATCCAGGAGGAGTGAGAGCTGCAGGGCGCCAAACAACGTCAAATAAGCACAGTTCACTCAGAGGAGGAATTTTCATCTCTTATGCGATTCAGTGCTTCATAATTTCCAAATACATTTCCAGGCTTTAAAATCATTTCCTAGAGAGCTCCTAGCGACATCGAGATGTTACCAATCTTCCTGTTCAGTTCGCCATTAGCCGCTATCAGAGCCCTCCCCAGCTGGTCAAATTGATGAAAGAGCTTCGCTGGGTCAGCATTTTGATTAGCTCTGTCCATCTTCTTTAGTTTTCGATACACCAGGACCACTCCAAGGCCGATCAGTAGAAGTCCTGAGATCGTGATGCCGAATAAATAGATGTCTTCCACATCTTCGATCGAAAGGTCACACAGACACATAAGTTTCCAATTGTATGTGTCCCTCACATAACCCGCAGCAGCAGTACCTGCAGGACAGATGGGCTCCCCCGGGCCCGATTTCCTAGTTGAAAAAACGGTGTCAATTGTATTCAAAGCCCAGCTTAGCAAATCCATAATTTTGTAAATCCATAATTTTGCTAAGCAAATCCATAATTTTGCTAAACATAATTTTAATTATGTTAATTGCCTCAACCAATTAACATAATTAATCCACAATTATCTCACAAAAAAGGATTCAGTTCAGTCAGAACACATTGTACAATTATATGTGCATTTTTCCCATCAAATACAAGTTGACATTTACAAATATAGATCCTTTACACATATAATATAACATTCAATACACAGACCATACAGTGGTGACACTCTGTCATCACATTTCTTTCCCCCCTTTCCTGAGAGTACAGTACTCTATGAGTCATGTACTCTGGAGAGGCTGTCTGCCACAAGGTTGGTCTTCCCTGCCACATACTAGACTGTAAAGTTATAGAACTGTAGGGACAGACACCACCCTGTCAGACAATTATTAGTGTCTTTCATTCAATTAAGGTCAAATCAATTAATTAATGTAAGGCCCGATGATCCGTCTCTAATGTGAACTGACGTCCAAGTAGATAATATCTAAGAGACCCTATAGCCCATTTCATGACCAGACATTCCTTTTCCATTGTAGAGTATCTGGTCTCTTGGTCCAACAATTTACGGCTCAGAAACATTACTGGGTGTTTCTCCCCCCTCACCTCCTGGAGAAGTACTGCTTTGATGCCAACTCCTGAAGCATCTGTCTGCAAGGTAAATGGACGGGCAAAAGCTGGACTGTAGAGAACCTTATCCCCAGAAATTGCACCCTTCAAATCTTCAAAAGCTCTCTCACACTCCTCTGTCCATTTTACCCTATTTGGTGCTGACACCTTCGTGAGGTCAGTCAGGATTGCTGCTCTTTCAGCAAAATGGGGAATAAATTTACTATACCACCCTACCAGACCCAAAAACGACTGCACCTTCTTTTTGGTGGTAGGGACAGGATAGGCCTGAATAGCATCTACTTTCCCCACTCGTGGTCTAATAACCCCCTGACCAACCACATGACCCAGGTATTCCACCTGCTGCTGCCCAAATGCACATTTGTGAGGGTTAATAGTCAGACCTGCCTCGTTAATTAAATGCAGGACCTGCCGAAGATGTAATATGTGATCCTTCCAGGTCTGACTATAGATGACGTCATCTAGATAGGCAGCTGCAAAATCTGACACTCCTCCTAATACCTGGTCCATGAGTTGCTGGAATGTTGCCGGTGCCCCCTGGAGGCCAAATGGCATGACCTTAAACTAGAAAGAGCCATAAGGTGTTTTAAAGGCTGTCAGTTCCTTCGTCTCCGGTGCCAAGGCCACCTGCCAATACCCCTTGCTTAGGTCTAATGTTGAAATAAACCTAGCCCTGCCCACTTTCTCTAGCAACTCGTCAATTAGGGGCATGGGGTATGACTCGAACTTGGAAACTGCATTCAAGTATCTGAAGTCAATGCAGAACCTCAAGGAACCATCCTTTTTGGGGACCAACACAATTGGACTGCACCATTCGCTAACCGACTCCTCGATCACTCCCAGCTGCAACATCAAATTAATCTCTTGCCTCAGTTTTGGGACCAACCGTTCAGGAATCCTGTAGGACTTCCTATGGGGGACAGACTCTTTCTTTAAATATACCCCATGGTGAACAGATGTGGTGAAACCAGGTCTCTCCTGAAACAAATCTGGATCTACTAGTGCATCTAATTGTCTCTGCTGATCATCCTGTAAATGAGACACATGAAAAGAACAGAACTTTGTCACATTTGTGGGAAAGGATTGTTCTCTCTCCTCATCCACTTCCGTAGCACAAATCAGGAGCTGATGACGCGTCTGCTGATGACCAGGCTGCTGCTGCTGCTGCACAGGCTGCTGAAACTCCTTTAACAAATTAATGTGAAAGCACTGATATTTTGTCTTTCTATCAGGCATATGTAGTTCATATGTCACAGAGCTCAGCTTCCTAGAAATTTCGTAAGGCCCCTGCCATCGAGCCAAAAGCTTACTGTTGCAAGAGGGCAGCAGTAACAACACCTGCTGACCTGGGTGAAAAACCCTCTTCCTGGCATTCTTGTCATACCATGTCTTTTGTTTATTCTGCGCCATTCTCATGTGCTCCTGAGCCAAAGCAGTCATCTGATCCAGTTTTTGCCTCATTTTAATAACATAAGAGACCACATTGTCCTGATCACTTGGAGGCCTCTCCCAGTGCGCCTTTAATAAATCCATTGGGCCCCTCACCTGATGACCATAAAGTAGTTCAAAAGGTGAGAACCCTGTTGAAGCCTGGGGCACCTCCCGATACGCAAACAGCAAATATGGTACCCATTGCTCCCAATCCGAGCCCGTACTAGAAACAAATTTCCGCAACATGTTCTTTAAAGTCTGGTTAAATCATTCCACCAGTCCCATCAGTCTGATGGTGATATGGGGTGGTCTTAATTCCCTTAATCCCCAACAGTTTGTAAACCTGCTGCAGAAGTTTTGACAGGAAATTTGTCCCACAGTCTGTCAGGACCTCTTTGGGTACGCCTACCCTTGAAAATAACTGAATAAGGCAGTTAGCCACCTGCCTAGCCTTAATAGATTTCAGCGGGAAGGCTTCTGGGTACCGAGTAGAATAGCCACATATGACAAGATTGTATTTAATACCTGAGGAGCTTCTTTCTATGGGGCCAACTATATCCATCCCTATCCTATCAAATGGTGTTCCAATGATTGGTAATGGATGAAGATGGGCCCGGGCTACTCCCCTAGATGATGTAATTTGACATGTCTCACATGTTGCACAAAACTCCTTCACCTGGGTATACATTCCTGGCCACACAAATCTTCTAGCAATTCTCTGCAACGTTTTCTGGAACGCCAGATGACCTGCCCAAGGGATAACATGTCCCAGTTCCATCACTTCCTGTATGAAGCCTTGTGGCAAAGCTATGGCTCTAACTTCACCCTGCTGTTGGTACAGAATGCCATGTCTAATGACATACTCGGCCTCAGCCAAACAGTCCACTCTGCCTTGTTTCACACTATCAATCTCAGAGACCTTCTCAAACCAAGGTTTTAGCGATGAGTTAGCTTTCTGCAGCGCAGCTATGTCAGAAGGAATGTTAAAATCTACTGACTGGCTTAGCTGTGATGTTTCCTCCCCCAAGTTCTTAACTGAAGCTAAAACCTTGTGCGTTCTCCTCTGAGCCTTGGATTTTGGTTGCTTAACCGGACCTGCCTCTATCCCAGAATCATAAAAAGGCAGCTCCTGAAGAACACTGGCAGCCCTCTGTGCCCTGGTTGTCACCATATTACAATTTTTCACCACAGGTGCCTTTACTCTCTGCTCAACAACGCCATCTGCCTGTCTCTCCTCAGTTTGGTATTCCTCCCTAACCTGTTGTATGATGTCCAACAAAGTTGGAACATCATTTCCAAGAATCACTGAATATGGCAAATCAGGCACAAGAGCTACAGGAAGGAGATAAGTCTGACCCCCCACTGTTAAATAAACCTCAGCGGTCGGGTACAGCTTTTTATCCCCATGGACACAACTGATATTTATTTCAGACTCACTCCACAAATCCCTAGGGACCAAACTGGGCAGCACAACAGTTTGAAAACAACCTGAGTCTAACAGGGCCTCTTCACACTGACCATTAAGCAACACCGTCGTTTTGTACATTTCACTGTGAACTGGGGCTGAAAGAGTGGGTCTAGGAACTGAACACAACAATGACGGTTTAGTATTCTTTGTGGCAGGACATGAATGTTGTGTGTGGCCGATTTTGTGACACTGGTAACAGTGTATATCTTGACTGGAAACAAAACGTGACTTTCTACTCCCATTATGTTTGCTAACAGTGACCTGACTGGAGCTGGAATACCATCTATTTTCAGCTTGACCACCCCTTTCACCCCCATCAAACTTACTCCGTGTGGTGAAAGAGCCGTCACGGCTGAGAGTAGGTCTCCTGCTCCCAGACCTGGCTGACAGGAAGACTTCCACAAGACGAGCCGCGTCCTCCCCCATCTTCAGGTCCCGCTCTTGTATCCAGACTCCCAGTTCCAGGTCCACCATCTACAGAAACTGTTCCAGAATCAACAGCTCCGCAATGTCTTTCACCGTTGAGGTCTCTGGTTTAATCCATTTATTGAACAGGTCTTTTAAACAAACATACAGTTCACGAGGGGTTTCATCCTGATGAACGTCCAGGGCGCGAAACCTTCTCCTACAGGTGTCGGGTGTTATTTTATACTTATGATAAAGTGAAGGAAGCAATTTTAAATAATTGTCTGTGTCAGCAATGTCCATGAGCACATATGGACTACGTGCTTTACAAGTGAGCAGAGGAACCAACTGGATAGCCCATTCCTCCTTACGCCAGCGGCAGACCAAAGCAATCCTCTCGAATGTCGCCAGATAGTGCTCGATGTCGTCATCGGGAGAAAGCGGATTCAGCCTGGGCTCACGGTGTATCTGCGCTGTCCTCGGCTGCACCTGCAGCGTTTGCTCCTCCTCCTGCGGGCCGACCCGACTGGCTGTCACCATGGGATCTTCCCCCGAAGCACCGTCGTCACCACTGTGTTCAGCCCGGCTCCCACACTCCTCTCTCAGCTCCATCATTTGTGACTGCATCTGGCTAACTTGATGCTGCACAGACTGCCACCTTTGTTCTTGCAGAATGGCTTCTTCCTCCATCTGACGGTCTCTGACTGTCAGTGAGTGCACCACGGACTTCACCAAGCTCGTCAATTCTCCCAGCTTGTCTAGTCCACTAGTCCCCTGCTCCTTGATTGCCATGCTAGTGTCCAAATCCTCTAACTGCTCCTGTTGTTTCTTCATATTCCTTTTTGCCATTGCTCCTCTTGTCCCGTATTATCACTCCTTTTTTTGATAACACCTTTTTTTGACCAAACGTCACACAGTCCGCTTAATTTGACATTGTTGTCATACCTTCCGCTGTCTTTCTTCGCAGCCACGTTGAGAGTGGAAAATTCCTGACACCACTTGTCCCGCTGCACTTTCCTCCTCACCACAGCCGTGAAACCGGGCCACTTCTCTGTCACCAATTAGCGGGTATGAACCATTCCTGACGCCAAATGTCGAGAAACGGACCACTCCTGACACCAATTGTCACATGACCGAGCGGATGAGGCACCAGAGAAAGAGCGGAGGAAACAGTTTGCAATCAGCAATTTTTCCGTTTATTCCAACTAATCTTCACAGGCAATCACTCCATTGCACATCCGACACCCCACACTAACCAAATGAAAACACCTGTTAATATACACAGTGAGATAATTCGCCTAATTGGTGCATACCAAAACCCTAGGTAAGATAATAAGCATTTTCATATTTTTCCACATGCCCAATAATATCTAAAAAGTCATAAATCCATAAATACTTCCCCAGAATATTTACAGAATAAATAGAACCATAAATACACCATAAATAATACAATAAATACTTCAATCCCCTATTTACATATTAAATTCCCCTCTACTCAACCACCATATGATTTCTTCCTGCTAGTATCCTTTAAAAGGCCCTCAAACCCCTGAGGAGTCTTTTGTCCGGATACCTCCAGGAAGCATGCTGGCAAAGGTACGTGGTTTTAAGATTAATTAATTGCATCACCCAATTAACATAATCAATCCACAATTATCTCACAAAAAAGGATTCAGTTCAGTCAGAACACATTGTGCAATTATATGTGCATTTTTCCCATCAAATACAAGTTGACATTTACAAATATAGATCCTTTATACATATAATATAACATTCAATACACAGACCATGCAGTGGCGACACTCCATTGTCACAGTCGCCTTTGTCATAGAGGGGCTTCTTAGTGGACGATTTATTCCTCAAGTAGCAGCGTAATTGAAAGATAATGTATACATGGTGGCTCTTCCCAAGTGGAGAGCCAATCCTCAAATCCTCAATCATTCCCTCCTCATTTGTGAGAATTAAGTCTATTAAGGTAGGTCTCTGATCACTTCTTCTGTGTGTGAAATTACGTACATGAAACAGTCTCTAATGCACTCGCACAACTGGAAACCAACATAAGCAGTGTTGTCTGGTGAAATATCATTGATCCAGTTAATGTCTGGACAGTTGAAATCACCACAAATAAGTATATGTGTCATAACCTGAGTGTCGGTTCTGGCCACACTCGGGTCTTATATCTTTTCGTTCTCTGGCTTTGGCAGCTGAGGATTCCTTCCAGCTCCTCGGGCTCTTATTGTGAAGGCGCCCGGGGGAGCTCCCTGCTGTCAAAGTCAGCTGCTGCTCTGCTGTCATTAGCAGCAGCTGTGCCGCGTTGGGGTCATTAGCCACCAGAGATATAAGCGGGTGCTAAATGTCCTCCAACGCGGCAGTCTCTGTTATATTCTGTTATATCCTGTTGTGATCATCTGTTATGTTCAGCTACGCTCTGATTGTGCTCCTGTTACGCTCAGGTATGTTCCCTTGAGACTTCACTCGCACTGTTGTCCGTCTGGCGCATCGGGTGTTCCCCGGCCCAGACGTCACCCAGCCACTGTATGTGTTCTGTGTGTGTTCAGCCTTCTTTACAATAAATTACCACTGCAAACTCACTGGTGACTGAGGCGTCTTGTGACGGTCCGTGAGGGCCGTTGTGACAGTAGACTGCCGCCTAACGCCCGGAGAGGAGGCGTTGTTTCGAGACGCCATTCACCGTGAAGTTTGCAGTAGTGGACTGTGTGTTCCTACCTGTCTGGGTGCCGTGTTGAAGCATGCCATCGTGGAGGTCTCGTGCTCGGAGGCAGGACGCTGTCCTCGCTGACACCCTCGAGCGTGTGGACAGAGTCCTTGTCGCCGCCTCCCTCCTCGAATACAACAACGAAGTGCCCTGGTACCTGGACCTAGCCGAGGAAATTCTGGATTCTCTCCCCCGCTTCACTAATCATCCAGAGGTAAGCGTGAGGAGAGATGACATCGCCGCCCAGCGTGAGATTCTCCGAGGGCTGGAGGGAAATCCTGGCAGGAAGCTGAAGCGGAGGAGACGTCACCCCTCGCTCCGGGATCCCGCTCCTGCCTCTGTTCCGGCCCGGGAGTTCGCACCATCCGGAGGTCTTTTCCCATCGGGCATGTCGTCACTCGGGATTCCCCCAGAGAAGCTGCAGATGACAGCAGACAAGATCTGGGACCGGGTGGCAGCTGCTTGCTCCGCTGAGAATCCTCCGGCGTGTATGAAGCATGTGGTGGCGGCGGTTAGACTCGTGGAGAGGAATCCAGCGCTGCGTGAGTTTCCTGAGTTTGCTGACTTGCTTGCCGCCGTTTCTGCTCAGGAACGGCGATTTCCGGACCTCACCTTCGCCTCACCCCCTACAAGGAACCGTCGTCACTCCGGCTCCCAACCTCGGCTAGACCCCCGTCTGGATGCTGTTCCGGGTCGCCGCAAGGGCTCAACCCCCCACACAGCTGTCACTCCTGCGCCTCGTCAGAGGGGAATCCCCGCAGCCTCGTCTTCTCCTGGGCCCTCGCCCGCTGTCCCGTCAGCGCCCCATGCCCGACTGACCCCGGCTGTCGCCCCCTCCTCCTCGTCGCCTATCCTGGCTGCTGTGTGTCACGAGAGCTCCGTTTCGGCGAGCTTCATCCCGGATCCGCCTCGAGTGGCCTCATCTCGTCTTCCCAGAGGGCCCTCTGTCGCCATCCAGCGGGGAAAGGAAGGAATGACGTCCCCCACAGCGGAAACCATCTTACCCTTAGGGGAAAGGCGAGTGCATGATGATTTCTCTCCTCTTGATATTGTTGTGCCTTGTCTGACTCCTAGGGGTGGAGTTCGGGGTATGCAGCCCCCCGAGCTCCCTCCACCCGCTGTGGATGAAAGTATTAATCCTGCTTCCTCTGTGTCTCCCTCCGCTGAGCGGTCCTCGACGTCAGGCCAACGTCGCTGGATGAGGAGGGGGCCTGCGGTTCTGGAGAGCCTGGTTCCGGTTCCGCAGCCACGCCATGGGCGGAGGAGGAGAGCGGACTGCAGCATGGAGCCATCGCCGGTGAGGAAGCGTCCCCGGGGTTCCACGGAGGAGCGGTCCGGTCCAGCAGGGCGAGATTCTCCTGCCACCACGCCATGCGGGCCACCGGCGTGGACATCGGTGCCGGAGGACTCTTTGGCTGCACGCACCATCATGCCAGCTGCAGAGCCCGACGCAGCTGAGTGGGAGCCTGATGACGACCTCCTGACATCTGAGCCCGGATCTTCGCAGTCCTGGACGGCGTCAGAACCCGAGCTCAGGCAAGTGCTCTACTTTGTCTTTCTTTTTCATCTCTTAGAGCATTTTTGCCTGTCTCAAGGGGAGATGAGCCGGGTGCAACTGCCCGCTGCGTCCGAGCTTATCTCACCGGGTTCTGGCGCTGCCGGTGATCCTGATCCCGGGTTTTCTCTCTCTTTCGAGCCTTCTCCCAGGGTCGCCGGCGAGGGGCTGCTTTCGCCTGCTGTGCCAGAGGTTCCGGTTTCGGGGTTGGAGGTCGAGTTTGGTGCCACGCCGACCCAGTCGGGGTCCATCGCGGGTTTGGTTCCGGAGGCCCAATCGGGGTCCACCGTGGGTGCTGCACCAGCAGGTCCTAGGTTCGGTGAGGGAGCTGCAGATCCCCAGCCACCGGATGCTGGACAGGCTCGTTTTCTTCATCACCCTCTTCTCCACAGTCATCCTCCTCGTCTCCCTGAGGAGCACTACCCATCTCCACCTGGGGCCGTTGGGGTCCCGAACGCTCCGCCCGGTTTCCCCTCATCTCCCCCCTTTTCTGCGAGATCACCGGCTGCTTCCTCCCAACGGTTCTGGTGGGCTGGTGTTGCGGGGCGGCCGCCTGAAGGGCTGTCTCGTTGGTTGGATTCTCTGGGCCGGCCCCCCGACCTGTTTATCTTTCTGTGCGGCGACCTGCTCCGGCCGCCTGAAACTCTCTTCCCCCGAGCTTGGGACTGGGGTAGGCCGCCCGAACTGTCCTCTTTTCCACTCCCTGTTCTGTGGCCTCTTGTTGCCGGACGACCCCCCCGAACCTTTTGCCCCCATCCCTCCGGGCCTGGACTGCACCCTTTCCGGGTTCCTGATCTCATCTGTGGGACTGTTGGGGTGTGTGTGGTGGGGGGGTGGGGGGGTGGATTGTTTTGTTTGTTTCACTCTGTTTGCCAAAGGGTGTTGCCTATTTTGTACTTGTTGTGGGTTTTTTTTTCTCCCTACCCTTGTAGCCATGTTGGTCGTTTGTCTCTCTCCCTCCTGCCAGCGCCCCATCCACCCACCCTGGGGGGTGGGGGGCTTGGGTGTTACTCTGGCCGCTCAGAGCTCGGCCTTGAGGGGGAGGTACTGTCATAACCTGAGTGTCGGTTCTGGCCACACTCGGGTCTTATATCTTTTCGTTCTCTGGCTTTGGCAGCTGAGGATTCCTTCCAGCTCCTCGGGCTCTTATTGTGAAGGCGCCCGGGGGAGCTCCCTGCTGTCAAAGTCAGCTGCTGCTCTGCTGTCATTAGCAGCAGCTGTGCCGCGTTGGGGTCATTAGCCACCAGAGATATAAGCGGGTGCTAAATGTCCTCCAACGCGGCAGTCTCTGTTATATTCTGTTATATCCTGTTGTGATCATCTGTTATGTTCAGCTACGCTCTGATTGTGCTCCTGTTACGCTCAGGTATGTTCCCTTGAGACTTCACTCGCACTGTTGTCCGTCTGGCGCATCGGGTGTTCCCCGGCCCAGACGTCACCCAGCCACTGTATGTGTTCTGTGTGTGTTCAGCCTTCTTTACAATAAATTACCACTGCAAACTCACTGGTGACTGAGGCGTCTTGTGACGGTCCGTGAGGGCCGTTGTGACAATATGACTGTATTCCCTTCTGTTGCTAACATTCCTTAGGTAATTAAAGAGTTTAGCATCCCCCACATCACTATTAGGGGATGTGTAAATACAGCCAAATAAAAGTTTGTCATTCCTCTCCAACCCCACTTTAGCCCAGCAGCTCTCATCAAAAGTATCAACAAAGTCTGCTGGTGAGACATTCAGTTTGTGTGGCACATACAGTAGATCATCACCCCTTGCTTCCCTTTCTCAGTATTACTGTAAATGTCATATCCCTCTATCTGGAACTCTAATTACTGTGCTTGAAAGTGCAAGTGCTTTGGTAAAACCTCTGTAACATACACAGTATCTGGCGCATAATATACAAGTGAAGCAACAAACTTTGACCTTTTGTTCAACAAACTATCAGCGTTTGTATAAAAGCAAGTAATATTGTGGTTAACTAAGTCGTTTCTTCCTCCCTTCTTGGTCGTCCTTTGACCACCTTGCCCTTCCTTATCATCCATGTAACGCTGGTCTCTCCTGCATCCTGGGACTCCTTTGTTTTTCTTTTCCACTCCTCCAGAAGCTATTTCATTGTACTTTGTTCTAACAGGGTCAGGTCTCTATTAACATATACATCCTTGTACATGGGAACTTTCTGAAGGCCTGATGCAGCTTTAAGAATTATATATTGGTCTCCTTTTGAGGCTATAGTAACTCTTAGAGGTCAAGGAGAATCTCTGTTACCAAGTCTCACAGCTCCTGAGAGAGGCACTTGTGTCCTCATCCTTTCTAAGCTTGATGTCATCCAGCTCCGTCTTCAAAACTTCCAGCTGGGGTTTAACATCACTTGCTAGGCCTATCCTATCAATATCCCTCTTCATGCCTCTAATCTCACCATCTATTCTGCCAACCTCCTTTGATAACTTCTTATCAAAGGAAATACATACCTCGTAAATTTCCACAGAAATCTCAGATTTTATTTTCTCCATGTATTGTTGACATTTTTCCTCAATGTCTGTATCACATTTCACAGCCTTTATTGCCTGTTGGTTGCAGTTTGCACAGTACCAGTGAATCAGTGTCCCTTGTAATGCATCATTAAGTAATTCATAGTGACTCTCACACATACTGTACCTGAGCAGTCCACACACAGCCACAGCATTCACATTCCACCAATTTGTCTCCCTCATTAGTAAAAACATTATTGCAAACCTTGCATGTAAGTGAGTCATCAGGGGTTGCAGTGTTATCTTTATTTGTATCTGTAGTAGAGATCTCCAAGGAATTATTGGTCTTCCTGGTGTTTTGTGATATATCCGCGTTTTTACTCCTTAAGTTGTTTTTCCTGAACCCGGCTTGGATATCTGCATGTCCGCCAACTTGCTTGTACACCACCAGGAGTGGTTTGCTTTTCATATGTTTAGAATCCAAAGTTGGGTTCATGTTAGCCAGTAGTCTGCTGTAGTCCTACACACCGACTCTCCCATTAATACCTCCCTTGTTTTTAAGCAATAATATGTTCTAATACCCCCAAATACCCATTTCCTATTGTCTGTTAACTTCCTTAGCAGCAGTCCCCAACAGCAAGATCGGGGCCCTCTCCCAAGCCGAGGCCAGGGTCCCAGTAACACAAGGAGGACACGAATGTGGCATACCACTAATACCACCTTAACTGCCACGGATTTGGGGAGGCGTTCACGTATTGACGTCACCGCACTGTGGGTGTATTAAGGGGTTAGCGGCGGGAGATGCGGTCTTTGGCGCTCTGCTTCTGTTGCTCCCCTGGGTAGCGGCCCAGGAGGAGGAAACGTGCATGTGGAAGTTAACTCTCCAACCTGTGATAGGAGAATAGGCAGAACACGTTTCGTTATTTTCACACAACGGAGTTTATTCTTCCAAGTCATTCACATGACCAACATCAACTCACTAGTATTTACTATTAAAGTCCATAGTTTCTCTCTTATTTTCTGATCACATCACCATTAAACAAAACACAATCATGTCCATTTATCACAATTTTCGATGTGACATTAACTGTATACTTAACATTCTTAACAAATTACCCTAACATGAAATTAATTATTGTTTTTATCTCCTTCCCATGTATATAGCTTTTAGCTTGTTCAAATATTTATATTTTAAACAATAACCCATGAATTTACATTTACATTAATCATTTTAAGCACTGTCATAATTGTACAGCATGTGGTGTTATTCTTAACAATTCACTGACCTGGCCACTGTGTACCTAACACACTTACAATAGTATTCCTGGTATTCAGTAATACACCCGAAATATGCACGCTTGGTGACAAATCAAACCAGTAAATGTCGTACTGTATGAAAACCGTTTCATAACTGTCTTTAAATAAAGTAAGCAAATGGTTCCTAACATGTGGGCGTATTTTACTGTTGTGGCACGTTCCATACACTCGATCATTAACATTAGCAGGTTAGCTTATACAACAACACATCAACTTTAACAGAAATACGCTTACAAACCCGCTTTTCACCTCACACTTATCACAATATAATCTCGGACATCTTAGGACTCTTACAGTTTATATTGCACTCTTGAATTATTAGTATTTACCAACCTGTGATAGGAGAATAGGCAGAACACGTTTCGTTATTTTCACACAACGGAGTTTATTCTTCGTCCTCCGGTGCGTGAGTCTACTCTCTATCACTATGCGACATGTGCCATCTATTGGTCGGCGTACGGAACTGCACTCAACTCACATGAGTTATAATGGAACCAGGTGGATTACAAATGCATTGTAGAAAAATAAAACAATTAAAGAATAAAATAAAATTGTAGGGGTGCCTGTTTTTTTTTTAAATTTTCTTATCCAAATCTCTTTTTAGCACCTCTTACATAACTTAACTATTTCCAACCCTCTACACTTCTAGCCTGCTACACAGCCTGTACCCCAGTCTTTTGAAAGCAGAAACGGAACCAACACCTTCTCCAGGTCACCTTAGTTGTTGTAGCATCATCTCACTTTGGCTCAGCAACAATTATTTTTCTGCTTAAAGACATTTTTGTTTCATCCAGGAATAATGCAAAGAAATGGATTTTCTTCCCCCAGGCCACAGCTGAAATCCCCTTGGTTTTGTTAAAACCAGCCTAAGGAATTTCCCCCAATGTCCAGCTTCACTTTTATTGCCCCCATAAAACCTACACAGATCCACGACTCAGCTAATTTCCTTAAACTGTGGACATGCTGGATTTAAACAGTGAACTTTTAAAGTACATTATTACAAACTCAATTCTAAACCTTCATTTTTTTCAGAACTATGAAAATGCAGATGGACTCTGATGTTTTTGATGTGGAAAATGTGTGAAATGCATTAATCTGTGATTTTATATATATGCATATTAATGTTTTAAATGAATGTTTATTCCTGCATGTTGATTTAGAAGCACTGCTTATAATTTATACTAATCACTAAAGTTATCTTAGTTTAATACATAAAGGGAAATTTTAACTTCCAGTATGTATGAGTCTGCCTCTAAAACCATGTGACTCCCACAGCCAATCTCTGCACGACAACTCGTCACTCCAAAGGACCCCGAACAATAGACTGTTTGTTCATTGGACTAAAAGTTCATCGAGCCCGCCCACGAAGGACGCTCATTGGCTGAGACTCCGGTCAGGCCGGAATCCCGCGAAACTCAACAGAGCTTATAAAAAGGAGAGAGAGACTCGGTTTCTGCCCTTTTTTGCCTTTTTTCGTCAGACCCTCTTTTCCTCCCCGGATTTCTTCCCGGCTGCTCGCCTTGTCCTGATCTCCTCCATTGTCTACACACAGCAAGGAAGAACAAAGGACCACATGGCGCTTTTCTGAACACAGAGCAGATAACTCATAACTTGTAATTCATGTAACTTTGCATTTTCTTTTATTCTCTTAAATGCCTAGGAATTCCTTTTTCTTTGAGCTCAATTCTTAATCGGAGTCAAACTCCAATTTTATTCATCACTTTTTCTGTTAAACTTTCTGTAAAACCACCGTTTGTTTAATTTTAATGTAAACTTTAATCTTGACTTTATTTTTATAATATTTTTCTTGACCAAGCACCCACCAGAAGCTACTATTTTTATCTAAAGTCCGAAGCCTTTTTAATTTGAGATCGGATTAGATATCTTTTAATTATTCCCGAAGACCTGCAACGCTTGTCTACCAGGAAAGAAAGACGCAGCTCCCACATAACGTGCAGCTGAGAAATCAACGCGCAGCTGTCCCACATCGCTCTGAAGAAACGTCGGCACCATCTGGCTAAGACCCGTTTCAACTGTGGGTCATACAGCCCAGAATCCAGCCTCCTTCGACCGCTTGAATCTAAAGGTCGAGCTGTGAACCCTTGAAGTATCTGCGGGCAGATATTTCCCCTCACATCCACAAAGTCTTGGGCTGGAGACGGATGACAGAACCATCACCGAGAAGCACGTGAGCTGTAAAAACTTTAATTCCACTGCTGAGGTTCGGTAATAATTTGTATATCTAATCAGATGCAAATTAAGAAGCCCTTAACATAACTCTCCTTTCCATTAAAAATTCCGTTTTTATTTTCTTAAGATTAATTTGGGACTTTTTCATAATTAGCAAACTTTCTCCATAAATTTGCGTTGTTTTTAATAATCTGTTAACTCAAACTGATAGAAATTCGTTTCTCAGTTTAACCCTGGTTCCGAAAATATTGACATTGTTAATCTATCATTTACAAGATTGATTTTATAATTAATGAAATTATTTCAATGTCTATTAATCATTTCGTTTAATAAATATTTAAAATTGAGAAGTTGTTGGGAATTTATTTCATTCTGAGTCTGTTTCAAGCCCAGGTATCGAATTCACGGAAAATTTTTGAGACTGATTATTGATTAATTTATTGAGTGATCAAACAGGTATAAAGTGAAATTAAAGATCAAATTGCTTCTTAAAGATAGAAGCTGGTGCCCCTTACGAGTGTTATTAACTTTTCTGATGTATATGAAATGAGATTTGAGCTCAGATTCCAATACATCAATATAAATTAAATAATTCATACCCGATCATATTTATTTATTATTTATTAATATTCCATATTTTCACGTTACATTGTCATATATATATATATATATATATATATATATATATATATATATATATATATATATATATATATATATATATATATATATATATATATATATATATATATTGTGGCACATATGTTTGGTTCATATTTCCCACAAGAGTGTGGCACATATGTCTGGTTCATATCTCCCACAAATGTATGGCTTATGTGGATTGAGGCTTCACGTCTGGAGGAACAGGAGATTGGATCGACGGGGGCCGACAGGTGATGGCGAGGAGGTGTGAAGTCGGGCCCTTGTCTCAGAGGAGGCCCTGGGGGGTTTCCCGGGACACCGGAGAATAAGAGACAATGGTGAATCTTCAGGGACTTGCATTGTGATTGAATGTTTGCAGAAGCACCATGTGAGAAGCACCATGTGCTTCACTTCCGCCCTCCCAAGAGAGCAGACGCTTTTTTCTTCTCTCCTGCTGATTTTTTCCTCCCCTCCTGTTACTAGATCCCAGCTTGCTGTTGTCTGCCTGCGTCTAACTGCGACCGCCGAAAAGAAATTATGGAGTTAATAAGCTGGGCTTTGAACACAATTGACACTATTTTTTCAACAAGGAAAAGTGCTCCGGGGGAAGCTGTCTGCCCCGCTGGAACGGCTCCAGTGGGCTATCTATGTGACACGGGTAAATGGAAAATGCTGTGTCTCTCTAATCTTTCTATCGAAGATATTGAAGATCTGTTTATCTTCGTAATCTTGGTGATTGGGATAATTCTGATTGGGACGGGAATTGTCTTGGTTTACCGCAAATTGCTGAAGATGGATTCAACCTATCAAAATGCTGGCCAGGCGAGGTGCATCCAACAAATTGAGAAACTGGAGAAGACCATGATAGCGACTACTGGAGAACTGTCTCGTAAGGTGGATTACATCATGGGTTCGCTCAGGTCTTTCCACGACGAATTCAAAGCTGCGCAATGAAGGATTAATGTACTGAATCTACAGAAGAAATACAAGTCTTCTCTGTGATCAGTCCTATTTGGCATTATTATTCCCCATGAAAATTCCTCCTGGCTGTCTGCAGTCTGTGTTTTTTTCAAAATCATGAGCACAAGGCCTTGGACAGCCAGCTGCAGCGCCAGATAAGACTGGGCGCCAGACAGACAAAACATCTTCTGCCAAGGGTCCTTGGGTCTCTCTTATTATCATCAACACTGCTCAACACCGCACACACATTGATTCATGAACTGATTAAAGGTACTGTACACTGCTCTCTTGTGTCTTGTGAATTCTATTGTATGCTAATGCATGAGGGTTTTTTTCTGTGTAGTCAAAATTTGGCTCACATATGAGCGTTTATTCTGATTACTATGTTTTTTTCTCTCTCCTATTGTGTTTTCCTCCCCCTCCTCTCCCCTCTTTACCTCCACTGTTGACAGGCGCCTTGTATGGCGACGCGTCATTGGATGCGCCTAACGTGCGCGTCTAATGTCAAGTCAAATTCCTTGTGTGTTTACTTGTAAATATACTTGGCAATAAAGCTGATTCTGATTCTGACTTGAGTTCTTAATCCCCCGGAGGTATAAGAGTGTGCTGTAACATTATTCTGCCTCTTCTTGCTTTTGAGAATGTTGGATGATTGTGTTCTGCAATAAAGCCGAACCTGAGAAATACACTCATGTCTCATCATTGAACACATCTTCCACAATATATATACAGTATACTGTATATACTATATATATAGTAGTGAAACGGCATGAAAAAAATAAGCAGCAGTGCTGTGGTTTTAAGCAGGTTTTATTATATCATGTCGCCTTCACGGGATCCCCTCTCCGGTGCATAGTGGAGCAGCCCGGAGCGGGATCCCTAAGCTCTCAGAGAAGGAGAGGCGGACACAGTGTGTCCACCTGTTGCAGGATCAGAGTGAGAGAGTAAGAGAGATTGCGTTACAGAGTTGCACCTTAAATACTTGATCATAACAATACATCAAAAAGACATACCCCACAGTCTAGAATGATCAAAGGGACAACAGAACAGGCAGGAGGTATTTGCATTTGTAAGCCATACATCACAATGGGCAGATTAGCTAGACCTCGCTCTAAGTGCAAGACAAAGAGGCTAACAAGCACATCTACATATTGATCTGAGTCTCTAGGTCACAGTAAGGACAGGACGCATGAGTACAAAGGATGAAAGGCATCGATTAACATCACATAGGTGAGACAGAAGAAACTCGTCTACCTGTAGACATTAATACACCAAAGCACATCTAAGATGCTCAGAAAAAGCACAGTAAGGACAAGCCATATTCACACTATACAGAATGGCGCATTACATCACAACACATGCATGTTTGCATCACAAATACATGAATGGCACATTGCTTCTCAGTAATGCAGCAGAAAAACAGAGAAAAGAGGGCTGAGTGTCCTTAGTCTGTTGTGGGGTTAAAACGAACCGCCACACACGCTCCCCCCCAGAGGACGCGGCAGGGGGTCGCGACCTCGATAATCCATCTGTGTGAGCGAGCTGTGGGAGAAGCTCGCTGCAGGCGGAGGGGGAGGGAGGGGAGGGGTAGTAAGTGCCGGCAGGAGCTGTGAAATCGTCCTGAGCCGTGCAAAAATTGCTTGCTGCTCCGTGACGTCGAGGGTTTGTCCCGTTGCACGTGCGGAGATCACAAGAAGAAAAATTAGTCTCTGACTCCTCTTGTGGCCATGAAGAAAAGCAGGAGCGGCTGTAAGAGAAAAAGTAAACAAAGCAGGGGGACTGTTGGCTTTGGGTGCTGAAGCAACCCCAAAGCTCCCGGGAACAGCTGACGGCTGAAATCCCGTTGTGCCGTGACTAAGACCATTAAAAAATCCAGTGGCGAGCTGCGTGCTTGCTTCAGGTGAACGAGCAGCCCTGAAGGTTCTGTGGGCAGCGGCGGAGGACGATGGCGGTCTCTGGCGTGGCTGAGACTGTTAACAAATCCTTCGAGCGTGCTGCATGCGTGCTTCAGGTGAGCGGGCAGCCCTGAAAGGCAGCGGCGAAGGAGGAAGGCAGTCTGTGGAGCCGTTACTTGTCCCGTGCGTGATGCGCCGTCCTTGTAACTCCCCGATGCGTGCGCGGGGGTTCAGTGCGTGGGTGGGCCGCTGGAGTGGCGAGTCAGGGTGCAGAAACTTGGTGGAGAACGGCGCAGACGGCGCCGGTAAAATCCAGGTTGAGCTGTGGCTGTAGATTGGCCATGGTGCGTTGGAGCGTTGAGAGGAAATAGACGATCTTTAGTCCCTCAGGCCCGTGCAGAGGCGTTGGAGCAGCGGGAGGGAATAGACGATCTTTTGTTCCTCAGGCTCATGCAGCTGCGTTGGAGCGGTGTGAGGAAGTAGACGATCTCCGTCCCTCGGGCTCGTGGAGGCGCGTTGGAGCGGTGCGAGGCAATAGACGATCTTTGTGCCCCGGGCTTGTGCAGCTGCGTTGGAGCGGTGAGAGGGAGGAGACGATCGTTGTCGCTCGTGCGGCCATGGTGCGTTCAGTTCCACGCGCTGCGCTCCCCGTCGGCCCTGGAGGTTGCCGTCGTGGAGAGAGGACGAGGTGCGTGCGCTCTCTGTGAGAGCGGCCGGTCCAGCGTGGTCATCCAAAACAGAATGCTGCGTCTTCAAGGGGTCGCCAACACAGCTGTGCAGCTGTCCAGCTCGGAAGGTTGCATTCGCACAAAACGTGTGCGTGTTCGAGGGGTCACCAGTGAAGCGGCATGAAAAAATAAGCAGCAGTGCTGTGGTTTTAAGCAGGTTTTATTATATCATGTCGCCTTCACGGGATCCCCTCTCCGGTGCATAGTGGAGCAGCCCGGAGCGGGATCCCTAAGCTCTCAGAGAAGGAGAGGCGGACACAGTGTGTCCACCTGTTGCAGGATCAGAGTGAGAGAGTAAGAGAGATTGCGTTACAGAGTTGCACCTTAAATACTTGATCATAACAATACATCAAAAAGACATACCCCACAGTCTAGAATGATCAAAGGGACAACAGAACAGGCAGGAGGTATTTGCATTTGTAAGCCATACATCACAATGGGCAGATTAGCTAGACCTCGCTCTAAGTGCAAGACAAAGAGGCTAACAAGCACATCTACATATTGATCTGAGTCTCTAGGTCACAGTAAGGACAGGACGCATGAGTACAAAGGATGAAAGGCATCGATTAACATCACATAGGTGAGACAGAAGAAACTCGTCTACCTGTAGACATTAATACACCAAAGCACATCTAAGATGCTCAGAAAAAGCACAGTAAGGACAAGCCATATGCACACTATACAGAATGGCGCATTACATCACAACACATGCATGTTTGCATCACAAATACATGAATGGCACATTGCTTCTCAGTAATGCAGCAGAAAAACAGAGAAAAGAGGGCTGAGTGTCCTTAGTCTGTTGTGGGGTTAAAACGAACCGCCACAGTAGCATCATTCCCTTGGCTCATCAGTAAAATTACTCTCCCCTCCAAGAAACTGTTTCACCCAAAAAGCCTGGTCAAGAATTGTTTCCTTCATCTCAGGACCACCGTGGAAACAACATTCCTTTGTCAAGAAGTACGATAAGGATCCCTTTTAACGGATTAGTCTACTTCGTAAATAAATGAAACTTCCTTCCTCTCAAGACCATTTTTAACCCTGTTGACATCTTCCAGACTTTGTGACTGCATTTCATAAGACTCTAAGAATTATCCACAGCTTGACACTACCCACTGGTGGACATCTCTGGAATATGTTCACTTTTGACTGTTCAAGCTGAAATCAATGAATGAAATGACTACCTTTCAACAAAACTCAATTCTCTGATTATTTTCTTTTTCAGGACACCCTGGAAAATCAAGTGGGACTTTGACATACCATTCTGTGTTGGACAATCAATAATGGGCTTGAAGAATTTCAATAATCTTTGATTTTTAAAATGTGTGTATGTTTGAAAATATTTAAATGAATTTATTCCACTGCATGTCAATTATATAATTACAAGTTTATAAGAGTGCATGAATCACTGAAATAGCTTAGATTTTATATTAAGTATATTAATGAATTTCACGGTTAAAATGTGTTTCATTCTGTTGTGGAAAATTACAAAGTCATCTGACTGGCTCCACCAATCACAGCCAGCATCTGCTGGGCAACGGTTCTCTCAATCTTATTTGTCGGTTACAGACAAAGGACGGCTTCCCTACTGGCCCAAAGTTCATTCAACCCACCCACAACGGGATATAATCGGCTTATTTCCATGTCAGTCACAGGAACCCAGTGAAACTCGGCTGAGCTATAAGAGAGAACGGCCATACCTATTGAGTGTTGTCTTGTATTTGTCTTGTGAAAAGTTTGTGTGTGTCCTTAAATGCTTTCCCTTTAAACGTCTGGGAATTAATTAATTTTCCTTTGAGCTCAAATCTTTTATGCGGAGTCAAACTCCTGTCCACAGACATTTACTATCTGTATTCTGGTAAACTTTGCTAAACTTTCTTTAAATCCACTGTGTGTTTTGAAAGGAGAGGGACTGTCCTCACACTGGAAGCTGTTGTGTTCGCCAAACCTACGACATCAGAAGAACTTTCATTTCGTGGTTTGAATTTTTTTTTTTAATCTTGTCTCTCTAATCCTGTGATTTTAATCAGACTTTGAACTAAATCCCATTTCTCTCCGGGTTCAGGAACACCGCTGAAAAATTCTCGAGTTTTCCACATGGCATATGACGCATCCAGCAGCAGCAGCAGCCACCATCTTTACCTGATCTCAGCTCCAACTCTTTGTCGCAGTCAAATTTCAGCTTGTGACTGTTGGACTGTGTAAGGATAATATCTGCTGGAAGATATTATTGGGATCATCTCAATAAAGCTCCACAAGGACCCCAACACCACAGAGACGCACCAGGATTCAAGTGAGCTAGATCTCTTTGTTTTCATCTGCTGATTAATGCTATCTATGTCCATCACCTGAAGTATGCCATGATTTGTCTGAGAGTTTAAAACTAATTCATAACTCTGATCTGAGCTATAGAATTAGAGAGAGAATTAATAATCCTCTTTTTCATTAAAATTTCCATTTTATTTTAGAGTAATTTGGAAGTCCTTTTTCATATAATTGGTTTCAAAATTTTCTTCATAAATTGGCATCTAATTTTCTTCATATTTGTGTTCCAGTTAATCCAGACTTCCAGTTTATCACAGTTCTAAACTCATACTAAAATTTCTTGGTTCCACAAAATTGTGATTACACTCGGTTGGTCAATAACCAGTGATAAATGAATTTATGGCTTAATGTTGATTATTTCACCTGCTCACAAATTATTTGAATGTAATGTAAGTTAACTTGAGTCAGATTAATAAATGTTAATGGTAATGAGAGAAGTTGCCAGTGAATTTCTTCCCTGTGTCTGTTTACGAAGTCATCCAGTATAGAATTCACGAATATTGAGACTGAAGGTATAAAGATTAATTATTAAAAAAATCATTCACAAGAGTGAACTGGTGCCCCTTTTACAAGTGTTTAGTGTTTTATGAGTGTTTGTGGTGAGTGATCAAAACATCCGTCTCCACCTCTACACTTGTAAGTCTAAATCAAGTAATCTTTGTACCTTATCATACCTTATAATTAATTAAATAATGCTACATATATTTATGGTGCTGCCCATGTGACGGCTGGGTGGACTCTGAAACAAATGCAGAAAAGTAATTTTTTTTAGCCATAAGCTGTGTGTTAGTTAGTCAAACTTAATTTTTTTTTTAAAAAAAAGCAACGGTGGAGTTTGTTTGTGTCTGTGACCCCAGGAGCTGCAGAGCTGCAGTCTCTGTGTCTGTGTGTCTTTACATGAGGAGGAGGGGGAAAGTGATTCACCCACTCACCTGAGTCTGTTTGTGTTTAATGCATGCAAAGCATTATTAGATGCTGAATTAATTAAGATAAAGGCCTAGAGAGGCGAATAGCGAAGGAACCCTATTCGTCTTTTGTTTTCAATCCATCGGCGAAGAATCCCGGTGGGGAGAAAATTGAATCAACCAATTTTGTTTACTCAACTGTTCAGTAACGAATTGAAATCACGCTACAAAAGCAGCCTGAGAAAAGTTACTGAGAGTAAATTGTTGAGGTAACAGCACTATTTGTATCCGGAGGAAAAGTTGTAAGATTATTCTTGAATGAATAAACCAAATTAAGGGATTGAAAAACTTCCTCACGGTCACATGTGCCTTCACCAAATGGGTCGAGTGTTTGCCTGCTCCTAACGACACAGCAGAAACCATGGCCTACTTGTTGATGAACAATGTGCTCTCGAGATTCGGTTTTCCAAGCCGAATCAACTCTGACCGCAGCACCCATTTCACAGCTGAAGTCATGCAACAGCTGTGGAAAACCTTGGGGGTTAAAGCTAACTTCCATATTAGCCACCACCCACAATCCTCTGGACAGGTTGAAAGAGCCCACCAAACTGTGATCAGCATACTGACGAAGTATCTTTCACCACACCAAAAAGACTGGGATGTAAAACTCCCCCTGGTCTTGATGGCCATCCGAGCCACACCCCTTGAAGCTACTGGGGTCTCGCCTTTGGAAATGATGACAGGCCGGCAAATGACTTTGCCCCTGCATTTGCTCTTCCAACCTGGAGAGGCCAGTATTGCCACAGCCTACACTACTCACCAGTACATGATTGACCTGACCAAACATCCCCAACAGACTATTGTATTTGCCCAAAAACATTTGGACCAATCGGATGAAGGACGCAAAGTGTACTATGACCAGAAAGCCTCCCATGACAAGCTCCAAGTGGAAGACAAAGTTTTCTACTACTCTTTCATCCCTCAAACAGGACAGACCAACTCATGGGCAGGGAAACTCGCTCGGAAATTCCTTCCCAGGTGGACAGGTCCATACACAATCACAGATAAACTCTCACGGTTGTGTATCAAATCAAGATACGCAAAGGTCGCCAGGACCCCATCTCCAAATGGGTCCATTGCAATCCCATCAATTCAATTCAATTCAATTTATTTATATAGTGCCAAATCACAACACAGGTCATCTCAAGGCACTTTACAGAAAAGAGTGGGTTTAGGCCACGATGAGCCTGTTTTCACATCATCTTGTCCCTTTTTCAGTAGTCACAAATTTACTCCTCATTGCCAGTCAAAGAACAAGGGTGACATTCTATGTTTGCTCAGTTTTTCAGAATAAAGGCCTAGAACACCCTATGACCCAGACATCTGTAGAACAATGGCTTAGTCCATCTAAACCAATCCAATCTGAACCTCGAGTTACCTCAGTATTGCTTAGCCTAAACCTCTACCTCAAATATAAGCAATAATTTTTTGAGGTACCTTTCTTTTTGATCTTGACTCCTAGAATTATGAGTTTATATGCATGCATATATACAAACATATGTATATATATTCTTTGCACTCTATTTTGATTTTTGTGCACATTCAAGCTATTTTTGACCAATTTTAGTAGCTGCTTTTTGGTAAACCAAAACATTTACCTCAAGTATGTAAAAACTACATACTTTTTATTTTTGTACTTTAGTACCCAGAATTTTTGAGTCTTTACAGGCATATACAGTATTTTAGTATATTTTAGACAATTTTACAATTTTATATTTGTCCTTATACAAATTATTTTTGAAGATTCCTAGAAGTTTTTTTTTTTTCTCAGTAAACCAAACCCAAAGATCTATACTCAGGAATAGATTTTGTTTACAAGCTTGTGCTTATGGACATCAAAATCATTACTCCAGCAGTTAGGTCAAGAGTTGCCAATTCGAATCAGCTGCCAAGGATGTGCAACAGCACTTACCGAAGCTCAACACTGATACAGAGGGGGGATATGTAGTATCAATTCATGTGGCTCCAATCTATAAAAGCACTCTTCACCTTAAAGAAATTGTTTCACCCAAAAGTCTGGTCAAGAATTGTTTCCTTCACCTAAGGACCACAGTTTGAAAACACATTCCATGGTAAAAGGGCCGATAAGGATCCCATTTCGTGCCAGGAAGGGATTAGTCTACACTCATAAATAACTGGAGCTTCCTCCCCAGCAAGGCAGTTTTATGCTTAAAGCACTGTTTTGAGACATCCCAGAAACTCTGGACTGCATTCCACAGATCACTAGGAATTATCCACAGCTCAACATTGCCCCCTTCTGTCAACTCAGGAACATGTTGGATTTAATCGATTTTGGAATTTTGGGTTTTATCTGCTGAAATAATCCTTTCTCCTCAAGACTTTATTTTTTCAGGAAATACTGCTCAGAACACTGCTGAAGATGACTGCCTCTGTGTTGGACAATGATGGGTTTGAGATGTTTCATTAATCATTGATTTTAAATGTGTTGCATGTTTGGAAATGCTTAAATGAACCTTATTCTAATGCATGTTAATTATAGAAGGACACGTTTATAAAAGTGCATGCTCACTGAAAGTTAGTCATGAATCACTGAAGTTATCTTAAGATATTTTAAGTACATAATGAATTTCACAGTTCAAATGTGTACATGCCTTCTGAAATTTATGCCAGTCATCTGACTGGTACCAGCCAATCACCAGGCCGACTCTGTTAGATGACACCCCTTTCATTCTATTGGTCGGTTACAGACAAAGGACTGCTTTCTTATTGGACCATAGCCCATTTGAATCTTCCACGATAGCAGACAATTGGTTCTTCCTGCTGCCAGTCATATTTTATGATCCAAGGAGCGTGCGCTGTTAAATAGAGACAACGCCCTAGCAGTTATGTTTTGCTTCAGTTCAGTTCAGTCTTTGTTCAGTCTTTGTTTTAGTCTTTGTCCAGTCTTCTAAAGTTCTTAAAGTTGTCTTTTGTTAAGTCTTCTTCTGTTTTTCTGGCATCTGAGAAGAGATCATCCTTTCTTGTTGAGCTCAAACCTTCTTATGTGGAGTGAAACTCCAAAACGCCTTTTTCCCTCTCCTCAGAAGCCATGTTTATTCTGCTGAATTTTTTTTCCTATTGATTTCCCTTAATTCACCGTTAAAGTGGACTGATACTGATTTGTGAATTTTTTCCCTCGAAACTGCCTCATCCACATACCACGAAGTCAGAAGAACTAGGATTTCATGAGTGGAACTGTTGATATCCATTTTCCTTCAGCCTGTGTTTTCTTATTGGCTGGTGGACATTCTAAATTTGTGGGCCAGGAAAAGATCTGTTGCCCAAGAAAGACGTCACATCTGCCCCGGGGCCAGCCGTCCACTCTCCTGTTGGCTACACTCTATGGTCGCCCCGCTGCTGAGTCTGTAAAAGCTATAACAACTGGAAAGGACTGCAGGCAGTCTTTCCTTCTTTTTGCCATCTGCTGAAGTTCAAGATCACTGCTGGACTCTGAAGACACAGCTATTCATAAGCCAGACTTCCACTTCCAATCTGTTGGTCTAAATATGATGTCTAATTCTAATTTAATATGACCACTTGTTTGTGTTAAAGTTAGTCCATAAGCTACGATCGAAGCTACAAGCTGAAGGAAAATTAATATTCCTTTTTCAATAGCCTCCGGTCTTTTTGTAAAGTAACTCAGAATTTTCTTTTTCATTTAATCACCTTTTATCATTTTCCCATAAAATTGCATCCAATTTTATGCATATTTTTGTTACAGTTATTCCGTAGTCTCCCATTGCATTTCAGTCACAAATTCAAAATCTGGTTTCTCTTGTTTCCCCAAAGGTTTAACTATAGATTTTATGCTCAGGAATCCATTACCAGTTAATATGATATTTGACACTTGTTGATCATTTCACCTGCTTACAAATCATTTGACTGTAATGTCTGTTATGTATGAGAATATGGGTGTCTGGGATGCTGTGCCCACCCACAGGGTGAAGTCAGGTGGGCACGGTCCACTCTGTATATAGTTGAGTGTTCGGCCTAATAAAGTTCAGTTGTCTCTTCTTCAAGAAGCTCTCTGTGCTGTCTCATTTACGATATACAGTAACATTTGGCGACGAGGAGAAGAATGGAGGCGTGCTGGCTTAATCAGAGACTGTTGCCATTTCTGGAAGACCCAGGTGAGCCATTGATTTCGTGGCCACAGTGGAGACGTGAATTTGAAGAATATATCAACTCGCTGGGTCTCCCTCGGCTTGGCGGGAGACAGTGGAGGGCCCTCCTGGCTCGTAACCTCGGCACGGAGGGCCGAAGGATTCTCGACTCACTGGGCACGAGTGAGGGCTACGAGGAGGCCGTCAAACACATGGAAGCCCAATTCGCGAAGCAGACGAGGGCCAGAGAGCTGCGGGCGAAGGAGCTGGTGGCGCTAGACATGACAGAGCTAGTCAGCTTGGGAGAGCTAGTTAGCTTGGGAGAGCTAACGGTTCAGTCAAAGCCTATGGACAGGCTAGCTGACAGGCTAGTTTCGCACTGAAATGAAGCTAAGGGCGCCGAGCTGGGCCTCGAAGTGGAACCGGGGCCACGTATGGAGGAGCCCCTGGCCACTGACGACAGCGGACAAGGTGTAAACATTGCGCGCCCTGAAGGATGGTCAGGACCGCAGCGGGTGGTGGAGCTGGACGGCGTGAGGGTGACCATGTTGGTAGCCACCGCCGCCACGTGCTCTATCATGAGTGAAGCCTGGGTTCGGAGGCTCACACCCTGGCGCCCAGATGCGGTGGAACTACCGGACGATGAGGACTCCGGTAACGGCAGGAGTATCACACTGATGGTGCAAAAAGACCTTTCCTGCGTTCTGGTTCCAGGTGGCATGCGGAGGCCAAAATGTCATAGGGTGAGACCTGTTTGATGAGCTGGGTTTCACTCTCGAAATTGGTGGACAAACGGTCAGAGGCCCAGGACCAGTTTGCACAGGTTTTGCGGACGTGGGTGCGACCAAGGATCACAGTGAGAGTGAAACAGACAGCGAATGGGACACAGGGAGTGACTATAGCTTGGATGGGGAAGATGAAATGGAGGATGAACAAGACCCGGAATTGCCCCCACTCCTCAAGCAGCCAGAATCGGAGCAGAGAGAGAGAGAGCCCGAGTTAGGCAAGATCAACACCTGCAGTGAGGTGGCACAGCAGGAATTATCCCCGCCATTGGAGGCCAAGCAGCGGGAGGCTGAACAACGATTAAGCAAGACCATGCAGGCTGGAGACCCCAGGGAGGAGCAGCAGCCGCAGGACACGGTGACAGCGCAGCAGAGCAGCAACATCGAGAGGACTGAATGCAGCAGTGAGGAGCCCAGGTCGGTGAGCGGGCCCGGTGAGGGTGATGGTGCATGTCCCGGAGGTGAGCAGCAGCAGAATGTGGAGACTATACAACAAGGCACGTGGAACGAGGGAGTTGAAAACTGCTTCGAGGTGCCTGGGTTGGAGAACGATGCTGGTGAGGTCAACGCTATGATCCCTGAAGGTGAACAACAAGAGCCAGACATGGTGGCAGTGCAGCGGAGCGCCCTGGACGAGAATACTGGGTGCTGTGACGAAATACCCGAGGCAGCGAGCAACACCGACGAACGGGTTTCAGCGGTCCCCAGAGCACAGCCACAGGGGGCTGAAGTGTTCGGGCCCAAGAGAGAAAAGTGCGGAGCAGGACAAATTGGCATGGTTCTGCAGAGTGCCAAACACCATAGTCGGGATAGGACTTCGGACCGGGTCGGCGGGACAGCAGGACGCAGGAAGGAGATCCAGAGATGACGTGGCGGGCACGGGAGACCAGGTTGGGTTCCCCTGCGGGTCGGCAGCAGGGTCCGGCCCAGAGAAGAAAAACAGGTTTTGGCGGTTGGAGACATTTTTGCAAGGAAGGAGTGTTTCAACCCTGGGGGGGGAGGCAGCGGCCGAACTTACTGATGCCATGGGGATGCCCAGGCCCTCCATGGCTGTATAGAAGATGGTGGCGGAAGAGGGACATATTTGCCAGGGAGGGGGGCTTTGACCCTGGAGGTGGACAGAGGCCAGAGGCGCA